>OZ014489.1:25514770-26114770 GCA_963965965.1 Trididemnum nubilum | reverse complement strand
GAGGTGGAGTTGAGGGCTCGAGGCCAAGGACACAAAAAATATCCGAGGCCAAAGACAGCCCTTTCGAGGACAAACCCTTTCTAGGGCAAGGACACAGGCGCAAGTGTTCTCCAAACAAAAATTTTTTTTTTGAACTGAAGACCTTTTTTTTACGTCTTCACCTTTTTCGTTTAATCCATACTCTTAAATTAACGTAAATAAACTTCTCGTGCTCCCCCAAAATTTATTTCTGCCCCTCTGGTCACGCTATCCTGACGCCGGGCCGGCATCAGTGGCCTGTAAATTAATTTTTGTAATTTTTCTGTATTCACCAAATTGCTTTGGCCAGGAGACAGCAAAGAAACCTTTTGTTCTTCGAGTTAAGCTGCCACGTTTTGTCTACCACACACTGGAGTCTTCACGGTGGCTGTTACGCTCGTAAGCGCCGTTTTGCATAGTGTAGACACCCTCGACGTACGAGCGTAAAAAAAATTGAAATTTTGTACGCACAGTGTAGACCGGCCCTTAGAAGTATAAAAGTTTAAAAGTTGAATGTTTTACAAATTTATAAATAAGCTGAAGTTGCAGGCGTATACCAGTATCAGTGTTTATTCACCAAAAACGCAACAATACGCTCACGTAGGAACAGCGAAAGACCAAAATGGTCACCAAGTCTTATAAACCTTTGTGAGACATACAGGCAATACGGGAAGTGGCAACAAACACCGGCGATAGCAAGGCGTAGAAAAAAAAGTGCTAATAATAGCAGTTAGCTGAAAAAAATATGATTTATAACAACAACACTTCAGTACTAGTTGTGACCAAGGATGGCAGTACGGTACGGTAGGTTCAGAATTTGCGTACTACTTACCTCGCACCTTGAACCGTACCGTACCAACGTACCGTACTTCAGTTCAATTTTTGAAGCGTACCGTACCAATGTACCGTACCATTACAAAAAAGGCGTACCGTACTTCCTTGCAAAAACTGAGGCGTACCGTACCGTATTTACGTACCGTACCGCCTTGCTTTAAAGGGGGCCTTCATTTGAAATAGGCTATTATTTAAATAATCCGGAATATTTTTCTGAACACGTTATCGAAAGTTCCGTCCAGAAATTCCTCACCGTTCTTGAGATATCCTCGAAAATCCGCTAATACTCTGCTAATCCGTGACGTCACTTGCTTGAGTTTGGCTGAGTTTGTATGGGCTGTGTAAGGTATAGTGTAGTTAGGCAACAATTTTGAATGTTTATCCTTGTCTAAATTAAGTGAATTATACCCTATTTTATTCAAAACTGTCTACTCTATACCTTACACAGCCCATACAAACTCGGGCAAGTGACGTCACGGATTAGCAGAGTATCAGCGGATTTTCGAGGATATCTCAAGAACGGTGAGGAATTTCTGGACGGAACTTTCGATAACGTGTTCAGAAAAATATTCCGGATTATTTAAATAATAGCCTATTTCAAATGAAGGCCCCCTTTAAACTACTTTGAAATTACAAACCTGTAAATCAGCGACCTCAATTCACACATTTAGCGTTGGCTTCTGCTGTCTTTTGCATCTACATACAAAAAGCCGGCGCAATGTGCAAAAAATCTGGGGTTTTTAAATTACTGCGTATTCAACTAAAGTGTCGCAGTTGTTTCCGTTCAAATTTTTCTCCAATATATATCATGCCACGATAGTCCATTGGCTCCTAGCATCTATAGGCAATAGTTATGACATCACAATTGGCCATTCTTGTGACATCATAATACAATTCCTAACACTTATAACGACAAACTAAAAGGCTATAATGATTCAAGTATAAGAGGCTATAATGATTAGCATATAGGAGGCTGTAATGATTAGATTCGAGAATAACCTACACTACAGTATATGAGCACGCCGAGCACGGTCGCACGAATCTTCATTGACGGCCGCATGTTGCACATAAAACGTTTAGTAGGCAAATTCAAACAGCGTACCAACGTACCGTACCGTACCATTACGAAAAAGGCGTACCGTACTTCTTGGCAAAAATTGAGGGGTACGGTACCGTACCAACGTACCGTACCGTACTGCCATTCTCGGTTGTGACAAATAAAAATTATTGCAATTGATACCTAGATAATGCCAACGTGAATCCAACAGCCTCACCAAAATATAACCCAAAATTGAGGCAAAAAATCACACGGCAGCAAACCATAAAAAAAAATATTAGGTTTTACAAGACCAGCGTCTGAGAGAAAAAAATGATAATAGTAGTAATAATAATTACACACAAATCAATTTTCTTTTTACTGTGCAGACAATTTCAACTAAAGCTGTAATTTATTACCGGTAATAGTTAAAAGAAAAGAAAAAAAACAACTCAGTTTAGAATTCAGACCCTAAATGAAAACTTTTGCTAATTAACAAAGCAAATAATAAAATGATAATAATTAGGAAAACGATGCTAACGACTTGTGCAATTTCTGTTCAAAGACTTAACTTGAAGTCTAATTGTAACCGTTTAGGATAGATTGTCTATACATGTTTTTCAACTTAAAATACGAACAATCGTTTAGTTTTAAGGGTAATTTTTCCCAAACCTCTAGTGCTGCACGTTGCAGTCTTTTTCTGCCCCACTCAGTAAGTTCTAGCATAAGTGCGAAAAACGTTTTTTTTTGCTTTATGTCGGGTATTATCTTTGCTTTAAGCGCAAAGATGAATAATTCCCAACTCATCCTAATAATTTTTAAATAATCCAAATAATTTTAATTCATCCATTTACTTTCCACCTGAAAGACTCTCGCGTTACGTGTAGGCCTACCACAGTTTGGGAACCACTGATTTGGGGGGAGCTAATTTGTCCAAAATAAAAGTCACAAATCAGTGAGAACTTTAAAAAATGGTCAAAAAAAGCAATCAAATTTGGTCGCTTGTTAAAAAATTCTGAACATATGCCCGATCAAAAAATACTGTTTATAGGCTTAGAAATAGGAGGAGCGGGGCTATTTAATATTAGTTATCATTACCATTCATCACTTCACAAATCTCGTTCCATTACCCCCCTTCCCCCGATTATTTTGCTCTATAAAATATAGACGAAGTAGATTAATCCTTGAAAGTTATTTAGACTATGGATTTTTACAATTTTAGCTTGAAAATAAGAGGAATGAAATTTTACCATCAGCCACCTCCTCCATAGTCCATTTATGCAAGCAGTTTGATCATCTTTTTGCACTGTTAGTTTCTATGCCACCTTTAAAAGCATTAATTTTTATCAAAATAGCCCTAAAATTAAGTTACAGTCGGGGACAAAAGTTTGAGACCCTTCTCAAAAATCCAGTTTTGACAATTTGCCTATAAAAAAAAAATTAAATGAAAAGCTTTGCGGCTTTTTTTAATTTTTAGTTTGATAACAAAATGTACTGCCGATAGCGTTTAACTACCAAGTATTTAAATTGCAAAAACTTTTTTGCCTTTTGAGTGTTCTTAAATGTTAGATTTTGTTAAAAATTAAGGAAAAATTGGAAATGCTATTATATTACACCAAAAAAAGCATTTTAAACCTCGGGTCTTGTACATATTGAAATGTAAAAGATGTATGCACAAAAGTTTGTGTTAACTTTAATGAATTTGTCAAAATAAAGCGAAAAAAAATCTTTTAGACCCCCTTCTGAAAAGGAAGTGTTAAGGCTGAATGAAAGAGGTATTTATAAGTAATATTTGAATGTTATTTTCGTTCCTTGTACAGCTGTAAACTTCAAAAGTGGTATCTAACCTAACACTTTTTCTTTGCTAAAATGTTTTTACAGTGTATTGCATAATGCATAATCAACACAGTCAATTTGAAACAGCCATACAGTTAAACTTTAAACTTTTGGTTTTTATGTAGGTGTGCTGGTTTAAAACATTAAATTTACTTATTTCGACAAAGTGCATTAAAGTTACCTTGTATTTTTGTTTGGACATCTTTTACTTTCTAATATGGCGAGAGTTAGATTTAAAGCGCGTTTTCGAACACAAATTAGGCTGCAAAGTAATAGTATTTCTAGTTTTACCCAAATTTTTGCAAAAATTTTCTATTCAAGAACATTCAAAAAGCGCAAAAAACTTCTGCAATTTAAACATTTGGTTGTTAAATGCTATTAGCAGCACATTTTGTTGTCAAACCAAAATTGAAACAGGCTAAAAAACGTTTCATGTTCGGTAACTTTTTTTTATGGACACGTTGTCAAAACTTTATTTTTGAAGGGTGGTCTTAAACTTTAGTCCCAACTGTATTTTAACTCCAAAATTGCAAAATTTCCAAGAGTTGGGCCCCCCCGCCCCCAAACCTCCGAAACAGCCCCCCCCCTGAAGATTTCTGGCTGCGCGCCTGTCACCAAGTGTGGATTCTTCCAAACACGAAATGTCCGTTGCAATAAAAACTACGCGAATTTTCCAGATAGCGTTTGGCTAGGTAGCGTTTTCTGGAATTGTTCGGTGACAAGGAGGATAGATAGCTTGCATTGCAACAACAACAACCATAATGCCGATAATACATTTTTCTGCTCCGACCTCTAAAGAGATACTGCTCCTGATTGGCTTTATTGAAAAAGAGAACTACTTGAGGTGATAAAGTGGTGGCTCAAACCAGGAATGTGGAAGCAGTCAAGTTTTAATGCTTCCGCTTCCAGCTCCTCTTTAAGTTTTATGCTTCCGAGTTCGCTTCCGCTTCCTCACCTTTGGATTTTTTTGCTTCCGCTTCCAGGTCCGGATAGAATTAATCGCTTCCGAGTTCGCTTCCGCTTCCAGTTCCTTTCATCAAAGTGCTTCCGCTTCCACAAAAAATTAATCGCTTTCACCGCTTCCAGTTTTCGCTTCCAGCTTCCCTTTCAACATCGCTGGTCAGTATGAAACAGTTAATTGTGTGAAACTGCAAAACAGCTGTGTAATATGTGTAGAAACATTTGTAGAAACAGCTAATTTTTTTAAATGTAAAAAAAAAACGGGCGAGTTTACTTGTAAGCTATTTTATTTGACTTGTATTGTCGATTCTATATCGTTATTATTATTATTGTTACATTTTACCCCAACAGCAGTTGCAGACAGTTTGAAAATCCGGAAGCGTCTGATTTAAAAAAAATGCTTCCCCTTCCAGCTCCTTTTCAACACTTTCGCTCCCGAGTTCGCTTCCGCTTCTAATCTCTTTCATCAAAGTGCTTCCGCTACCGCGGCTTTTACAAAAAATTAACCGCTTCTACCGCTTCCGCTTCCACATTCCTGCCTCAAACCTTGTTCCACCATTTTCTCTCATCTGCAAAAATACATTTAATCCATTTGAATGCGTATCATAGGCAAGCCTACGTTTTGAACTTTTATGAACGTAATATTTTATGATTAATCTGTTTAAAAATTTTAATTATGTCGCATTTTTCTAGTTTTATAAAAATCGATCGTTCTTTAAAATTTAAATTGTTTGAAAACAGCAAATACAAAAGCTTTTTAATCTTTATTTTTATAATTTAAACAATGATTGCAAGCAAAATCAGAGGGCCTATCCAAAGCTAGGAAACCGTAGAGGCGCAACTAGGAAAGACTGAAGAGGCTTAATTTAGCCCCCTTAGCCAAGTCCCGCAGAAAATTTAACCACAGAATACAAGCGTTTAAACGTATTTCGTACGGACTTAAGCTGCAAGTATAGGACGGGAGCGCTAAAGGAGTTCCAAATTTTCTTAATTTTCGCATCAAATTTATTTTTTTAAATGACTTCCAAATTTTTGCATTTCATTTCGTTTTCAAATGCCCTCAAGAACGTGCGAAATGTGATCAAACGGCTTTTTTTTTAAATCACAAAAATGGCCAAGCACTCAGGTCCCCATGGACTCTAGCGGCCGAGGGCTCTGCGCCTAGATCCCAAATGGCAATACGCTTGATTTGCATCGCCAGCCACCAGACCCCAAAATATGAAACGCTTGAGTTGCACCGCTGTGCTCGGCATGCCACCTAAATTAGACATTTATTGAACAAAAAATGTTAACCTTTGGTTCAAGCCACTTCCTTAGCAAAACGTGGTCAAGCGCTTAGGCAATCGTATTCAATTAGAGTGGCGTAGACTCTATCCTTCTTGACTCAACCGTTTCAGATATATTCCACTTCAAACACGACGTACAATAAGGGACTCCATCATTTTAATTTTTATTGGCAACCCTGAGGTTGATAACGATACCGGAACCATCCCAATTTGGCGTATTTGCTTATTTTCTGACCCTTTAGAAGAGAGGTGTCCAAACTTTTTTCCGTAGAAAGCTAAAATAAACCTAGTGAGGTTGCGTGCGAGCTAATCAAGTCCACAAAAACCGAAATAAATAAAAACCAAAGTAGAGTTGTTTTTGCAAAGCATTGGGATTTCGTGATTTCATAGAGTAAAAGAAAATTAAATTTCGACTGCTTTTTGTTTCGAAGATAGGTGAAGGCCCCCAAAAAAGATCAGCGGCGTTAGAGCCATTTTTTTTCTATTGTTGCAAATAGATAAAGGCCAAATAAGGTCTTCGTTTGCTTCAGGTTGGGAATAGCTTATGCGGTGTGGGCTGTAGGCTACGTTATTTTCTGGTATCTTTCATCTTTCGTTCTCAATAACGGGTTATAACTTTGGTAACAAGCCAGAATTGCATTCTTCGCGCGGACCGGAATAATTTTCTTCGCGCGTCGCAAAAGGCCCGCAGGTCGGATTTTGGGCATTCCTGCTTTAGAATAAACTTTTCCAATCAAGTTGCAAACAATGGTCTGCTAGAGTTAGACTAGTAAACTTTCTTTTGCCTGTTCTTAGACGTTTGTTATACATTTTGACTGCTTAACTTTTGCTTAGATCGCAGGGCTACTGCCTGGCGCGTAGCCAGAAATCTCCTGTGTGGGGGGTTGTTTTGGGGATCTGGTGGCGAAATCCCCAGTCGCCAAAAGCACGGAAATCTGGTGGTGGAGCTCCAGCGTTCGAAAATTTAATTTTTTTGCAAAAATAAGTTAATTTTACGCCTATTTTGATAAAATTTAATGCTTTTATAAGTGGCATAGAATCTAGCAGTGCCAAAACATGATCAAACTGGCAGCATAAATGGGCTATGTAGGGAGTGGCTAAGGGTAAAATTTCAAATCAAAATTCTCTTATTTACAAGTTCGTATATCACAAAATTCCATAGTTAAAAAAAAACTTACAAAGTGTAATCTACTTTGTCTGTATTTCATGGAGGAAGATAGTTAGTGTTAAGGGGATAATGGAACGAGATTTGAGAAGTGATTGGTAGTTAACTAATACCACTGTTGGGACTATTGCCACTTTCGCGAGTCCGAGTGAGAGTCCTTAAGCTACGAGTCCGAATCCGAGTCTGAGTCCACCAAAATCTAAGATCACGAGTCCGAGTCCGAATGCCACGAGTTCGAGTGCGAGTCCGAGTCCGCCAAAACTGAAGATCACGAATCCGAGTTCGAAAAGTTCGAAAATTTAACTGGAATGTGAAATTTAAAATTTAGCCAAAGTTATTTCAATATGGACAAACGCTTTCGAAGATTCTGCAAGAAGACGTTTGCGCAACGTTTCTGCAAGCGTTGCACAATCTTCTAACTTGGCCCTTTACACACGCAAAAAAGTTGCATTAACGCTTTTGCAAGAGCTCTTGCAGATAAAATTTAGTCGTCTACTTCAGCCTTAATTTACACCCGAGTTTGCGAAACTCTTCATGGCCTAGAAAGTCGAAATTCGAGGTTTTCCTTCTTTTATACCAGTATATTTTGTTCAGCCAGTTCAGTTTTGACAAAGTTTTTTTCAGTAAAAGTATGCGAGTGACGTCGCATGAAACCCTCTTACATTGTTGTTTGAACTTGCAAAAAAATTTTGTAAGTTATTGGAACGACTGACGCTCGCGTCGAGTGATTTTTTGTTTTTACTCAGCCATTTTCCAACTAATGAGTGCGAAATTTCGGACTTTTGCTTAAAACTTAAGAACGGTTTGGTGAAACTACATGAAATTTTGACAGCAGTTTGTGACTATTGATTTGCATGTTCGTATCAAATTTTGAGGCAATTGGTTACGTGACTTTGGTTTTAGGACCCAAAAACCGCCCCACAAGTTTGGCATAAAAAGCGGTCTTATTCAAAAACGGCTTAAGTACGACAAAAAATATTTCACACGGTTATATGTCTTAAGCTACCTTTTCATCCCAACTAACTCACTTTTGGCCGCAATGAGTTTTTTTTCTTTTTTTCCTTTGTTTTGCTTTTTTTCTTCCTAAATCTTGTACGCTCTTCTTCTCCTAAACCACAAAACATCGAGATCTAATTTTTTTGTAAAGTTGTTGCGTTGCAAACGCAATTTTGACTTTCAAAATTTTTTGGGGCAACTCCCCTGGGAACCCTCCCAAAATCGGGCCCAAAAATTGAATTTTTTGAAAAAGAACAAAATGAAAACCGCTCAAAGTAGGGCGCTAGTTTCTTTGATATCAGCAGATACTTAACAGACAAGTATTTTGACATACTTTGGGGGGTACGGGGGGACCCCCCAAAAATGGACCCCAAAATCAATTTTTTGAACAGCTTAGCTTAGGGTGACAGTGTTTTTTGATATCAGTAGATATTTAACACACAAATATTTGACGTAGTTTGGGGGTACCAATCTCCCCATGGACTCCCACAAATAGACCATCCAAAAATGAAGTTTTTGAACAGCTCAAGCTAGGGTGCTAGTTTTTTATGATATCAGCAGCTATTTAACAGACAAATATTTTGACATAGTTTGGGGGTGCCGCTTCTGGGGACCCCCCAAAATCAATTTTTTGAATGGCTTAATCTAGGGCGCTTGTTTTTTTGAAATCTGTAGATTTTTGCGTCGATCGTTCAAAGGGGTTGCTACTCAAAAAGTTCCCATCTAGTTTTTCACTGCAGTTAATTATTTTTCGGGATATCAGATTAAGAAAATAATTTTAAACACATCAAATCTTTCATTATACTCATTGTTCCCTTTTCAATTTTTGTTTTAAACTCGTTATATTACGCCAAAGTGTACAAAGAGTTGGCACAGCCCATCTCCACGTCATACGGCCTGGGCAACTCAGCTCCTATCGAAAAAATGTCGTAACGGCGGCGAGTCGTTGGCAACAGTTTGTCCGATTTCACTGGCCCAAGATTTAAACCTCGGACCTCTCGCTCCAGACACGAACGCGTTACCGCTCAACCAGCAAAAGAGCTTATTTTAATTAAGCACAGAGCTGGACAGCGCTGTTTCGGGCTTTTAGCTCTCATCGGCAGCCCTCAGCTATCATTTCAAAGGTATTCCCAGCTGAGCAAACATTTTGGCCTAACTGGCAAACCTTAATGGGTTGTAACAAGGCAGATTCTTAGTAGGGAATAAACGATTTTTCACTTGTGGTACTTTAGAAACAAGTGAAAAATCGCTGGATCCTTGTAGTGCTTAATTGACTTGAGCTACAATGTGAAATATCATTGGAGCTGCAGGGTTGGTGGTTGTTCTGGCCACCTAACTGCCAGTGGAAGTTGACATGGCTTCCCAGGAGTCGACCACGAAGGACGTCAAGATGTTGCAGAGCTTATTTCAGTAGATTTGTCACAGCGTCCAACAAAAAATAGAGCTTTATTAGAACTTTTAAGTCGCGTATCAATCAGTTAATCGACGAAAGCGTGCAAAAAAAGTATCATCTTTTCGGAAACTGGGCAGACTGGTGGTATAGTATTGCATTCAATTAATACTGAGGGGACCAAGTTTATGAGCATTTTTTCAGTAGTTTAACCACTTTTGGAAGTAACCTAAAGCCAAAAGTCGACCAGCTGAAGCTAAAAAATAGAAGGACCTTCATAATTTTTATCAGTTTAGGGACAAGGGTTGTGGATCATTAAGTTCGCGATCAAGCTCGCAACTAGATTTTGCTGGGGAGCTTTGGATTTGTTGGGCTATATAAACCCTTGAATTTTGGGATTATAATTCTAAGTGATTTTGCGAAGGGGGCTGAAAGCCCTTTAGCCCCTTCTGATTGCGCCACTAGTCGCCTTGGTTTGGTATCTTTTGTCGTTTCATAACTAATAAACTAGAATTGTTATTTTTATTTCAGAAGAAGAACCTCAGTTTTAAATACATTTGTCATTATCTGTACATAATTTAGTGCATGCATTATGCAATTTTTGTTTTTATGGTTTATGAATAATTTGAAAAATGAAAGAATAAGTTTTTGCTGAATTGGCTGCATATACCTGTTCATGTTTTAACCAACTAACTCACCAACAGAAAGAATTTTTTTTTGCAAAAACATTAGAAAATTCAGGCCTAACCAAAGCCCATACACCGAACAAGTTAACCAGCACTGCACTGCTGAGTATTCAAAAAAACACTTCATGCTTCATCATCTGGATACGGTAATTTTTTCAGTCACATCAGCAATTTTTTGGATGCAAGCTAATTCTTTTTAGGTTTTCATTCTCCATTGTAACATTAAAGAATCAGGTGTAAAACTTAACATAACTTAACACAGACAAAACTTATTATCTCCCTCCACTACCTGCGAACACTTGAATAATGAATACCTTCCAAGAACTTTTCAGCCATGCGATATCTTCAGCACATTTTACCTACGGGCATCATCGAAGCAAACGTGATCAAACCGATGACACCAAAACGCTCAAAAATGCGGTTGCCAAAATACAAAACCAAATTCAATTAGTTTCATTTTGATTTGGGTAAGAAATCTCTCCCTGCCAAAGATGATGCATTGCTGGTCACATTTATATTTTGTTGATATATAGTAGCTATTTGCAATAAGACATTACAAAAAGACAATCAACAAAAATCACGAGTCCGAGTCTGAGTCCTCTCCAATTCCATGAGTCCGAGTCTGAGTCCGAGTCTCAAGGGCACGAGTCCGAGTCCTTAATAAGTGGCCTCGAGTCCGACTCGAGTCCGGGCTCGTACTCCAGTCTTCCTAACACTGACTAATACTGAATAGCCCTCTCTTATTTCTGAGCTTACATATTTTTTGATGAAACTTATGATCAGCATTTTTCAACAGGCGATCAAATTTGATTGCGTATTTTCGGCCATTTTCCGAGTTTTCACTGATTTGTGAGGTCTACGTTTGGCGAATTAACCTCCCCTAAATACATGTTTCAAAAGATGCTTTAAACCATTTTTGAGTTTATTTCAGGGCAAAACACTGTCTCAGAGGGGCTCAAACGCTGTATTTTTTTTATTCTGCATTTTGGTCGACAAGCGAATGGGGTTATAGTCCCCCATCCCCACCCCTCCAACAACGCTACTGACTACTGTCCAATCTATTGGGCCCCGCCAACTAATTACTTGCTTCCGCGTAATACAGAGTGCAGTGAAAGATAATGAAAGACTACGTACTGTTAGTGTTGTACCTATATAACGACTACGTGCTAATATTAAGCTTCATTTTATTGTTTTTCTAAAACGAAAAACATGGTGCCATTTCTGCTAAACGCGCAAGTTTGAGCAAAATATCAACCACTAGGCATTTTCAAGCACCAAGAAGATCGTAGTAAGCAAGCATGGCAGTACGGTACGGCCCCAATTTTTGCTTTAAAGTGTATACGGTACAGTCGGTTCACGCTTTTTTCGACGGTATGGGTATGGCTACGGCACTTTATGGTCCTTACTTAGTTTAAATGTTTGTACTACGTACTAACGTACCGTACCATGTTTGGAGGCGTCTTCTCAGTTGAACAGCTCCAAACTTGGCAAAACTGATGTTTATGAATCCTACTTTAGAGTATGAATGCAGTTTGAAGCGCTGAAAACGAGAACTTTGGAAAAATCTTAGCAATTTTTTTACCATTTTTTGATTGACTTACGTATCATACCTTTCAAGTACGGAAGCAAAATTTGTTTTTGTTACTCTATGTAAGTACGGTTCGGTAAATTTTTGGAGTACGCCTTGTTCAAATTTTAAACATACCGTATCGTAATGCCATCCTGGGATTTAAGCATCATGCCGGTTTTGCAGGATAGATAACCTTTAAACCATAGGTGGGCAAGTTAATGCAAAACGTTAGCTTCGTTAACCTCTAGTCCGTTAACAAACTTCACACCTCCGTCAACGTTAATCCGTTGTTTTCAGCTTTAATTAACGGAAGTTAATATAATCCGTTAACTCGTTAACATTTTGCGTGTAATTTTCATTTTTTTTTATTCACTAGCTTCTAAAACACGTATTGACGCAGTTGAGCTGATTGTAAGGAAATATTTATTGCTACGGTGGTCTTTTTGTGTTTTGGAAGTTACATGTTACAGAGTAATTTAATTTCAAGATAAAAATAAGTTCAAGTGCACTAACGAAGCAGCGATCGGAAAATCTTTGGAAATCGCGAACAGCGAAAATTAATAGACCTATGAGGCTGCAGCTAATTATTTGCCACAAAAAAGAGCTCGTTTCTTCTATAAAACTCGTGCTAATACCCAACAAGTTTTACCAATGCAAACTGGTTTGTACCGGCACGATGAATGAATGGTGCAAGATATTTACGATTAAAACTTTAACGGAAGTTAACAGAACTTAACGGAAGTTATTTTAGTCCATTAACATGAAAAAACTTTTTAACGGATTAACGAGTTAATGAAATAGTTAGCTTCGTTATTAACGTATTAACGGACTTGTGCCCACCTATGCTTTAAACTCATTTCATTGTTGAACTCACTCGTCAAACCGTACCGTAAGTCCGTAACCGACCTACCATATATTCCTCAACATAAAAACCTTGTTTCAAATTTTCTTGATTAAAGGTTGATCAAGAACTGTTTATTCTGTGGATACCCTAGGTGCAATGTTAGTTAGGTTAACTAATTACTAGATAGTTTGCAGTGTTTTTATGATCTTTGTTGAAGCAACTACTGTGTATCGCAGCAAATAATAGCGCACTGATATATCACTTCATTGTGTTCTTTCGCAATGCGATGAATTATGTTTCCTGTTTTTCGCTTCTTCAGAAGTCGAAACAGTCTAAACCACAACACACTTAAAACATAAAATCTGTTAATAAGAATGAGCGTTAATTCATTTGCTGTTCCTTTAGGATGATATATAGCACTAAATTCATAGCTTAGATTCCTTAGAAGTGCGATTTATACTAAAAAAATTTGCAGTATCACCAGCATTTTGGAAAAAGTTAATGCATTAGTTGAGCTCACAATGCGAGCTTATAAAGGGTGAAGCATTCAGCTAGGATGTGCAAGAGATAAAGAAACATCTAAAACACCTCACCAAATTTCAGCTTTCTACGACCTATCGTTTCTGCGATATTTCTTTAATTGTGTTGCCAGTTAAAATCTAATTTTCTAGGAATTGGGATATGTTACCTACTGTAACTTGCTAGATAGTTTTATGCTTTTATGGCAACACTATTTCATGCTGAAGGGTTGCATTCACGCCATTCAGGTGCTTACAAACCAGTTGTGAAAGATACCCTAAATCATCAGTTTAAAAAAGATGAAATTTCAACTGGCAACGCTGTTGGGAATATATCTTAACTTGAATTGAAATATCTCAAAAACATTAAATCGTAGAGAGCTGGAATTTGGTAAAAATGTGTTTTAGCTTATCTATTATCTTTTGGACGTAAGTCTTGCTGGAAATTTCATCTCTTTTAGTTATTCGGCCAGGTCACAAGCTTGACCTTCAACTAATCTTCTCGTAAAAAAATCTGGGCTAAAAGTTAATTTACGCTTTACGTATTTTACATGAATTGAGCGCGGAAAAGTTTATTTTTGTTTTGAACCAAATTGTAAAGCGTTTTTATTTATTACAGTTGCAGCGCAGAGATAGAATTTATAATGGAATTAAAATATTATCAGCTACTGAATTGAGCTGAATTAGAAGAAGCACGCAGGGCCTCCGAGAGGGGGGGGCCGGGGGGACAATGACCCCGGGGTCCATGGATTTTGGGGGGCCCATGGTTCAATTTCGGTGAAGACCTTTTTTTTTGGAGATCAGTAGAAAATCCGTAGAAAAGTGTGCCATTTTTCTTGCCTGGTTTTGGACTGCAAAAAACCAGAGATGCGTAATATTAAAGCTGTCCCCGGGCCCACCCTCGACTCTCGACGCCCCTGGTAGCACGGTTGGCAGCATGGCCGAATGAGTAAAGGCGTTGCTTTTACGACAACCCTGATCAGTATGACTGGTTTTAATCCGCACCCTGGCAACGTTGTAGCGTCCTTGGATCAAACGCTTTACGATGATTATCTCTGCTCGGTAGCTTCGAACAAACAGCAAATTCAATGGACAAGAATTCGAAGAAATCCATAGGAACATTTGATCGCTGTAACTCCTAAGCTGGTGCGGATTCCTCCAAGCACAAAGTAGTCAATGCAATGAAAAGTGTGGGGATCGTCCAGTAGTTACCGCCGGACGCTGTCCGGTGACAGGAGGATAAATATTCACAACAACAACTGTCTTTGATTGCACAAATTTTAAAAAGTTGAAATTGGTTTGTTCTTCTTGATAGAATTATATTGTAAGTCCTTCAAAATAAAATCATAAGAATTATTTGCAATGTCAGCAAAATGACCTTGTAAAAAAACAACACCATGTATCATGAATTGAAACTTTCAAAAATCAAGGATATGCATCATTTAGAAACGGCAAAATTTATGCATCTCTTTCAACACAATAAACTTCCAAATCTATACAATGAATATTTCACATCCACTCAAACAGTACATAAGTACAACACAAGATGCAATATAGTTATAACTTATTGCGACTTTTATTCACATGCTATAAATTCAATTGCTGCCAAAAAAGCATTGGAATATAGTGGTGCCCAAATTTGGAATAGTTTGCCACCGAATTGGAAAGATCTTTCTTTTCCTAAATTTAAAGAAGCAGTTAAAGCCGATATAATCTTAAAGTACAAATAGATTAGGTATGCTTTTTTCTAATTTTTAATATATTGCCTTAACTAATCCTTTTGTTTTGCGATATTGAGTGAAAATATGAATCTTACACAACAGCACATTGTAATACTGCAAGTTATTTGCGCTTTGGGGGGAGGGGGGGGTTAGCAAAAGCGATACCTGTTTCTTCTGCATAATTTGTTCTTTCAAAAAAAACAGTCAAAATAAGAATTGTTGTGAAGTAGTGCATGGCGTACATTTAAACATTTGTTCGAACGCCCAAATCTATTTATGCGATGTTGGCTATTATAGCAAGAGAATGAGATTGTCCTAGTGTTTTACTCCACTGTATGTTAAAACAACTGTGAAGGAATCGGACATCAATACTATGCCTGTCATCTTCCTTGAGGACTTACAACGAAACGCTGTGCATTACTTCATAAAAGCAAAAATGTGGGAAATAGGGTGGCCATGACTCAGTGAGCGCTTTTCTTTTTTGTGGAATACCGTGTACCGTACTATATGTACATGCAACTATAATTTTATTTCAAATGCGGATTTTTCTTTGTTTGCTTGTACTGGTACATGAATAAACTGACACTGATTGACTTTTTTGCTCATTTACATCATTTAGTTGCTTTTCTAAACGCTTATAATTGCGATGAATTCGCTTCGCACAAAGTGACAAGAAGTAGATTCCATCTAAGTCCTAATAGGGTTATTAGAAGCGATTGCGTCGCGAACATTTTAAACTCCGGGTCAGCTCGTAATTAGCTGAAACTTTCAATTCTTCTAAGTACCTTACCAGGTCCGGCACCAGGATAGCGTGACTGAAGGAGGGGCAAAAATAATTTTTGGGGGGGCACGAGAAGTTTATTTATGTGAATTCGAGAGGGGCACGGGGCCCGAGAAATTTATTTCAGTCTGAATCAAATGAACAAGGTGAAGACCAAAAATTGAGGGATTTTGCGACTGAAATCAGAAATTCGAACGTTTTATCTGGCCGAAAACAGGTGATCTCAAAAAAAAGTCTTCATCCCAAAAATGTCTTGAAATCCGGTGTCAGTCCACAAAAATTACGAAAATACCGGTGGCAAACACCAATTTAGCCTCGATTTGCACTCCAGTAGCCCCGAGCCAGTTAATTTCTTCGGGGCACAGTCCTCGCTTGGAGGGCACAATTTTCGTTTGGGGGGGCACAAGCAGTCATTTGGGGGGGCACGGCCCCAGAATTCCCTTCCGTGGCGCCGGGCCTGTACCTTACTCAATTGCAGTCAAACGAAATGACAATCCAATGGCCCGTAAGCTAAAAAAATTGCCTTAAAAAGTGTCACATTTTTTATTCAATGCTCTATGAAGTCAAACGAAAGAAAACCGTTATTGAAAATGTTTTTCTTTCCACAACTTGACATTAAACTTGATCAAAAATGCTCTGCTGATTTATTTTCATCTTTCACTATAAGTTACCGTTACATCTAGCTATCTATAGTGCACTACTGATTCTAATTTTTTTGTCGTGCATGTGTTATTCTAAGAAGCATGAAGCGTTTTGGGTAAGAAATTAGTTTTTATTAGAGATTAATCCTGGACTTCGTATTATCGATGTATGGGTTAAAAATGTATCGCTGAACTAGATCATTTTTTAAAAACTCGGGATGACCGAAACATTCACACCTAGGCTATTGGTGATCTAGTTAAGCAGTAATTCCCAAAGTGGGGTCCGCTGACTTTTTAGGGTCCGTAAACCACTTTCAGAAGGTCCGCGAAAGAAATTTGGTATAGGCTTTACTTGGTTCATAGCTTAATAATTTTGCTTCGGACTTCTGTACGTTCAGGAGATACGTAATCTATGCTTGCAAGATTCATTTTTTGCTTCTTATGAGTTCGTTGTGATCACACTACCCTACTTCCCTATATGACGTCACAGATAGAAACGTTCAGTTTATTGGCCGCTAATACTATAGTTAGCTACTCCTGTGGCCTAGCTGATGAAGCTTAGTCTTTTTGCACCTGTGTTTTTAGCCTTGCAGAGAAGGCCGCAAAACAATAAAAAAATTTTAAGTGGTCCATTGTAAATTAAAAAAAAAGTTTGGAAACCACTGTATTAAATAATAGTGAGAGTGTGTTGCTGTCTGAAACAGTGGACTAGGCAGGGTTGACAAAAATCATAACTTTTTTCAAAAAAAAAAACACAAAATGGTTGGATTTTTTGATTTAAATCAAGTTTTTGTTTTATTTAATCAAAGTTTTGATATTTACGTTCGTTTCACTGTTTTTTTTTTTTTTTTTTATGAGGGTGGGTCACTACATTCAATATTTTGCTTAGTGAGTGACGTTTCAAAATTTCAAACATCTTAGCGGTATAATAAAATTTATATCAAACAACACTTAAAGTTTATATCAGTTCATACAAAATATATGTCACTACAGTAATAGCATTTTTTGCCAAAGTGATTTTGGCGAATTTAAATCTGTATGTGTAAGTAAAGACTAACAACCTCATTTACAAAAAAAACATCAACTGTTATGGAACAAAAATGTTGTTTTATGATCAAAAACTTGAAATTTTTCAATTTTAACATCAAAATTTCATTAATCTTGAGATTTTTTTGTTGGTTTAAAGGGGGTAAAGCATCCTGGCAGTTTTGGTTATAATTTGCAATAGTTAAAATAGAAAATATAAGTTTTAAAAATTTTTGCTCTCATTTGGGGGCAGCGGTTACAAAGATTTTCAATAAATACTAAGAGGTTTATCTCCCTAATAAGTTTTTAGAAGTCCTGAATTTGTTCTCCAAGGCTGAACTTCCAGGAAAAAGAGAGACTAAATTATATTACTCCTTCCAGTCACAACACGTTATCAATCCAGTTTGGTAAACCTCTCCTTTTTCTGGAAGCTCAAGTAGGAAAAACAAATTCAGAGCTTCCAAAAACTTTTTTAGAGGGGTATTTCTTTGTATGTGAAGAAAATATCTTTGCAACCGCAGCCCCAAAATGAAACCAAAATAATTAAAAGAATTATATTTCAATTTTAGCTATTGTAAACTACCAAAAAGAGTTGCATGCTTCACCCCCTAAATCATGATTTCATTGGTTGATTTAATTCATTGATTAAAATCATATGACTTCTATTTAATTTTTTTTTAGTTTTAGGTCAAGTTAAAGTGTCTAACCAATTTAGAGCTATTTTGGTAGTAACATTGCTATATTTACCAGACGTGGAGTCCTCGAGGACGTCCTTGGCCTCGAGGACACATTTTTAAGTCCTTGGCCTTGGGCTCGAAGCCATAGGTCCTCGAAAATTGCCCTGTCCTCGGCTCGAGGACAGCACTATTTTTTTTACCGTTGAAATTTTGAAAATTTCAATTACAATTCAGGTAAAGCATCAGAAACCTCGCGGAAAATTTGCGAACACCGTTTTTGTTTTTCTCAATTGGAGCATTGGCGTAGCCAGGGAGAGGCAGGGGACCCGGGCCCTTCCCCAATCAAAATTTCGCCATTGACAAAAATGTGACAAAAAAGCCTATTGCTTCTTCAATTTCAGTTTCTTTTTAGCATTTTTCTCTTACAACAGTAAATAACAACAATATTGAAGACCAGGGGCCCCGGGCCCCCCTCAATTTAATTTTTGCCGACCAATTTACATGTATAACCCGGTAAAATTAAGGGATTTTCTCTTAAAAGTTGCTACCTAGTCCTCATGTAACCTTTTTATGAACGTAATGCAAAACCAGGGCCGGATTGATTCTACGGCACAGGGCCAGGGCCCCGCGCTCAGATGGTGAGACTTTTTTTGATCTTCACCCATATTTGGCAGGAAGATCTCGCAAAAATTCCCTAAGTGCCAGGGGCTTAGTGCGATGTAAATCCGGCCCGGCAATAAAATGGTAGAAGGCATAACCTTTTCTTATACCATTTTTCAATTACAATTCAGTAATTCACCTCCAGCTCGCCAGTTTTTACGCACAAGATACTTAAAAAAAATTAGCCATGAAAAATGCTAATTAAGCAAACCATTGAACTTCAATTGAGGGGGCCTGGGCCCTCTGGCCGAACATATACTCCTATAACTGATTATTTTCACGACAAAACAAAAATCTCTAAGGAAAATCTTCGAGTGGATTATTATTTACTGCTGAAATGTAGCAAGAAACAATGCACATTACTTCCCCCTACCTGCCTACCTGGACCAAATCACTTACAATTAAAATTTAACTCAAGAATGCAAGATATTAAACGTATTTTGGACTTAACTTGCAAGTAAAAGGAGCATCAAACAATTTCGTCTTTTCAATTGGCTTTCAAATGGCTCTGAACACGTGCGAAATGTGATTCAATGGCATTAAAATAGCTGTTTTTTCCAAAAAAATTACAAAAAATCGCCCAACGGCTGGAAGCTTCGCCCCCAGACCCCGTCTGTGATAAGTTTGAGTTAAACTAGCTTTCTCAACACGTCTCCAAAGTTAGATATTTTCTTTTTTCAATTATTACTACAACCCTCTCCCTTTGCAAAATCTTGGTTAAGTGCCAACAGGCAACGATTTCCGATCTTCCATCCTATGATATCTTTGTCCCACGAAAAGTTCCTCTTTTGAAAATTTTTGATGACGTCATTGCATATGATTTGTGGTTTGGGCCCCTTCCCAATCAAAAATTCTGGCCACGCCTATAAATTGGAGATTGCCTGAAACACTTTTTTGAAAACCCTTTTTTTTTGGAGAACACTTGCGGCTGTGTCCTTGGTCCTTGGCCTCGAGCATTCTTGTCCTTGGCTTCGAGCATTCCTGTCCTTGGCCTCTAGAGAGTCTGTCATCGGAAAGGCTGTTCTTGGCCTTGACCTCGGATTTTTTTGTGTCCTTGGCCTTGGCCTCAAGCCTTGTGTCCTCGACTAAACCTCTGATATTTACATTTCTGTATCTGAGTTATATCACGCTGTTGATTTTTTGAACCTTGATAGCAGTTATTAATTAGAATAAGGTAAACTTATGCATCAGTAGCTGCAACGTCAAAAAATACGCGTAATTTTCACGAAATCGTTAACCAAGCTTGATGCTATTCACTCACACCATAGACTCTTTATTTAGAAGAGTCTCATTTATTAGAGAAAAGTCGAAAGATTCATTTTTGTAGTTACAGGAAAGTAAATTGCAGTTACTTATTGGTTCGGTTTTAGCTGAATTTTCAATAATACAGCTAATATTTTTTCACAATTTAGGTTGCTCTTATTTCTTTTGACCTCCATGGCTGCGTTGTCAACAGCAATGATAGGTAAGCTATAAAATATCACGTTAATAACAAAAGAATACGTTACACCTGCAGTTTTCTGAAAGCTTTGTAATTATATGTTTATACAGTTGGTCCACTATTAACAAGCTCTAACCATCATAAAGCACAAAGTGGAAAGAAATAGCAAATCATACAACAAAGAAGCTGCATAGTCTTGTTGCTTTACTTTCAATGATTAAATAACATATTCGCTGTAAGCCTACGAGGTGATGATTAAAATTCGCTTAAGCGCATAAACTAAGCACTTTCCGTCTATAACAGAGCGTCTGTTTAGGGTTTTGTGTGAAAGTCTTTCGTCAGGCTATAGGTTACCAAAATGGGTAGATTGCTTGGCCCCGATCAGGTAATAACGTAAAAGTTTTTTTTCAAAAATACAAAAACGCTTGATCAGTTGCGGAATTGAACTGGAAAACAATAATCTTTCGATCAACGCTAATCCGAATCTCCGCAAATTGCATGAACTACAACGCCGTAAAAATAACATGTTATCGCGTTGCGTTAAATTTTGCATCAACTGCATGCAAAAGCATACTGTTAAAAACTTTCTCAGAGTATCATGTAGAGAGATTGAGTGTTCACTAACCACAGACTCAATTTTGAGGATCCATGCAAAAGATTCAGCAGTCCGCTTTGCGTCATAAGGCTTTTCGTATTTCTTTGTATAGAAGCCGCACTTGAATACAAGCCGCCCTAGAAGACGCACAAGACGTTCAAAGATAAGAAATAGCTACCGCGGCTTCTGTTCAAAGGAATACGGTACCTGCTGTTTTTTTGCCTTGCCCGAAACAACACCAAAAAAAACTCAAAAGCTAGAAAAAGTAAGCATAAAAACAGTTTTAAAAAAACGAAAAAGTTTTGAGAGCGTATGCATTATGGGAGTGACTATTTTACCCGAAATTTTCAAGTTGAAGAGAGTAAAACCAGAAAATGAATTATTCATCTGCGCATTTTTCATTTGCTTTCTCAAGGGTCAAGATTGGGGTTTGGGTTAGATTCGGGATTAAGTTTAGAGTAGGATTCGAATTTAGGTTAAATTTGGTTCAAAATTAATGTAAAAAAACTAGACAAAGAGCTATCTTTATGAACTGTTTTTCAACTCCCAAAATTTTCGAAAACAGCAAGTTAGAATTGCCGGGAAAATCGGTTGTTCTAGAATTTTGCACCTTTACGGAATTTCTTTTATGTTGTTATGCTTTGGTACACTTTTTAAACTTTAGTTCCATAATACGATTATTTGTGATAGCTGTCGTTTCCAGCGAGCGCGCTCACTGCTCAAACCTTTATGCATTTCTTAATCGACCTGCCGTTTTGGAGTTTGCATTTATGTATTTTTTTTAGATCTGTGTCCTGCTGAGTGGGTATACAATTTTGGCGCTTGTTATTACGCTAGTGAATCATCGGTAACATGGGAAATAGCAAGGATGGAATGTGAAAATCTTAATGCTAGCCTCACTAGCATTCATTCTGCAGAGGAAGACGACTGGATTAGAGGTAAAAATAAGATCTAGTGTTGAAACGTTTCCATGAATAATACAAGTCATCATCTTTTAGCATCTCAAAGTTACCGATGGGCAACTAGTTCCGGCCCGAACCCGACCCACACCCAAAATATAAGCCCGAACCTGAAAAATGATTTGTAGCCCAAACCATGCCCGAAAGTTTAAAGGACTTTCAAGTTAGAGACGTTTTTTGCTCGATTTTTTTGCAACAAATTTGACAGATCTGAGCCCACATAACAGAAATTTCTTCGCTCGCATTAATAACGAGAATTTTTTAAAAGGCGCTACCGAACGGAATTTTTGCTAAAGGTAAGAGGTTATTTATGAATACGTGTGCCACTGTAATAGTCGGTACCTAGGCCGCATAACCCAAAGGCTTCAGAAACGCATTAGACAACTTGTTCTAAAAGCAATAAGGCAAAGAACCACTCCTACTCAGGAGCAGTGAACCCATTGATCCCATTTAACCTGAACTCAACCAATCAGAAAATGCAAAGCAAAAAGTAAGACTCAATTCGAACCAAAGAGCGATTCAGCCATTGGCCAACATTTGTTAGAATCCAATCAGTGTGCACGCAACTGCTCTGAATCGTGGTTTAAAATCCTAAGCATAGCTCGTTCCAGTAGCGTACGCAGGATTTAAAAAGGAGGGACCAGAAAATTTGACAAGAACAAAGATCTGAATCAGAAATTGTTCCACTCAAATTTAGTCCGATTTTTTGCCCAAAATTAGGTGAAGAGCAAAAAAAAAGGTCTTCACTCAAATTTAGTCCGACTCTTCGCCCAAAATTAGGTGAAGAGCAAAAAAAAAGGTCTTCACTCAAATTTAGTCCGATTTTTTGCCAATAATAAGGTGAAGAGCAAAAAAAAAAGGAAAAAAAAAGTCTTCACTAAAATTTAATCCGATTTGAAGCCCAAAGCCTAGAAGAAACGCACAGAACATACCCTTTGTGTGACTAAACCTTAAACCCAACTTGCAAAAGCGGGGGGTGGCATGCCTCAATTTTGCTTACTTTTCTATGCAATTTTGCAATCCTGGCGACCCAAAGGGGGGGCCATGGCACAATGACTTGCCCCTCTAAATACGCCCCTGGCTCGTTCTCAATTTCACTTGAGCATGTTGGAAGCGGTTTATATTTCACAAAAAAAAAAAACCGATCTGCACAGAGCTGGACAGCGCTGTATCGAGTTAGTAGCTCTCATCAGCAGCTCTCAGCATATCTAACCAAAAGTATTTCCCAGCTGGACCAACCTTTCTGCCAAACTGGACAAACCTTAATGGCCTGTATCGTGGCAGAGGCTTTTTAGGAAATAAACGAATTTTGACTTGTGGTACTTTACAAAACATGTGAAAAATCGCTGGACCCTTGTTTTAAGGACAGCCTTAGGTTACCTTTAAAACAAGGGCTCCCCTCTGCATGACCACGGAAATCAAAACTGAACAAGCTTGACGTTCTTCGTTGTCGACTCTTGGGAAGTCATAACAACTTTTACAGGCAGTTAGGTGGCCAGATCAACCACCAACCCTGCAGCTGCAAGCAGCTCCAGTCATTGATACGCAGAGCTGGACAGCGCTGTATCGAGTTATTAGCTCTCATTAGCAGCTCTCAGCATATCTAACCAAAAGTATTCCCCAGCTGGACAAACCTCTCGGCCAAGCTGGACAAACCTTAGAGGCCTGTACAGTGGTAGAGTCTGTGCAGGCAAAAAGCAGTTCGCATTTACCCTTCAACTGTTTCGATAAGAGCATAGCCTGCTGTCACTATATAGATTGCATTTCTTCTTACCGTTGATTGTGGAATCTGCTCAAAATGCATTTCTTCTTATTATAGATTGCATTTCTCCTTAGTGCATTATCCGAAAAAACCACAAACGCAAAATTTGCGTTGGTCTTTAAAAAATCCTGATCGCGACTCACCAACCATACAGAGATTGCATCTAAGCAGTTCTGTTCAAATAAGGATTGTCCATTTCGGCCAAGAGTCTTGTCCAGCTGGGGAATACCTTCACTCAGAGCGGCTGTGGATGCTTGAAAGAGTGTCTGCAGCTCTCAAAACTACTCCCACAAACTCCACACTTTTCCAAAAATCCACAAAATAAAAGATCAGGTTTGTCCAGTTCGGCTAAGAGTCTTGTCAAGGTGGGGAACACCTTCATTTAAAGAATAAAAAGATTAACATTGAATACAATTGCGAAATGTTGTGTTCTGTTTGTAAAAAAAAAAAAAAAAAGGTTTCGCAGTGAACTATTGTTTTTTTCTTGCTTTGTGGATGTGTAAGTGAAAAAATAAAAATCAATTCAGTTCAATTACAATGCTTGATTCAGCCTCCTTTGGCAAAATTTTGGTTGAGCGCCTAAAGACAATGAATGGTTATAATAGATACATATTTTCTAAGAATAATACAATACTTACGTTTATTTTTTTATTACTGGTACTTTTTAGATCAATTTGGATTGGATTCATTTCACATAGGAATGGTTGTCGAGAACAGTTTTCAAGATATTTTAAACTGGACTGATGGAACATTTTTGGTACGTAAGCTACAACCAGTAGATCTTGTAATAAATTTTCCCAATAAAGAACTTGATGAATCGCTTTTATAGAGCTAATGATCAAACAGTAGTAGCTCAGAACAAATTTAAGATCTCAATAAAATTCACAAGTTAATTCCCAGTGACATTCAATCTAAGAAATACGGCTGTAAATCGTAATACAATACCTTGCTAGTACTAGAAACTGTGCGAGTAGTTTTTTGTGAGCACAATGGCCATGGCACATGGTGCCATGCCCCCCTTTGGGTCTCCAGTGTAGTATAATTAGCATAAAATAGCATGTAAAATTGCGGCATGGCCCTCCCGTTTGTAACTTGGGTAGAAAGTTTGAGCACAAAAACGGACAAAATCTGACTGAAGACCTTTTTTTTGGTCTTCATCTAACTTTGGGCAGAACACCGACTAATTCTGAGTGGAGAAATTTGTCTTTTGGTTTTCATTATTCTCAAATTTCCTGCCCCTTCCTTTCGAAAATCCTTCGTACGCCACTGCATCTGCCAGAATGAACACTTGCCTGAAATTACATCTGCCTGAATAAACACTTGTTTGAAATTACATCTGCCAGAATGAACACTTACCTGAAATTACATCTGCCTGAATGAACATCTATCCGAAATTACATTTCCTCAAAACCTTATTTGCCAAAATTTACACTTGCCAGAAACTACATTTTCCCGAAAGCTTATTTGCAAGAATTTACACTTGCCAGAATGTACATTTGGCCAAAATTCCAGAATTAACACTTGCCAGAATGTACATTTGGCCGAAGTTGCATTTTCCCGAAAGCTTATTTTCCAGAATTTGCACTTGCCAGATTTTAGCCGAAATTTGGCCGCAATTACATTTACCGAAATTGGCCGAAATTTGACCGAAATTACATTTTCCTTAAAATTCATTTTCCAGGTATTATACA
This sequence comes from Trididemnum nubilum, assembly GCA_963965965.1. Taxonomy (NCBI): domain Eukaryota; kingdom Metazoa; phylum Chordata; class Ascidiacea; order Aplousobranchia; family Didemnidae; genus Trididemnum; species Trididemnum nubilum. Next base: position 26,089,677 of record OZ014489.1, on the reverse strand, counting down.
CATTAAACCGAAATTTCGTTATTGATAGAATTTACAATACAAAAATATACATTTGGCCGAAATTACATTAGGCCGAAATTACGTTTTCCCTAAAATTCATTTTCCAGATATTATACACATTAAACCGAAATTTCGTTATTGATAGAATTTACAATACAAAAATATACATTTGGCCGAAATTACATTAGGCCGAAATTACGTTTTCCCTAAAATTCATTTTCCAGATATTATACACATTAAACCGAAATTTCGTTATTGATAGAATTTACGTTACAAAAATATGTAATTATGCTTGTTCATTTACAAAAATTATTAAGCTGCTTGTAAAATAAAAGGGGCAAAGGAAAGCAGTCTCTTACGTCTTGTAACTACTTTGACAAACAGCGTTAAGTTTAAACTATTTTTGGTTTTTGACAAAAATAAGTGCCATTTTCAGAACCGAACTATTCTTCCAAAGTTTGTGATGATATTTTGATGTGTTTTTAGATTATTGGTAATATTATGGTATTTCGATAGTATCTGAAACTCACAAAAACTTCAGCATACAAGCGTCGTTCATTTATTCATTCATTCTTTTTTTATTCTTGACCACCACAACAATAGCAAATGCATGGTAACACAATAATAACACGTAGAGTCAGGAAAAGGAAGTAGCGACACAACGTCAGACGTTAAGACATGCAGAGGATACTGAACACAAAAAAGCGATTTTTATTTGCATGGTTGCTACACCTGTCACACCAGCTCAAAGTACATTGTAGGCCTAATCAATCACAATCATCAACATACACGCAGGCACACAAGATGGAAGTAAAACTAACGGCTGGAGTAGTTGTTCGAATGATTGATAAAGAGAAAAGAGAGGGACAGTGACCAGTGCAAGGCCAGGCACGGTTGCGTAGGTGGTCAACGGGTGGCGCAACCGGCCCAAAACTACGTTTAGCTCAACGGAGCATGGTGAGAAAAGAAAAACCACCCTGAAAATGAAACCTCACCGGGTCCGGAAACCCTTTCAAGTAGCAGCTGGTCATAGCATCAAGACAATAACAAGTTTGCAATCGATACATATGCATCAAAACAATTATACACAACATATAGCAATATGAGTCACACCATCCACACTGCGTCTAAATAATTAGCTGGTACAAAGTACCAAACTTGTGATCTCTCCGATATCTCGTATCATTGATCTCGTATCATTGAAGTACGGTATCTTAGTCAGGCGCGTAGCCAGAAATCTGCAATGAGGGGCTTTTTCGGGGGTCTGATTGCGGAGCCACCAGCCAGAGGCCATTGGAGATCTGGGAGCAGAGCGCCTTGCCGCTGAAAAATTCTGCATTTTTTGCAAAACGGACTTAATTTTAGGCCTATTTTGATACAAACCATTGCTTTAAAATGTGGCATAAGAAGTTAGCAATGCAAAAACTTGATTCAACTGTTTGCAGAAATGAGTTATATAGAAGGTGGATATAAACGATAAAATTTTAGTATCATATTTACAGGCTGGTTTATCATAAAATCCTAAATCAGTAAAACTTACAAGTGGTAATCTATTTCGTATATGTTTTAGAGAAAGGTAATTGGAGGGGGAGCGGGGTAATGGAACGAAACTTAAGTAGTTATGTATATGGCGTGTTCGGTGCACAAAGGTCACGTGACTGCACCGTAACCGTCCTTGTGTCTCAAATTAAGATAGAGGTCACGTGACTGCACTGTAACCGGCCCTGTCTCAAATTAAGATACCTTTGGTTGAAAACTGTTTAGGTCACATTACTCTCAAAAATGCACTGGAAACAAAGTGAACTCTCATGACTAAAAATGCACTGAAACCGTCCTTGTGTTTCAAATTTTTTTAAAAATCGTGGTTCTCGGTCCCCCCTTCCACTAATATCGTGGAAAGTATTAACCTCATAAATGAGGGGGTATCACATGCAACCAGCATGTTCATTGTCGCCGAGTTTCGATTCTATTTGTCGTTATCGGCTTTTGTAAAAATCATTTAAATAGTTCCATTTTCATTTTATAAAAATTTAGCAACTGAAAATGGTAATAAAAATTTTAAATATGTATAAATAATTCATATGCTGCTGAAATTTATAAACAGTTTTCTCACGAGCCGCAAGTTCGATGTTATTCTTCATCCGAGCCAGCTTCTATCTCCTTTTCTATTTCAAATATTGTTTTTTTCACTATTTCTAATTCTGCTTCTGCGGTTTTCATTCCTTTAACTAATTCTTTAATTCTATTCCGTTGTTTTCTTAGTTTCTGAAGTATTTTAGATTTTTCCTTCTTTTTCTTTGCCAATCTTGTGAAAGCAGCGTTTTTTGATACACTGACTCTTTCAAGTGATGACAAAAAGTTGGTTGTTGAATCTTGACACTTAGTTTTCATTGTTTGATTTGATATTTCACCAACATTCATTTTTTTTTAGATTAGCAGCTTTGCATTCGTTTATATATGAGCGCGACAGGTGACGTAGTGGAAAATTTCTCTTAAATCACCTGACTTAGACATAACGCATCGACTGAAACAAAATTGTCACGCTAAAATGAAAAACTTTTTTCAAAAACGATCGTGACAGCTTTTACCGATCGTGACAGTTTTCGTAAGCTTGAATGATTTCGTGACGTAGGGCAAGCTGTCTGGCCGATGTTAACAAACGCTGTGCTTCGGTCGCGTTTAATTCTTTTCAATAATCAGTTTGATTTTGTCATTTTCTATAGGTTTCACTTTAATTGTAAAGCCATTGCTATCAAATCTTTTCACTTTGGGTTTACCGTACGCCTTTTGTATTCTTTCAATGTCTTCTTTTGATAGAACATCACTCGATACTTTTGACCACTCGTGTTTATAAGTAGGATACATGATAGAATCTGTACTTTGTGAATGGGTTAAACCTAAACAATGACCTATTTCATGAACAGCTACTACAAATAAGTTGTGTTTGGGAGGTGTTTCTTGGTCTGTCCAATCTTCATCAGCATCGAAATGTAAATCACCCCCAATTCCTGAACCTGGATAAAATCCATGAGCTAAAACACCGCCTTTACCTTTAAAAGGGAATCCATCGCCATGTTCCTTGGCACAAAAACTAATTTTTATGTCACAGGGCTCATTTGGCTGTACTTTTTTAAATTTAAGTGCTGTAGGTTTATCCCAAACTTTAAAAGCAGAATCAATTTGTTTGTGTATTGATTCTTCTGTAAGTTTTGGTGTTAAGTTCGTGATACAGTACGTTAAAACACGTTTATTCCACTTTTGTTTTATATCTTCTATATTTTCTGGAACTGATAAATTTGAAGGTTGAAATCCACAAAACATCTTTTATTTATATGTAGATTTAAGTTGCTCTAATTCTTCAATCGGAATCCAGCTATTAAAATCATTGCTGTATCCAGACCACTTAACTAATGCCGATTTCTTTTTATTATCTTTGCGAACAACTTTTTCTATTCTGAATTTAGTTTGATTCGTTTTCAAAAGTTCTTGTTCATAGAAAGTTCCAGAAATTAAATCACCACGAAGATCAGTGATTTCGTAAGTGTGTGGATTGGTATTTAAAACTTTAGAAATTAAAAACAGTTCCTCGGTCCAGTTTGGAGTAAAACCCTTGTCAAAAAGTTTTCGCTTGTATTTTGAAAGTCTAACTGTGTCACCAACTTTAAATTTTGCTTTTGTTTTTATTGGTTTAAATTTAGCGTGCAAATTATAGTAAACAATTCCTTGATTTTCTTTTTCGCTTGCTTGAACAGGCGTCATTTTCACGTATGAATCATAGCTGTTATTGTACTCATCAACTATCTCAGGTAGCATGTCTAAGTACTGAGTTGAACTTTGTTTTGTAAATTGCTTCCACATTTTATTTTTGATGGTGCGGTTCCAGCGTTCAACAACAGAACTTTTTTCTTCATTTTCAGTTGAATATAATTTAATGTTGTGTTGGTCCAACAGGCTTTTTGTATTTTTGTTGTAAAATTCTTTTCCCTTATCAGTCCACAAGAATTCTGGGATTCTTTTTTCTTTGAAGATTTTCTTGAAAGCATTAGCAACAGTTTTACCCGTTTTGTCTTTCAAAGGGACTATCCATCCGAATTTAGAAAATACGTCAATCACCATAAGTAAATATCGGTAACCTTTATTCCATTTGCTAAACTTTTGCATTTCTACTAAATCAGCCGCCCATATTTCATCAATTGATTTGCTTATAACTCGGCGTCGCAGAAACTTTTTCTTTACTGGTTTGTGTAGTTCATCAGCTAGTTCTGTTTGCCACGACGCCTTTTCCCGTTTTTTGCACCTAACCCCAACTTATATTTAGTTCCAATTGCTGCTTGTACTAACTTTTTATCAAACGATTCCCGGATACCTTTCGTTTTTGTTTGCGATAAACTGTCTAACATATCTTCATCACATTTTAGTTTACCTTTTTTATTGTCATTATCACGGTAACAAATATCATGTTTCATTGCAATAGCATCTATTTGATTGTAAGGTTCTTGGCCCGGTAAAGGTTGGTCGTTCGAATCAAGTTGTTTATCCAAAGGATTATATGGCCCAGTGTACTTGTGACTTGGAAGAGTGAACCCACCTTTTGGTTTTGGTAATTTTCCTATCGCAGCATGAAGGTCTAACAAGCCTCCTTTTTTGTTGGTTTTAATGAAACTATGCTTTGTAATACCACAACTAGCACAAATGCAACGTAACATCAGGCGACCATTTCCTTTTGCTTTTATAATTTCATCAGAACCTGGAACACATTTAGTTTTTTTCTTTTCTCTAACACAATAAGTTTCCATCTTTAATATATGATACATAAAACTTCATAAACATTTCATTAAAAGGTGTAGGTTTTTCATGAAAATCAAGCAATAGTTCGTTTGCTGTTCTCCCCTTATTTCGCTCCGTTATATAATACACACAGTAGTAACCACAAAGAATTGAGTTAATATTTTGAATTTGAGCATCATTGTAAATAATGTTTTTGTTTGTAGTCTTCATATATTTAACAACTTCATTTGGGGGTACAAGTCCAAAGCTGTCGAAGTATTCTACTTTATCTGATTTTTCTTCGTTGTAAACACAAACCCAATGAGTTCCACTACCCGCAAAATAATCTTGCAAGTTTACGACAGCTGACTCATTTTTATTCATTGCTTTTGGTAACATATCTTTGCTAAATGTTCCTCGATAATTGTCACACTTAATCATGATTTTATCAATGTCTAAGTTTGTTAATGGTTTCATTTATTTACTGCTTTATTAGTTGCTCCTTGGATGGCCCCGGACGCAGCTGCTAATCCTAAAGTTGGCAAAACCTTTTTAGCTAAAAACGGTAACACTAGTTTTCCTAAATTAAGTAAGCTACTTAAGAAACCACCTTGTTTTTGCAATTGTGTTTTACTAAAGTTTATTTGTATACCGTGTCCAGACGCTTTTGATTTGTTAATTCTATTTATCTGTCGACTCGTCAGTTGCAAACTAACGTTGCCTTTAGTCTGTAAACTTGCATTTGTTAGTCTAACACTTACACTAGTTTTGCTTTCATATGCATTTGCAATTTTTTTTCTTTTGATTTTGTGTCAAGTTTAATGAGTAATCGTGGTACATTTTATATTAGACTTTATAAAATCAAACCCAAGATCGGAACATTTTTGAAAGGAGAATTTTTTCCTAGTATTAAACCTTTTCCGAGAATCTGAGGTTCGTCGAAGCGATAAGACCTACCTTGTCTTTTTGTTCCAGGCAACATAAGCCCTTTACCCTTTGATCCAGGTAACACAAGTCCTTTTCCTCCTAACAAACTGGGTAGCAAGCTACCTGCTAAACCTGCTAAAAGAGTTCCAATAAAACCACCCTGTTTTGAAATTTGTAGTTTTGATAGCTTCAAAGTAACACCTGAACCTTTTGCTTTAGCATCATTTATTTTGTTAACTTGCGTCTTTGTTAAACCAAGAAAGTCTGATCCTTGAAGCTGGTGGTTATTAAATGTGAGTGTAAGCCCAGTTTTGTTTTGAAAAGCTTGTTTTATTTTTTCTTTTTGAAATTGTGATAAATTTAATCCGATTTTAACATACATTTTTATTTATACTCAGATAATTATATTCATTCGACCTGAAAGTCCTTCTAACTGAAGGTATCTATCAGAAAGTACGACTGCATAAACATAGAAAGCTTGGTCAGCGTTATTTGCAATATTTCTAAAGTTACCACCAAGACTAAACCTTATTTCAATATCTGCCGAGCTGTTTTTAAGTCGTTCATTGTGTTTACTAACATCAAAATGATGAATTGGATGCAAACTAGCCCAGTCTTCAGCTGATAATTGACAGCCCGTGTCGGCGTCTTGGTATTTGTTTACAGCCTCTAGAAAACTCATGTATAAGCGCGAATAATTTCTATTTTGTGGAGTAAAGTTACATTCAAATTCTCGTTCAGGATATTGAATGCTGTTTATTCTGCAACTAATACGTCTTAAGTTTGCATTGTCAAAAATCATATTATTCAGCTGCTGGTTGTTATCTCGTTCACTCGATTGAAACGCAACAAACACATGCCTAGGAAGTTCTGTTCCCGGCTGGGTTGTTATTCTCCAAGTCATGCTTGTTTCTGTTGACTGAAACATTGTTCGATACACTCTCATTTGTTCAAAGTATAGCTGTTTTATATGTCCTTTTACTAACATAGCATCTATTTCCGATTCAACTCTTAAACTTGGTTTCACTTTAGGCATCCACAAAGAGATATGACTTATGTTAAACTTACCAGCAGCTACACCATTAGCACGTAAAATATAGTTATTAGATGTTTCTCTATCCACGACTATACTGTGTTTAACACCCCTAAAAACCTTATCGATATCACGACAAAATCCAAATATTTGGGAAAGAGGAAGCATTAAAGTAATTTGCTTATTTCCCGTAGTAATGTTCTGTCTTGCGGTGAAACCAATATTTGCTTGTAGATTGTTGTTGTATATTTCTACGATTGCTCTAATACCATCACGTACAGCATTTGCATTCGCATCATCAGCTACACCACCAAAATTTTGTTTAAGAGATGGGGAACCAGTTCCAGTGTCTTTAAACCACAGCATGTTTGAGGCGGTTGATCTTGAATAATCATCACTAAAGCTAACTAAATTGAGTATTGTTGATGCTTGAGGTAGATAAAGGTTTATGTTTTCTATAGTTTGGTTATTTAATTGATATTGCGCAGTTTGAAATAAAGACCAACCGTTATTTACCAATGAAATTACGTCATTGTTATTGTAATTAGCATTCGCATTAGTTTGAAGTTTTCCTCTGATTTCTAGGTATGCTTTATGCGGTAGAAGAAAAACATCTTCATCTTTTGTTTCAATAATGTGCTGACCATCTTTGTTCATGTTATTGGAGTCTCTCGGAAGGTATTCGACATATTCGAACTCAGTAATTGAATTGTCCACTAAGTTTGTTTCTTTAATTTGCAAATATGGGTTCGTTAGTTCTGTCATTTTATAATTAAGACATATAATTTTTAAATCCTGATCCAGCAATTAAATTACTTAGGATAGCTCTCGATCTGTCGTTGAGATTTTCTAATTCTCTGTCATTGATAATACGCTTGTTTATTGGTATATTTTCTAAGACTGGTTCTAATGTCTTTTTTGTGGGTTCTAAGGCTTTCTTCAGTAAAGGTGCAGCTAGTTTTTTAATTTCAGTCTTCACTCCAGTAGGAATTCTGTTAAGAATCTTAGAACCAGTGCTGATTACGTTCCTTACCTTGTCGTAAACATTTTTAAGCAAACTTCCACCTATGATTTTCTTCTTATGAAATCTAGTTTCTCTTTGTGATAACATTTATAGTTAAACTACATAATCTCTCTCAGGTGAACATAGTAAGTCACTCGTTCATTATTCATATTTACAAAATTGTTATCTTGATCTTTTATAGAGAATCGGATACTATCAATTTGACTTAAATTTTTGATTGGAACGTAAATGTTTTGCTTAGGTTCAACTTGAATCAAATATCCCGGTGGTACGTTTGGACTAAGAGTATAAAGTAAGTCACTAGACGCTCCGTTTATGTAACTTCCATCAATTAAGCTGCAATGAATCTGAAGGCTGTTGATATTTGTAATATTTACAGGATTTTGACTATTATGAATTCCATTTACACCCAAAAATGCCGAACCAAATCCTAAAACGTCACCTATTGAATTTGGAATTCGAAAATCAACTATGTAATCATTTTTAAGTTCAATTCTTGATTTTAATGTATTAAAATTTGGTGTTATAGTTATATTATTTTTGTCATCACGTCTCTGTTCCATCAAGTACTTGATTTCATTATTGAGATCTTCAATGTTATAGCTACCTGGAGGAATTGATAATAATCGTGCAGCTACTCCATCTGGTGAATAAAAAAATTTATTATTGCTGCTCGTTATGTTATGCCAAGAGTACCATATTTGAGCATTGATTAAGGACATCTCGTAACTTTTTTTAATGTCTAGTTGCAATGGTGGATTAAAGCTAGTTATAAAATCTTCTGATTTTCCTTGTCCTTTCCTAGAGTCAAAGAAAAGTGGTATTGATGTCATTTTAATATATTGTCAAATAATTTTTGGTGGTCGCAGTGTGAAATGCATTTGTTCAATTTTAGTTTTTTCAAAATGTTTGCAATTTCTTGATCCAAACGTTTGTTATTATTGCCGGCTTGTTTGGCTGCTACTAGTAAATTAAGTCTTTCACAAAGTTTGTTGGGATCTTTAAGCCCTTTTCCAAAGGTAACTTCCATTCCTCCTAATAATTTATTTAATTTTTCTCTGTACTTTTTAAAAGTTTTTATTTGCTCATCAATCACTTCTGTATCAGCATCGCGTCTTCTTCGTAAACCACCTAATCTTTGATTGATTAATCTAGCTCTGTCTTTCAATGTGTTTATGTAACCTGGCCCGCGTTTTACAAGCTCCACAATATCAGTCTCAAAATTGTTTTGTGTAAGCAATTCTTTTTCTTCGTTATCGAAAGCATTCTCAAAGTGCACAGTATAAATTGATCGAGGTTTATCTTCAATGGCAAGCTGTTGCTGTATGTGTTGAATTAGTTGGTCTTGCCTTTTATCAGTTTTTTTCTGAGTTTCTTCAAACGTTTTAGTAATGGGACGAAATATTTCAGAGGCAGACTTTTGCAGTTGTTGTTTGGTTACAATTTCTTTTTGCAGTTTTTGTTTCAAAAGCTTTCGGTTATTAATATAATCCTTTACAAGTTTATTTTTGTTTTTCAACTCTTCTTCATTTACAAATGGCATGTTTACTATATAGCATATAAAGCTTAAGCCCAAAAATGGTCAAAGCATTTTCTGTAACGAAGGGGTAGGTGTTTGGCTGTTTTGTCCAGCACCATAAAATTGTAAGGATCTTTGGTTGCTTCACGGTAAATCGACTCCATTTCTTCTTTTGTTATACCTTTAGCATGATCGTCAGTAATGTGTCTGATATCTTTGTTGTCTAAGTTCCCGAAAAAAACAAAACAGTTAGTGTTTCTTCTTATGTACTTTGGAGTGTTGAAGTATGACTGAGTGAGGTAAATACAGTTGCAATTTTTGTTTCTAGATAAAGAAAAGTATTCCATCAGTTTTTTCATATTGTCTAGCTTAATGTCGTCAAAAACTATTACTTTTTGTTGAGGGTCAAGCTCTTCTACGGGAGGCAAGTCTTCAGGACTTAGCACTTCAATACCTTGCTCTTTTAAAAACCGATACTTATCTTGCTCAGGATTAACAGTATAAACACAACAAAGGTCGTAATTCATCCACTTGAGAACCATGTTTAAAAGCAAATTTGTTTTTCCTGATCCTGTCGATCCTACTATCATGTAATGGCAATCTGGTAGAAGATAATGATGTTTGATTTGCTTGTTGTCCCCACTTAAATATTTATCAAAGTTTATTATGTTCATTTATAATAAAGAAGGACAAAATGAATATTTCAAAATTTGGAACAAGTGGAAGTCAATCTTCAAGTACTGTTAAGGTTGTAGGTATTGAACACAAAGTTTCCAAGTCAGGAGATATAATGTATGGTGATTTAAACTTAAACAACCACAAAATTACAAACTTAGCCAATCCTGTAACAGAATCAGATAGTGTAAATAAAGGATTCTTGGATAATGCAATTAGCAACATTGTCCACTTTGCCGAAAGCTCTGAGTTTGGTTCGAGGTTGGCTACTTTAGGTATAAACAACGATGATCAATATGTTGTATCGCCCTCTCAAATTCAAATTCAGAGGTCTCAAATATATGGTGTGGAAGTACTTGGTCGTTTACCAAACAGGGTCTTTCGTATAGAAAATATTCCACCTAACAACGCATCAATTGAATTAGGTGAATCATTGATTCTAAAAGGACTTGTTGATCCCCGTCTACCTTCTGATGCGGCAACTAAACAATTTGTTGAAAATTTAGTTACAAATGTGAGAGATAATATTAACTTACAAGGATTACACACTATCATAAATTTACGAGATCCCACAGCACCGGGTGAAGCAGCAAACAAAAATTATGTTGACCAAATAACGCAACACATTCAAACCGAAGACGATAATGTAACCATTTCACGAAACTTAGATATGAAAAATCATACCATTTTCAACGTAGGTAGACCTTCCGACCTACCAGTGCAATAAATAAACGTTATTTTAAACGAAATATATATCGCCCAAAATTTCAAATATTTTTGGGTGCTTCTTCAACACCTGATTCGAGGCCAATTCCATCAAGTGCTATTCATTCAGTTCGTACTAATACAGATCACAATTTACATTTCGTGAGTGCACCTCTTGTCGCTGGGAACGATTTTCTGTCTTTGCAATCCGATAGTATTCATTTAAGAGATGAGGTAACCAGCAGTTACATCGAAATAAGCGTAAGCGGACTTGTGAAAGTTACCAGTTATGATGATGAAGACAAATTACATATTGATATAATTCGTGTTAGTCAAGGAGAAACAGATAAAATATGTAAAACAACAGTAACACCCCCATTCGATTGCTTTAATTTAAACTGCATTGTTTTTCCTAATCCTTCTCGAGATGTGTTTCGCATACAATACAACTATGTTTCTTCAAATTCTTCGGTATCAATGAATATGAGCAGTGTCGTAATTAAAGTTAAACAGCTTGAAGTGGGTGATCAACCAGAAGCGTAATTGTATATCGTAAAATAAACAATGGACTTTAACCACATTAGTAGAAAATTGACTCAAGAACAAGTGAATGAATTGACAAAACTGTATCACACTTATCACAAACAGTATTGGTGTTATAAGAAAATGTTTAAAAAATTTAAAAGAATGGACTTAGCTCTAAAGCTGTCATCTGTTGTTTTTACTACAACTGGGGCCGTGGTTGGTTCTGTTACGTTAAATCCGATTTTCTTGGCGTCTGTTAGCGGTACAGGTGTTTTTTTACAGACAATAACGACGCAGAAAAATTTTTCCAAAAAAACTGAGTCTTGTAGATATGCTTATCAATCGTATCAGAAATTACTCAACAAGTTAAAATTGTTTTTAAGATCTGGTGATATTGACGAGTTTTTCGAAAGAGAACTTGCTATGGTTGATGACCAAGTTGCTGATATATGTCCACCAATTTCTGAAAGCTATGAAAAATTACATGCTAAACGATTTCCTTCCACATAATCTCATATTTCTTCCGTAATGCATCACTAATTTTGTATGAAGGTTGTTTGGAAATGTCTAAATATTCTAAGATTTTATTTATAAAAAAATCTATCTTAGGAAACCTTTTACTAGTGAAGCTTTGTAGTTGGTTTTCCACGGTTGTCCAAATGTTCATAAATGCTTGTATTTCATCAGCAGACAATTCAAGGCGTTGTAATTTATTTTTAACATAAGCAGTTCTGCAGTAAACTGATTTACGTAAAACAACATTACGTGGGTTATAATCAATCCAGTCGTTTACAAAATATGGGTGATGAACTACACCACAGTTAATACAAGTTCTATTTCCATAAATAATTTTTATGTCAGGATTTTCACAACAATTTTCATCCATCTTTTTTTATAATAGTATATATTTTTTTAAATTAATAATGACCATAAGCAAAACTATCAATTCCATTAGAAAGAATATATCGTTTATCATCAAAACACAAAAGAGACTTCTTGTTGATTTCAACAGAATAAATTTTGTGGTTTTCACTTTTAATTGATTTCATTTTATGAAACATTTGACGATTATTGAAGAGCGTGTTTTTGTAATCTTCGTGCTTTAACAGATTCCTCACTACATTTTTTTAATTCCTTTTGCAGTTTTGCAACCTTTTTCATCTTTTGTGACGTAGCTGTACATTTTAGATCTAAGTCCTACAAATTCTACTATTGGCACACCTGCGGTTTCATCTTTCATCTTTCCAATTACTTTCTTATTTTTTAGGTCATAAAAGTCTGAGGTTTCTTTGTAACCACTGAAGTCGAATTTGTCTTTGTCAGCCCAAAAATCTTTGTATACGTCTTCTGTTTTTATATCATATGTTACTGAATCTGTATCTGTAAATAATAGTTTTGCATTCTTGCCATATTTCTTTTTAATGTAATTATAATGAAAATCATACATCAACGTTTTTGAAATATCGAGAATACACATTCCTACATACGCGGGGCGGTTTAGGGTTAAAGATTCTTTAATTTTATGAACTGCAACAAGATTTTTATTAAATATTTTGCTGCTAACGTAGGTTGGTTTTGCACAATGCTTTAATAGTTTTTCTGGTTCGTTGATCAGAGTAACATTGACACGTTTATGAAGATTTTCAATTGTTTTTCCAAACACTGAGTTGTTCATAAGTTTAAAAAAATCTTTCTCAAAGTCAGACTTGGCAGTTTTTCGCTTTTCTGTATTGAAATCAATATACTTTTTTAACCAAGGTGATTCGTTAAATTCTAATACCCGATGTACTTTTGTAACTTTTAAGCCTAATTCAATATACTGCTTTAAGTTTTTGTAATAAAGAACATAACTCTTTTTTGGTTTTAAATTAGGTATTAACTTTTTAACTCCTTCAACTTTTATATTAAACTGAGTTTGTAATTGTTTACAGTAGTCTGAAAGGAGGTGATGTTTAATTTCCATTTTTTCTGGAGCTAGTGGATAGTCATTATGACTATCATGAAGGTGTTCAGGATAGTCCAGGTCAACTTCTAGTATTAGTCCTTTTCCTTTAGGTAAATTTGCTAAATCAATTTCTTTTTCTGATAGCCATTTAAAACCACCCGTTGGTAAATTTTGGCTCATTGCCCATCCATATAAATTGTTTGCATCAAGATATGCAATATAATTTGATGGCTGCTTTGAATCGTAATTATTAATGTATTTGTTGTTAGCTTTAGCATATCTTTTAGAAATGTATGAAACTCCCCCTCTCACACCTTTTTCAATGAAAAGAAATTTGTCAATATCTGTCATTAATTCCAGTTTTATTTCAGTCATTTTAAGCATTGCATCCCATGATAAACCGGGAGAAGTAAAATAATGGCAAGGGTCTAATTCGTAATATTGAAGACAAGTCTTTCGAAATTTCTCAAATACATCTGCTAACAGCAAAACATCTGACTTAAGGTACAAGTCGTGGTATTGTCCCATGGATTCCAACTTGAAAGTAGTCCACACATTCTGCGCATGCTTGTAATCCTCATCGCTTACATCTTCATCGGTTAAAAGACTATAGAATTCCTTTTTTGATGGGAGGTTTCTGTCGTCAAACTTATCAAAGCTGTTCATATAATCATAAGGATAAACTCCTTTTCTTTTCATTAGTTCTAGTTTTTCATCCTGAAATTCTTGTGATGTGTGTTTTAGGTCAGAAAGTGGAACGTTCTTAACCAGAGTTTCTAATGAGCTACTCATGAATTGGAAGCTATCGATAAATTTTAAATATTTGCCTAAGAAAAAAGCCATGTATTTTTCTAGATTGTTTGGAATTACTTTAATATCCTTCTCAAACTTTCCTATTTCTTGCATAATAAAATGTGAATCATAACCCCTTAAATTATGAAAGATTACAGGTATCTTATGAGTAAGTCTGAAATTTCTATTACATTCATTATGTGCCGCCCCTCTGTATTTTCCTGTAACGTGACAATGATCTCTAACCCTTTTGTCTTCCCCAGAAAAGCCTTTTTTACAAATGTGGCATTTTGTAGCTGCTTGAAAGTTTTCTTCATCTTTGTTCGTTAAATCCATAGGTTGATTGAAATGTTCATTTTTCGTTTTTTCACAATAGTCAACTTCTTCCAACATAGCTTCCAAAAATTTATAAACAGCGTTTTTACCTCTATACAGTTGAATTGGTCTACTGAATTTATCGTCATAGCAGCAAACTACCTTGTAGGAATAGCCGCAATCGATGTGTTTTTGGTATCTTTCTGTGTAGGACTTTTCATCATTTGGCTGACAGCTGTCAATCTTTTGAGTTATTGCTTCAAAATCAGCATATATAACAAAGGGAACTGGTAGCTGTTTACGAAAGTTATTAAACTTCACCGAGCTACCTTTTTTGGGCATTTGTATTGCTTGCTTTCCATTTATAATTACGCAGTTTGGTGTGTGTTTGTGTAGAATTTCCTCGCTGCTAAAACATTGAAGACAATATCTGCAGAAATGTTTTCTGTGTTGGTGCTTGCTTTGATTATACATAAATCTATTAAAGTCTTTTATCCAAACATAATGTTGCTTTTCGTCTTCCATTATCAATAACAAATCAAGAGTTGTTTCACACACCTTTTTAGACACAAACAAAGGAAAGCGTTGCTTGTTTTCATAACCAATAACATTAATGCTGATGTTATTTTGTTCTTCAATTTTTGGTATTTGCTTGATAGACACTGGAAACTTTATACCGTCATAATTTAGTGTGTCTACATATTTTTTGTAATGACTTATTCTTTCACGATTGCTTTTTACTTTCTCACTGTATACTTTAGCTAAATGACACCACCTAAAGCATTCGTTGTCTTTGTTTTTGATGTTAATTAGTCCTTTCTTAGCATTTCTAAGTTCTTCCGGTAATGCAGTATAAGTTGATCCATGAAGAGGGGTATATTGAACTAAGTTAACGAAGTGCCCATCGACAGAAAATATAGACCATCCAGAACCTTCACTAAGCCAATTTCCAATTTTATTTATTATTTGATTGGATGCATTTTGTTGCATTTCACTCACATCATCTTTATTTAAGATGACAATTGCTCTGCTGTTAAAAAAAGCCGTCTTGGTTACTGCTTTGTCTTCTGTTTGTTTTTCAAATGTAATTTTAAGAGTAATTGTTACTTTTAATCCTTTCATTTTAACCAGGTCTAACCGTAATTTATCTTGCACTACTTTCTCTGTTTCATTCAATTGTTTCAATGGGCTAAAATCAACAATATCTACATCATAAGATTTAGTATAGTTTTTCAGAGCAGTTTTGAGTAACTGCACTTTAATTACCCGTTTAGGAAAAAGATTTAAAATTTTTTGAAATTCTGCTGAAGCACTTGCTTTAACAGTTGGTGGTATGTAAGCCATCAGCCAATCGGCAAAATCATTTATACGCTTTTGAACTTTACCAGCTGTATTAAGAGCTATTTTCTTTAAGGTTGGGGGAAAATTTCTAAAGGGTGACGGTTTTAAAGTAGAAACTCCAATATCTGGAACCGCCTGATCTAAAATATTTGATTGGTTTATTTTTATTATAAGAGAAATATAATCTTTAAGTAATTTTTATGCTTAAGAAAATTTTGTCTGTAGTTAAATAAAAATGAATGATAAATTAGTCATTGAAAATCGTGAGTTTTATTTTCATCCAACACACAAAGCATACGCTGGGAGCATTGATGGATGCGTTGTTCATGTTGTTACTAGAGAACCAACATTTGGAAGCATAAATGAAAAAGGTTATTATGAAATGACTGTTGAAGATTACTGGAATAGAATCTTGGTTCATAATTTTATATGGGAATGTCATCATGGGCTATTAAAAAATGGTGAAAAAATAAAACACATTAACAAAATACGTTATGACAACAGATTAATGAATCTAAAGCTTAGAAGTTCAAATGAAATTATTGTAAAAATTTCGACAAACAAAAAGATAAGCTACGTTTAGTTAGTTTACATAACAACATTCTTTAACGCTATACTAAAGGGTAAAATGAGCCATTAGAAGTCGAGCATGAGCACAGCCTTTGTTTACATCAGGTTTTTAACCCATTCACAAAGTACAGATTCTATCATGTATCCTACTTATAAACACGAGTGGTCAAAAGTATCGAGTGATGTTCTATCAAAAGAAGACATTGAAAGAATACAAAAGGCGTACGGTAAACCCAAAGTGAAAAGATTTGATAGCAATGGCTTTACAATTAAAGTGAAACCTATAGAAAATGACAAAATCAAACTGATTATTGAAAAGAATTAAACGCGACCGAAGCACAGCGTTTGTTAACATCGGCCAGACAGCTTGCCCTACGTCACGAAATCATTCAAGCTTACGAAAACTGTCACGATCGGTAAAAGCTGTCACGATCGTTTTTGAAAAAAGTTTTTCATTTTAGCGTGACAATTTTGTTTCAGTCGATGCGTTATGTCTAAGTCAGGTGATTTAAGAGAAATTTTCCACTACGTCACCTGTCGCGCTCATATATAAACGAATGCAAAGCTGCTAATCTAAAAAAAAATGAATGTTGGTGAAATATCAAATCAAACAATGAAAACTAAGTGTCAAGATTCAACAACCAACTTTTTGTCATCACTTGAAAGAGTCAGTGTATCAAAAAACGCTGCTTTCACAAGATTGGCAAAGAAAAAGAAGGAAAAATCTAAAATACTTCAGAAACTAAGAAAACAACGGAATAGAATTAAAGAATTAGTTAAAGGAATGAAAACCGCAGAAGCAGAATTAGAAATAGTGAAAAAAACAATATTTGAAATAGAAAAGGAGATAGAAGCTGGCTCGGATGAAGAATAACATCGAACTTGCGGCTCGTGAGAAAACTGTTTATAAATTTCAGCAGCATATGAATTATTTATACATATTTAAAATTTTTATTACCATTTTCAGTTGCTAAATTTTTATAAAATGAAAATGGAACTATTTAAATGATTTTTACAAAAGCCGATAACGACAAATAGAATCGAAACTCGGCGACAATGAACATGCTGGTTGCATGTGATACCCCCTCATTTATGAGGTTAATACTTTCCACGATATTAGTGGAAGGGGGGACCGAGAACCACGATTTTTAAAAAAATTTGAAACACAAGGACGGTTTCAGTGCATTTTTAGTCATGAGAGTTCACTTTGTTTCCAGTGCATTTTTGAGAGTAATGTGACCTAAACAGTTTTCAACCAAAGGTATCTTAATTTGAGACAGGGCCGGTTACAGTGCAGTCACGTGACCTCTATCTTAATTTGAGACACAAGGACGGTTACGGTGCAGTCACGTGACCTTTGTGCACCGAACACGCCATATACATAACTACTAACTTAAAAAAAGTGGTTGACAAAGCTTGAGAGAAGTGATTGGTAATTAACTAAAATTGAATACCCCCCTACCTATTTCTAAGTTTTAATTTTTTTTTTGATGAATATCCATGTTCAGCATTTTTTAACAAGCAAGCAATTGCTTGTTTTCGCCATTTTGAAAGTTTTTGCTTATTTGTGTATTTCATTTTCGACAAATCAGTTTCCCCTGAATAATTGTTTCAAAAGATGCTTTAAATCATTTTTGAGTCCATTCCAGTACAAAAGACTGCTGTCTCAGAAAGCTATAGCCATTAACCCAGTGCCGTCGCCAGGGAAAACAAAGCGAAGGGGCACTAGCCGAAAGTGGTGGGGCACTAAAATAGACTAAACTATTGCATATTAAAACCGATCTTTACATCTTGTACGGCTACAACATATATTTAAAAATTCTGTATTCATGTCTAAAAAAAGATCTATAAAGCCGGAACGTTTCTAATCTCGTTTTCGTCTGCGGCCTCTATAATGCAGTGCCGCGACTAGAGCGTTGTTCTATGGGGCAAAATTTCTTTCAGGAAAGAGACCAAAAATTGCTGCCTTTTCCTACAATACGAGCATGCTGGGCCATAAGTGTAGCCAAGAATTTTGATTAGGGGGGGGGGGCACAAATCACGTGCAATGACGTTACCAAAAATTTTCAAAAGAAGATCTTTTTGTGGAACAAAGATATTGTAGATTGGAAGATCAGAAGCCGTGGCCGGTGTGTTAGCACATAACCAGCATTTTGGTGTAGAGAGAGACCTAAAACCTCCCGAAAACGAGTAAAATGGGAGACGTGGTGAGCAAACTGGTGTAACTTAAACGTATTGCAGGTTAGTCTGAGGGCGAAGCCTACAACCGCTGGGCGATTTTTTGTAATTTTTTGGAAAACTAATTATTTTATTGCAATTGGATCACAATTTGCACGTGTTTGGAGCCATTCGAAAAAACTTGATTTTTAACATTTGAAACCAATTGAAAAAATTAAATTGTTCAATCCTACTTTAACTTACAAGTTAAGTCCAAAACATTTTAAAATCTTGCATTTTTGTGTTAAATTTTCTAAGTGATTTGGCCCGGTTAGGGGAAAGTAAGGTACATTGCCTACTGCAATATTTCAGCGGTAAATAGTAATCCACTCGAAGATTTTCCTTTGATATTTTTGTTTTGTCATAAAAATAACCAGTTGCAGGAGTACATATACGACCAAGAGATACAAGCCCACTGAATTCAAATTTAATAGTATGTTCATTGAATGTTTCTCCAAGCTAATTTTTTTTTCACTTGTATTTTGTCGTGTAAAAACGGGCGAGATGGAGGTGGATTGTTATTTAAAAATGGTACAATAAATGGTTACGCCTACTAACCATGTTATTGCCCGGGCCAGATTCATACTGTGCGGGGCCTTTGACACTTTGAAGATTTTTGCAACATCTTCTTGCCAAATATAGGTGAAGATCAAAAAAAGTCTCACCGTTTCAGCGTGGGACCCCTTGCTATTACTGTGCCATGTTATGGTAAATCCGGTCCTAGTTATTGCATTTCGTTCATAAAAAGGTAAATGAAGGCTCAAGATAGCAACGTTTAGAACAAAACTCTCCATTTCTCCTGGTATATATATATACATTTAAACAGTGATGGACACAGCGGCGCTACTAGCGCCGCTACTTTTTCAGTAGCGGTAGCGGCATCGCCCCTCCTTTTCTTCGTCACTAGCGACAAGCAGCAGCGCTGCTGTTTTTTCAGTCGAAAAAGCGGCAGCGCTTCAGCGCTGTTTTTTTAGCAAATTTTCTGCCGCTGCCGCTACCGCTAATAAACTTCATCCAAGACTTTTTTCGATTTAAATTTTTACGCGTTAGCGTTTGGAGTCTTTTCAATTTTTTTTTTTCACTCTGCTCTTGCTACTACATTATTTTAGTTTAGTAGAACAAGCAATGCTACCTTTGTGACGTTTTGTCGTTGTTTAATAAAGCCGAGTTTTATTGTACGTGGTCCTATTTTTTCTGAACCAAAGTTCAACAAATAGTGAGGTTAGGTAGCGGGCCAAATTAAACTCTGTGTGTAAATTAACATGCAAATCAATGCGTTGGTATAGTTTATCACTTGCCATTGTTTTGAAAAAATTGTAAGCAACAGAAACTCCACATAGAACAAAACTAATCATTTTTTTATGAAAGCATGTATTAAGTATTATTGCTACTTGACAGTAGGTTTCTCACACTGCCTTCTTACTCGTCCAGAATGCACATACACACTAGACAGTTGATTTTGATGCAGGTATTCTTCGTTATTGTCAAGAGATACTGTGTGAAATCGGTTATATTGAAGAAATGAGAACTATTTGTGGTAATAAAGAAGTGCCCCAAACTTTTTCCACAATTCCGAATTCCTCTTATTTGCGAAAATACGTTTTGGTACGTTTCACTAGTATCATAGTGGGCAAGTTAATGCAAAACGTAAGCTTCGTTAAGCACTAGTCTGCTAACAAACTTCACTCCTCCGTTAACGTTAATCCGTTATTTTCAGCTTTAATTAACGAAAGTTGATACAGTCTGTTATTTTGTGAATATTTTACGTGTATAAATTTACAATTTTTTTGTTTACTCGCTTCTAGAACACGTATTGACGCTGTTGAGCTGATTGTAACGAAATATTTATTGCTATGATGGTCTTTTTATGTTTTGAAAGTTACATTTTACAGTCTAATCTAATTTCCAGATAAAAATAAGTTCAAATGCACTAACGAAGCTGCGACCGGAAAACCTTTAGAAATTGCGAATAGCGATATAATTAATGGCTCTATGAGGCTGCAGGTTATTATTTGCCACAAAAAAGAGCTCTTTCTTCGCTTTTTTCAATAAAACTCCTGCTAATACGCACCAAGTGTTACCAGTGCAAACTGGTTTGTATCGGTACGATGAATGAATGGTGCAAGATGTTAACGATAAAAACCTTAACGCAAGTTAACAGAACTTAACGGAAGTTAATTTAGTCCGTTAACATGAAAAAACTTTTTAACGGATTAACGAGTTAATGAAAAAGTTAGCTTCGTTATTAACGGATTAGCAATTAACGGACTAGTGCCCACCTATGACTATAGTACCATTGGCAACCCTGCATTTCGCAGTTTTGTAAAATTACAAAAGACATACGTACTGTTAGATCAGTACTAGTAGCCTAGGATTACAGGTTCCAGTGACAATAATAGCCAAGTTTTCAGATTTGCTGATAGCTAGGCTACTCACAGCTGCTTCTAGGTAATAATCGCGTTTTTTTTAGCTTGCGAGAATTTTTGCAAAATTATGCCTTTTGTAATGTTACAAAATTGCGAATGCAGGGTTGACAATGATACGGAGTCAAAGGAATTAAATCGTGTTTTCGCAAATAAAGGAAATTGTGGAAAAAGGTTTAGGGCATCTCGTTGTTACGTCAAATAGTTCTCATTTCTTCAATAACACCGATTTCGAGCAGTATCTAACAAAAATGCGATAGTTACAGTTGCTGTAAATTGCTGTAAACTTGCAGCAGGCCCGACGGAAGGCATTCCGGAGCCGTGCCCACCGTGAGCAAAAAAACAGTTCTTGCTCGCGAATTCTGGGGTGATAACCAGTATTTGGAGGAGTCTCAGGCCTCGAGCTTGTGTCCCCAAACAAGAATTGTGCCCCCCAAGCGAGGATTGTGCCCCAAAGAAAGTAACTGGCTCGGTGCCACTGAAGTGCAGTTCAAGGCCTGAGACTCCCCAAATACTGGTTATCACCCCAGAATTCGTGAGCAAGAACTGTTTTTTTGCAGATTTTGTGATAAAGACCCTTTTTTTGTGGTTTCACCCCAGAGTTCGTGGAAATTCGCGCATTTTTTGAAATAAAAAGCTTTTGTTTGGTCCACACTCTCGGATTCGAAGTATTAAACTTTTTGTGCCCCCCCATATTTGTTTATGCCCCCCCCCAGTCACGCTATCCTGGCGCCGAGCATGACTTGCAGATCGCAAAGACAGTTTTTCGCGATTTTCCCCCAAAATGGTGGCATCAAGTAGGACAAATGATTTGTTGGCTATTTGGTCACAGACCACAGTATAATTCGCGCACTGCAAGAAAAACAGTAAATACCGTACATCAATGCATAGCAAAATAAATTTTGGTACAACAGTGAACAGTAATACAGAGAATTAAATTTATAGTGCGCTGAAAATTAAACTAATATATTGAACCAGATCGCTCGATCTTTTTTATCAAAGTTGGATGAAACCACCGCAGGGATGTCAATCACCTACCATTTCTACAAAATTCCTAGAAATGTTTGTAACTCGGCCGATTGATAAATTTCCCTATCGTATCTCTACACACGGAATTATTACAGTGCTTGAGAGCCGAGCGTGTGATAAAAACATTGACTACTTCAGAGCTATCAGAGCCGAGACAGAAGTGTACAGAAGCTGAATACTGTATGCCATCGTCTTAAAGCATTACCTTATTTAAGTGATTTAAACTATTTCTTATTGCTTTTTATTTGTGTAGAAAATGCGACAAGGAATTTAACTTCCCTTTGTAACTTTCAAGGGTAACTTCTTAAAGTAGCTTCTAAAGCGCTGGTTTGACCAACCAGCGTTTTGAAATGCTTGTTTTTTTGAAAGAAGCAGGCCAACAACCAATTGAATTGTGATTTGCTTACTAATTTACCGTTTAAGCCTGCTTGCTAATCCCGATTGTAACCTGTACCCAGTACTTAAATTGTAACATTTTGCATGGGGGGACGCTTTTGCAGCCTTGACCAACTTTACAAAAAGTATAGTGGAAATGATGCCATTCCGTTGCCAGAATTGAATAAAGACCAAAAACAAGAATAAGGTCTTCGCCGTAAATTGAAGTTATTTTTCCCTAAAATCAGGTTAAGACCAAAAAACAAAGGTCTTCGCCGGAAATCGAAGTCATTTTTTCCCGAAATCAGGTAGAGACCACAAAAAAAAAGATCTTCGCTGAAATTTGTGACCATTTTCGGCAGGAAATTTGTAGGATCTTTGAGTCCTGGCTGGCTATTTTTCCTCTGCTCATCAGCGCTTAACTCTCGATGGGAGGACGCCTAAATCACGATGGGGGGACGCTAAATCTCGATGGGGGGACGCTAACTCTTGATGGGGGTACGCGTCTCCCATACAATTTAAGTGCAGCCTGTACCAATACTTTAAAAGCTTGAATTGTTACTTGAAGTTGAAATGTCACTATTGGGTACCGTATTTGAATGCCATCGTTTTTTTTGCTAGATATTTTTCTAAAGTAGCGGCAGCGGCCGCTGTTTGGTATGCAAGTAGCGGCTGAGGCAGAGATGGAACCGGTCAGGATTTTCTCGACCCGACCCGACCGGTAAATTTCAAAATCATCGCCGGTTGACCGGCCGGTTGACCGGTTTCTGACCGGCCGGGTCGACCGGTTTTTTTACAGAAGGTTTTTGTTCACTATTCAATGTATCTAACGAAAAATTTTCAAAAGGGTTAGGGGCATGGGTGAGGTGTTAAAATTTGTGACTTTGGACGGGGATCTCAGAAAAAAAACGCAAAAAAAGTTTGTTTTTTGTTTGCAAAAATGACTAATTTTTAAGACCTTTTTATTAAAGTTTCGGTTTGAAGAACCTGTTTTGAGCAGCGCAAAATGTGCACAAAATAAGCATAAAAACCACTGGAGGGCACAAGCTAAATTATTAGACGTTCTTTCTAATGATACAATGCGAAAGCCAAAAAATAAAGTTACAATTTTTTAGCTTTTTGTGACAGATTATTTGCAATTTGCCGAGCAGCAAACACTAAACTTTTTTTCGGCAGTGCTATTTTTGCAGTTACAAAAAGATAAATAAGAAAAAAATAACAGCAGATGATAGGTAACAGTAAAAACATACGAACATCACAATACTTGTACTATTATGCCCAAAAACATTCAAATGATGGAGCGATAACATTATATAATATTGAAAATTATGTCACTAACAACGTGAAAAAAAGGAATATTGAAAAATTATGTCACTAACAGCGTGAAAAAAATTAATAACATTCATAACAACTAGGCTGCTTCACTAACAGTTTGCGAAAGTATGAAAAGGATCTATTGCAAAACGTTATTACTGGAAAAGCTTTTTAGCCCCACAGAGATTTATATACGGACGGAACAATTAATATAAATCTCTGTGCAGCTAAAAAGCTTTTCCAGTACATAGTGCTTTGCAATAGATCCTTTTCATACTTTCTCAAACTGTTAGTGAAGCAGCCTAGTTGTTATGAATGTTATTAATTTTTTTCACGCTGTTAGTGACATAATTTTTCAATATTCCTTTTTTTCACGTTGTTAGTGACATAATTTTCAATATTATATAATGTTATCGCTCCATCATTTGAATGTTTTTGGGCATAATAGTAAAAGTATTGTGATGTTCGTATGTTTTTACTGTTACCTATCTTCTGGTGTTATTTTTTTCTCATTTATCTTTTTGTAACAAAGGCAACTTTGCAAGTTGTTCTGAAGAGGCTTCCCAGTTTGGGAAGCGAAACATCAAACCGGTAGTACGAAGTGGTTATGAGTAACTATCCCGATGAACGCAACGCGTCCGTTATTTTCTTTGAAAACACTAAACTGTTATGACATTGGGTAGAAAACATTCGAAATATGATGTGCCCCAGCAGTTTGTAGAAATGCTGCTACTTCAGAACAAGCTATGGCTAGTAAGATATAAAAAAACAAGAGTTATGTCTTTCTTGCCCAGTGTAGAGTGTGGTAAATTTAAGTTGAAAAAAGCTTTTCAAAGCGGCAAGATTTTAGCATCTACTAAAAATCTGTAATCAGCGCCACTTCTACTCTTAAGCTGATTAAAATGATGCTAAAATGCCAAGTAGCGAAAGCTTCTTCCACATTCATGCTTTATTAGAACATGATTACGCGATTTTAACGTATTTTGCTCTTTTTTGTTATGTGCCGTGGCCCAAAGTGGGGGGCATTGCACAATACTTCCGCCCTAAATACGTCCCTAGATGTACATGTCTTAATGGCCACAGCATATTTGTCACAGCTCGAAATCATTCAACAAGTGTATTCAAAAGGTGTGGTTTGTTAATACTGATTTTTTATATACAGGGTGTTCCAAAATGGTTGACCCCATTCTAAATACCCATATCTCGGAAACTGCTTGATGGATCATAATGAAACTTAATACACTTTATGTTGAAGGTCATAAGTTTTATTGGCTGAATTCACCAGGAAAAGTACAAATATTTGTTGGTTTTAAGACAGATTTTCATAAATGTTCAATATGAGCGCCGCTTGTGACTCTGCACACGTTGAGTCGGTATTCGAGGTTGCCATTTCATCACGATCACCCGACCTTTCTCCGTGTGATTTTTTCCTCTGGGGTTATGTGATAGGACTAGTCTTTGTACTTCCTCTTCCAGCTAACATTGAAGAAATGAAAGAGAGAATTACAGCTGCACTGGAAACTGTTTCCGAAGACATGCTACAGCTAGTTTGGTACGAGCTCGAATACCGACTCAACGTGTGCAGAGTCACAAGCGGCGCTCATATAGAACATTTATGAAAATCTGTCATAGAACCAACAAATATTTGTACTTTTTCTTGTAAATTCAGCCAATAAAATTTATGACCTTCAACATAAAGTGTATTAAGTTTCATTATGATCCATCAAGCAGTTTCCGAGATATGGGTATTTAGAATGAGGTCAACCATTTTGGAACACCCTGTATTTATGATAAAATATATAAGTATATTTAGGTTGGTGCTTGGACGTCTTTTAGTTGCCAAAAACAAGAATTTGACCGGTTTTTCAACCGGCTTGACCGGCCGGTCGAAGAATCTCGACCCGACCGGCAACCCGACCGGCCGGTCGACCCGACCTGTGCCGGTTGACCCGACCGGTTTCCATCTCTGGGCTGAGGCGCTACTTTTACATTTAAGTAGCGACAAGCGGCAGCGCCGCTGCTTTTTTTGCCAAATAGCGGCAGCAGCGCTACTTTTCAAATAGCGGGTGCCCAGCTCGGCATTTAAATCAGTTGGCAAATACTGAATTGAGGGGATCTGGTCGTCATTATTCTTATTGATTACTGTTGTAAGCAAAAAATGCTCGAAGAAACTGAAACTGAAGAAACAAGAGGCTTTTTTGTCGCATTTTTGCACCGATGGACACAGCGGCGCTACTAGCGCCGCTGCTTTTACGGTAGTGGTAGCGGCAGCGCCCCTCCTTTTTTTCGTCACTAGCGACAAGCGGCAGCGCTGCTGTTTTTTCAGTCGAAAAAGCGGCAGCGCTTCAGCGCTGTTTTTTTAGCAAATTTTCTGCCGCTGCCGCTACCGCTAATAAACTTCTTCCAAGACTTTTTTCGATTTAAATTTTTACGCGTTAGCGTTTGGAGTCTTTTCAATTTTTTTTTTTCACTCTGCTCTTGCTACTACATTATTTTAGTTTAGTAGAACAAACAATGCTACCTTTGTGACGTTTTGTCGTTGTTATGTATGTGTATTATATGCACAATAAAGGCGAAGGTTTTATCTTACGTGGTCCAGACTTAGAAAGTCGGGCCGGGTTTTTCGGGTCGGGTTCGGGCTCAAGGTTGAAAAAAAGTTCGGGCATAATTCGGGCTTGAGACGTGCTTTTTGTCTTAGATGCTCAAAAATATAAACAAAATAATTTGGCAAAATTGCTAAATTTTTCAGATCTAACTTAACTTTCGAGTATTTTCGGTCATGATTTGGGCTTCAAACTAATTTTCGGGTTCGGGCCGGGTTCAGGCTTACATTTTTGGGTTCGGGCCTGAACTGGTCGGCTCGTTTACAATTCTGACGCTGTCCTATTTTTTCTTAACCAAAATTCAGCAAATAATGTGGTCTGCTAGCGGGCCAAATTAAACTCTGTATGTAAATTAACATACAATAATCATCCTATGCGTTGGCAAAGTTTATCTGTTGTCATTGTTTTGCGAGAATTGCAAGCAATGAAGGTAAATTTACACAGTATCCGTTTTTCGTTCGTTTTCGTCCGCTTTTTCACATTTTTGCTTCTTGAAAAAGTAAGCGCTTTTTCATCCGCATTTTTATAAGTCCCTATCCGCACTAACCAGACAGTCACATACTGGACGAAAGTTTTCCGAAAAAAATTTTTGTAAAGGAGTACAGCTCTATCTTGAAATATCGCTCTTATTGTTCAAGCACAAAATTTTTGAACAAAATTTTTATCTATATACAACAGTCTACTTAGTGCGGTTATGGACTTACGGAAATGCGGATAAAAAAGCGCATTCTTTTTCAAGACGCAAAAACGTAAAAAAAACGGACAAAAACGGATACTGTCTAAATTCATCTTAAAACTCCACGTAGAACAAAACCAATTATTGTTTATGAAAGCAAGTAGTAAGTACTAATTCTACTTGACAGTTGTTTTCTGACATTCCCTTCTTACTCGTATAGAATGCACATACACACTAGACAGTTGATTTTGATGCAGGTATTCTTCGTTATTGTCAAGAGATACTGTTTGAAATCGGTTATATGGAAGAAATTAGAACTATTTGTGGTAATAAAGAGGTGCCCCAAACTTTTTCCACAATTCCGAATTCCTCTTATTTGCGAAAATACGTTTTAGTACGTTTGACTAGTACCATTAGCAACCCTGCATTTCGCAATTTTGTGGCATCATTTAAGGCGAACTGTAGATCAGTAGGCCTACTAATAGCCTAGGTTTACAGGTTCCAATGACAATAATAGCCAAGTTTTCAGATTGGCTGATAGCTAGGCTACTCACTGCTACTTGTTGGTAATCGCGTTTCTCAATGAGCAAGAATTTTTGCAAAATTATGCCTTTTGTAATGTCACAAAATTTGCGAATGCAGGGTTGACAATGATATGTCAAGTCAAGTTTATTTCACCACTCTAAAAATAAAGGAATTAAATCGTGTTTTAAGAGTCAAAGGAATTAAATCGTGTTTTCGCAAATAAAGGAAATTGTGGAAAAAGGTTTAGGGCATCTCGTTGCTACGTCAAATAGTTCTCATTTCTTCAATAACACCGATTTCGAGCAGCATCTAACAAAAATGCAATAGTTACAGTTGCTGTAAATTGCTGTAAACTTGCAGCAGGCCCGACGCCACGGAAGGCATTCCGGGGCCGTGCCCCACCAAATCACTGCTTGTGCCCCAAAACAAGAATTGTGCCCCAAAGAAAGTAACAGGCTCGGTGCCATTGAAGTGCAGTTCGAGGCCTGAGACTCCTCAAATACTGGTTATCACCCCAGAATTCGTGAGCAAGAACTGTTTTTTTGCAGATTTTGTGATAAAGACCCTTTTTTTGTGGTTTCACCCCAGAGTTCGCGGAAATTTGCACAGTTTTTGAGATGAAGATGTTTTTTTTGTTCTGGTCTTCACCTCAAAATTCGTGAAAATCCGCGCATATTTCGAGATGAAGACCTTTTTTTTGGTCTTTACGCCAAATGTCATGGCATTTCGCAATAAAGACCTTTGTTTTTTGGTCCAAACTCTCGGATTCGAAGTATTAAAGTTTTTGTGTCCCCCCAAAAGTTTGTTTATATCTTCCCCCAATCACGCCATCCTGGCGCCAGGCCTTACTTGCAGATCGCAAAGACGGTTTTTCGCAATATTCCCCACAATGCTAGCATTCAGTAGGACAAATGATTTATTGGCTATCTGGTTACAGACCACAGTATAGTTCGTGTACTGCCAAAAGGACAGTAAATTCATCAATTCATATCAAAATAACTTTTGCTTCAACAGTGAACAGTAATACTGAGAACTAAATTTACAGTGCGCAGAGAATTGAACAAAGAAATCGAACCAGGTAATAAACAAGTTTGAAAAATAATTTAGTTATGGAGTTATACTCTCCGAAAAAATAGTGTAACGTGAATGGCATTGTAAAACATTTACTTAACATGTATCCAGGGCCTGCGAGAGGGGGGTTCAGGGGGTACATCGTACCTGGGCCCGGGCCTAGGGGGGTCCGAGCACAAGGGGCCCGGAAGAGTTCAGATTTCAGCGTTAATTTTGGTATCGTACCATAACACCGTAATCAAGCTTGCCTACAGCAAAAATATCATTCAGTCTATTCAGTATGGTAATTTGTCGCTCTTTTTGCTACACAGCCTTTAGGGCATCCAATAGTGGCAGATTTAATTAAAGAAAGAGGAAAATGTATCAAAATCTATACACTTGCACCGAAATTAACGTTTTGTTACTTTTTCTGACTTGATAGCCCTAATTCTACGATATAACAATGTATAAGGACCCACATTTCCAGAGATCCAAAACCATTTGAATCTCAGAGACCGGAGTCAAAGTTGACATACTATACTATTCTCATTAAGTAACTCACTCTATCTGTATGAGTTCAATAGGTATTTGGGTTTGTGAAGTCTATGATTGCAGATGATTTCTAAAAACTTTTATCAGCAAAATATTAGGATTTCCGTATTAATGTCATTATTTTGTATAATATTGTGTCAATGTCATTGTCCCCCACTTCACATTCTTTCTTTCATGTATATCATGTTTTCTGCAAGTCAATTTAACCAAGTTTGGTGCCGGGATGTTGATCAAATGCTGTATTTTACCCCGAGAAATATGAAAAGTGATACAGCTTCCGGGGCTCCGCTCCGGACCCCACTGAGAAAGCTCACATCGCTCCCCCACATTCCCTACCTAGATTTAAACCAATTTTACGTCTAGTTATGTTTTTCATAGGTCCTAACTGTATACGAATATCGTTATTCCCTCACTTTTAAATGAAGATCTACACCCGTTCGACAAACACTGATTCACCTCATTGGCCCCGATAAAGGGTGGGGGCCGGTATCGACCTTCGTTACCCCTGGAAAATTTTCTCTCTGAGGCCCTGCATGTATCTATATAGCAGCGAATACCATGTTGCCCGCCCTGTAAAATATGCCATTACTGCGTACGTATCTTTTCCGAGTTCATAAACACCAGTTCTTAACCGCTCAATCTTCTTTTTTTATCAAAGTTGGATGAAACCACCGCAGGGATGTTAATCACCTACCATTTCTACAAAATTCCCAGAAATGTTTGTAACTCGGTCGATTGATAAATATTCCTGTCGTATCTCTACGCTAGGAATTATCATCGGAGGTGGAGCACGAGAGGACACATCTTAAAGACCTTGGCCTTGGCTTCGAAGCCTCAAGACTTCGAAAATTGCCCTGTCCTCGGCTCGAGAATAGCACTATTTTTTGAATTGTTAAAATTTTGTAGATCGCAATTTTTTGGAACAACTTTTTTTTAGAGTTCGCCTGAAAAATTTGTTTAAAAACCTTTTTTTTCGGGATCGCCTGAAACTTTTATATTCAAAGATCTTTTTTTGAGAATACTTGCGCCTGTGTCCTTGGCCTCGAGCATTTCTGTCCTTGGCCTCGAAAGGGTCTGTCCTCGGAAGGGCTGTCTTCCTCCTCGCGAGCCTTATGTCCTAGACTTCACCTCTGATTATAATAGAGGCTGAGGGCCGAGCGTATGACAAAAACATTGACTACTTCAGAGCTATCAGAGCCGAGACAGAAGTGTACAGAAGCTAAATACTGTATGCCATTGTCTTAAACCTTACCTTATTTAAGTGATTTAAACTATTTCTTATTGCTTTTTATTTGTGTAGAAAATGCGACAAGAAATTTAACTCCTAGTGCAAACTTCTTAAAGTAGCTTCTAAAGTGCTGGTTTGACCAACCAGCGTTTTGAAATGCTTGTTTTTTTGAAAGGGGCATGCCAACAACCAATTGAATTGTGATTTGCTTACTTGTTTACCGTTTAAGCCTGCTAATGCCAATTGTAACCTGTACCAATAGTTTTAAAGCTCGAATTGTAACTTTGGCAAATCAAGTTGAAATGTCACTATTGGGTACCGTATTTGAATGCCAATATCGTTCTTTTTGCTAGATATTTTTCTAAAGTAGCGGCAGCCGATGCTGTTTTGTATGCAAGTAGCGGCAGCGGCGCTACTTTTATATTTAAGCAGCGACAAGCGGCAGCGACAAGCGGCAGCGCCGCTGCGTTTTTTGCCAAATTGCGGCAGCGGCGCTACTTTTCAAGTAGCGGGTACCCAGCTCTGCATTTTTGTCATTGGTGACATTTCAATTGGGGGCGGGATCCCTGGCTACACCTATATGCTGGGCAGTTTGTTTTAGCAATAAGAAAGCTTTTAGCAACCTCTGAAGCTGAGTTCAATTCATTCGTTGGTGCGGGTATGGGTTCAAAACCATTCGGGACAAAAGCAGCGGTTATTTTTGCCTTTTGGGAATAAATTCAAGTTTGGACGTGAAGGAGCAAGAAGGTTAAGATAACCAGGGGCACCAGAAGCATGTGCAGATGATTAAGTGGGTGGAGTATCGGAAGCTTCAGAAGAAGCAGGATTCGGACAGGGGTGAGGGTCTTTAATACTTCTCAAGACAAACCTATCTATTACTGCCAAACAAGACAAAACGCAGTGTACAACAGTTGCTAAACAACTTTTTGGCCAAGGTCAAAGTGACCACGTGCACTCATTGCTAATGCTAGCGTGCTACTCTGGTGCTACCGCAACCGCACCTGACGTCAATTTTTTGATTGTAAAATAGTTGCTATAGCGTTGCAATAAAATTTTTCAATATTTTTCAAAGATTTTACTTACTTAAAAATTTGTAGCTTGTCAGCCAAATCAAGCAAGGGTTGCGATTATGCATTAGGCTTATGCATACCGGGTGCCACCACAATCAATGTACCGATCATAAAAGTTTTGCAAAACGCAATATTTCGCATCAGTTCAAATCATTAATCAACAGCCTTACAATAGGCAACTTAGGCCTACCAACAGTAGAGTACGCAGGATTTTCGAAAGGGGGGGCCAGGAAATTCAGAAAATTTGGGAATAATAAAGACCAGAATGAAAATTTTCCAGCCCAAAACCAAGTTCGTTTTCCTGCCCAAACTCAGGTGAAGAGCAAAAACAAAAAAAGGTCTTCACTCAAATTTAGTCCGGTTTTTGGCCCAAAATTAGGGGAAGACCAAAATAAGAGATCTTCTCTAGTCCAGTTTTGGGCCGAAAAAAAGGTCTTCGCTCACCGTTTCTGTGCTCAAATCTTCTGCCCAAGTTACAAAGTGAAGGGGGGGGGGGCATGCCACAATTTTGCATACTATTCTATGCTAATTATACTATCCTGGCGACCCAAAGGGGGAGCATGGCCTATTTTCTCCTATTGTCGCTTAGGGGTTTGGGCGGGCGAAATTTTTGTTTGGGGGGCGCCGCCCCTCCTGCCCCCCCCTTAGTTGCGGCCCTGCCGTAATCGCTTAAAAACTCTATCTGCAGCAGTTAATGCTGCCAAACGTGCAACAAGGATTTTGCTAAAAAGGGGTAAAACAAAAATAACTTTTGCACAAAAATTGTCTAATTTAGACCTTGTGCTAAACAAACTGATGCAACTCGAGCGTGTCACAGACCGGGGTATGGGGACGGAGACCCCAACCACAGGGCAAGGTTTGTGATTTTACAGCACAAAAATTGCAATTTTAACAGCATTTTAATCACATTTCCAACTTTTCGAAGCCGCATCAATGACTAAATTGCAAAAATTCAGAAGTCATTTCAAAGACTTAATTTGCTTAACTCTTTTAGTCCTCCCCCCTTACTTCAGGTCAAGTCTAGATACATTTAAACGCTTTTATTTTGAAGTTAAATTTTCTAAGTGACTAGGCTAAGGAGGCCTAAGCCCCTTTCCAATGGTGCTCCACTGACTGCAACCTAAAAATGTTGAGTGAGTTCCAAAGATCAAAAACAGCTACTCTTTGAAAAAAATGTTTTCACCTGTTGTGCATGTCATAATCACTAACAAAGAATCGGTAACGATTCTGCAGTCTTATATCTCTCTTCCGCGACACATTTGTAGAGGCGTGTTACCGTAAAAAGGCGGGTTATTCCGTCACATTTATGTACACCAGTTGATTGCCAGCAATTTGGCAAAAGATCTCAAAACGTCAAAAAAAAATTATGTTTGAAAGTTGCTATTGCTATATTTCCATCATTGACTATTGTCTTATCGTTACGTGATGTTGCAAATACAGTATTTTGAGCAAACTGAAATCGGGGGGCACGGCCCCCTGTAGCGACGACACTGCATCACTTCCCCGCCAACGCTACTGACCTTAGTGCAGACTTACACGTATGAAAAGACGAAACCGAAATTTCAGTACCACTACGCTTACATATGGCCTACAGCCAGTAGCGTAGCTAAGGGGGGGGGGGGGGCAGGGGGGGCTATAGCCCCCCCCATTGGCATGTCGACCAAAATGCAGAATGGTAAAAAACACCACGTTTAGCACTTTTGAGACTGTTTTATGCTCTGGAGTGGACTAAATAGTGATTTAAAACATCTTTTGAAACATATGCTCAGGGGGGGGGGGCTAATTTGTCAAAAATAAAACTAACAAATAAATGAAAACTTCGAAAAATGGTAAGAAATAAGCAATCAAATTTGATCACAAGTGTAAAAATGCTAAACATAGGTGTCATCAACAAACATACTATAAACTGAGGAATAGGGGGGGCTATTCAGTATTAGTTAATTTCCGATCATTTCTCTCAAATCTCTTTTCATTAGCCCCCTCCCCCCAATTATTTTTCTCTATAAACTGTATACGAAATAGATTACTCCGTGTGAGTTTTATTGAACTATTCGATTTTATAATTTACCAGCATCGAAACAAGAGGACTAACATTTTACCATTAGCCACCTCCCAAATAGCCCATTTATGCCACCAGTTTAATCATGTCTGCACTGCCAATTTCTAAGCCACGTGTTTAAAAGCATTATTTTTTTATCAAAATAGCCCTAAAATGAAGTTATTTTGCAAAAAAACGCAAAATTTTCAAGCGCTGGGGGCTCCGCCCCCAGTCCCCCGTGCCTCCGGCGGCTGGGAGCTTTGCCCCCAAACCCCCAGCCTCCGGCGGCTGGAGGCTTCGCCCCCAGACCCCCATTGGCCGCTGGAGGCTGGGGGCTCCGCCCCCAGACCCCCAAAACAGCCCCCCCCCATTGCGAATTTCTGGCTACGCGC
This sequence comes from Trididemnum nubilum, assembly GCA_963965965.1. Lineage (NCBI taxonomy): Eukaryota > Metazoa > Chordata > Ascidiacea > Aplousobranchia > Didemnidae > Trididemnum > Trididemnum nubilum. The sequence goes on along the minus strand of OZ014489.1, from coordinate 26,056,047 downwards.
CTGCCTACAGCATTGTTTTTCAACCTGAGGGCCATAGGAGCATTTTGTGTTAGGCTACAGAGCTATTCGGGTAATTGCAAAGTTGGTCAAAAATGTCTTGATCATTGGCGCAGTGGGGCCCGTTGGAGAGCTAGCACAAAATTTGCGGTTTTTGGCGAGAATACCCTTTTTTTTGTGGAAATCACCTGAAAATTGAAAAGTTGCAATTCAGCTAGCGATTTAGATGTGGGCCATGGAAAATTTTCGACTTGAAAATAAGTCACGGTGATGAAAAGATTGGGAAGCAATGGCCTACAGTCTTGCTTTAATGAAGCTCGTTAGGTGAGCGTTTTCTCGCATTAGTTATAATTTACAATGATATAATGAGATAGGCCTATTCGCAGGGGTGCCGAAACCCGGGGGGATATATCCCCCCAATAATTTGACTGTATCCCTCGCAATAATTTAAGTATGGTCTACATCTGCAGCCCCCCAAAAATTTGACTCTGATGTGCATCTGAGCGCAGGTCTCCACTAGAATTCGGGGAAAAAAGTGTTCTTTGTTTTGGTGAAGACCTTTTTCTTTTTTTGGTCTTCACCTGAATTTGTGAAAAAAAAAGTGTTCCACTTTTGGTGAAGACCTTTTTTTTTGTCTTCCCTTAATTTACTCACCTGAAAAAAATCGTGGTCGAGGTTCATCCGCCCAAAGTTGAAAAGAGGGCAAAATTGGGGTAAAATTGCAAATTATCCCCCCAATGCTCAACAAAGATCGGCACTCCTGGGGCCGTATGCAGAGATCTCACTGGTAGCACGATCTAGAAGTAGTCTGACTACTAGAACGACTTCGTATTCAGAGATCGCTCTAGAAGTTGTACTACAAGTCTCACTACTAGTGAGACTAACTAGTCTGTCTCGCTAGCAAGAGTTCGTATTCACAAATCTCACTACAGCTTGGAGACTACTAGTCAGACTAGAAAATTAGGCCAAATTTGCTGGAGCGGTCGAGACCAGTCTAGAAGTCTCACTAGCAGCTATTTTCTAGCAAAAAACAACGCAACCATCATTAATTTTCTGTCTAAAGCATTATAATTTTATTCTTATTTTCCCGTTCACTGCTATTTTAATACGATAAAGTGGATATTTTTGTCTGAACCATTGATTTGGCATTGTAAATTTGAACAATAAAAAGTTTCAGAATTTATGATTTTACGGGAAATGCCTGCAGCATTCGCTCTCATCAAGCGCAATTGAAAAAATTGCTTGTGAATGCCACCATTAGGCCGTATCGCCTCATACAAGTCATGTAATACCGCAATTAATTTTTTTCCGACGCATTTTTGAACGTTCGCTTTTTAGTGCGGGAGTTGTCATTACAGTGACGTGAGTGAGGCTTTTGATTGGTGAGGCACAATTTTTTTTTCACACACATGTTCGCAAAAAAATTATTTGAGATAATAAATGACAAGCAAATACTTGTTTTCATAGCCATTAAACGAAAACCAAATTTTTCGATAATTAATTATTCGTTTAATTTTTGCTGTTCACTTAAAGCCAAATCAATTCTTGAAGTTTCGAAAATCTATAAAGGTAGCCTAGCTTATTATTTGGCTTTCAACGTGGACATTATCGAAGTTTTCGTGCTTGCTAAGCCTTTTTGGCAAATTCTTTAAGTCACAAAAACCCGGTTTCAGTCCCAACATTATTATTTGCTAAAAGCATGAAAGCAAAAAGGAAGATTTTTATAGCGCAACCACTCTTTTCTTGAATACGGTTCAACTCTTTCTGAATTGAGGGGTTCTTTCGTAATGATGTCTCGAGCAAATCTGTTAAACCGGTTTTCTTTAGCTGTAACTTCAAGTTTAGATTAAAAACTTAGTTTAGAAAGCCTCTCAGCTTTGAGACTAAATTTTCTTCCATTTTAGTTCATTTTCTCGTATTAAATTGTTTTTATTTCGCTAGAAAAATAAACTTGTTCAATTTCGCAATGAACGAAAGACTACAAAAAACTGCTTTAACTTTTTCTAATTCTATGACGTCACAGGTGAGGCGCGCCGCAAAGGCAGATTTTAAAAAGCACTAGAAGGGAGTTTGCCAGCAAACCCAGTGAACGACCGACGCTTAACTAATCCTGTGACGCTCAAAAGTACTTTTCGTCTACCGTAAAATCAGCAATTACTCAAAAATATCTGATTGTGGAACCTCCAGAAAAGTAGAAACCCCAAACAATGTCAAAAAATACCAGCGTCATTGCTTTGCTTGATTTAAAAAAAAAACAAAACCCTCAGGTTAAGCAGGCGTTTCTCAAAGCATGGTTCGCTACCCAAATGTAGGTCACCAAAGCTTTATGAATGAGTTGCTGACACAAGTAGAGCCCTCAGTACTTTGATTATCTTTAATTTGTAGTTAAGCAAACAAATATCCAATATTGTATGAAGAAGCCTTCAAAATTATAATCTCTTTTCCAAGTTCATATTTACGTGAGATGGGATTTCTGCTCTGGCTCTTATAAAAGAGAAATATAGAAACAGTCTGGGTGAAGAGCATCCAATGCGTTTAGCGTTGAGTCACGATTTTAAAAATTGTTAAAGCAAAATGATGATAAATGTTGTGAAATAAAAGTACTGCTTTTTTGTGTTCTGTTTTTTTGTAACTACTTAGTTAGGTCGTAGCTGTTCTTGCAGATAGCGTGTTTAAACGAATTTGGGTCGCAGAAAAAATGGTTGAGAAACACTGCGTTAAGCCGTTGAAAAGTCAATTGTTAGTGTGACGTTGCGTCAGCACTCTTTAAGTAGAAATATCCACCCGACGTCGTTTTGCAAAATACGTTTAAAAGATGAAAGATCGCATATTTAGCTTAAATCTTTTCAGCGACTTGGTTAACAAGAGAGCTTTAGCCCTTTTAGTCTCCCCTAACTGTGTCACTGATTAAAGCATATTCTATTTTCTCATAAATCATCAATAAGAAGTGAAATATTTAGTTTGCTGCTAGGAAATCTGAGTTGCAAGTAATGTAAAAATGCAAGATTTTATACTGTAACTGCTGTTCAGTAGCCCATTGCAGATGCTAAATAAGCTTATTAAAATTGCTTTACCACCAGCCAAAGTGTGTTTTAACCTGGCGCGTCGATTCCTGTGGGGGGGTTTCGGGGGGTTCAGACCCCCCAAAGATATGCATTGGGGGGTCCAAAGAGTAAAGGACCCCCAATAAAAACAAACATGTTTGCTATTTATCATGGATACTAACAAAATAACATTTCTGTCTTGACTGATATTTCTTGCTCAAAATCTTGAACTCTGCATATCACAGCGCTAGACCTAGATTTTATAGCAATAATCACAATACGAGTATGTTTATCACCTTGGCAATATATTGCACAAGTTTTATTTGTGTACGTCACATACTCATTATTGTGACTGTGTGTCTGTCAGTGAAGTCTAGATGAGGGAAAGTCTTCACTGTTACAGCAGGGCACTGAGGAGCGAGGGCATGCTGATACTCGCAGCGTCAGAGCATATCAGCATATAGTCACTCAATATTACACTGGTGCGATCAGGGCGAGGACTTAATGGACGGTGCCATCACAGGCGAGCCAGGATTTTTGATTGAGGGGGCCAAATTACATGCAATGACGTCTTCAAACATTTTTGAAATGAGGCACTTTTTACGGGACAACGATATCGTAAAATGGAAGATCAGAAGCCGTGGCCTGGTTTGGCACGCAAATAGGATTTTGCTGAAGGGGGAGAGTTTGAAGTAAATGTTTAAAAGTTAATATGTGTGATTTTGGAGACATGGTGAGTAATCTAGTGTAGCTCAAACGTATCACAGATGGGGATGTAAGAGCGAAGCCCCTAACCGCTGGGCAACTTTTTGTAAATTTTTGAAAAAAATAGGTATTTTAATGCCATTAGATCACATTCCGCGCGTTTTAGAGTAATTCGAAAGAACAAGATCTTTAACATTTAGAACCACAGTTGTAAGTCGGACCGGGCTTTTCGGGTCGGGTTCGGGCTTAAAGTTGACAAAAATTTCGGGCTTAATTCGGGCTTGAGACGTGCTTTTTGTCTTAGATGTACCAAAATAAAATCAAAATGACAAGATTGCTAAACTTTTCAGACCTAACTAAACTTTCGTTTTTTTTTCAGGCACGATTTGTGCTTCAAATTAGTTTTCGGATGCGAGCTTATATTTTCGGGTTCGGGCCAGAACTAGTCGGCCCGTTAACAAACCTGCTTAGAAAGTCAATTGAAAAATTAAATTGTTCAATTCTCTTTTACCTACAATTCAAGTACAAAACACGTTTAAAATCTTTCAGTTTGGGGTTATATTTTGCATGTGATTTGGCCCAAGTAGGCGGAAGTAAATTACATTTCCTTTTAAAATAATTAGCAGTAGATCATGAAAATAACCAATTGTAGGAATATATGTAATGACTTAGGGGCCCAGACCCCTATAATTTAAATTCAATAATTAGTTCAATGCGCATTTTTGCTTGCTAATTCTTTTTTTTTTCAAAAGCATTTTGTCGCGTAAAAACTGGCGAGTTTGGAGGTGAATCGTTATTGAAAGTTAATTGGTACAAAAAGATGGTTATTGGTAAGGCCTATAACTAATCATGTTTTTGCCCAGGCTGGATTTACATTGTGCGAGGCCCCTTGCACTTTGGGGATTTTTGCTGTAATTTCCAGTCAATATAGGTGAGACAAAAAACTCTTAGGCCCACCATTTAAACGCGGGACATCCTGGCACTGCACCATTTGGTAAATCCGCTCGTGTTTATTGTATTACGTTCATAAAAAGGTTAGATTAGTGCCTGAGGTTGCAGTTTTTAAGACAAAACTCTTCAATTCTCCCGGGCTATACGCTTAAATTGGTTAGCAAAATTTTGAGTTAGGGGGCTCAGGATCCTTGGTGATCCATAATAACATCATTGCTAATTACAGTTGAACGCGTGCACTTTTGCATGGAGAAATGCTAAAAGAAACTGAAGAAACTGTAGATTCTGTGTTAGTATTTTTATCATTGAGGGTATTTTAATTTGAAGGGAGGCTGTCGCCGTCTTGGCCACGCCTATCCGTGTCATCCCTTAAAGTAGTGTAGACAAGCTTGGCGGAACGATTTTCAAAGTTTTCAAAGTCGTAGCATTGGAAGTAACGCCCAAAAACCGCCCCAAAAGTTTGACGTGAAAGAGGTCGCATTTAAAAAATACTGCAAAAATATGTTTCAATCGGTTATACATCTCAAGATACCCTTTCATCTCTACCTGAGGTGGAGTCGAGGACACAAGGCTCGAGGCCAAGGCCAAGGACACAAAAAAAATCCGAGGCCAAGGCCAAGGACAGCCTTTCCGAGGACAGACACTCTCGAGGCCAAGGACAGAAATGCTCGAGGCCAAGGCCAAGGACCAAGGACACAAGCGCAAGTGCTCTCCAAAAAAAAGGTCTTCACAAAAATTTTTCAGGCGATCTTAAAAAAAACGGTCTTCAAAAAATTTTTTCAAGCGATCTCCACGAAAAAACGTTTTCCAAACAATTTTTCAAGTGCTCCACAAAATTTTATCAATTCAAAAAATACTGCTGTCCTCGAGCCGAGGACAGGCCAATTTTCGAGGACTTGAGGCCTCGAGGCCAAGGACTTGACCTTCGAGGCCAAGGCCAAGGACTTCAAAATGTGTCCTCGAGGACTCCACCTCTGACGAACCCATTTTTGGAAGCGATGAGTTTTTTTTTCTTTTTCGTCCAAAATACCGCACGCTTATTTCATAAACGGCTTAACACCAAAAAAAAAAAAAACTGCATCAAATGTGCTATTGCAAAGTACGAACAATGCAAACAAATTCTACGATGTACAAACAATGCAAACAAAATTCGCGAGATTTCGTCAAAAAAGTTCTGTATATTAATTTGGACCCCCCCCAAAGATTTCGACAAATCGACGCGCCTGGTTTTAACGTACTACACAAGCTTCCAACTTTTAAGATAACTCTGCACTATTCTGTTCAACACCCGGTCTATATCAAGTATTAGTGACAATCAGTGAGGGTCATCGGGGTATTCTTTCAACACCCAACAAAATCGTCTAATGTACCTTAATTTAAGGCAACATACCTTTTTCCAAATTATTTATATTTTGATTAAATTCCTACTTTGTTGCTACAGGGGAAACGCTTTACATGTATATTTTGTTATATGGCGCATGCTAACGGCAGTGAAATATTGGAGTTTCCGGCATTTTGGCGCTAGAAAGTTCGCTTGTAACTTCTTTGCTCTGAAATTAGCGTGTAAGCTGTAACGTATTTTCAGACACCAAGTGAAACGCCGTAGCTTTGCGAAATAAGAAAACACATTGCGCTCCACTCTCGCACTAACCAATCACGTTTAGACGAACGCAGAACATCACGACCAATGGGTATTAGTGCAGTCGCCCGTAGCGTTCACGAGCACCCAAAAAAATGTATTTTTTTACCTATATTTTCGGAATCCTGAATAAATGTACTTTTGGAATCGCCAATGTTTCCACCCAATTTCCGGTTGTTTTGGCGGAAATCGGGGATTCTCCGGCAAAATGTTGTTGAATTTTTTCGCTGAGATAGGGTTGATTTTGGTTCTAAAAATCGTATTTCTGTATGAAATAGACAGTCGATTTTAGGTTCCAACGAAAGAGGAAGATAATTGCAAACTTTTCATGAAAATAATTTTTGGTTTATTTTATTATGACGTTACCATATGGCTGATTGATTCCAAATTTTTACACAAAATTTTGAATTAGGGTGCATATCGTTAGTTATTACAGCTAAAGTTGACAAAATAATGTCATGAAAGTTGCAAAGTTGATAAACCAGTTTTTTACCGACAAAATGAAACCAAAGTGTCATTTTTATGACGTCATTTGACAAAACTACGTAGTAAAATGCAAAACCGAATATACGCGCTTTTCAAACAAATTGCACGTGACAGCGAGTATTTTGATCGCGGCGCTGCGGTTTTCGTAGCAAAACATCAAAGAAAATCAGTTTCACGTCGCAAACGCACCAAATGACGTTTGTATTAAAACTTTTTTACAGTGTGGATGCATGAAGATAAACTCTGTTCAAAGTTTAAGAACAAAATAAGAACATTTATTCCTGAAGTGAAATAGGTAGAACTAATTTAAAGTTCACAGACACATCACGTCTTACAATCCTACTTCATTTGACAACACCTTAATACTGTCTTCACGTCGAAATAGGTAATTGTTTCTACCCCAAGCAACGCAGGTGAGGCGGAACCCCCCATCGCGGGAGCATTCCCGTGTTTCGAAGTCAACTGACTTCGTCATCAGTGTAATGCTTCATCATCAGTGTTGTGCAAAATAAGAACAGTTTTATGCTCAGTGCAAAAAAAACTTTTAAGAAGTTTTTTTTTTAATTTATTGCTATTTTGTGGCAAAGAATGACATAGCAGTAGCAAAATGTTCAGGCATATTGTTTCGAAAAGTGATGAAGTTGGTAGAGTAAGAATAAATCTGTACATAAACGGTGTTTCTACCATTTTCTTATGAAAGAGTATCAAATTTTTGCAGAAAACAATATTGTCACCAGCAAAAAAGCGTGAATAAGCTTATCTAGATGTTTTAATTTTCTGTGTTGTCCTGAGCGGACTCTTTGTTCGCAAAAGTGTCTTTTAATATAACTGAAGATTTGTAAGTTACAAAAGATATTTGATTATGGTTCGTAAGCAAATACTTGTAAGGAATAGCGAAAATGCTGTCACCATGCATAATCCGTCACAAAATCGTGAGTTGATGGGCGAAGGAGCTAAAATTTTTTTTCGGGGGAGTTGTTAAGAAAACTGATTGCTTCGCATTTGGAGATATTAACCGATTTTTACAGTTAAAACATCGCTAAACCCATTTTGGGGAAAACAATTATTCACATAAACCCTGTTCACCTTACGCCAAAATGGAAATATTTATCACTTCAGTTTGTTTTACTGTTTTTGAGATCATCTCATTCAAAATATAAAAAAGATTTTGTTAAAAAGGTAAGCCTAGCGATGATTACTTCCAGAAGTAAAACAGTCTGTAAGGTTTTAAATATTTACCGTTGCTGTGAGGTGTACGGTAATGTGCTTGCAATATACGTAGGAACCTATACATACTAGCTTATAGTGGCGTAACTAGAGGTTTGAACCAGGAGGCAAAGAACACTTAGCTAGAAATTCGCTCCACATTTTTTTGTCAATTTTAAGTGAAGAAAAAAGGACTTCACCAAAGATTTGTTGCTTTTTCCGTAAAATCTAGTTGAAGTCTAATAAAGGACTTGACCGAAAATCCTTTGCTTTTTTTCCGTTGAGTTTTTTTAGATGAAGACTTCTTTTCGCTCTGGTCGTTTTGTTTTCCCCATGAATTTGTTGCCATAATTATTATTTATATAGGGCCCACATCTGGAGGAAAATGCCTCCCTGCCCCTCTTTCCGGCAGGCCATATTTTAACATTATAACTGGGGGGGAAATTGCCCCCCCAGTAAACTTTTTTGCCCCCCCAGTGAAAATTCTCAGAGCTTACGTTAATGACTTTGTTTAGGTGAACAGTACACCGGCAGAGCTTGTCAAATTAAAATATTTTCGGTATATGGTCAAGATATAAGAATTAATGCGTGCTCAATATAAGAATTAAGAAGGATAAAAAAATAGACAATGGGCCTCCACAAAATTGAGCTTGCATAATGCATACGTTGCATGGTTTTTAATAGAGAACGCCTTGCTTGTAATAGAAACAGTAGTTAAAGTGTTAGACCATGAGCAGCTAGAGAAAAGTTCCTGCTGGTATAAAAGCAATATCAGAATTTTTCAGTCCAGTGCCACCAAAGGTCAACAGACGAGGACAGCAGGGTTTGCAACAAGAAAATGCGTCAACCTCGGAGAAAAGTGCAACGAGCGTGCCAGAAAATACATCAAGTTTAGAGGGCAATAATAATGCTGCACCAACTTCGCTCGAGAACGTAACTGCTGTTTCGGAAGAAAGAGCAACAACTGATTCCTCTATTGGCTTGGAAGAAAATGCAATCGATTCACAAGATACTGCAGCAATTGCAGAAACTAGCAGTACGGATAGAAGGGAAAACACAAGCTGTGGTGGAAACTCTGAAGCAACTGAGTGGTATAAGTCCATGAAACTTAAACAACAATGGCTACAATCGCGTCACGAATGCTTGAAGTTCTACAACGACGCAGAGGGTCAAAGAAAACGATTGTTTGTAAAATGTCTTATATGTGAAGAATTTGAATTTGAAGCTAAAAAGTATTCAAGAAATGGTGTGGTTCACTTGCTAGGGGGTGTGGTGCTGATTCGAAAAAGAAATTAATGGATGTTGTGGATCATCTTTTATCTCAACCACATAAAAAGTTGTCGGATTATAAGCAATTAAACCGTCAATGGAAGTCACAATCAACTTCTCATCCATGGATACACTATTTGACGAAACAGCGTGTGGAAACGGTTGAAATGCTTATCAGAGTGCCGATTGATGTATACAATGACAGTCTTCTTCTGACCCCTACTGCCTTTTCTTGGCCAGGACGGTCATTGGCTAGTTTGCACAGTGACCAACTAATTTCGTCTTTCAGAGAAAATGGCTTTGATCAACAGTTTGAAGAGTTCAAACCACCAGTCTCTGTTTTACACTACAGAGACCCTGTGATATATGCTGAAATGCTTAAAATCGAAAGAAAGCTTCAGAGTAAAGTTACTTCGAATCTGGTTAACGCAGCAGTTGTTTGGGCTATTCAGGTAGATGGCAGTTTGAGCCGGACAATGAGAGACAACAAGTTTGTGAATGCTCGTATTATTGATAAGGATCTCAACATGAAAACAGTTTTTTTGTCTGTAGATGTCCCCCAAGCTAGAGGTGCTGAGGGTCTTCTGGAAATAGTGAAAGCTATAATAAATTCATTTGGACTTGACAAATCGAAACTTGTGAGTGTAACTACTGATGGCGAGTCAGCAAATACTGGACGTAGAAACGGATTTTGGACGTTGTTGCGTACTTACCTTGATCGTGATATTTTTTCCTTTTGGTGTGTAGCTCATCGATCAGATCTCGCTGTAGAAGACATGGAGCATGCTGTTCCCGAATTCCAGCTGTGGAAAGCGAACGTTTTGGCGGTGGCAAGTTACTTCAGAACAAACAAGAATCATAAAGCTACTCTTCTTACACTGTTTCCTGATGCACATGAATTTCCAGCGTATTTTGAAGTTCGCTATGCTGAGCATTTGGTTAATGTAATCGAAGCGGTGAAGCATAATCGAGATGGCTGCATTGAAGTTTGGAAACAAATTTCTGCTGAAGGAACATGACATAAAAAAGCAGAGGCTAGTGTTTTTTGCGTAAGTGGACTACCGGATCGAATCAAGTCTGGCTCACTGCCTCGATGGGTGATGTTGCTAAAGTTTTTAAAAACTTGCAAAAGAATTTTCAAAGTGATGACCTTATATTAACCGATGTAATCACTTGCCGTGACAACGCTATACGAAAGCTTGACCTTATGTCGAATGCCCCTTACCCAGGAGGATGTGTAGAAAAATATCTTGAAGACGAAAAAAGGGCAATGCAAGAGTCCGAAAATGATGATGAAGTGGAACCAACTCCAAGTCGCACCCGTTCCAATGCTTTTGTTTCTTTTTTTAGAAGTAGAGAGGCCATTCGCGTGGAAGTGGTCATGGCAGCTAAGAATTACATGACTCAGCGAATGAATATTGAACAAGAAGAGCTCATTCAGAAATGCATTACTTTGCTTTCTGCAAAAACAATGAACGATTTTGTTTCTCACGGACTGACAATTTTGAGAATGTTATTTCCAGAAGAAGTTGAACAGTTTTCGGATGATGTGTGCAATTATTGGCCGATGATACACGATGTTGGATTCTTATCCGAAAACACGGACTTTGGCACAATGCTATCATGGCGACTAAGAAAGCTATGTCACGTTACTCGCAACAGCATGACTTTAAATAAGTGTCTGATGGCTCTACTTGTTATGGTACCGCACTCCATGCATACCGAAAGAATGATTTCTGTGTACAATAAGATTGTTACCCCCAACCGACAAAGCATGCACATAGATACAGTAAAGTCAAGGATGCTCATTGCTCTTAATGGTATTGGCACAGCTAAGTATGACCCAAGGGAAGCAGTTGGAGAGTTTTTAAAGAGAAAAGACCGCTGACAGAGAGAGCCTGATTGTGATTTGTACAAAAAACGTAAATATGTTTCTAAATTTTTTCGCTAATTTTATAAAAAAGTACTAGTTTTGACAAGCGGTGTGATGAGATGATTGTGAAATGTGAATAGTATTCAAGCAAACACTAAAACGTGATCCGTATATAGTACCTTTCAGCTCATGACTGTCATCGAAGCATAGACATGGATGTTTTTGAAAGGTTAATGCTGTTGAGTTTTAACTGTACTCTTTGCAGCTTTGTATAAAAGTTCACATTTACACATTCGATTTACTATATTCTAGACTTTATTTTTGGGAGAATTAAATCAATCAGGTTGTTGTTTCAGCTAACAATCCTTATTTATTATTACTTATTTATTTATATCAGCCTATCCATATAATTCTTTTGGAGATCATGGAATATCAGTTATTAGCTACCCTCCTTTGCGTTGTTATTGCAACTATGGTGATAATATACTTGTACAAAAACATTACAGTAAATCTATATACTTGATAGTAATATTTAAAGCAAAAAGCCAATTAATAAGCAATTCAATTACTATTAACTTTAATTTTTTGAAAGATTCTATGTATCTTTCTGAATTGGATAATTAGGCAAGTTTTCTTTCATTCTTTGCAAACGTGGTACTACGAAGTTTGGATACTGCAGAGTGCAGACACCTTAGGCTTAGTTTATGGTGTGGAGTTTATCTGTTGCTCTCCATAAGTTTGCTTGGTTGTCATTGAGCTGATATCTAATTTCTGCTGTACCATTTCAGAGTATCTAATTCCTACAATAAAAATACCTAAGATGTGTTGCAGTGGTGGTCTGATAGTCATCCTCTGGAGTGACATCGTCGGAGACGACGGTTGGAGCTTTAATCTTATACCTGTAGAATGAAATTGCCCCCCCAGTGAAAAGTCGTTAAAATATGCTCTGCTTTCCGGTCAGTTACGTCATTGATGCTAGCCCCTGCTATTTATTAACTTTTTTATTTGCTAAAACACTCGAGGTTTGCGAATACGGGAAAAGCAGTTTGTTTGTAGGGTTTCAAAATTTTGTTTTGACGCCTACTGTTTTAAAATAGATTTACTTACTTTTTTAATACAGTAGATACAGATTGGAAAAAAAATCATTAAAGACAGTGTAAAATTAAAACTCAAACCTAATTGTCTTGTATGCAAATGACTTTGACTGTGATCTACATCTCAAAAAGTGAGAACGATTTAAAAATGACTGATTTTACCAAATACCTTTGGAAAAGGAGAAAACAATGTCAATCAGCAAGCTAATCGATGATCACAACACCACAGGAATTGCACTGGTGAGCATCCGCGACCGGTTTTGTCCTTGTTGAAGGGACTCATCAGGCGGAAGAACAACGAGAAAACCAAATTAAGCGATGCAGGAACGGAGAACAGAGCTTGCAAACTGACATTGGTATGGTTCCCCGACCGGAGGTGCGATATCTCTGGTACCCTTATGGTTTCCTTGACGGTTTTATGTAGTTAAATACCTTAGGATTGCTAAAATGATTTATGGTGTCAGAGGCGTCTACGAAATATCACATAACTGTTACCTTAGCATAAACCCTTTAGCAGCAGCAAGTCTGTTTGCAATTAATAATGGCTTTCCTATAATACAGTTTATGTGTCAGTCTTTTTTTAACATCTTTCGGCTAAATTATTTTGGAACAATCTACAAATTTTGTCTGTCAGAAAAGGCCGCTTCTTTAGACCCCTTAATAAGTCTAACGGAATTGCAGCAGCTGCTGAGAGCGCTACTCCCTAATCCCTTCCGTGGTTTTGGTTCCTCTGGCGTATTAATATGATTGACCAACCGACCCATTATGTAAACTAATTGTAGCCGACGTCACTACTTTGTGCAAAAATTAAGTGAAGAGCCATACTAGACTTCACTTGATCAGGGTTCCTCTTACAAAAAAACGTCACTATTGCACTCGCCAGCTTTCTTTCTACCGGCTGTTCTGTGAGAGTAGCCCATAGCTATACCTTGCGAACTCCTGGGATCATCTGCTTAATTATTTATTTTGCATGGGGTCAGTAAAATTACGATCAAATTTATCAAACGGGCATATACGTTTCCGAGAACTTGAGTTTAGACAATTTCAGGCAGTTGGGCATGCACTACACTCACTTACGTACTGTGCCAGGGTCATTAGGCAAGAAACCTGCAGTTTGGTTTGAGGTGCCCGAAATTCGTCCAGGAGCATGATAGAGTAGTCAAAAACAGTTCAACGCCGCTAGTTTTAATATTAGCCTCATGCCTTCAAAAGATTTGGATCTTGTACCCATTCGTTTAACAAAATTATGGTAGCGCGCATTTTGAAGCCATGAGCCTTCCGAATCCTTTTTTTTTTATAAGAACCTAAGGTTTGGGTTGAGGCTGTCTATTCTTAAATTTTCACGAATTTTCTGCCTCATTTGTCCTTAACTTTACTGGAGAATAAACTACACAAATTATTCTTTTGGTTAAAATTTGTCTTTTATTATTGGTCGTGCTTGCTCTTAGGCAAATAAACAATGGTGATACCGAAAAGCATAGCAAAAATCCGCCGATTACTTACAAAAATGCTTTATAAAAGATTATATTACTTAGCCCCTTCAGCTTCCCTTAGTTTTCAGTCACGTTCAAAACACGTTAGAAAGAGTACCTGGGTTGTTTTTCTAAGTGACTAGGCTAAGCGGAGGGGGAGGCTTCAACCTACGAGTAATCCCGATAATTAAGTCACTTGTATTCAAATGTCACGCTTACGTAACGCGCCTATGCGTGCGCTCAATGATTTCACATAATTACCGGTACTTCTAATTTGTTTAAAGACTCGAAACCTTGTGAATGATACAGATCATGGTCACAAAAAAGCTGTATAAACTCCGGTTCGATCCCCAACGGAACTAAACTATAAAAACTGGAATTCACAGCTCTGTTGCTTGACGATCAAAAGAGATGTAATGTGTAGCATTCATTACTTGAGGTAAACAGGTGGGTAGATGGCAATTGGACACAAAGGCTGCAAGTTCTTTTGTTATCTCCTGATCAAAGCAAATTGGCATTGATAAAATAATTACCTAATGTTGTAGATATTTTCTTTGTAAGATTTTTAAGTTTTATTATTCTTAGATAGAAAAAATCACAACTTTTTGCATATGCAGAGCAATTTGATTTGAAAATTGTACACTACTTTACACAAATAATCAAATATCTTTTGTAACTTACAAATCTTCAGTGATATTAAAAGACACTTTTGCGAACAAAGAGTCCGCTCAGGACAACACAGAAAATTAAAACATCTAGATAAGCTTATTCACGCTTTTTTGCTGGTGACAATATTGTTTTCTGCAAAAATTTGATACTCTTTCATAAGAAAATGGTAGAAACACCGTTTATGTACAGATTTATTCTTACTCTACCAACTTCATCACTTTTCGAAACAATATGCCTGAACATTTTGCTACTGCTATGTCATTCTTTGCCACAAAATAGCAATAAATTAAAAAAAAAACTTCTTAAAAGTTTTTTTTGCACTGAGCATAAAACTGTTCTTATTTTGCACAACACTGATGATGAAGCATTACGCTGATGACGAAGTCAGTTGACTTCGAAACACGGGAATGCTCCCGCGATGGGGGGTTCCGCCTCACCTGCGTTGCTTGGGGTAGAAACAATTACCTATTTCGACGTGAAGACAGTATTAAGGTGTTGTCAAATGAAGTAGGATTGTAAGACGTGATGTGTCTGTGAACTTTAAATTAGTTCTACCTATTTCACTTCAGGAATAAATGTTCTTATTTTGTTCTTAAACTTTGAACAGAGTTTATCTTCATGCATCCACACTGTAAAAAAGTTTTAATACAAACGTCATTTGGTGCGTTTGCGACGTGAAACTGATTTTCTTTGATGTTTTGCTACGAAAACCGCAGCGCCGCGATCAAAATACTCGCTGTCACGTGCAATTTGTTTGAAAAGCGCGTATATTCGGTTTTGCATTTTACTACGTAGTTTTGTCAAATGACGTCATAAAAATGACACTTTGGTTTCATTTTGTCGGTAAAAAACTGGTTTATCAACTTTGCAACTTTCATGACATTAGTTTGTCAACTTTAGCTGTAATAACTAACGATATGCACCCTAATTCAAAATTTTGTGTAAAAATTTGGAATCAATCAGCCATATGGTAACGTCATAATAAAATAAACCAAAAATTATTTTCATGAAAAGTTTGCAATTATCTTCCTCTTTCGTTGGAACCTAAAATCGACTGTCTATTTCATACAGAAATACGATTTTTAGAACCAAAATCAACCCTATCTCAGCGAAAAAATTCAACAACATTTTGCCGGAGAATCCCCGATTTCCGCCAAAACAACCGGAAATTGGGTG
The DNA here is from genome assembly GCA_963965965.1 of Trididemnum nubilum. Classification (NCBI taxonomy): domain Eukaryota; kingdom Metazoa; phylum Chordata; class Ascidiacea; order Aplousobranchia; family Didemnidae; genus Trididemnum; species Trididemnum nubilum. The sequence continues at coordinate 26,040,466 of OZ014489.1, read as the reverse complement.
GAAACATTGGCGATTCCAAAAGTACATTTATTCAGGATTCCGAAAATATAGGTAAAAAAATACATTTTTTTGGGTGCTCGTGAACGCTACGGGCGACTGCACTTGGCCCAAACAAATCAAATCGCAGTAGTCACTCACACGGAAGAGATTTTAACGCGATGCTCGCATACGATTGCAACTCGCAGAAGTCACTTACACGTTGAGACTGCGTGCCAGTGATTCTCACAAAATCGAGTCGGCGGAAGAGTCGCTATCGCACTGGTTCACTTACACGGTGCGAGATAGTTTCAAAGCGCTGCTTGATGGTTTTGAATTTGCAAAAGCCAACTGCCGTAAAAGCACTTCAAATGCGCTGCTTGTCAGCTTTTGCGTTTGAAACAATCACGCTTCGGAATTTTGAAAAGAAATTGTATGAAGCCAACGCAAGCGTAAAACGAAATACAGGGAATACAATTAAGCAGCTAATTTCGTTAAAACTTGCAATGAAAATGCAAGGTGAAAGATGAAGCACTAAACGCTTGAAATTACTCAAAAAAGCTTGTTTACTCTGTAGGCCTATCATTCTGAGTTGGCTTGGATGGAGCAAAGTGAAGCGGGCATTAATGCTCTTAATGTATTGTAAAATTCTGTCATTTACCCTTTAGGTCTTGGTTTTTCTCCACTGCAACCTGCAACCCATCTCTGATTGTGTTTCTTGTTTGGTTATATATAATACTTTGTTAAAATAAAACAATGAAATTTATCAACATTTTTGTGCAGTTAATTCTAAAAACTTTTTTGAAATTACCTTTTCTCTAAGCATGTCTAACTGACAAATTCATATAGTTTATTTCCGTAATAGAGCACAAGTATTTCGTATTTTATGGTAGATCTGTGCTTTTATGTTGTACGAAACACTAATTGTCAAATTTTATTTTTAAGTTTACTTTTTGAGTTCTTCTACAGTGACACCAGGCGCCTTCCGTCGCTACCGAAGCACTGGCTTTTCTTTTAATTAAACCAACATTCAAAAAATTCATATAGCATTTTTTGTATAATATGTGTTTTCATGTAAATTTGTTATGGAGCTACTAATCCACTGCTGTTACAAAGCATCAATATCCACAATAATAAAATAAGCAGCTCACGCATTTGCCAAACCCTAGCTGGCAATTACAGTAAGTATAGTGCGGAGGATGAATTATTATGAACAGTGCAAAAACACGTTAGTGACTTCAGGTCAAAACTCATTCCTGGTGTAATTCAAATGAAAAAGCGCCGTAAAACCACTCGAAATAGAGAACATGATTTGCTTAGAAATAGCATTTTCAGGAAATTAATCTTTAATTACAATATGCGGTGCAGTAGATGTTATGTTTCTCCACTTAAATGTGGTTATTTTAACCACAAGAGATGCCGGTAGACTAGTAGCAATCTCGGATCAGAAAAGAAAGCAAACGCTAACACGTTTTTAGCCGACTAAAACCAGCGGATGGTACTTGTCTACAAGGTGCTGGACCCAACGAGTGAGCATCGGGTGTGAGCCTACACTGCTAGCACTGTTACAGCACCGATTGACCTTTTTTGTGCTGCCCCGCTCTAGTTTCTGAATTCGGCCGCTTCTTACTTTTAGAAGTTACACAGCAGACTTGAACATAAAGTTTTTTTCACGACTGTAAGGCAGCACGTACCTCACATATCTGCTATCCCATTAGGCTAGTGTTTCATCAGCATCTGAATTCACACATAGCCTATCCTGGTTGCCCTCGTGTGTGGTTTGAAGGTTAGGGTGGGATGCCAGGAGAGACTGTGTGTGAATTCTTACTTTTACTTTGCTAAGTTTGCAAACGTCACTTGATTTCCTGCACCCATTGGCTGCAAACGTTTGAAAAATTACGCGCTTTTTGGTCGAGTTATTTCTGTTTTGGCATTCCGTTTCATTCGAGCAATTGGCAAACGGACGTATATTTTATTTTGAAGACCGCTCGTACGGCACTCTATTAGTTTCAGGTAAAATTGCAGTTATTTTTTGCCATGCCGTACTGTTCCATATTATTTGTTTTGTCTGAACAATACAGTTTAAATTGGAGAATTTCAACTGTGGTTTGCCCCAGGGATGTGGAAGCGCCTATTTTCCAACCGCTTCCGCTTCCGCTTCCACCTCCATCGCTTCCGCTTCCACCGCTTCCGCTTCCACCCTTTTTACCAAAATTTATCATAATATTTTTAGCTAATAATATGAATAAAATGCATTAACGTGTTACTGGTATGTAAATGAAAAGTGAAAACGATTTATTTCATTACTAACACACAGAAAAAGTAAACATGAAGAAAAACAATACTCCGTGCAATAAAAACTTCCCGTTGTGAATCGATAGTAACTTGCGAGATTTGCCAACAGTCGAAAGATTGCAAATTAGTGCGTTGGTAACTTGGTATTCGCTAACTGCCTTTTATAATTTGTAAATGAGAAACCACGAAGCTTTGTTTTCCAAATGTGAACTAGGATTGTTGCTGAAATTTCGGCAAAATATGGCTTTGCCAGTATTTATAAAGTTTTAAACCAAAGATTTTAAAAGTTATTGCCCCGATTCGCATTTGAAAGCAATGAGTTTAGCAAACAGCGGTGGATTCAAATTTTTGCGAGTTTAAGAGTGGATACTTTCTGCAACAGCTGGCTTCACAAACTCTTGTAATGGTATGTTTCAATTGTTTGTTATGTGTTAAAAAAACATTTAGTGCGAGTATTGTCGAACAACGTAAGTGGAAGCGGAAGCGGTACCCATTTACCGCTTCCAGCTTCCGCTTCCACAAAAATTTACCGATTCCACCGCTTCCGCTTCCAGCTTCCGCTTCCACATCCCTGGTTTGCCCAGACGTACAGGGTGAAGGCTCCAGAGTTTCGCTGCACGTGCAGCAGTCAACAGTGTTACGGAGGGCTTCTGTAACAAGCACTTCCATTTCCAAAATATATTGTCCAAATGCCATTATTGTGAATTCGTTGTCTTAGCTATTCTAGGGTTTTCAGATTTATAACTTAAGTTTTCGCTATGTCAGAACATTAGCAATGACAAAATTGATTACACCTTTTTATAAACGAAAAATTTTGTAAAAACACGAGGCTCATTTTTGCTCAAAATTTAATAACAAATTAGGAAGAACAACCGAAAAAGAATCAATTCCAAATCAAAAAACAAACTAAATTCTGTACTGATTCAAAACAATAAAGCTTGAGTGGTTTTGTGGTATTTGCGAGCAAAATTGCAACAGTGCTGTTGCGCACTGCGCAGGTAACAAAAAAACTGTTTGGCTCTCGTTCAAACGAAAATTAGTGCTCGCTTTTTCGCTTTCCGCAATTTTACGATGCAGCAAACGCAGCTACAAAGGCATTTACAAGCAGACAGATCATTAGGAATTAACAAACATGTTCGCCATAATTGACATCAATGATTTTAAAATTTAAGAACCAATTAAGAGCAACTGAGGCTCAACATTGGCAAAAATTTAAGAACAGCCAGCCTCAACTCAAAGTTTACTGATTCTTATAAAAAAGTGTACTTACGATATTATAAAAGCAGAATACAATTAAGGTACTGTAACCTCTGGTTAATTTATCATTCATTTTGTAAAGAGTTAAAGTCCTGCTTGATTGGCTTCACAGTTATCAGCTCATGACTGTCGTATCTGCAGTATATCAGTACCAGCAGCATCAACAAGAAGATTAATACTTCTGCGTTTCAAACTAATATGAAGTAAATTTAGTATCTAAATCATAATTAATTACGGTAAAAGCACTACAAACTATTTTGTACTTTGAACACAATACTTTATGAAGCAAATTTAGGGTAATCGCAGCCAGCGACTCGCAAAGCATTTGTGCATTGCGCTATGCCTGGGCGATTCGTAAATTGCATACGATTTGCTGTTTACACGAGCGCGACTTTGCCCTGTGACTCTCGAGACCTTGAAATCGACCTCGTGTAAGTGATCACGAGCGAGAACGATTCTTGCATCGAGTCGCGCAAAATATAATCGGCATCGTAGATCGCAGGTGTTACTTACACGGCGGCGATTCTTCTCAAACGCTATCGCGGCAAGCGAGTCTCGCCTCGTGTGAGTAACCGCTCTGCGAGAGAGATTTTCACGCATAAAAAATCTTCGAATCGCGTTGCAAAAAAGTCGCCCGTGTAAATGCGGCTTAAAACGGATGAAATCAAGAAAATCACTTCCGTCACCGCTAAAATTTTCTGTGTGAACACCTTGACGTTAGACGTAACTGCGATGGAACGGTAACGTTGACGGCTTCTGTGTGAACCCGCCTATTGGCTGCAAACGTTTCAAAAATTACGCGGTTTTTGGCCGAGGTACCTCTGTTCTGGCATTCCGTTTCATTCGAGCAACTGGTAAACGGACGTATTTTATTTTGAAGACTGCTCGTACGGCACTCTTTTATATTTCATTATTTTCAGGTTAAATTTCAGTTATTTTTTGCCATGCCGTACTGTTCCATATCGCTTGTTTTGTCTGAACAGTACAGTTTAAGTTGGAGAATTTCAGTTGTAGTTTGCCCATACGGACAGGGAGAAAGCTCCAGAGTTTCGCTGGAGCACCTGCAGTCAACAGTGTTACGGAGGGCTTCTGTAACAAGCACCTCCATTTCCAAAATATTGTCCAAATGCCATTTTTGTGAATTTATTGTCTTAGCTACTCTAGAGTTCTCAGATTTTTACCTTTTGTTTTTCCTTCGTCAGAATATTAGCAATGACAAAATTGATTACACTTTTTTATACATAAAAAAATTTGCAAAAACACGTGGCTTATTTTTGATCAAAATTTAATAACAAATTAGGAAGAACAACCGAAAAAGAATAAATTCCAAATCAAAAAAGTTACTTAAATCTGTACTGATTCAAAACAATATAGCTTGAGTGGTTTTCTGGTATTTGCAAGCAAAATTAAAACAATTTTGAGTCCATAGAGTGCTGTTATGCACTGCGCAGCTAACAAAAAAACTGTTTGGCTCTCGTTCAAACGAAAATTAATGCTCGCTTTTTCGCTTATCGCAATTTTACGATGCTACAAAAGCAGCTAAAAAGGCGTGTACTGTACAAGCAGAAATAGCATTAGGAATTAACAAACACTGTCGCCATAATTGACATCAATGATCTCAACATTTAAAGACCAATTAAGAGCAACTGATGCTCAACATTGGCAAAAAATTGACAACAGCCAGCCTCAACTCAAAATTTACTGGTTCTTATAAAAAAAAGTGTACTTACGGTATTATAAAAGCAAAATGCAATTAAGGTACTGTTACCTGTGGTTAATTTACCGTACATTTTATGAAGGGTTAAAGTCTTGCTTGATTGGCTTCACAGTTATCAGCTCATGACTGCCGTATCTGCAGTAGACCACTACCAGTAACAACCAGAAAATTATTACTTCTGCTTTTCAAACTAATATGAAGTAAATTTAGTATCTAAATCATAATTAATTACGGTAAAAGCACTACTGACTATTATGTACTATGAACACAATATTTTATGAAGTAAATTTAGGATAATCGCGGCCAGCGACTCGCAAAGCATTTGTGCATTGCGCTATGCCAGGGCGACTCGTAAACTGCATACGATTTGCTGTCTACACGATCGCGACTTTGCCCTGGGACTCTCGAGACCTTGAAATCGACCTCGTGTAAGTGATCAGTTGATCACGGGCGAGAACGATTCTTGCATCGAGTCACGCAAAATATAATCGGCATCGAAAATCGCTGGTGTTACTTCCACGGCGGCGATTCTTCCCAAACGTGATTGCGGCAAGCGAGTCTCGCCTCGTGTGAGTAACCGCTCTGCGAGAGATTTTCACGCATAAAAAATCTTGGAGTCGCGTGGCAAAAAAGTCGCCCGTATAAATGCGGCTTTAAACTGCATTTACACCAGAGACTTTTAGCTGCGAGAATCGACATTTTGCCTTTCTTCTTTCTCAAATCGCGGAGGTCACTTACACGGCGCAAGATTCACGTGAGATTTAGTCTGCGCGATATCGCCAGACACGCCCCCCAAAAACATCAAATCGCAGCAGCCACTGACGAGGGAGAGATTTTAACGCAACGCTCGCATACGATTGCAACTCGCAGAAGTCACTTACACGTTGAGACTGCGTGCAAGCAGGGCCTCAGAGAGAAATTTTTCCAGGTGGTACGGTGATCGACGGCGGGCCCCCAAAATTGAGTGAAGAACTTACAGATCAATTAAACAAGGTTTTCACTCAAGTTTGGTCCGATTTTTTGCCCAAAATTAGGTGAAGAGCAAAAAAAAAGTCTCCACTAAAATTTCGTCCCAATTTTTGCCCAAAATTAGGTGAAGAGCAAAAAAAAGGTCTTCATTAAAATTTGGCCCATTTTTGCCCAAAAATCAAGGACAGATGAAGGGCAAGGTAGAAAAAAAATTTTGTTTAAAACTTGACGCGACAACCTCAACTCTTCCGGGCCCCCTAAGCCCAGACCCAGGTACGATGTACCCCCTGAACCTCCCTCTCGTAGGCCCTGCATGTAAGTGATTATCACAAAATCGAGTCGGCGGAAGAGTCGCTATTGCACTGATTCACTAACACGGTGCGAGCTAGTTTCAAAGCGCTGCTTGCTGGTTTTGAATTCGCAAAAGCCAACTGCCGCAAAAGCACTTCAAATGCGCAGCTTGTCTGCTTTTGCATTTGAAACAATCGCGCTTCGGAATTTTGAAAAAACAATGTATAAAGCCAACGCAAGCGTAAACGAAATACAGGGAATTCAATTAAGCAGCTAATTTCGTTAAAACTTGCAATGAAAATGCAAGATGAAACAGCAAGGACAGCGCGCTGATCGTGCAAGATGTGTAATACGTAAACACTTGAAACTACTCGAAAATGCGTACTTACACTGCATCATTCTGAGTTGGCGTGGATGGAGCAAAGTCAAGCGGGCATTAATGCTCATATTTTTTGAGAAACTTCTATCATTTACTCTTTTGGTGTTAGTTTTTCTCCACTGCAACCTGCAATTATTTGTGTTTCTTGTTTGGTTATATATAGTATTAGGTAAATTAATAAAATTTATCAACATCTTTGTGCAATCAATTCTAAAAACACTTTTGAAATTACCTTTTTTCCAAGCATGTATGACTGACAAATTCATATTGTTTATTTCTTGATAGTGCGTGAGTATTTTGTATTTTATAGTAGACCTGTGCTGTCATATTATATGAAAAGCTAATAGTTAAATTTTAAGGCGCCATCTGTCGCTACAGAAGCACTGGCTCGTTTTAATTAAACCAACATTTAAAAAGTCCATATATCATTCATATAATCTGTATTTTCATGAAATTTTGTTATGGTGCCACTAAACCACAGCTGTTACAAAGCACCAATATCCACACTAATAAAATAAGCAGCGCATGCATTTGCTAAACTCTAGGCAATTGTATAGTGCAGAGGATGAATTACTGTGAACAGTGCAAAAATACGTCAATGACTTCAGATCAAAACTCACTACTGGCGTTATTCAAGTGAAAAAGCACCACAAAACTATTCAAATTCTAAAAATGGTGCAACTGAAATTAAGAGCATGATGTGATAAGGAAAGAACATTTTTATGAAATCAGTATTTAAATACAATATGCGGTGCAGTCGGTGCTGTGTTTCTCCACTTAACTGTGGTTATTTTAACCGCAAGAGATGCCGGTAGGCTACTAGCAATCTCGGGTCAGAAAAGAAAGCAAACGCTAACACGTTTTTAGCCGACTAAAACCAGTGGATGGTACTTGTTTTCAAGGTGCTGGACCCAACGAGTGAGCATAGGGTGTGAGCCTACACTGCTAGCACTGTTACAGCACCGATTGACCTTTTTTGTGCTGCCCCACTCTAGTTTCGAATTCGGCCACTTCTTACCTTTAGCTTGCTCAGTTTGAGCACGTCATTTAATTTCCTACAGCCAATGGCTGAAAACGTCTTAAAAATTACGCGCTTTTTGTTGCACGCTTTTGTGTTTGGCCGAGTTAGCTCTGTTCTGGCATTTCTTTTCATTCGAGCGATTGGCAAACGTACGTTTTTTTTTTGAAGACTGCTCATATGGCACTCTTTTAGTTCATTATTTTGTGATTAAATTTCAGTTATTTTTGCCAAGCCGTACTGTTCCATATTATTTATTTTGTCTGAACATTACAGTTTAAGTTGGAGAATTTCGATTGTGGTTTGCCCAGACGGACATTTAAGGTTCGTGAGTTTCGCAGGAGCACCTACAGTCAACAGTGTTCCGGGGGGCTTCTGTAAACAAGCACCTCCATTTCCAAAATATATTTTCCAAATGCCATTATTGTGAATTCATTGTCTAAACTATTCTAGGGTTCCCATATCTTTAAGTTTTATTTTGGTACGCCACAATATTAGCAATGACAAATATGAATCCACTTTTTCATACAAGAAAAATTTTGTAAAAACGCGAAGCTTATTTTAGCTCAAAATTTAACAACAAATTAAGAACAACCCCAGTCTTAGCAACAAAAACTAATATTGAGAACAACCGAAAAAAGAATAAATTCCAAATTTTGTTTTGATTCAAAACAATATAGCTTGAGTCAGTAGCGTAGCCAGGGGGGCTAATTTGTCAAAAATAAAACCAACAAATAAATTAAAACTTTGGAAAATGGTCAAAAATACGCAATCAAATTTGATCGCAAGTGTAAAAATGCAAAACATAGGTGTCATCAACGAATATACTATAAACTAAGGAATGGGGGGGGGGGGGGCTATTCAGTATTAGTTAATTATTATCAATCATTTCTCTCAAATTTCTTTTCATTAGCCCTCCCCCCCCAATTATATTTCCCTATAAACTGTATACGAAATAGATTACTCCGTGTGAGTTTTATTGAACTATTCGATTTTACAATTTACCAGCATCTAAACAGAGAACTAACATTTTACCATTAGCCTCCTCCCAAATAGCCCATTTATGCCACCAGTTTAATCTTGTTTGCACTGCCAATTTCTAAGACACGTTTTAAAGTAATTTTTTTTAATCGAAATAGCCCTAAAATGAAGTTATTTTTGCAAAAAAATGCCAAATTTTGAAGCGCTGGGGGCTCCACCATCAGACCTTCCGAACAGCCCCTCATTGCGAATTTCTGGCTACGCGCTTGGCTTGAGTGTTTTTTTGGCATTTACGAGCAGCAAACTTGCAACAATTATTCTGAGACTATAGAGTGCTATTGCGCACTGCGCAGCTAACAAAAAAACTGTTCGGCTCTCGTTCAAACGAAAATTAATGCTCGCTTTTTCGCTTACCGCAATTTTACGATGCTGCAAAAGCAGCTAAAAAGGCGTGTACTGTACAAGCAGACATAGCATTAGGAATTATCAAACATGGTCGCCATAATTGACATCAATGATCTCAACATTTAAAGACCAATTAAGAGCAACTGATGCTCAACATTGGCAAAAAATTGACAACAGCCAGCCTCAACTCAAAATTTACTGGTTCTTATAAAAAAAGTGTACTTAAGATATTATAAAAGCAAAATGCACGTAAAGTTCAAAAATTTTGCTGGGCTCGAAAATTTTGCTTTCGCTGAGCGAAGCCCCCAGCGCTCGAAAATGGGGGTCTGGGGGCGCTCGAAAATTTTGCATTTTTTTGCAAAGATAACTTCATTTTAGGGCTATTTTGATAAAAGCATAACGCCTTTAAAACGTGGCTTACAAATTGGCGGTTCAAACATGATTAAACTGGTTGCATAAATGTGCTATTTGGGAGGTGGCTAATGGTAAAATTTGAGTTCTCTTGTTTAGATGCTGGTAAATTATAAAATGGAATAGTTCAATAAAGTTCATTACACGGAGTAATCTATTTCGTATTAAGTTTATAGAGAAACATAACTGGGGGGGAGGGCTAATGAAAAGAAATTTGAGAGAAATTGGTTATTAACTAATACTGAATAGCCCCCCCCCCCATTCCTTAGTTTAGAGTATATTCGTTGATGACACCTATGTTTTGCATTTTTACACTTGCGATCAAATTTGATTGCGTATTTTTGACCATTTTCCAAAGTTTTAATTTATTTGTTAGTTTTATTTTCAAAAATTAGCTCCCCCCCTAAATATATGTTTCAAAAGATGTTTTAAATCACTCTTTAGTCCACTCTAGTACATTTAACGATCTCAAAAGTGCTAAAAAAGTAGTGTTTTTCTCATTCCGCACTTTGGTCGACATGCCAATGAGGGGGGGCCAATAGCCCCCCCCCTGGCTAAGCTACTGCATTTTATAAAGGATTAAAGTTCTACTTGATTGGCTTTTTAGTGTGTTCGTACGCGATGAGTCTCAAAACGTAGTTCTTTAATATCAACAAGTAGAATTTAATAAACTAGTAATAATAACAATAATGCCGAAATAAAGCAAAGCAGCGGTATATATACAGCGAGTGAACAAAGAAAAGCGAGAACAAAAACAACATTAATTAAACTCCTTTTGTCTCGTAATATTCGTTCATTACGCAACATTACCCATAGCAATGAACGATATGTGCCAATAACCGGATACCGCAGACATTTATACAAGAACAAATAAATTATATTCACTCGGTCACCGCAGCTTCATGCCGCATTTACCCAGGCGGCTTTTTTGCGACGCGATTCGAAGATTTTTATGCGTAAAAATCTCTCTCGCAGAGTTTCACTCACACAAGGCGAAACTCGCTTACCGCGATCGCGTTTGGCAAGGATCGCCGCTGTGTAAGTAACACCTGCGATTTGCATTTTGCAATGCTGATTATGCTATTCATTTTGCATATGATCAAAGAATTTTTGGTTAGTGTTGATAATCAGTTTGGTTTTAAGTCATCTCATAGTACTGATATGTGTCTGTTTTTACTTAAACAAGCAATAGCACAATACAACCATTATGGCAGTCTAGTATTTGTTGCTCTCTTTGACGCTTCAAAAGTTTTTGACAAAGTGAATCACGGTGTGTTATTCAAGAAATTAGTTGAAGCTAAAGTGCCAATGATTTTTGTCCATCTATTAGCTAGATGGTACTCCAGCCAACGATCTTGCGTTAAATGGAATTCTGCTTACTCTTGAATCTTTTAGTACCACCAATGGAGTGAGGCAAGGTAGCATTTTGAGCCCTTTTCTATTTGCCATCTACATGAATGAGCTATCACTGATTTTGAATAAACTTAACATTGAATGTTTTATTGGTAACCGGTGCTTGAATAATATCTTGTATGCTGATGATATATGCTGTCTTGCCTCGAGCTTCAAGGGCCTCCAAAAACTTCTTGATATTTGTTGTGATAATGCAAATAGGCATGACATTACTTTTAACTGTACTAAAACTAAGACCATGATGTTTAAGACTAATCGTCTAAGCCTGTCTTTTGAGCCAAAGTTTTGCCTATGCGATAACTCAATTGACTGAGTCAAAAAAATAAAGTATTTAGATTTTGTATTGACCTCTGACTTAAAAGATGACAATGACATGAACAGGCAATTACGTTCTATTTATGGCTTTGCCAATAAGTTACGCAGGAAATTTTTTTGTTGCTCTAAAGCTGTAAAAAAACTGTTTATTTCGTACTTTTGTGTCTTGTCTTTATAGAAGTACTGTTTGGTGTACGTATCGAAAATCGTCATTAAATCGTTTAAGAGTAGGTTATAACAATGCTTACAGGATATTGTTTAATCTTCCTCGACGCACAAGTATGTCTACCACGTTGGTCCAAAATAATGTGCCTACTTTTCATGCTTTGATCAGAAAGCACACAGCAAATTTCAAGCTTCGATGTATCAACTCGTGCAACGTGTGGTTATCTGCGCTAGTAAGATCAAGTGACTTTAGGTCCGGTCCATACAATAATCATTTTGCGAACTTGCACCAGAATACCTAGCTTGGACCATATACTGATAACGCAAGAACAAACAATTGGATTCTATATTGCTGTTCCAGCATAATAATTGGCCTTTAGCAATCAGTTTTGCGTAGTTTGTGATTTGCTGCAATTCTGTAAAAATTGCAGATTTGTAACAAGTTTTAGAGCGCCTTCCGCTCTTAATTCGCGTAATTTGCATAGGATCTAATCACGTGATAAACTCACCACACCTAGTTGCATTTTTTGGTTAGTCATTCTTAGTTTCTCGTTATACCTGCTAGCAGGGCATTTTGGTTTTTCTTTCATTGAGTTAAAAAGATCGGATCCTATACAAAACTTAATTTGCTGTTTTGTTAGTGCTTAGTTACTGTTCTTCTGCCGTTTTGCCTAAGTTACGCTACGTTTTTACTGTGATTTAGTTATTTTATTTGAGATCCGATCGAATTTACATTTTGAAGAACAAATATACTTTTTGGACAGAAAATTTTTAGCACAGCAAGACAGTGATATAATCCATAGGCTCCCTCTGGATTGGAACTCCGATACTCATAATTGTAAAAGGAAGACTTGAATTTGCAACAATTGCTTAAAGCTTTGTGTGTATTTACTATTTGGGTGTGATTAGTGTGTAATTGTGTTTATGCCTCTGTACTGCTGGACCGATCTTTTTTGAGTCCGTCTATAAATAAATAAAGAATAAAAATTATATTTTGCGTGACTCGATGCAAGAATCGTTCTCGCCCGTGATCACTTACACGAGGTCGATTTCAACGTATCGAGAGTCCCAGGGCAAAGTCGCGATTGTGTAAACAGCAAATCGTATGCAGTTTACGAGTCGCCCCGGCATAGCGCAATGCACAAATGCTTTGCGAGTCGCTGGCCGCGATTATCCTAAATTTACTTCATAAAATATTGTGTTCATAGTACATAATAGTCAGTAGTGCTTTTACCGTAATAGATTGTGATTTCGATATTAAATTTACTTCATATTAGTATGAAATACAAAAGTAATAATTTTCTTGTTGATGCTGGCACTGGTCTACTGCAGATACGGCAGTCATGAGCTGATAACTGTGAAGCCAATCAAGCAAAACTTTAACCCGTAGTAAAATGCACGATAAATTAACCACAGGTAACAGTACCTTAATTGCATTTTGCTTTTATAATACCTTAAGTACACTTTTTTTTATAAGAACCAGTAAATTTTGAGTTGAGGCTGGCTGTTGTCAATTTTTTGCCAATGTTGAGCATCAGTTGCTCTTAATTGTTCTTTAAATGTTGAGATCATTGATGTCAATTATGGCGACAGTGTTTGTTAATTCCTAATGCTATGTCTGCTTGTACAGTACACGCCTTTTTAGCTGCTTTTGCTGCATCGTAAAATTGCGGTAAGCGAAAAAGCGAGCATTAATTTTCGTTTGAACGAGAGTCGAACAGTTTTTTTGTTAGCTGCGCAGTGCGCAACAGCACTCTATGGTCTCAAAATTGTTTGAAGTTGGCTCGCAAATACCAGAAAACCACTCAAGCTATATTGTTTTGAATCGGTACAGAATTTAGTTACTTTTCTGGTTTGGAATTTATTTTTTTTTGGTTGTTCTTAATATTAGTTTTTGTTGCTGAGACTGGTGTTGTTCCTAATTTGTCGTCAAATTTTGAGCAAAAATGAGCCACGTGTTTTTACAAAATTTTTCTTTTATAAAAAAAGTGGAATCATATTTGTCATTGCTTATGTTCTGACACAGCATAAACAAAAGTCAAAAATCTGAAAACCCTAGAATAGCTAAGATAATGAATTCACAACAATGGCATTTGGACATAGGTGAGCAAGTTAATGCAAAACGCTAGCTTCGTTAACCACTAATCCGTTAACAAACTTCACCCTTCCGTTAACGTTAGTCGGTTATTTTTAGCTTTAAGTAACGGAAGTTAATGAAGTCCGTTGATTTGTTAATTTGTTTGCGTATAATTTACATTTCGTTTTATTCACTCGCTTCTAGAACACGTATTGACCCTGTTGAGCTGATTGTAAGGAAAAATTTATTGCTATGGTGGTCTTTTTGTGTTTTGGAAGTTACGTTAGAGTTTAATCTAATTTCAAAATAAAAATAAGTTCGAATGCAATAACGAAGCTGCGATCAAAAACTCTTCGCCGTCTCCTTGCCATGTGACTGTATTGCATAATTTGCACTGTAGTTTTGAGTGCAGGCTAAGGGATGCGCTTTCTGCCCAAAGAACTTTCTGCCCAAAGAAACAATATGTAACTAATCTGTATCCAGGATAATGTTATCATAACCACACATTTGCTTAGGGTCTGCTAAGCCCACTTTTCCGCATGTATGAACTATCTGGTGTACTATCCGTATCGTTGCTGCTTACACTTGTGAAAATTGGAAACATGTGATGTTTCTTATAAAAGACTGAAGTATGGTTTTGCAGAGTGTCAGTTTTTTCTTTGCTTTACGCGTCACTTGGTAAGTAAAAAAGTTTCTCTCTCTCTTTCGAAATTGCGAACAGCGAATTAATAGACGCATGAGGCTGCAACATGTTATTTGCCACGAAAAGAGCTCCTTTCTTCTCTTTCTTCGGTAAAATTCGAGCTGGTACGCAACAAGTGTTACGGGTGTAAACTGGTTTGTACCGATACGACGAATGAATGGTGCAAGAAATTAAGGATAAAAACTTTAACGGAATTTAATTTAGTCCGTTAGCATGAAAAAACTTTTTAACGGATTAACGAGTTAATGAAAAAGTTAGCTTCATTTTTAACGGATTAACGATTAACGTACTTGTGCCCACCTATGCATTTGGACAATATTTTGGAAATGGAGGTGCTTGTTACAGAAGCCTCTCCGGAACACTGTTGATTGCAGGTGCTCCAGCGAAACTCTGGAGCCTTCACCGTGTCCGCCTGGGCAAAACCACACTTGGAATTCTCCAGCTTAAAACTGTATTGTTCAGACAAAATAAACAATATAAACAGTACGGCACGGCCAAAAAAAAACTAAAAATAATGAACTAAAAAAGTACAACGTACGAGCGAACTTCAAAATAAAATACGTCCGTTTGCCAATTGCTCAAATAAAAAGGAATGCCAGAACAGAGGTAACTCGGCCGACAAAACAAGTAATTTTTGAAACGTTTGCATCCAATGGCTGCAGGAAATTAAATAATGTGCGCAAACTGAGCAAACTAAAGGGAAGAAGTGGCCGAATTCAAAACTAGCGTGGGGCAACACAAAAAACGTCAATCGGTGCTGTAACAGTGCTAGCAGGGTAGGCTCACACCCAATGCTAACTCGTTGGATCCAGCACCTTGTAGACAAGTACCATCCATAGGGTTGCCAACTTTACGTTTAACCTTTCCGAGACACTTTAATGCTTAGAATTTGAAAACTGATGCAACAGAAAATTACGACACACGAATGACATCGAAAGCAACACTGCGTGCTGCGCGTCATAGAGTAATGATCGTGCAGTGTTATTAACCAACTCCCAGCCTCTAAAAAATTTTATCATAATCAATGAAACGTGTGAAATAGTGAATCTTTGAAACATAAATGCAAAAAACACTAAAATGTACACCATTTGTTCTAACTCCAACAAAAAAGAAGGGGCGGTTTATTCCTCAACTTTTGTTGCACTAAACGCAATGCGTTAACTTTGTTTGTTATTATCTCTACAATGCGTAGGGCCGCTAGAGCGCGACGAAAAAATTGGGCAGTATACCGCCCAAGAAGTTGCAAGAACTCAAACAAAAAATCGGTCTTGGCATTTAAATTTGTATTAAAAAAAAAATCATTTTATTTAAATTTGTTGCCAAAATTTTATGTTAAAATTCGTAGCCTAATCTTTACGGAAATACAATAATCAATGTACTCTCGCTAAAACTAAGACAAAGAGTTGTCAGCAAGGCGTCCTATTTGAAGGCCATGTAAGCCTGAAAGCTGACTGAATAACGAAAACATGCTCATAAAAAAGCCTCACACTAACAGTGCAGTATAGGTCTATAAACTAAATAGGCCTATTAACTAGTTTTATACAAACTAACCAATTTAGTGATATCTTCACCTTTACTTTTATACAGCTTTCTTTACTCGTCTTTTACGCTTACAGCCACCAAACCGTTTTAAAATGTACCTGCGTTTTTTTCAATCGATGAACCAAGTCGAATGATCATCTTAAATTACGGGACTGGTGATTTATCCTCCATTTTACGATTGCTTAACTTATTTGATTGTTATGTCTTTAGGACATCACAGTTAACGAAACAGAATGATGTAAACTGCTTTTGTTTACAAAAATATTCGCGTGAATTACATCCGTTTCCAGTTTTGAACGAAGCCTACATGCTTACATGGCCTGTTATGCTAGAACGCCTTGGTTGTCAGTAAATTCCGGGACAGACGAGGCCCGGTCCGGGACACGGGACGCCAGACGTTAATTCCAGGACTGTCCGGGTATTTCGGGACGGTTGGCAACCCTAACCATCCACTGGTTTTTGTCGGGTAAAAACGTGTTAGCCTTTGCTTTCTTTTCTGACCCGAGTAGTATAAGATGCGCCAAATGCTGTACGTTTGCGGGGGCAGGTGCGGGGTTGCGAGGTTTGTCCAAATGCGGGGTTGTCCAAATTTCTCAAAATATGTTAATGCAGGATTGTAGTCTTAGAGCTAGATCTAACCCTAGTCTTAATGTTAACTCTAACCCTAGCTAGTAGTAAGAATCGAAACTCAGTCTTGACCTGAGTACCGAACCACCGCAGGTGGTTTGCCTGGCTTCAAGTGTAAAGACTCTCAGTGTCTTACGTGAGTACCGAACCACCACAGGTGGTTCGCCTGGCTTTGGTAAAGGTTTAAACCTAATCTTAACTCTAAGTTTAGTCCTAGCTAGTTGTAAGAATCGAAACGTAGTCTTGAGTACCGAACCACCGCAGGTGGTTTGCCTGGCTTCAAGTGTAAAGACCCTTAGTGTCTTGCCTGGAAATCAAACCACCGCAAGTGGTTTGCCTGGGAACTGGCTATGGTTCAAGTCTCAAGTGTTATTTAGTAACTAGTTAAAAGCGAATAATTAACCTGAGAATCGAAACTTAGTGTTGACCTGAAGAGTGTCTTGACTGAGTATCAAACCACTGCAGGTGGTTTGCCTGGCTTCAAGTGTAAAGACTCTTAGTGTCTTACCTGAGTATCAAACCACTGCAGGTGGTTTACCTGGGGATTGGTTCTAGTCAAAAGACCCTTAGTGTCTTGCTTGAGTACCAAACCACCGCAGGTGGTTTGCCTGGCTTCGAGTTCAAAGTAGTAGCCGGTTAAACGTAAACAACCCGAGAACCCGGTAGTTTCTGAATTTAAAAAGATTATCTACTTTATGCTATGAAGACTATTTTGTGCGTTTAGGAATAAGCTTCGTGTAACTTGAAACGTTTCCTGTCGCGCTGTAGCTGAATTTTCGGCGCTGTGTCGAAATCGTGCGGTAAAAAACAGCTGTTTACCTATCCAAGGTTTAGCTGTTGAATCACCTTTTGTTACTTTTTTTAACTCTTCGAATATTGAACGAGCATGGCGCAACAGAACTTGTACTCGTTTAACCCCAATGATTTTAGGGTCAGTGCTTTGGCATATGATGGTGCAGTAACATTGCTTATAAAAGATAGTTACTGAACTCTGTTTTTCATTGAACGAGATTAGAATTAAGACATTAATTGAAATCGTTAACCGCGTCTGATCGTAAGCGAGCTTTGGGGAATCCCCTCTTTGGGGAAATTCCTGTTAATTTAAAAGCGACTTTTTTCAAAAATTTTTCGAAGAGTGCTCTAGAATAGGTCTGTCAACCTCAGGTTATGGACTGAATCTTTAGCAGAGGAATGCGGCAAAAAAACTCAACTTTAAAACACATGCCTGAGAATCGTTGGGAACCAAACCACCGAAGGTGGTGAGCTTAAAATGCTTATCTGGGAGCCAAACCACCGAAGGTGGTGAGTCTAAAGTTTAAAATACCTGAGTCGTCGAAGGTGGTGAGTCTAAAATTTGTAAGATTTGTCTAAGAACCGAACCACCGAAGGTGGTGAGTCTAAAGTGTAAAATTTGTAAAGCTTACCTGGAAATCAAACCACCGCAGGCGGTTAGTTAAAGTCTAAAATGTAAGACTTGCCTGGGAATCGAACCACCACAGGTAGTTAGTCAAAGTCTAAGGTTTAAAATTTGGACTAAAGTTATTTGGACTGGTGGTTAGCTGTCGCAAAATCGCTTTGAAGTTTGCAAGGTTCCAACAATTCGATACTTCCAATCTAAAAAAAAAATTAAAAATTATGAAAACAAAATTAAATTTTAAGACATTTAGTCGATAACGTAGAAATATGTCTGAAATATGGTTGTATATTACTGTAATTCTGGTGTTTGAATAACTACGGTATTATGTTTCAAAAAGATAATAGCGAACCTGAATACAAGTTGGTCAATAGTATACTTTGACTTTTGCATTAAAATATTGCTACAGTGACTGCTAGAATATTATGTGAGTCGATATGGAAAGGTGGTATTATCTTTGACTTTTACATTAAAATAGCGAGGGGTTGGTCGTTAGCTGTTGCAGCGTAATCTGTAAAGCTCAGATAACCTGTCACGAATTCACGTTTAGAAAATCTTTTCAATCGTTTTCACTCGCCAGATAAAAATTTGTTAACGCTGTTTTGCTTGCATGACGTAAAATAATCCAATTTGTTTAATTTCCGATCGCCTTGGTGTCACAAGGACTTGCAAGTTTGTTCACTGCGATACATACTCGAGAGTTTTAACGCACTAGTCATTCTATGAAAACGAACGTGTGTACCTATTGTCAGAAAACCTTTACTCGAAATGGTGCTATACTACGTCACAAAAGAGATGTACATGAACGGTTTTGAAATTGAGTGCGAAAATGTGACAGAAAATTTAAAAGAAAACCAGCCCCTGATCGACATAAAAACCACCTGCCGCTGTTACCATCAGTGTCATGTTCAATTTCACTCTATTGAGGAGAAAAATAATCATTTGCACAAACCTTCATCTAAAAAACTGCGAATAATAAACTTAAACGAACACGCAGTACTGG
The DNA here is from genome assembly GCA_963965965.1 of Trididemnum nubilum. Taxonomy (NCBI): domain Eukaryota; kingdom Metazoa; phylum Chordata; class Ascidiacea; order Aplousobranchia; family Didemnidae; genus Trididemnum; species Trididemnum nubilum. The sequence goes on along the minus strand of OZ014489.1, from coordinate 26,021,508 downwards.
TTTATTACCTAGGGCAAGCGGTTCAGTCCCCAGCAGAACAACAGCCTCCAAACACTCAACCAACCAAGATTAAAAAAGGTCTGTAACGCCTTTTTCAATATTGCTCCCAAAAGGAATCCTAAGTTTTAAAAAAAGTTTGTAAATTTATTTGACCAAAATTAAAAGCATGGAACATCTTTTTTTGATATTGCTCCCAAAAAGAACCCTAAGTTTAAAAAAAAGCTTTGTAAATTAATTTAACCAAAAGTAAAAGCAAGGAACACCTTTTTTGATATTGCTCTCAAAAAAAACTCAAAGTTAAAACAAAAAACGGTTAAAACATGCATCATGGGTTAAAACATGAGATTAAAACATGCACCACCGCAGAATATCTTGAATTTTAGCGGTCTTATCACGCCTCACACATCTTCGATTAAACCTCGAAGGAGTAAAGCTATATTTGACCGAGGTTAGAAACTTACATCGTTACAGGCGTTTATCGATCGTTTCACCTCGAAAGGGTTAATTTATCAAGATTAAATAAAAACTTCCATATCCGCAGACGTCTTCAGTTATATAGGACTTACCGCATTGCAGGCACCGTCATGTTTTACCGGAAGGATAAATCATTTTACCCGAGATCTGAAGCTTGCATCGCCGCAAGTATCTTTCAATTGTTCCCGAAGAAAAAAAAAACCAACAAAAAAAATTTTTTGTAGTTTCTTAAGTAAAACTAAAATTCTTATCAATTTCGTGGAGCTACTTGACTTGAAAATTCCTCAAAGGTTACTTCACAGCTCTTTTGCTTCCAAAAAAGAAAAAAACCTAAGGTTGTTTTTACAGAAATTTGACCGGTATGACTTTATACCGCTCAAAAAAGAAGTTTCTTGCTCTAATGTAAAGACAAAGTTTATAAAAAGTTCAAGTTTCAGACAGGTTTTTGATTGTTTTTTGTTGCAATTTTCACTCAAGACAAAGAAATTGTAAGGTTTTAATATATTTTATTAAATTTATCCCTAAAAACAAAATACACCACAAAACTGCTATTTGAGCGCCATGGCGTTCTATTTTTCAACCTTTGCCGTATAGCAGCGTTCTATTAGAGGCGGCGTTCAATTAGAGGATGGCGCTCTATTTTTCCACTATCTGGTCAGCAGTTTGGGATAATAAATTTAATTAATGAAAGGAAAAAAAAAACACCTACCGTAACACAGTTACTGGTAAGCAATCAAAAATTCACTGGTGAAAATCAAGTGACACGTCGCTGTTGTAGACGTCCTCGACATTTTTGTGCTGGGGTTGCTATACCGGTAAATATAAAATTATTATTTTGTGATGTAGAAAACCATTTGATTATTAATTAGCATAATGAATTTCAAAGTGGTGTTCTATCAAAGATGGTGTTCAATTAAACGGTGGCGCTTTATTTTTGAAACTGCTGAAGTGGCGTTTTATTAGAAATAACGTTCGAATAAAGGTAGCACTCAAATAGAGGTTTTTACGGTAGTTATTAAAAACTACACTTTAAGAAAGTGTTTCATGCTTTTAATAAAACTATTATTCCAGACAAAAAAAAATGCAAAACTTGGAATCGTTTTTCATAAAACAATTCTATGAACACAAGAAAATCATTAAAAATTTACAATGTTGGGTACACTTTTGAAATGCAAACAGTATTCAAGACAAATAAGCACAACAATTTTGAATATTTTGATCAAATCATCCTGATGCAAGCAAAAAAAATTAATTAACTTTCAGGCAAGAGTTTCGATTACTTACGTTACACTTTTCACTCAAGGCAAAGAAATTTCAAGGAATGAAGAGATTTTGGTGAACTTATTCCTTTGAAAACAATATTACGTCGTAAAAAAACAAGATTTTAGAAAATTTTTGAAAAAGTTATCGAATGATATTCATTTCAAGGTAAAATTATTGTTTTAAACAAAGAAATCGTCAGACCTCAACTATTTTTCACAAAACTATCTCTGTATAAACAAGATTATTTGAAAACTTGTGAGGTTTTAAGTAAGTTTTCGATTTTTTAGATAAAATTTTTATTCAATGCAAAGAAATCGTGAGGTTTTTAATGCTTTTGACCAACTTTTTCTACGAAATCAAGGCAGTTGTTGAAATTTTTACAATCTTAGATAAGTTTTTTAAGGTAAAGCAATCTTCAAGATAAAAAAACGTAAGACTGTAAACATTTTTTAAAAATTGCCTTAGGTAAACAAAAATACTCCAAAAAAAGTTAAAATTTTAAAGTAAGTTTCCGATGTTTGAGATGAAATTACTTTCCAAGTCCAAGAAATTGTAAGACCGGAATGTTTTTTGATCAAACTATTGCAACACAAAAAAAGAAAGTTGATTAATGACTTGTTCAAGTTTTAGGTGAATTTTCGGGTTTATGTACGTTAGAATTTTCACTCAAGGTAAATAAATCGCGACGGTGTAAGATATTTTGACGAATTTACCCCAATACAACAAGTTAAAGCAATAAAAAACACACCTTTTTTAGAAAAATTTTCATTAAAAGTTTTCAAATAATATTCGTTTTAAGGTTGAATTATCGTTTTAATCGAAGAAATTGTAAGATTTTGATTTCTGCAAAAAAACAGTTTGACGCAAACAAGAAAACCGCAAAAACTAATGTAAATTTTATAACTTGAAACTATAAGGCAAGATTTAGTATCGCATAATACCAAAAAAATAGTAAAAGTTCTTGTTTTAACTCAAGATAGAATGTAGTTGAATAAAATTTTACGGCATTTCAGTGAAAAAATTAGTGTAAAACTAAAAAAAATTAAGATGTTAGGCAAACGTTTTAGTTTTATAGTACAAAAAAGATTATTTGTACTGAAATTTTCAATTTGAAATGACGAAACGCAAGATTTTTTACAAAATCATCGCTACGACCACAAAAAAGTCGAGATTTATTGACTAAAATTAATACTCATTATCTATTTTGTTTAATTTTATGGCATTTTAGTAAAAAAATTAGTGTAAAACTAAAATACTGCTAAAAACTTTAAGATGCAACAAAGAAATGCCACAATGGAATTTTATTGCGAATAAAACTAAAAAATTCGCAATAAAAATCCATTGTTGCATTTCTTTGCATTTTGAGTCGTGTTTAGACAATATTGCTGTCGGACGTGTGATTTTTTGTGTCACAACCATAGTCGCGTAATGTTTTTTTCCTGAGTCGAAGCTATATGACTGTACTTTTCGAGTTTGAAATCCTATGAACTATGTATATTAGACTTTAGATTCTGATATCTGCAAGACAAACAACAAACCTTATTCTAAAAACTAATGTTTCCAAGAAAAAACTTTCAAATCAAAGCGGTAAACGAATTCATAAAAACCTCGAAAAGTACAGTCATATAGCTTCGACTTAGGAAAAAAACGTTACGCGACTATGGTTGTGACACAAAAAATCACACGTCCGACAGCAATATTGTCTAAACACGACTCAAAATGCAAAGAAATGCAACAATGGAATTTTATTGCGAATAAAACTAAAAAATTCGCAATAAAAATCCATTGTGGCATTTCTTTGCATTTTGAGTCGTGTTTAGACAATATTGCTGTCGGACGTGTGATTTTTGCGAAATTTTAGATCTCAAGCGTTTAAAACTTAGAAAACTACAGTCATAATAATGTTTTGACTTGAAAAAAGCAGTGGCGATAGGCAGTGGTTGAGCGTTGAGAAAGGTTGCTGACTGTGGTTCGATTCTCTAACCGGTAATAATGCGTCGTTGTGTCCTTGGGAAAGATTCTTTATGCTTATTTCCCCATTTGGATCAAGCAGTCAATACCTGTTGTGGTGGACCAGCCTGACAAAATACTAGCAAACAAAACCCCCCAAAAAGGTGCTCTGTGTTGGTTTGATTAGATAGGTACAGACGAGTGCCTGGTTCATACGAACGAACGAACGAACCTGAAAAACGAGTTGTTCCAATTTGATTTTTTACTTGATAACGCGTTAAAAGTTCAAAGACATTAAAAAACAACATGTAGATCCTTCTGTAAGTTTCAAAGTATTGGTATTTTGGTCGTTAGACACACAAATATGCAAAATCTGAAGAGTTAATTACTGTTGTTATTTTTTCAATTCAAGTTTCTGAGACCTGATTAACGATTTTAACGTAAAAAGCAGCTATTTTTTCTACTTTAAACAAAAACATTCTGATAAATCGTAACCATTGATTAACTTTCTTGCATTTGTGAAGAATAATTTTGTCGAAACTATTTTAAAATTGTATGATTCCTTTGTCTTAAATGAAGTTTTTACCATAAATACCATTAAACTTGTTTAACATATTAATCTTTTATTGATTTCCGTGATTTGATGCAAGTCTTGTTGTAAAAACATATTGAATTATTTCGCTTTGTTTGTTTCAAATTGAATTTTTTCCTTGAAAACGGTAATTTTTAACAATTTTTTAACTAAGCAACTTTCTTAGACTCTTATATTTTTGCCAACATTTGGTAGAAAATATTCTAAACCATTAAAATGTCTAGCAAATCACTTAGCTAAAAACAATAATGTTAAGTATTTTTAATTAAAAAGTCTCAAGTTTTTGATTTTCGTAGCGATAATTTTCTACAAATTTTACGTTTCTTCATTTTAAATTGAAATTTTTAGCAAAAATAGTTTTTTTTTCTACTCAGACACAAAAAATTTTATCTGAAATCTTAGATTTTTTAACATTATTTTAGTTTTACACTAATTTTTTTACTAAAATGCCATAAAATTAAACAAAATAGATAATGAGTATTAATTTTAGTCAATAAATCTCGACTTTTTTGTGGTCGTAGCGATGATTTTGTAAAAAATCTTGCGTTTCGTCATTTCAAATTGAAAATTTCAGTACAAATAATCTTTTTTGTACTATAAAACTAAAACGTTTGCCTAACATCTTAATTTTTTTTAGTTTTACACTAATTTTTTCACTGAATTGCCGTAAAATTTTATTCAACTACATTCTATCTTGAGTTAAAACAAGAACTTTTACTATTTTTTTGGTATTATGCGATACTAAATCTTGCCTTATAGTTTCAAGTTATAAAATTTACATTAGTTTTTGCGGTTTTCTTGTTTGCGTCAAACTGTTTTTTTGCAGAAATCAAAATCTTACAATTTCTTCGATTAAAACGATAATTCAACCTTAAAACGAATATTATTTGAAAACTTTTAATGAAAATTTTTCTAAAAAAGGTGTGTTTTTTATTGCTTTAACTTGTTGTATTGGGGTAAATTCGTCAAAATATCTTACACCGTCGCGATTTATTTACCTTGAGTGAAAATTCTAACGTACATAAACCCGAAAATTCACCTAAAACTTGAACAAGTCATTAATCAACTTTCTTTTTTTGTGTTGCAATAGTTTGATCAAAAAACATTCCGGTCTTACAATTTCTTGGACTTGGAAAGTAATTTCATCTCAAACATCGGAAACTTACTTTAAAATTTTAACTTTTTTTGGAGTATTTTTGTTTACCTAAGGCAATTTTTAAAAAATGTTTACAGTCTTACGTTTTTTTATCTTGAAGATTGCTTTACCTTAAAAAACTTATCTAAGATTGTAAAAATTTCAACAACTGCCTTGATTTCGTAGAAAAAGTTGGTCAAAAGCATTAAAAACCTCACGATTTCTTTGCATTGAATAAAAATTTTATCTAAAAAATCGAAAACTTACTTAAAACCTCACAAGTTTTCAAATAATCTTGTTTATACAGAGATAGTTTTGTGAAAAATAGTTGAGGTCTGACGATTTCTTTGTTTAAAACAATAATTTTACCTTGAAATGAATATCATTCGATAACTTTTTCAAAAATTTTCTAAAATCTTGTTTTTTTACGACGTAATATTGTTTTCAAAGGAATAAGTTCACCAAAATCTCTTCATTCCTTGAAATTTCTTTGCCTTGAGTGAAAAGTGTAACGTAAGTAATCGAAACTCTTGCCTGAAAGTTAATTAATTTTTTTTGCTTGCATCAGGATGATTTGATCAAAATATTCAAAATTGTTGTGCTTATTTGTCTTGAATACTGTTTGCATTTCAAAAGTGTACCCAACATTGTAAATTTTTAATGATTTTCTTGTGTTCATAGAATTGTTTTATGAAAAACGATTCCAAGTTTTGCATTTTTTTTTGTCTGGAATAATAGTTTTATTAAAAGCATGAAACACTTTCTTAAAGTGTAGTTTTTAATAACTACCGTAAAAACCTCTATTTGAGTGCTACCTTTATTCGAACGTTATTTCTAATAAAACGCCACTTCAGCAGTTTCAAAAATAAAGCGCCACCGTTTAATTGAACACCATCTTTGATAGAACACCACTTTGAAATTCATTATGCTAATTAATAATCAAATGGTTTTCTACATCACAAAATAATAATTTTATATTTACCGGTATAGCAACCCCAGCACAAAAATGTCGAGGACGTCTACAACAGCGACGTGTCACTTGATTTTCACCAGTGAATTTTTGATTGCTTACCAGTAACTGTGTTACGGTAGGTGTTTTTTTTTTCCTTTCATTAATTAAATTTATTATCCCAAACTGCTGACCAGATAGTGGAAAAATAGAGCGCCATCCTCTAATTGAACGCCGCCTCTAATAGAACGCTGCTATACGGCAAAGGTTGAAAAATAGAACGCCATGGCGCTCAAATAGCAGTTTTGTGGTGTATTTTGTTTTTAGGGATAAATTTAATAAAATATATTAAAACCTTACAATTTCTTTGTCTTGAGTGAAAATTGCAACAAAAAACAATCAAAAACCTGTCTGAAACTTGAACTTTTTATAAACTTTGTCTTTACATTAGAGCAAGAAACTTCTTTTTTGAGCGGTATAAAGTCATACCGGTCAAATTTCTGTAAAAACAACCTTAGGTTTTTTTCTTTTTTGGAAGCAAAAGAGCTGTGAAGTAACCTTTGAGGAATTTTCAAGTCAAGTAGCTCCACGAAATTGATAAGAATTTTAGTTTTACTTAAGAAACTACAAAAAATTTTTTTTGTTGGTTTTTTTTTTCTTCGGGAACAATTGAAAGATACTTGCGGCGATGCAAGCTTCAGATCTCGGGTAAAATGATTTATCCTTCCGGTAAAACATGACGGTGCCTGCAATGCGGTAAGTCCTATATAACTGAAGACGTCTGCGGATATGGAAGTTTTTATTTAATCTTGATAAATTAACCCTTTCGAGGTGAAACGATCGATAAACGCCTGTAACGATGTAAGTTTCTAACCTCGGTCAAATATAGCTTTACTCCTTCGAGGTTTAATCGAAGATGTGTGAGGCGTGATAAGACCGCTAAAATTCAAGATATTCTGCGGTGGTGCATGTTTTAATCTCATGTTTTAACCCATGATGCATGTTTTAACCGTTTTTTGTTTTAACTTTGAGTTTTTTTTGAGAGCAATATCAAAAAAGGTGTTCCTTGCTTTTACTTTTGGTTAAATTAATTTACAAAGCTTTTTTTTAAACTTAGGGTTCTTTTTGGGAGCAATATCAAAAAAAGATGTTCCATGCTTTTAATTTTGGTCAAATAAATTTACAAACTTTTTTTAAAACTTAGGATTCCTTTTGGGAGCAATATTGAAAAAGGCGTTACAGACCTTTTTTAATCTTGGTTGGTTGAGTGTTTGGAGGCTGTTGTTCTGCTGGGGACTGAACCGCTTGCCCTAGGTAATAAACCAGTACTGCGTGTTCGTTTAAGTTTATTATTCGCAGTTTTTTAGATGAAGGTTTGTGCAAATGATTATTTTTCTCCTCAATAGAGTGAAATTGAACATGACACTGATGGTAACAGCGGCAGGTGGTTTTTATGTCGATCAGGGGCTGGTTTTCTTTTAAATTTTCTGTCACATTTTCGCACTCAATTTCAAAACCGTTCATGTACATCTCTTTTGTGACGTAGTATAGCACCATTTCGAGTAAAGGTTTTCTGACAATAGGTACACACGTTCGTTTTCATAGAATGACTAGTGCGTTAAAACTCTCGAGTATGTATCGCAGTGAACAAACTTGCAAGTCCTTGTGACACCAAGGCGATCGGAAATTAAACAAATTGGATTATTTTACGTCATGCAAGCAAAACAGCGTTAACAAATTTTTATCTGGCGAGTGAAAACGATTGAAAAGATTTTCTAAACGTGAATTCGTGACAGGTTATCTGAGCTTTACAGATTACGCTGCAACAGCTAACGACCAACCCCTCGCTATTTTAATGTAAAAGTCAAAGATAATACCACCTTTCCATATCGACTCACATAATATTCTAGCAGTCACTGTAGCAATATTTTAATGCAAAAGTCAAAGTATACTATTGACCAACTTGTATTCAGGTTCGCTATTATCTTTTTGAAACATAATACCGTAGTTATTCAAACACCAGAATTACAGTAATATACAACCATATTTCAGACATATTTCTACGTTATCGACTAAATGTCTTAAAATTTAATTTTGTTTTCATAATTTTTAATTTTTTTTTTAGATTGGAAGTATCGAATTGTTGGAACCTTGCAAACTTCAAAGCGATTTTGCGACAGCTAACCACCAGTCCAAATAACTTTAGTCCAAATTTTAAACCTTAGACTTTGACTAACTACCTGTGAGTAGTATGTAATATGAGGGTTCTGGGACACTTTTAGGTCACGTGATAAATGTTGGGGAATTTTTTGTTATCACGTGACCAAATGTAATATGAGGGTTCTGAGACACTATTGGTTTGGGGGTACTTTCAGGTTCTGGGACTTTGGTTATGCTTATTTTTTGAACGGCGGTTCTGAGACTTGATCACGAATGTATGCAATATGAGGTTTCTGAGTCACTTTTGGCTATAGAGGTTTTGAGACTCAGGTAAACGTAATGAAAACTGTGCGTTTGGTTGAGCAAATGCGTTTGGCACATACGCACATAATGCTCGAGCGCACATACAAATCTGTCACGCTAAAAAAAGTGTCACGGTGAAAATGAAATCGCGATGAGAAAATTTATTTCTTGTCTGAACTTTCATTCAAAATCAAATCGCGCGAGAAAATTTATTTCTTGTCTAAACTTTTTCTCGCACTCAGCAACTATCACGCGATGAAATCAGCTGTTTTTGCTTCAGACAAAAGCACGCAACGTAAGTGGAGATAGTGTCGACTTACCAACAGTCACAAGATAGCGCGGTTGAGAAGCTTAATCATTTTTTTTTGTGATTAATCAGCGGTAACAATGTTTGTAATCTTTATCAATCAGCCGTAACAATGTTTACGAGAAGCTCAGTGGTTTTTTCCATGACATTCTTGAAACATTTTTATCTTTTCTTTTAAAAAGCACTCTGAATGCTTTATTTCTTTTCAATAATTAATTTATTTTATTATTTTCTATTGCTTTAACCTTGATGATAATACCATTATCATCAAATATCTTAGCTTTTGGTTTGCCTAATGCATTTTGAATTCGTTCTTTATCTTCTTTTGATAAAATATTACTCGATAATTTAGATAATTCATGTTTATACGAAGGGTACATAACTGAATCAAAATTTTTTGAATGGGTTAATCCTAAACAATGACCAATTTCATGTACAGTCACCACAAATAAATTATATCCTGGAGGTGTTTTTTCTTCGACCCACATTTCCTCCATATCAAAATGTAAATCACCTCCCATTCCTTCTCCTGGGTAAAAACCATGAGCTAAAACTCCTCCCTTACCATCAAATGGACATCCATCTCCGTGTTCTTTTTTACAAAAAGTTATTTTGATATCACATGATTCATTTGGATTTACTTTTTTAAATTTTAATGCACAACTTTTTTCCAGACCTTAAAAGCAGCATCAATTTGTCTATTTATTGATTCTTCAGTTAGTTTAGGTGTTAAATTTGCAATACAATATGATAATACACGTTTATTCCACTTTAGTTTAATATCTTCAACATTTTCTGGAGTTGATAAATTTGTTGGTTGAAATCCGCAAAACATCCTTTATATTTAACACACATAGATATTTACACATAGGTTACTTTTCCACTTGTACTGACTTTTATTAGAATCTCTTTAGAACTTCGAAGTTTTAAGTTTTCTAATCTATTATCATCACGCTGTTTGTTAATATGTTTTACTTCATCTCCATATTTTAACAAACCATGAAAACATTCCCAAACAAAATCATGAACACAAATATTACGCCAATGTTCATCGACGGTTGTTTGCATATATCCGTTATGATCCATCACCCCTGGTGTTACTTCTTGATTTACAGCATGGACTACATAACCATCTAAGCTTGCAGCATCTCCTTTAAATTTTGGATGAAAATAATATTTACAATTCTCAAGTATTAGTTTGTTCTTCATTTTATTTCTTTCTCAGATAAAAAATTACAGCCTGTTCCAAATGTCAATATTCTAAAAATTTTCAATATTAAAAAATATAATTCAAATAATTATTGAAACTTAGGTTCTTTTTAATTAATCTTTTCTAAAAGTATATCAGATTCATTGTCTCCATAATTTTTTTGTTTTTATTTTTTTTTCTTTTTAATATAAAAAATTACTTAAAGATTAAAAACTTATAATATAAAAATGAGTAGCATTCTCAATAAGCCTGTTCCGAATGTCAATGTTCCAGTTTTGGAACCAATTTCATATAAGCAAATTATTCCAAAATTGAAGACACTAACTCGAAATTTAGCTGAAAAACACCTCAACAACTTTGCTGACTGGTTGCTATCATATACACCACCAACTATTAAAACAAAAGTGACTGAAAGTGTTCGAAAAATACTAAATCTTTTTCCCAAAAAAATTAAATTACAAAAAACGGCTTTCAAAGGCTTTACAAAATCATATGAAGTAAGCATTGTTGAAATAGATTCTTTAAAACAGTTTCATGTTACTAAAAATTTTGTTAAAGATAAATTAAGGTTAGATCTGAGCAAAATGAAAGGAATGAAAGCTACAGTTACTTTAAATGTCATATTTTTTAAATTTGATAAAAGTGATGAAAAAATAACTAGAGAAGCCTTTTTTAATAGTAAAGCAATTATTATTTTAAACAATAAAGATATTGATGAAATGCTAAAAACGTCTGCAACTCAAATCTTAGATAAAATTGGAAAATGGCTTAGTCAAGGTTCCGGTTGGATGCTTGACCACATAAAAGGTCATTTTGTTAACCTTGTTAAATATTCACCTCTAAATGGAAGTTCTTATATAGTATTACCAAAAGAACTTAAAAATCCTTAAAAAGGATTGGTTAATATCAAAAATGAAAATGATAATGAATGCTTTAGATGGTGTCATTTAGCTAAACTTTACAGCAGCCAAGTAAAAAATCATCCTGAAAGAACAAGTCACTACAAAAAATATGTAAATACAGTGAATTATAATGGTATAACATTTCCAGTTTCTATTAAACAAATTTCAAAAGTCGAGCAATTAAATAATATTAGCGTAAATGTATTTGGATATGAAAACAAACAACCTTATCCTTTATATATTTCTAAAAATGATGATGAAACAACTTTGGATTTATTGCTGATAACACAAGACGAAAACCAACATTACGTATGGATAAAAGATTTTAACAGATTTATGTTTAATCAAAGCAAACATAAAAATAGAAAGCATTTTTGCAGATTCTGTCTTCAATGTTTTAGCTCTGATGAATTTCTTCTCAAACATTTAGAAAATTGTATTATCACTAATGGAAAACAAGCAATTAAAATGCCTAAAAAGGGAAGTTCAGTTAAGTTTAAAAACTTTCACAATCAGCTACAGGTTCCTTTTGTCATATATGCTGATTTTGAAGCAATAACTCAAAAGATTGATAGCTGTCAGCCAAACGATAACAAATCGTATTCAGAAAGATATCAAAAGCACGTCGATTGCGGCTATGCGTATAAGTTAGTTTGTTGCTATGACGATAAGTTTACTAAACCGATGCAAGTTTATAGAGGAGAAAACGCAGCATATAAATTTTTAGAGGTTATGCTCAATGAGGTAGACTATTGTGAAGAAACAAAAAAGAATCATTTTAATCAACTTATGGCATTGACAAATAAAGATGAAGAACATTTTAAATTAGCCACTGTGTGCCACATTTGTAAAAACGGTTTTACTAAAAAAGATTATAAGGTAAGAGATCATTGTCATGTAACAAGAAAATACAGAGGAGCTGCTCATAACAATTGTAATCGAAGCTTTAGACTGACAAATAAGATACCAGTAATTTTTCATAATCTAAAAGGATATGATTCGCATTTTATCATGCAAGAAATAGGAAAATTTGACCAAGAAATTAGTGTAATACCAAATAACATGGAAAAATACATGGCATTTTTCTTAGGTAAGCATTTAAAGTTTATTGACAGCTTTCAATTTATGAGTAGTTCTCTGGAGTCCTTAGTTAAAAATATTTCACCTTGTGACATGAAGTACACATTACAGGAATTTCAAAACGAAAAGCTAGAACTTATGAAACGAAAAGGTGTTTACCCTTATGATTACATGGATCATTTTGATAAATTCAATGAAAAACACTTACCACCAAGAGAAGAATTTTATAGCATTCTAAACGACGAGCATATCACTAATGAAGATTACAAACATGCACAAAATGTATGGAATACTTTTAATTTGGAATCCATGGGAGAATATCACGACTTATATCTTAAGTCTGACGTTTTGCTTCTAGCAGACATATTTGAAATGTTTCGAAAAACTTGTTTAAAATTCTACGACCTAGATCCGTGTCATTATTTCACATCTCCTGGTTTGTCATGGGATGCAATGCTTAAAATGACTAATGTCAAGCTGGAACTAATATCGGATATCGATCAATTTTTTTTCATTGAAAAAGGAATTAGGGGTGGTGTTTCATATATTTGCAAAAGATATGCTAAAGCTAACAATAAATACATCAACAACTGCAATCCAGAGGAACCGTCAAATTTCTTGGTTTACATAGATGCAAATAATCTTTACGGGTGGTCTATGACTCAAGATTTACCTATAAATGGTTTCAGATGGATATCAAACAAAGAATTTAACTTGGCCAAGTTACCTGAGAGCAAAGGATTAATACTTGAAGTTGACTTAGAATATCCTGAAGACCTTCATGATATGCATAATGATTTTCCACTAGCTCCAGAAAAAATGGAAATTCAAAATCATATGCTTTCAGATTATTGCAAACAATTTAATTTAAAAGTTGAAGGAGTAACAAAATTAATACCCAATTTACAACCCAAGAAAAACTACGTTCTTCATTACAAAAATTTAAAACAGTACATTGAACTAGGTATAAAAGTTACAAAAGTACACCGTGTTTTGGAATTTAATCAATCACCTTGGTTAAAAAGGTATATCGATTTCAATACGGAGAAGCGAAAAGTAGCAAAGTCAGACTTTGAAAAAGACTTCTTCAAGCTTATGAATAACTCTGTTTTTGGAAAAACAATTGAAAATCTACGCAAGCGTGTTAATGTGTCTCTAATTACCGATCCTAAAAAACTTTTAAAACACAGCTCAAAACCGTCGTTTGTCAGTAGCAAAATATTTAATGAAAATCTTGCTGCTGTGCATAAAATGAAAGAGTCGTTAACCCTAAATCGTCCAGCTTTTGTTGGAATGGCAATTTTGGATTTATCGAAAATCCTTATGTACAATATGCATTACAATTACATTAAAAAAAGATATGGTAACAATGCACAACTGTTGTTTACAGATACTGATTCATTGACATACGATATCAAAACTCAAGATGTATACAAAGAATTCTGGTCAGACAAACACCTATTTGACTTTAGCAACTATTGCAACTGCTCAGAGTTTTATGATTTCACAAACAAAAAAGTAGTAGGCAAAATGAAAGATGAAACTGCAGGTGTGCCAATCATAGAATTTGTTGGACTTAGGTTTAAAATGTATAGTTATGTTAAAAACAATGAAAAAGGAAACAAAACAGCAAAAGGTATAAAGAAAAACATTGTAAAAAATGTAATCAGACATGAAGATTACAAAAACACGCTGTTTAACAGAAGTCATATGTTCCATAAAATGAAAATAATTAAAAGCGAAAATCACGAAATTTATTCGCAAGAAATCAACAAAAAATCTCTTTCTTGTTTTGATGATAAACGATATATTCTTTCTAATGGAATTGATAGTTATGCATACGGTCATTATCTATCTTTAAGTAAAAAACCGTTTTAAGAATAAAGCGTTTACTTTATAAAACATGGATGAAAATTGTTGTGAAAATCCTGACATAAAAATTATTACTGGAAACAGAACTTGCATTAACTGTGGTGTAGTTCATCACCCTTACATTACACATGGCTGGATTGATTATAATCCACGTAATGTTGTCTTACGTAAATCAGTTTACAGTAGAACTGCTTATGTTAAAAGTAAAATAGAGCAACTTAGATTGTCTCCTAACGAAACACGAGCATTCATGGACGTTTGGGTAATTGTGGAAAGTAGATTAAAAATTATCACTAGCAAAAGGTTTCCTAAGTTAGAATTTTTTATTAGCAAAATCTTAGAAAATTTAGACATTCCCAAACAACCTTCATACAAAATTAGTGATGCATTACGTAAAAAATATGAAATCATGTGGAAACAAATCGTTTAGCATGTAATTTTTCATAGCTTTCAGAAATTGGTGGACATATATCAGCAACTTGGTCATCAACCATAGCAAGTTCTCTTTCGAAAAACTCGTCAATATCACCAGATCTTAAAAACAATTTTAACTTGTTGAGTAATTTCTGATACGATTGATAAGCATATCTACAAGACTCAGTTTTTTTGGAAAAATTTTTCTGCGTCGTTATTGTCTGTAAAAGAACACCTGTACCACTAACACATGCCAAGAAAATCGGATTTAATGTAACAGAACCAACCACGGCCCCAATTGTAGTAAAAACAACAGATGACAGCTTTAGAGCTAAGTCCATTCTTTTAAATTTTTTAAACGTTTTCTTATAACACCAATACTGTTTGTGATAAGTGTGATACAGCTTTGTCAATTCATTCACTTGTTCTTGAGTCAATTTTCTACTAATGTGGTTAAAGTCCATTGTTTATTTTACGATATACAATTACGCTTCTGGTTGATCACCCACTTCAAGCTGTTTAACTTTAATTACGACACTGCTTATATTCATTGATACCGAAGAATTTGAAGAAACATAGTTGTATTGTATGCGAAACACATCTCGAGAAGGATTAGGAAAAACAATGCAGTTTAAATTAAAGCAATCGAATGGGGGTGTTACTGTTGTTTTACATATTTTATCTGTTTCTCCTTGACTAACACGAATTATATCAATATGTAATTTGTCTTCATTGTCATAACTGGTAACTTTCACAAGTCCGCTTACGCTTATTTCGATGTAACTGCTGGTTACCTCATCTCTCAAATGAATACTATCGGATTGCAAAGACAGAAACTCGTTCCCAGCGACAAGAGGTGCACTCACGAAATGCAAATTGTGATCTGTATTAGTACGAACTGAATGAATAGCACTTGATGGAATTGACCTCGAACCAGGTGTCGAAGAAGGAGTAATACTAGCACCCAAAAATATTTGAAATTTTGGACGATATATATTTCGTTTAAAATAACGTTTATTTATTGCACTGGTAGGTTCGGAAGGTCTACCTACGTTGAAAATGGTATGATTTTTCATATCTAAGTTTCGTGAAATAGTTACATTATTGTCTTCGGTTTGAATGTGTTGCATTATTTGGTCAACATAATTTTTGTTAGCTGCTTCACCTGGTGCTGTGGGATCTCGTAAATTTATGATGGTGTGTAATCCTTGTAAGTTAATATTATCTCTCACATTTGTAACTAAATTTTCAACAAATTGTTTAGTTGCCGCATCAGAAGGTAGACGGGGATCAACAAGTCCTCTTAGAATCAATGATTCACCTAATTCAATTGATGCGTCGTTAGGTGGAATATTTTCTATACGAAAGACCCTGTTTGGTAAACGACCAAGTACTCCCACACCATATATTTGAGACCTCTGAATTTGAATTTGAGAGGGCGATACAACATATTGATCATTGTTGTTTATACCTAAAGTAGCCAACCTCGAACCAAACTCAGAGCTTTCAGCAAAGTGGACAATGTTGCTAATTGCATTATCCAAGAATCCTTTATTTACACTATCTGATTCTGTTACAGGATTGGCTAAGTTTGTAATTTTGTGGTTGTTTAAGTTTAAATCACCATACATTATATCTCCTGACTTGGAAACTTTGTGTTCAATACCTACAACCTTAACAGTACTTGAAGATTGACTTCCACTTGTTCCAAATTTTGAAATATTCATTTTGTCCTTCTTTATTATAAATGAATATAATAAACTTTGATAAATATTTAAGTGGGGACAACAAGCAAATCAAACATCATTATCTTCTACCAGATTGTCATTACATGATAGTAGGATCGACAGGATCAGGAAAAACAAATTTGCTTTTAAACATGGTTCTCAAGTGGATGAATTACGACCTTTGTTGTGTTTATACTGTTAATCCTGAGCAAGATAAGTATCGATTTTTAAAAGAGCAAGGTATTGAAGTGCTAAGCCCTGAAGACTTGCCTCCAGTAGAAGAGCTTGACCCTCAACAAAAAGTAATAGTTTTTGACGACATTAAGCTAGACAACATGAAAAAACTGATGGAATACTTTTCTTTATCTAGAAACAAAAATTGCAACTGTATTTACCTCACTCAGTCATACTTCAACACTCCAAAGTACATAAGAAGAAACACTAACTGTTTTGTTTTTTTCGGGAACTTAGACAACAAAGATATCAGACACATTACTGACGATCATGCTAAAGGTATAACAAAAGAAGAAATGGAGTCGATTTACCGTGAAGCAACCAAAGATCCTTACAATTTTATGGTGCTGGACAAAACAGCCAAACACCTACCCCTTCGTTACAGAAAATGCTTTGACCATTTTTGGGCTTAAGCTTTATATGCTATATAAAGCTTAAGCCCAATTAACCGATCAGTGGTCGAGTGGATAGAGCGTCTGCTACTGAAGCGGTAGACACGGGTTCGATTCCCGGTCGAGTCAAACCAAAGACTATAAAAAAAAATTGGTATTCACAGCTTTCCTGCTTGACGTTCAGCAATTAAAGGGACAGTGTGAAGCCTCCATCGTGTGTGGTAGACAGATGGGCAGGTGGTAGCTTGACTCGAAGACCGAAAGGTCATTTCGCTGTCTCCTGGCCAAGGCAACTTGGTGAATAAAATGTAATTACAATATATAGTAAACATGCCATTTGTAAATGAAGAAGAGTTGAAAAACAAAAATAAACTTGTAAAGGATTATATTAATAACCGAAAGCTTTTGAAACAAAAACTGCAAAAAGAAATCGTAGCCAAACAACAACTGCAAAAGTCTGCCTCTGAAATATTTCGTCCCATTACTAAAACGTTTGAAGAAACTCAGAAAAAAACTGATAAAAGGCAAGACCAACTAATTCAACACATACAGCAACAGCTTGCCATTGAAGATAAACCTCGATCAATTTATACTGTGCACTTTGAGAGTGCTTTCGATAACGAAGAAAAAGAATTGCTTACACAAAACAATTTTGAGACTGATATTGTTGAGCTTGTAAAACGCGGGCCAGATTACATAAACGCATTAAAAGACAGAGCTAGATTAATCAATCAAAGATTAGGTGGTTTACGAAGAAGACGCGATGTTGATACAGAAGTGATTGATGAGCAAATAAAAACTTTTAAAAAGTACAGAGAAAAATTAAATAAATTATTAGGAGGAATGGAAGTTACCTTTGGAAAAGGGCTTAAAGATCCCAACAAACTTTGTGAAAGACTTAATTTACTAGTAGCAGCCAAACAAGCCGGTAATAATAACAAACGTTTGGATCAAGAAATTGCAAACATTTTGAAAAAACTAAAATTGAACAAATGCATTTCACACTGCGACCACCAAAAATTATTTGACAATATATTAAAATGACATCAATACCACTTTTCTTTGACTCTAGGAAAGGACAAGGAAAATCAGAAGATTTTATAACTAGCTTTAATCCACCATTGCAACTAGACATTAAAAAAAGTTACGAGATGTCCTTAATCAATGCTCAAATATGGTACTCTTGGCATAACATAACGAGCAGCAATAATAAATTTTTTTATTCACCAGATGGAGTAGCTGCACGATTATTATCAATTCCTCCAGGTAGCTATAATATTGAAGATCTCAATAATGAAATCAAATACTTGATGGAACAGAGACGTGATGACAAAAATAATATAACTATAACACCAAATTTTAATACATTAAAATCAAGAATTGAACTTAAAAATGATTACATAGTTGATTTTCGAATTCCAAATTCAATAGGTGACGTTTTAGGATTTGGTTCGGCATTTTTGGGTGTAAATGGAATTCATAATAGTCAAAATCCTGTAAATATTACAAATATCAACAGCCTTCAGATTCATTGCAGCTTAATTGATGGAAGTTACATAAACGGAGCGTCTAGTGACTTACTTTATACTCTTAGTCCAAACGTACCACCGGGATATTTGATTCAAGTTGAACCTAAGCAAAACATTTACGTTCCGATCAAAAACTTAAGTCAAATTGATAGTATCCGATTCTCTATAAAAGATCAAGATAACAATTTTGTAAATATGAATAATGAACGAGTGACTTACTATGTTCACCTCAGAGAGATTATGTAGTTTAACTATTAATGTTATCACAAAGAGAAACTAGATTTCATAAGAAGAAAATCATAGGTGGAAGTTTGCTTAAAAATGTTTACGACAAGGTAAGGAACGTAATCAGCACTGGTTCTAAGATTCTTAACAGAATTCCTACTGGAGTGAAGACTGAAATTAAAAAACTAGCTGCACCTTTACTGAAGAAAGCCTTAGAACCCACAAAAAAGACATTAGAACCAGTCTTAGAAAATATACCAATAAACAAGCGTATTATCAATGACAGAGAATTAGAAAATCTCAACGACAGATCGAGAGCTATCCTAAGTAATTTAATTGCTGGATCAGGATTTAAAAATTATATGTCTTAATTATAAAATGACAGAACTAACGAACCCATATTTGCAAATTAAAGAAACAAACTTAGTGGACAATTCAATTACTGAGTTTGAATATGTCGAATACCTTCCGAGAGACTCAAATAATATGAACAAAGATGGTCAGCACATTATTGAAACAAAAGATGAAGATGTTTTTCTTCTACCGCATAAAGCATACCTAGAAATCAGAGGAAAACTTCAAACTAATGCGAATGCTAATTACAATAACAATGACGTAATTTCATTAGTAAATAACGGTTGGTCTTTATTTCAAACTGCGCAATATCAATTAAATAACCAAACTATAGAAAACATAAACCTTTATCTAACTCAAGCATCAACAATACTTAATTTAGTTAGCTTTAGTGATGATTATTCAAGATCAACCGCCTCAAACATGCTGTGGTTTAAAGACACTGGAACTGGTTCCCCATCTCTTAAACAAAATTTTGGTGGTGTAGCTGATGATGCGAATGCAAATGCTGTACGTGATGGTATTAGAGCAATCGTAGAAATATACAACTACAATCTACAAGCAAATATTGGTTTCACCGCAAGACAGAACATTACTACGGGAAATAAGCAAATTACTTTAATGCTTCCTCTTTCCCAAATATTTGGATTTTGTCGTGATATCGATAAGGTTTTTAGGGGTGTTAAACACAGTATAGTCGAATGAATGAATGGTTTTATTTATTGCTTTAACAAAAATCTCAAACACAGAACTCAAATTTAACATTCAATGCGAAAGGAAACTGCGAAGTGACCCAAGAGGGTCTTCGAGTCGAGCAGCCACCTGCACTTTTGATAAAAAGTTTATAACTTCATAAAACCTAGAGCCCTAAAAAATGAAACAATGAAAAAAAAAAAAAAAACGAAAACAATGAAAAAAAAAAAAAAAACAAAAAAAAACTGCAAACACTACTTTTATCTTAAATGTTATAAAACCAGTTGTTGCATTAATAAGAATGTGTTCGTATATTTCTTTTTTAGCAATATTTTTGCAATAAAAGTGTCTTGTATTTACTACAAAATTTTTTGTAATGCAATTTTCTTATTTCAAGATTGATTTTATTCCAAATGGATACACCTTGAAACTTAATTGAGCGTTGAGTTTTTTTTGTTTTAAATCGCGGGAGAAAATAGTTGTTTTGAATAGAACCACGGGTAGCGCAATTGTGAACATTATCTATGTTTTTAAAATATAAATTAAGAGGAGACGGTAAAGAATTTGTGGAAGCTTTGTGCATTATCTTTGCAGTTTCAAAATTATACATTTCGTTTATTTTAAAAATTTTTAAGTTAAAATATTGTTTTGTGATAGATTCTCGTGGCTGAATTTTGGAAATAATTCTTATCGCCTTGTTTTGAAGTAATTGCAATCTTTTTAAATATTCGGATACGTAGAAGCCCAAACAGGCAAAGCATATAAAAGATGAGCATGTACAAATGAGTAGTAGAGCATAAGCAATACAGATCGTGGCATAAATTGTCTTAATTTAAATAGAATGCCAATAGACCTAGCTATTTTACTTTGAAGTGCACTTAAATGATTTTCGAAATTTAACGAATCATCAAGTGTGACACCAAGGTATTTAACAACAGTAGTTCTAATTATTTGCGTGTTATTATAATGTAAAGTTATGACATCTTCTTCCGATTTTGGTTTCGAAGTGGGACGAATTAGCATAAATGAAGATTTTGATGGATTTATAGTTAATTCATTACTATCACACCAGCATTTTAATTTATCAAGAACGTTGTTTGATTTAATTTGCAAGTCATCAAGATTATTACTACTGCAAACTAAGCAAGTGTCATCTGCAAATAGTCGTGGAGTTGAATTTAAAACGTTTGGAACATCGTTAATATAAATTAAAAAGAGCAATGGCCCCAATATGGAACCTTGCGGAACTCCATATGTGACTGGTTGAAGTTCAGATTGAAAATTGTTTGCAAATACAAATTGCTTTCTTTCTGAGAGATAAGATGTAAGAAGTTCATGAGTAGGGCCCCTAATACCGTAGTGATATAATTTGTGTAGTAACTTTTTATGATTAACTGTATCGAGTCGTGGATAGAGAAACATCTAATAACTATATTTTACGTGCAAATGGTGTAGCTGCTGGTAAGTTTAACATAAGTCATATCTCTTTGTGGATGCCTAAAGTGAAACCAAGTTTAAGAGTTGAATTGGAAATAGATGCTATGTTGGTAAACGGACATATTAAACAGCTCTACTTTGAACAAATGAGAGTGTATCGAACAATGTTTCAGTCAACAGAAACAAGCATGACTTGGAGAATAACAACCCAGCCGGGAACAGAACTTCCTAGGCATGTGTTTGTTGCATTTCAATCGAGTGAACGAGATAACAACCAGCAGCTAAATAATATGATTTTTGACAATGCAAACTTAAGACGTATTAGTTGCAGAATAAACAGCATTCAATATCCTGAACGAGAATTTGAATGTAACTTTACTCCACAAAATAGAAATTATTCACGCTTATACATGAGTTTTCTAGAGGCTGTAAACAAATACCAAGACGCCGACACGGGCTGTCAATTATCAGCTGAAGACTGGGCTAGTTTGTATCCAATTCATCATTTTGATGTTAGTAAACACAATGAACGACTTAAAAACAGCTCGGCAGATATTGAAATAAGGTTTAGTCTTGGTGGTAACTTTAGAAATATTGCAAATAACGCTGACCAAGCTTTCTATGTTTATGCAGTCGTACTTTCTGATAGATACCTTCAGTTAGAAGGACTTTCAGGTCGAATGAATATAATTATCTGAGTATAAATAAAAATGTATGTTAAAATCGGATTAAATTTATCACAATTTCAAAAAGAAAAAATAAAACAAGCTTTTCTAAACAAAACTGGGCTTACACTCACATTTAATAACCACCAGTTACAAGGATCAGACTTTCTTGGTTTAACAAAGACGCAAGTTAACAAAATAAATGATGCTAAAGCAAAAGGTTCAGGTGTTACTTTGAAGCTATCAAAACTACAAATTTCAAAACAGGGTGGTTTTATTGGAACTCTTTTAGCAGGTTTAGCAGGTAGCTTGCTGCCCAGTTTGTTAGGAGGAAAAGGACTTGTGTTACCTGGATCAAAGGGTAAAGGGCTTATGTTGCCTGGAACAAAAAGACAAGGTAGGTCTTATCGCTTCGACGAACCTCAGATTCTCGGAAAAGGTTTAATACTAGGAAAAAATTCTCCTTTCAAAAATGTTCCGATCTTGGGTTTGATTTTATAAAGTCTAATATAAAATGTACCACGATTACTCATTAAACTTGACACAAAATCAAAAGAAAAAAAATTGCAAATGCATATGAAAGCAAAACTAGTGTAAGTGTTAGACTAACAAATGCACGTTTACAGACTAAAGGAAACGTTAGTTTGCAACTGACGAGTCGACAGATAAATAGAATTAACAAAGCAAAAGCGTCTGGACACGGTATTCAAATAAACTTTAGTAAAACGCAATTGCAAAAACAAGGTGGTTTCTTAAGCAGCTTACTTAATTTAGGAAAACTAGTGTTACCGTTTTTAGCTGAAAAGGTTTTGCCAACTTTGGGATTAGCAGCTGCGTCCGGGGCCATCCAAGGAGCAACTAATAAAGCAGTAAATAAATGAAACCATTAACAAACTTAGACATTGATAAAATCATGATTAAGTGTGACAATTATCGAGGAACATTTAGCAAAGATATGTTACCAAAAGCAATGAATAAAAATGAGGCAGCTGTCGTAAACTTGCAAGATTATTTTGCGGGTAGTGGAACTCATTGGGTTTGTGTTTACAACGAAGAAAAATCAGATAAAGTAGAATACTTCGACAGCTTTGGACTTGTACCCCCAAATGAAGTTGTTAAATATATGAAGACTACAAACAAAAACATTATTTACAATGATGCGCAAATTCAAAATATTAACTCAATTCTTTGTGGTTACTACTGTGTGTATTATATAACAGAGCGAAATAAGGGGAGAACAGCAAACGAACTATTGCTTGATTTTCATGAAAAACCTACACTTTTTAATGAAATGTTTATGAAGTTTTATGTATCATGTATTAAAGATGGAAACTTATTGTGTTAGAGAAAGAAGAAAAACTAAGTGCATTCCAGGATCTGAAGAAATGGTAAAAGCAAAAGGAAATGGTCGTTTAATGTTACGCTGTATTTGCAAAAATTGTGGCATTCCTAAATATACATTTATGAAAAGCGATAAACAAGGAGGATTGTTAGACGTTCACAAGTTAATAGGAAAATTACCAAAGCCAAAAGGTGGATTTACTCTTCCAAGTCATAAATATACAGGACCATATAATCCACTAGATAAGCAGCTTGATGAAAATGATCAGCCTTTTCCTGGACAAGAACCTTACAATCAGGTAGATGCTATTGCTATGAAACATGATATTTGTTACCGTGATAATGACAATAAAAAAGGTAAACTAAAATGTGATAAAGATATGCTAGACAGTTTATCGCAAACCAAAACCAAAGGTATTCGAGAATCTTTTGATAAAAAGTTAGTTCAAGCAGCAATTGGAACAAAATATAAACTAGGATTAGGTGCAAAAAACGAGAGACGGCGTCGTGGCAAAAACAACTAGCTGATGAGCTCCACAAACCAGTCAAAAAAAAGTTTCCACGGCGCCGAGTAATAAGCAAGTCAATCGATGAAATTTGGGCAGCAGATTTGGTAGAAATGCAACAATTTAGTAAATGGAATAAAGGCTACAAATATTTACTCATGGTAATTGATGTTTTTTCTAAATTTGGATGGATAGTCCCTTTGAAAAACAAAACTGGTGAAACTGTTGCTGCTGCTTTTAAAAACATTTTGAATGGAGGTAGAATACCAAAATTTATTTGGACTGATAAAGGAAAAGAATTTTACAATAAGAATATGAAAAAATTGTTAGATCTACATAAAATTACATTATATTCAACTGAAAATGAAGAAAAAAGTTCAGTTGTTGAGCGTTGGAATCGCACTATCAAAAACAAAATGTGGAAAAGATTTACACAACAAAGCTCAACTCATTACTTAAACATGCTTCCTGAAATATTAGACAAATATAATAACCAAAAACACAGATCTATCAAAATGAGTCCAATAGATGCCAGCAAAAAGAAAAATGAAGGGATAGTTTACCATAATTTATTTGGTCATATCAAACCTATAGCAACAAAACCAAAATTTGAAGTTGGTGACAAAGTAAGAATATCAAAGTACAAACGAAAACTGTTTGATAAAGGCTACACTCCAAACTGGACTGAAGAAATCTTTTTAATTTCAAAAGTTTTAAATACAAATCCGCATACATATGAAATTACAGATCTTCAGGGTGAATTAATTACTGGATCTTTTTATGAACAAGAACTACTAAAAACAAATCAAAATAAGTTCAGAATCGAAAAAGTAATTCGAAAAGATAACAAAAAGAAAATGGCGTTAGTCAAGTGGTCTGGTTACAAGACTAATAGTTGGGTTCCACTTAAAGATTTAGAAAAATTATAAAAAACTTTCCTTAGCATCAATAATCATGGCTCCGGCAAACATTGTTACCGCTGATTGATCACAAAAAAAGTCATTAAGCTTCTCAACCGCGCTATCTTGTGACTGTTGGTAAGTCGACACTATCTTTACTTACGTTGCGTGCTTTTGTCTGAAGCAAAAACAGCTGATTTCATTGCGCGGATAGTAATTGCTGAGTGCGAGAAAAAGTTTAGACAAGAAATAAATTTTCTCGCGCGATTTGATTTTGAATGAAAGTTCAGACAAGAAATAAATTTTCTCATCGCGATTTCATTTTCACCGTGACACTTTTTTTAGCGTGACAGATTTGTATGTGCGCTCGAGCATTATGTGCGTATGTGCCAAACGCATTTGCTCAACCAAACGCACAGTTTTCATTGCGTTTACCTGAGTTTCAAAACCTCTTATAACCAGAAGTGACTCAGAAACCTCATATTGCATACATTCGTGATCAAGTCTCAGAACCGCCGTTCAAAAAATAAGCATAACCAAAGTCCCAGAACCTGAAAGTACCCCCAAACCAATAGTGTCTCAGAACCCTCATATTACATTTGGTCACGTGATAACAAAAAATTCCCCAACATTTATCACATGACCTAAAAGTGTCCCAGAACCCTCATATTACATACTACTCCTGTGGTGGTTCGATTCCCAGGCAAGTCTTACATTTTAGACTTTAACTAACCGCCTGCGGTAGTTTGATTTCCAGGTAAGCTTTACAAATTTTACACTTTAGACTCACCACCTTCGGTGGTTCGGTTCTTAGACAAACCTTACAAATTTTAGACTCACCACCTTCGACGACTCAGGTATTTTAAACTTTAGACTCACCACCTTCGGTGGTTTGGCTCCCAGATAAGCATTTTAAGCTCACCATCTTCGGTGGTTTGGTTCCCAACGATTCTCAGGCATGTGTTTTAAAGTTGAGTTTTTTTGCCGCATTCCTCTGCTAAAGATTCAGTCCATAACCTGAGGTTGACAGACCTATTCTAGAGCACTCTTCGAAAAATTTTTGAAAAAAGTCGCTTTTAAATTAACAGGAATTTCCCCAAAGAGGGGATTCCCCAAAGCTCGCTTACGATCAGACGCGGTTAACGATTTCAATTAATGTCTTAATTCTAATCTCGTTCAATGAAAAACAGAGTTCAGTTACTACCTTTTATAAGCAATGTTACTGCACCATCATATGCCAAAGCACCGACCCTAAAATCATTGGGGTTAAACGAGTACAAGTTCTGTTGCGCCATGCTCGTTCAATATTCGAAGAGTTAAAAAAAGTAACAAAAGGTGATTCAACAGCTAAACCTTGGATAGGTAAACAGCTGTTTTTTACCGCACGATTTCGACACGGCGCCGAAAATTCAGCTACAGCGCGACAGGAAACGTTTCAAGTTACACGAAGCTTATTCCTAAACGCACAAAATAGACTTCATAGCATAAAGTAGATAATCTTTTTAAATTCAGAAACTACCGGGTTCTCGGGTTGTTCACGTTTAACCGGCTACTACTTTGAACTCGAAGCCAGGCAAACCACCTGCGGTGGTTCGGTACTCAAGCAAGACACTAAGGGTCTTTTGACTAGAACCAATCCCCAGGTAAACCACCTGCAGTGGTTTGATACTCAGGTAAGACACTAAGAGTCTTTACACTTGAAGCCAGGCAAACCACCTGCAGTGGTTTGATACTCAGTCAAGACACTCTTCAGGTCAACACTAAGTTTCGATTCTCAGGTTAATTATTCGCTTTTAACTAGTTACTAAATAACACTTGAGACTTGAACCATAGCCAGTTCCCAGGCAAACCACTTGCGGTGGTTTGATTTCCAGGCAAGACACTAAGGGTCTTTACACTTGAAGCCAGGCAAACCACCTGCGGTGGTTCGGTACTCAAGACTACGTTTCGATTCTTACAACTAGCTAGGACTAAACTTAGAGTTAAGATTAGGTTTAAACCTTTACCAAAGCCAGGCGAACCACCTGTGGTGGTTCGGTACTCACGTAAGACACTGAGAGTCTTTACACTTGAAGCCAGGCAAACCACCTGCGGTGGTTCGGTACTCAGGTCAAGACTGAGTTTCGATTCTTACTACTAGCTAGGGTTAGAGTTAACATTAAAACTAGGGTTAGATCTAGCTCTAAGACTACAATCCTGCATTAACATATTTTGAGAAATTTGGACAACCCCGCATTTGGACAAACCTCGCAACCCCGCACCTGCCCCCGCAAACGTACAGCATTTGGCGCATCTTATACTACTGACCCGAGATTGCTAGTAGCCTACCGGTATCTCTTACGGTTAAAATAACCACAGTTAAGTGGAGAAACACAACACCGACTGCACCGCATATTGTAATTAAACATTAGTTTCATGGAAATGTTATATCTAATGAAGTCATGTTCTCAATATCTAGGCCTAGTGGTTTTATGTCGCTTTTTTATTTGAATAACGCCAGGAGTGAGTTTTGACCCGAAGTCACTGACGTATTTTTGCACTGTTCACAATAATTTAACCTCTGCACTACACTTAAGGTGCGTTTAGACTGGACGCGAAGCAACGCGAAGCAACCAAAATTTGACGTCATCGACAGCTCGCGAAAGGTTGCAACCGCTCGCAACCTTCGTGAACAGTTGCGCAACAGCGCTTGCTTGCAGGCTGTAGTAAGATAACTTACTAAATCACTGATTGGATTTTTACGATCGCAGTTTGCAAGAAAATCATGTGAATATTATATTAGTATGGTTTAGCGCCTATTTATCAGTCCAAAGAGTAGGTTGTTGGCAAAGTTAGATTCGCGATAGCCCTAGGCTGGCCAAGTTAATTTGGATCTAGACAGCTAAGGCTGTAAATCCTAGAGTGATTTTTCATAGCTATGCTTAATCTCAGAGCTTCATTATAATGAATACACCAAAGCAGTAGGCCTAGCCCCACGACATCTAGCTTTTAATACAAAACTTTTTATTCTGTGCAGCATAGCAGAAGCTATTGTATCAGTCCAGTGGTTCTTTTGGCTGAGCAGCTTTTGCTTTTTTGTCTTAAAGTAAACTTAAACTAACATGGTGTTGCTGTTTTTTTTTAGAATATAAAACAACCCACCAACAGGCTAGTTTTGAATGTGTTGATAGTGTTTTTACCTATTGTTTGTTAGCTTGTTGTTTTAAAAGTAACCAATATTGAACAATTCCTTGAATACTGGAAAACTCGCAAAAGTTTTTTCACTATCTCCTTGACCAAGCCAACTTGGTGAATAAAACTGTATTTAAAATTGGTTTCAAGCTACACTGCTACATGCAACAGCTAGATAGATACAAAAATTCGAAAAATTCCTATGAACTTTTGGATTGGCCTAATTAGTAGTCACTTCTTTGAATAGCTACAAACATGGAATTTTTTCTTCTAAATTTCCTCTTAAAAGTCTTCTTGTTTCTGAAGGTTTGTAACCGTGATCAAGA
The DNA here is from genome assembly GCA_963965965.1 of Trididemnum nubilum. Taxonomy (NCBI): domain Eukaryota; kingdom Metazoa; phylum Chordata; class Ascidiacea; order Aplousobranchia; family Didemnidae; genus Trididemnum; species Trididemnum nubilum. The sequence continues at coordinate 25,993,398 of OZ014489.1, read as the reverse complement.
TGAACTGGAAGCATTAATTTTGGACTACCCCAAGTTTTATAATCTTGAATATTGTAGTCTGGTAGTGATTTTTCACTCCAGTCCTATATGATGAAAATAGAAGTGTCAAGTGTGTTAAATATTCATTTACTGTGTCTTTGTGTAATATCTGAATTTAGTTGTTTGTGAATTTCAAAACATTTTTACTGTCTCTTAAAATTTTTACTGCTTTACATGGTGAATAAAGTGACAAAGTAAACATTTTAAGTCTGAAGTTTAATCATTGCAATTACAGTCAGTGTATTTAGATGAACTAGAAAGCCAATATATGTCTAACCAGTAGAAAGTGAGTTGTATTTTTTTGCTGAGGTTACTATTATTGGTAGAGAAGTACCCGTCAAGCAAGTTCATTAATATTATTCCATTCTCATTAGCCACCACTAAAGAAAAAACTTGATACAGCATCTATAATTAAAATAATTGGACTGGGGAAGGAAGCGTCAGTTACATAAACATGTGAGAACTAACAAAACTATTATTCAGATGCTTGAGTAACAATCAGAAGTGGAGTCCTCGAGGACGTCCTTGGCCTCGAGGACGTCCTCGAGGACACATTTTAAAGTCCTTGGCCTTGGCCTCGAGGCCTCAAGTCCTCAAAAATTGGCCTGTCCTTGGCTCGAAAACAGCACTATTTTTTGAATTTTTAAAATTTTGTGGAGCGCTTGAAAAATTTCTTGGAAAACGTTTTTCGTGGAGATCGCTTGAAAAATTTTTGTGAAGACCTTTTTTTCTTTTTTTTTTTGGAGATCGCCAAAAAAATTTTTGTGAAGACTTTTTTTTTTTTTGGAGAGCACTTGCGCTTGTGTCCTTGGTCCTTGGCCTTGGCCTCGAGCATTTCTGTCCTTGGCCTCGAGAGTGTCTGTCCTCGGAAAGGCTGTCCTTGGCCTTGGCCTCGGATTTTTTTTGTGTCCTTGGCCTTGGCCTCGAGCCTTGTGTCCTCGACTCCACCTCTGGTAACAATTTTCACATAAAAAAACCTAAATGTTTTTTTTTATCACGGGCATAAACCTTAACTTACTAAGAGGGGGTTTGACCTTACAGCTAAAATTTTGTCTGTATGTTACAAACGTTGGTTTGGAGCGAAGCTCTTTGAGGTAAACACGACCGTCGCAACGTAGCCTACTGGTACCGCAAGAAAATGCAAACTAATAAAGTGCTCTCGATAGCATTTAACTTCGCACTAAACATCGATAAGCGCTCCGCTAGCGAGTAAAACACCAAACTTAGTTTTAGAAGCTGACTTTTCCTCGAAGCAACTGCTACTATTACTGTGCTAAATTCTTGTCCTTCAATGATAGTGTCAAATCATGCAAAAACTGCCATGTTTTTTTTGCTTTCTCCAGCAAATCAACACAGCAATCCATTGCACAATAAGCAAAAAATCCACTACATAACTGATGACAAATCCAGCTTTCAGTTTCACTCAATAGCATTAACATTGGGAGTCTTCATAAACAGCACAAAATAACAAATACAAACAACTGTTTAAGCTTACTACCAGAGGTGGAGTCGAGGACACAGGGCTCGAGGCCAAGGCCAAGGACACAAAAAAAATCCGAGGCCAAGGCCAAGGCCAAGGACAGCCTTTCCGAGGACAGACACTCTCAAGGCCAAGGACAGGAATGCTCGAGGCCAAGGCCAAGGACCAAGGACACAAGCGCAAGTGCTCTCCAAAAAAAAAAAAGGAAAAAACAGGTCTTCACAAAAATTTTTCAGGCGATCTCCAAAAAAAAGAAAAAAAAAAAGAAAAAAAAGGTCTTCACAAAAATTTTTCAAGCGATCTCCACGAAAAACGTTTTCCAAGAAATTTTTCAAGCGCTCCACAAAGTTTTAACAATTCAAAAAATAGTGCTGTCCTCGAGTCGAGGACAGGCCAATTTTCGAGGACTTGAGGCCTCGAGGCCAAGGCCAAGGACTTCAAAATGTGTCCTCGAAGACGTCCTTGAGGCCAAGGACGTCCTCGAGGACTCCACCTCTGCTTACTACAGGTATCATAACATGATTGCCTGAAAAAGAAAAATCACATCAAAAAAACAACATAGATTATGCTTTAAATGTACCTGTGGACTAGCCTATTGGTCTACACTCTACAAAATAGATCTTCCAGTACCATAATGAGACATGGATGGTGAAAGCGTTTTAGGATTTGTTAACTGAGTAAACACCTAAAGAGAACTTTTGACATCTGCTTCCAGCTTTTTGCGTTTCTGCATTAAAACCTAGAACTGTCATCGTCAAAACAGTTATGGCAAGTTTTCAGTGGAAGGATCTAAACAAATCACTGATAGATAGTAAATAAGCTAAGTACTACTACGTTTTTGAAGAAATGACTAGTCTTTTCATTTCCAAATTCGGTCTATAGTACTTCGTTTTTCACTTATACTTTACAAATTTTTTTCTCAAGATTGTTTTGTTACCTGAGCTATTATTCTAGACTCTTCTTCACGATTATTGCGTGCTAATATGATATAAACTCATTCTTTGTTTTACCCGTAATTTCAGTGCGCTATGACGAAACACAACCTGAGATTACTATTATAGCGCTTCAATAATGAAGTACACAAAGCTTTCTGCTCATTGAATACATTTTAAAAGTAAGTTATTAAAATTAGCCAAGGAAGCGACCAGTCGCGAAGACTCGCAAAGGTTGGCAACCTTCGCGAGTGACGTAATCGACCACTCGAGAAGGTTGGCAAAGATCGCCAACCTTCGCTTCGCGTTGCTTTGCGTCCAGTCTAAACGCACCTTTACTGTAATTGCCTAGAGCTTAGCTAATGCATGAGCTGCTTATTTTATTAGAGTGGAGTTTGGTGCTTTGTAACAGCTGTGGTTTAGTAGCACCACAAAAAAATTACATAAAAATACAGATTATATGAATTATATATGGACTTTTTGAATGTTGGTTTAATTAAAAACGAGCCAGTGCTTCTGTAGCGACAAAAGGCGCCTGGTATCATTGCACAAGAACTCAAAAAGTAAGCTTTTAAAAAAAAAAAGCTAACAATTACCATTTCGTGTAATATGACAGCACAGATCTTCTAGAACATACAAAATACTTACGCACTACTAGGAAATAAACAATATAAATTTGTCAGTCACACATGCTTGGAAAAAAGGTAATTTCAAAAGTGTTTTTAGAATTAACTACACAAAAATGCTGATAAATTTTATTATTTTACCAAATATTTTGTATAACCAAACAAGAAACACACATGGGTTGCAGTAGAGAAAAACTAACACCAAAAGAGTAAATGATAGAAGTTTCTCAAAAAATATGAGCATTAATGCCCGCTTGACTTTGCTCCATCCACGCCAACTCAGAATGATGCGGAGTAAATTAGCTTTTCGAGTAATTTCAAATGTTTACTGCTTCATCTTTCACCTTGCATTTTCATTGCAAGTTTTAACGAAATTAGCTGCTTAATTGAATTCCCTGTATTTCGTTTACGCTTGCGTTGGCTTTATACATTGTTTTTTTTTAATTCCGAAGCGCGATTGTTTCAAATGCAAAAGCTGACAAGCTGCACATTTGAAGTGCTTTTGCGGCAGTTGGCTTTTGCGAATTCAAAACCATCAAGCAGCGCTTTGAAACTAGCTCGCACCGTGTAAGTGAACCAGTGCAATAGCGACTCTTCCGCCGACTCGATTTGGCGAGAATCACTGGCACGCAGTCTCAACGTGTAAGTGACTTCTGCGAGTTGCAATCGTAAGCGAGCGTTGCGTCAAAATCTCTCCCACGTCAGTGGCTGCTGCGATTTGATGTTTTTGGGGGCGTGTCTGGCGATATCGCGCAGACTAAATCTCACGTGAATCTTGCGTCGTGTAAGTGATCTATGCGATATGAGAAAGAAAAAAGGCAAAATTGCGATTCTCGCAGATAAAAGTCTCCGGTGTAAAATGCAGCTTCAGAGATATCAGCAATCAGCCCATGACTGCTGTATCTGCAGTAGACCAGCGCCAGCATCAACAAGAAAATTATTACTTCTGCGTTTCTAATATGAAGTAAATGTAGTATCGAAATCACAATTTATTACGGTAAAAGCACTACAGACTGTTTTGTTCCTTAACCACAGTATTTTGTGAAGTAAATTTAGGATAATCGCAGCCAGCGACTCGCAAAGCATTTGTGCAATCCGCTATGCCGGGGTGACTCGTAAATTGCATACGATTTGCTGTTTACACGAGCACGACTTTGCCCTGGGACTCTCGAGACCTTGAAATCGACCTCGTGTAAGTGATCACGAGCGAGAACGATTCTTGCATCGAGTCGCGCAAAATATAATCAGCATTGCAAATCGCTGGTGTTACTTACACGGCGGCGATTCTTCCCAAACGTGATTGCGGCAAGCGAGTCTCGCCTCGTGCGAGTAACTACTCTGCGAGAGAGATTTTCACGCATAAAAAATCTTCGAATCGCGTCGCAAAAAAGTCGCCCGTGTAAATGCGGCTTTAAGGCAAGGTCGTTGCCAATAAAATTTACAGCTAAGGAAGCCCCTACGTCGTGCTTATTAGAATGTCTTTGCGACCGCTGAGGCAAGAAGGATGGAGTCAAAGCCAATCTAATCTAATACTATCGTCTAACTTTGAGATACCCCATTGACTTTGCCTTCAGTCATCTTTTAAGCCGTTTATAAATGAGATCGTTTTTTACGCCAAACTATCAGTATGATTTTTGGGCTCTAAACTAAAGTCACGTGACCTATTGTCTCGAAATTTGGGCTAACAAAGATATTAAAAATATTAAGCTGCTGTCCGAATTTGATGTAGCTACATCTAATCTTTAGCGAGTTTTAAACAAAAATCTGAATTTTCGCACTCGTTAGCTGCAAAATGGCCAAGCAAAAACACAGGCCCGTCATGCGAATCGAGCGTTGATCGTTTTAATGAAAACGCAGAAGCAAAACGCAAACATGTTAAAACAGTATATAGAATATTGCGTTGTTTGCACTTTGCAGAAGTGTAATTTTGCTTGCTTCTTTGCACATTAGATTGCACGAGCGGTAACGCGTTCCTCTGTGGTGCGGGAGGTCTGAGGTTCAAATCTCGGACAGGTCTAATCGGACATAGAGTTGTCAACGGTTCCCCACCGTTGCGACATTTGCTCAAAAGAAGCTGTGTTGCCCGCAGGTGCAATGCAACGCGGAAATGAGCCCCGCAAACTCGTCACGCGCTTTGGCGTAATAGAGCGAGTGTAATCAAAGATTTCAACTTTTACTTTTGGTACAGGATTACAGAAATTTTGTGGAAACCTGTTTTGTGTTTGGTGAACTAAATGGACAACTTGCTTGGGCAGTAGTTCCATGCTCTTCTCCGAATCAAGGCTTGTGCAGACAACCTAAGGATATGAATGGTGAGCAAATTTATCTTTGTTTATTGCCTTGTGGAAGTCTACTTCATTCTGTAGAAAGTTTTTTGTTAATTTTATTTATTTAAAAAAATATCAAACTAAATCTAAAACCCCACAATCTGTTTCACCCGTAATTGGAATCATCGAGGGTATCTGCCAAAAGTAATGCAGAGTTTAAAATCTAAAATATAAAATTTAATAAAATTTAAAATTGTTTCTTGTTCCGGTATCGGTACCATATCCGGCTTCTGGGCGATCTAAAGTACACCCAACTAGCGGAAAAAACGGAGCCTGGCCCTCCTTCACTCGAACAGTCCAAGCCACTAAGGCGCCGAATTTAAGATCAAAAGTGGGCACTCAGTACTTTTAAAACATCTACGATAACGCAGGCCCGGCGCCACGGGGGACATTCTGGGGCCCTGCCCCCCCAAATGACTGCTTGTGCCCTTCCAAACGAAAGTTGTGCCCCCCCAAGCGAGGACTGTGCCCCAAAGAAATTAATAAGCTCGGGGCTACTGGAATGCAAATTGAGGCCTGAGACTCGCAAAATAGTGCTTATTGCTCAAGAATTCGTGAGCAAGAACTGTTTTTTAGTAATTTTTGTGCGTACTCGCACGGAATTTCATGAAACATTGCGTATATTTTGGATAAAGACCTTTTTTTTGTCTTCACCTTTTTCGTTTGATCCACATTCTCGAATTCACATAAATAAAATTCTCGTTCTCTCCTAAGACTTATTTATGTCCCCCTAGTCACTCTATCCTGGCGCCGGGCGTGTGATAACGGTACAAATACTTTTCCCAAAAAGTACCGACAGTACGATATTAGGTACTTTTTGAAAAAGTACCTACGATAACAGTACTCGGTTCCAGTCTCGGTACTTTTTAAAATTTATTCCTAAAAATTGTAAAAACATAAGTACTGATTTTTGAACAAAAAGTTCTTTTTTCCAGTTTTTTTTGGGGTCTATATTGCGGTTGATGTTATAGCTGCATTTGCTGGTCAAACGCAGAACGCGTTGATGCTGTGGCATGTAAGTCGGCTGCGTAACTCATTGGGCAGAAACGTCGTTTTAACGACAGCCGTGATCGCAAGGCCAGTAATCTAGTCAAAAACCGCGTTTACGAGCCCTGGAAAGATATATTTTTTGCCTAAATAGCGATGCTCAGTATAGTCTAATGTTTTCGGCTAGGGTTGTCCCCACCCAACTTTTCCTGCCCATTTACGTCACAATGACGTCATTTTTGCAAAAGTTGGCTAAGTTTTTTAGCTTTGTTGACTTTTACTTTATTCATTCTCACTTCTCTTATGGTTGGACCTGAACTTTCAAACTTGGGTCACTCAACAAGTGGGACATGGGCAATCTTCAAATGCATTCATAACGTCATACGATTATGATATCACAATGCAGGAACAAAAATGCTGCAAAAATTGTACTAAATTACCATATTGAGTGGTTGTCAACTCCAATAACTTTTGTTAAATTTCATTCAGAGCCTTGATATTACTAGTAAAGAAAGTACATGATTACTAGAAGATACTGTCTGATTTTTGTGCTGGTGTCATAGATAAGACATTAGAAGATACGTTTGAACATGTTAGATATTAGAAGATATTAGAACATACGTTTGTGCTGGTATCATAGATAAAATGATATCAAGTTCTTCACGGACCGCACAAACAAGAGCTAAACAGGTGATGACGTCATCATTTATGACGTCATATTTTCGAAAGCATTTAATTTTGCAATTATTGCTGTAACTGATAAAGGAAGGCTTTTTTACAAAAGCAATTCACTATACAATTTATTTAATTTCTAGAATTTTGATGTTGCAAGTGATGATGTCGCATTTAAATAAAACATTTTATTAGTTACGAATAGCTCAGCCTCAATAATTTAATTTTTTTATCACAAACACAAGTAGCTTGACCATCAGTCCGTTAAGAAATCAATATCCTCCTTCTTCTCAATACAATCATCGAAATCATCTAATTCAATAAACACTTCCATCTCGCGTTCTTGTTCTACGCTATCAACCAGAGTTGGGAGTCCTCCAGGATGCCCTCGAGGACGTCCCTTCTTGGCCTGGGCCTCGAAGCCTACAAGTCCTCGAAAATGTTCTTTTCTCGACTCGAGGACAGCATTATTTTTTGATTGGTTGAAAAGGAAAAGAACCAAACAAAAAACACCATAAACTTCTGGTCAGTCAATTCGTTTCTTTTCCTTATTGGAAAAATAATACCATATGTGATAGTCAACTATGCCAAGTCATACTGAAACGTATTTTAAATGGCATTGTGTAAAAGCTCTAATCGGAAAATGAGGATGCAAAACGCCTTGCAGAAAACCACGACCCTCCTGGGATCCTCAGGTTATTTTTTGAAATTAAATATCTTATGTTAAGTTTAACAAAGTGTTTTTTGGCGGCCTAAACGTTCGCGATTATTTATTGATAGACATTCGATATGAGAAAGACATCGCATACAATGAAATGTAAAGAAAACATTGGCTTATAATTAGAGTTGGAAAACTGTAAGAAAACTAAACTTTTTCTAATTTAGCGCTTACGGTATTTTTTGAAATTGGTTTGAAAATTGGTTTGAAAATTTGAGTGTGTAAATTGGTTTGAAAATTTGAGTGTGTAAATCTTCCTTAAACTCACCAAAATTGCTATTTTCTCCAAAAAACATCTCTAATGTTATTCAACATGGGGCACGGGGACTTTGCCCTTGCCCCAGAGCTCCCTTTTTTTAATGTCAAAACCTTTAGCTTATAAAGGTACCCGGTACGGTACCTCAATCATGTCAAAAACATAAATTTACTGCATTTGCGATAATCTTACCTTTCAGATAAGAATGTTAGTAGTTTAAGATGAGCCAAAACTATACGGTTTGCGGGGGCGGGTGCGGGGTTACCAGTGCGGGGTTGCGGGGTTTACCTAAATGCGGGGTTTGTCTAAATGCGGGGTTATCTAAATTTCTCGAAATATGTTAATGCGGGGGGTAGTCTTAGCTCTAACCCTAACCCTAGCTAGTTGTTTGAAAGTTGGTCCTACCTGAGTATCGAACCACCGCAGGTGGTTTGCCTGGGCATTGGCTCAAGTCTAAAGACTTTTAGTGTCTTGCTTGAGTACCGAACCACCGCAGGTGGTTTGTTAAATTACCGCAGGTGCCTGGTTTCAAAGTAGCCGGTTAAAAGTAACCCAAGATCTAGTCTTAACTCTAAGTTTGTTGTAAGAACGGAAACTTAGTGTTGACCTGAGTACCAAACCACCGCAGGTGCCTGGCTTCAAGTCTAAAGCTTGAAGAGTGTCTTGCTCGAGTACCGAACCACCGCAGGTGGTTTGTCAAGCCACCGCAGGTGGTTTGCTTCAAGTTAAAAGTAAAAATATTGGCAGTTTCTAAGATGTTCTAGTTAATGCTATGAAGTCTATTTTGTACGAACTTCGTGTAACTTGAAACGTTTCCTGTCGCGCTGCAGTTGAATTTCCGCTGTCGTGTCAAAATCGTGACAGTTGTTATCTAAGGTTTAGCTGTGAATCGCTACCTTTTTGTTAATTTTTTTCGAATATGGAGCGAGCATGGTGCAATACAACTTGTTTAATCCGATGATGTCAGGTTTTGTTACTTTTTTTCGAATATGGAGCGAGCATGGCGCAATACCGTTGCTTATAAAAGGCGGTCATGAAACTATATTTTCATTCTATCAAGATGTATTCATGCGAGTACTGTGCAAAACCATTTACTCGAAAAGATCATTTGTTACGTCACAAGCGAGAAGTGCATGAATGGATATTGCGATTTGAATGTGAAAAATGCGAAAAAAAATTTAAAAGAAAGCCAGATCTTGAGAGACATAAACGCACCTGCTGTGTTTGCCATCGGTGTCACATCCAATTCAAGACCCCCCAGGAGAAAAAAAGTCATGTCTGTGAACCGGTTATGAAAAAAGCTCGAATAGTAAATGAAGAACAAGCTGTACCGGTGCAGTGTCCAAAAGCTCAGTCCCCAACAAAGTTACCACCGAAATCTCAACCAAATGAAGTAGGGTCTTCTAATCTTCAAACGAATGTTGCGGAGCAACTTCCTCCAGCAGCTCAACCCATTCCAATTTCGAGCGGTGCTCCAACGTCAGTGTTAACTTGTCCGCCATTATTACCAGCCCCTCGACGTCGCAAAAGTTTGAAAATCAAGCGGCCCACCAAACTCTCGAACCTTCCTTCACCGCCACCGCTGACACCAAAACCTGGATTGCTTCCTGAACCACCGCGGAAAGCTGAAACCAAAAGGAAATGGCGGGAAGTAGAAGAAAACGAAATTATTCAGGAACTAGATCCAGATTTAGAAAGATTTATCCGTTCAAACTGGGACTCCATTCGTACATTCTCACGTAGAGGACCCGTTCAAAATCTGTTTAATTTTTACTATAGTGATGATGTTTGTAATTTAATTGGTCGTATAGCAAAAACTATCATGAAAAAACAAGAAAATCGTTTTAAAATTAACTATGGTTTTGGGTTTGTGTTAAAAAATATTGAAACAGGTGAATTTCGTTATTACCATGCTTCAAATAATTCGTTAATGCTTGATGCTGCAGTACTGATTTCTAATGAAGCTGAGTTAAATGAATTTTTAGCACAAATTGCAGATGAAGATTTTTTGGATTCTGTTTCCCGACCCGATACAAAATGGCGGCTGTATCAAATTACGAATTTACTGTTTTTTGTAAACCATCTGAAACAAGCCCCGCTAGGGGCGCCGTTACCACTACCGAATTTTGTTAAATATAATCGCGGCCTCATCAATGTTTCAGGCGATGATAATCAATGTTTTTTCCGTTGTCTAGCGATTTTCAAAGGCACTAGCGTTAGGTTTTGTGAAACAAAGACCAGAGAGTTGTTTGCGCAGTATGCTATGAATTTTGATGTACATAACTTTAATGGTATTGCTATTGAGGATTTGATTCCAATCGAAGATTTGTTCAAGGTCAATGTTTCCATATATCAACTTGATGAAGAATCAGCTCGACTCGTTTACAGGAGCCGAGGTCTTTATCAGGAAACAATGGCTTTGAATAAATACCAGAACCATCTTAGTTTAATTACTGACTTTGAAAAATATTGTGCTGTGTACCACTGCATGTCATGTGATAAGTTGCATTATGGCAAAAAGAATTTCTTACGCCATTGTAAAACATGTAAAGTCATCACCCGGCAAACTTATCCCGGGGGTATATTTAAAGCAAAAGAAACAATTTTTGATAAATTAGCAATGATTGGTATTAATGTTCCCCCAAACGACCGTCACTTCCCCTATTACGCCTGCTTTGATTTTGAAAGTCTATTTAACAAACAAAACTTACCACAAAATGCCCAACAACTTTCCTATGAAGCCAGACATGTGCCGTTGAGTTTTGGTGTTGCCTCCAACGTTCCAGGGTTCACAGAGGGTGTTTGCCACGTCAGTTCCGGTGACGAAAACGAACTCGTTGCAAAATTGATCGATTACCTTGAAGGGGTGGCTGATGCTTCGTACGAGATACTGAAACAGAAATTTGATTATGTTTTGGCAGCTCTTGAAAATCACCCAAATTGCAGAAGGGAAAAATTGACTTCTGAATTTCACTTATATCTGCAAGAGCTACCGGTTTTGGGATTCAATTCGTCTAATTACGATTTGGCTCTGATTAAACCTGCTCTGGTTCGTTGTTTGATGGGTAAAATCAAGTTTGTGCTCAAAAAAGCAAATTCTTTCCTTTGTTTGAAAACCACAAAACTTAGGTTTCTGGATATTAGAAATTTTTTAGCCCCAGGGTTCTCTTATAGAAAATTTCTCATTGCATACGGGGCTGAAGACAGGAAATTTTTTTTTCCTTATGAGTTCATGGATTCTTTTGAAAAACTGAACTACCCCAGACCCCCACCCCATGAAGTTTTTTATAGCTCGCTGCACCAAAGTAACATTAGCAACGAGGAATATGCTCTCGTTGTAGAAACTTGGGAGAAAGAGGGTTGGTCAACTCTCAAAGACCTCCTTATTTATTATAATTTGTTAGATGTGGCTCCTTTCGTCCAAGCAATTTCAAATCTTTTACAGCCCTATTTTCAGGATGGTATTGATCTCTTTAAAGATAGTTTTTCAGTGAGCGGTGCTGCAAAACTCAAAATGCAGAGGGAAATTAACAACGGGACTTTTTTTTGCTTGTTTCCAAAAAGGCATAGCGACCTCTACCAAAAGTTAAGATCTCAGTTAACCGGCGGTTTGAGCGCGGTCTTTTGCCGGTTAGCAATCGCTGGCCAAACTAAAATTCGCCCTCATCAGGTGGAGAACCCGTATACATGTGCTATTATAAAGGGCTACGATTGTAATGCGTTGTACCTCCATGCCATCATGCAAAAGAACCCCACAGGTTATTTTTGCCGGTACCGGGAGGAAGACGATTTTAGACCCTTACCCGCCTGCCGATATGGACTCTCCTGCTACCAATGGCTTTCCTGGGAAGAACATCGCCGAAACATCCACATCCAACACCAGTTCAACGGCGGTGAATGTCGCGTGACTTCCATGAGTCTACCCGTTGATGGGAAGTCGGGGAGCCAAATATACCAAATGCATGGTTGTTCCGTACATGGCTGTGATCGCTGCTGGGCCAATAGAAATCGAGACGGCACCCTCAAGGAGTTCAACTGGCGTGGTGACAAAGTGGAAGAGCTGAAGAAACAAACCCTGGAAATCACACAAAAAATTGAAGAAGACGGGTACGAGGTAATATCATTGTGGGAATGTGAATGGAAAAGGATGAAAAAGAGACCAGAGGTTGCTGAATTTGTAAAAACTCTAAAAACAGTCCAACCTAGAAGAAAGCTAAGTTTTGACCAAATTCTAAAAGGGATTCAAAACGACACTCTTTTCGGGCTCCTAATTGTTGATATTCATACACCAACTGAGTTAAAACCGCTGTTTGCAGACCACCCCCTCATTATCAAAAACACAATGGTCTCACGCGAGGATATTGGGGGCTATATGAGGGGTGTAGCTGAAAAACATGGTTTTCTTAAAAAACCAAAAAGAGCTTTAATTTGCAGTCATTTTGGCAAGGAGGTGTTAATCACCTCAGAAATGGGAAAATTTTATTTGGAAAAGGGGCTAAAAATTACCAAAATTTATGAATTTATCGAATTTCACCCCCAAAAATGTTTTGAGGATTTAGGCAATCGGATATGTGACGCCAGACGACTCGGGGATTTGAACCCACATTCGCAAATAGCTGCTTTAACAGCAAAACTTGCGGGGAACTCCCTCTATTCGGCTACCCTAATTAATAAAGACAAACACAGGGTAGTTACTTACTGTGATGACAGCACAGTGAATGAGGAGATCAATAATCCAAGATTTGTTAATTTGGAAGTTGTTTCACCCGGCGTTTACGAGGTTAAATCTTTGAAGAAGAAAGTCATTAACGACTTGCCAATTCAAATCGGTCTGTTTGTGTATTTGAATGCAAAATTGACCATGCTACAATTTTTGTACGATTTTCTTTTAAAATTCTGCCAAAAAGAAAAAATCTCTCTCTTAGAATGCGATACCGACTCAATGTACTGTGCTCTAGCTGAACCTGATCTTGATGAATGTGTGAAAGCTGAAAAAAGGCGGGAATATTTTACCCAAAAACCAAATTATTTAATTGTGGCCGTTTGTGAAAATCACAAACAAAATTACGTTGAAACCAAAGTAGCCGGGCGAGAATGGAACCCAGAACCTTGCTGTGTTGCCAGACAAACATTTATGAAGCGAATGCCCGGAAAATTTAAGTTAGAATTTTGTTCCACCTCAATGGCCCTTTTGTCCCCAAAGTGTTACATTTGTAGTGGGCCAGAAGGGGATAAATTGGCATGCAAGGGAGTAAACACAAAACAAAACAAACTTACATTCGACGATTACTTCCAAATATTAACTTCAGATGACACACTGTCAATAGCAAACAGGGGGTTTCGAACCAAGAACCACAGTGTATATTCCTGCAAGCAAAATAAACGGGGTCTTTCTTCTTTTTACTGCAAACGGCGCGTGCTCGATTGTGGAATCGAAACAGTTCCCCTTGATTTGTAACCAGTGCATTGTAACTGTTATTTCATTGGTGAAAATGTGTTTTTTGCAAATGTGAAATTGTTGGAAATGTGCATGTCTTATATCGATTTGGAATAAAAAATGAAATCAGATTTTACCTTTGTTTTATTGCAAAACAACTTTTCAGATCTAAGAGTTTGTGTAACAAAGTAGGCAACTAACTTGTTTGCATAGTAACAAGTAGGTAAACACACTCAATGCTATACGGTAAAAAACTAGGAACTTAGAAAAAAACTCAACAGTTTCATTGCAGACTATTTTGTACCATTTGCTGTTTTTTTCCATTCACGCTCTGAATATCAAACACACAAGTCCCGCTTTCAATTCGTATAAAAAATAAACTAAAAAATAATCAACACTATACCAAACCATATGGAGGAAGTTATGATCAATCGCAGACTATCTCGCGCCGTTTTCTGTTGTTTCCGTTCACGCTTTGAATATCAAACACACAAGTCCCGCTCTCGATTCGTATAAAAAATAAAGTAAAAAATAATCAACACTATACCAAACCATATGGAGGAAGTTATGATCAATCGCAGACTATTTCACGCCGTTTTCTGTTGTTTCACTCTAACTCTGATTATCAAACACACAAGTCCCGCTCTCGATTCGTATAAAAAATAAAGTAAAAAATAATCAATACTGCACCAAATCGTATGGGGGGAAATCGCGATCAATTACTTTATGGTAAACTCGTATTACATCAAGGTCGTTCGAACACGCGGTTCCTGGGGAAACTTCGCACGCTTTGCAGTACTTTTTTGCAAGTTAAACAAACTAACAAAATCAACCTAGAGTTGAAAGAAAAAAAAAAAAAGTGGGGGATGAGAAGTATTAAAAAGGTTCAAACTTATATTTTCACACATTTATTTGAACACATTGAAGAAACGAAACTCGCCAACATGGAACAAGAAAAGTGAGTTTGTTTAACTATTTATCAAGTCTAGCAATTTATCTTAGTATTTCCACTAAGACGAACTGTGTTGGAGCAATGGTAAATGATTTCGATACAGTAAACACAGCTTTAGAAAATTTGTAAAAATATGACATACTAGATTGGTGCAAAATTTAGAGTACATAAATACTATTTTAGAGCTTTGGTGTAAAGAAAATTCGAACACCGATTAATCATGAAGTTAGAGGGAAAACAGCTTCTTTTTCGTAGAGTAATGTTAGTTGAATAATAAAAAATATACTTACTATTTCAAAGAAAAGTAAGGTTAGTTGAACAATAAATAAAAAATACACTTACTATTTTAAAGAAAAGTAAAGTTAGTTGAACAATAAATAAAAAATACACTTACTATTTTAAAGAAAAGTAAGGTTAGTTGAACCATAAAAAAATGTAAATTTCGAGCAATTGTATAAATTAGTAAAATAAATAAGGAACGTACCTCCATTTCTTCTAAGAACTATCATTATTTCTACAGCAACATCATTCTCCCATTCGACGAACTAGACGAAGTAGAAGAAGAAATAATTCAATGGTTTGACGCGAATGTGGGGGTGCAACCCCCATTGGAGGGTGGAATGGAATCCCCTCACATTCCATGCGTAATATGCATGGAGCAGGAGGCCGTTATGGTCTCGTTATTTTGCGGGCATTGTTGCCTGTGCATAAATTGTGCCCAACTTTATGAAGAGGGAGGGAATCGAAACTGCCCGGTTTGTCGGGAAAGAGTAATTTATTTTTTCCGGATCTATTATTAAATTTTATTAATGTTTTTTTGTGTGTTTTATAAAATAATAATAATAATAAAATCAATTCAAAAAATTCAGTTGTGAAAGTTATTTCAGATCTAGCTAGGAATCGAGCTTAACCATAGAGAATTTAAGTAGTCACGATGACGTCACCGCAAAATGTCGCATACTCGATCACAAAGAACTTTGTCTAAGCGTATGACGTCACTGCGAGTTGTGACGCGTTGATTGTGCGGCTAGAATCTCTTTGTCTCTAAAGCGTGCAGCCAGTCAAGCGTGAAAAATCGCGCGCTAGCAATTGCTTACGTGTCTTTTGCTTTGGAAAGAATACCAATCATGAAAAACATAACAGATTCACTTACCTGCAAATTATTAAGGTTGCAACGATCACACTATTATCCACTAAAAGTTGTTCCACAGTAATATTTCGCGAATAAACGTTCTTTACTACAAACCACCATTTTCAAACAAATTTACTACAAACTAATATTTTTTAAACAATAGGGTTAAAAAATTTCTTAGCTCTTAGTTAAGTTTTAACACGCTACTACAAGCTATCACAAAAACTAGGTTTTAAACCTTAACAGTTCTAAGCGAATTCTTGGCTGCCATTTTGAAATAGAGTTTAAACCTTTTCTTAGTGAATTCTTGGCTACCATTTTGAAATAGAGTTTAAACCTTTTCTTAGTGAATTCTTGGCTATCGTTTTGAAATAGAGTTTAAACCTTTTCTTAGTGAATTCTCGGCTACCATTTTGAAATAGAGTTTAAACCTTTTCTTAGTGAATTCTTGGCTACCGTTTTGAAATAGAGTTTAAACCTTTTCTTAGTGAATTCTCGGCTACCATTTTGAAATAGAGTTTAAACCCTTTCTTAGCTCTTTAAGTTTTAACACGTTACTACAAGCTATCACAAAAACTAGGTTTTTAAACCTTAACAGTTCTCAGTGAATTCTTGGCTTTTTCAAACAGTAAAGTTCTTTGCTAACACTCTCAAAAAAATAGATTTTAAAAGTTAATTCTCTGCTACTATTTTCAATTTGTGTTTACTCTCTTTCTTTACCTAAGCAATCTTTATCACACAACCACGTTGCAAAAACCAACGCAAAGAACCATGCGCCACGCCAATCGTCGCGAAATTTTTTTTTTTAAATGCGTGCAAGGGGGTGATTTCTTCAGTTGTAAATATGGCGTTGAAGGTAGACAACCCCGCTTCTTTCTTGATTTCAGGGCCGAGTCAGTCGGGCAAAACTCATTGGATTTTTCGCCTTATTGAACATCGCAATGAAATTTTTACAGAAAAAATCGAAAAAATTTTTTATTTCTATGACACATATCAGAAAAAATTTGACCAGTTCGTCGACTCTATAGAATTTATTCAGGGTTTACCCAGTCTGGAAATATTGAAAGATGCAAGTCAATCTTTAGTAGTTCTTGATGACTTGATCCATTACCCCAAAGACGTAATAAGCAAAATTTTTACTGTCTATTCCCATCATTATAATTTCTCAGTTATATTTACCACACAAAATCTTTTTAATAAAAGCATTCGTGAAATATCATTGAATTCACATTTTGTGGTTTTATTTAAAAACTGTCGTGACGCCACTCAAATCCAAACTTTCATGCGCCAAGCTTTCCAAGAAAACGCAAAAAATGCGTTTCAGGCATATAAAAACGCGACATCGGAAGCAAGGGGTTATTTATTGCTAGACTTCAGACCGGATACGTACGACTCCCAGCGGATTCGGACAGGAATTTTTCCAAACGAAGTGAATTACATCTATCAGTAACCTTCACACATGGATCGGTTAAAAAGAAACGCTTCTACTCTCAAGCTTTTGCATGGCGCAAAACCTTCTTTCCAAAAAGCTGTTTTAAAAAAATCAAAAGACGATTTTGTAAAATGCGTTTGCGATTTAAGTTACAACGTTCTGAAAGGTACTGCACCGATTTCAAAACAGCATAAAAAGCGGCTCAGTCGTCACAAAAGTTCATTACGTAAACTTATTGACCGGAAACTGTCCCTCAAAAAAAAGAGAAAAGTGATTCAAAGTGGCGGTTTTCTCTCGGCGTTATTGACCGCAGCGATACCTGTTTTGGGTAGCTTGTTCGGTCTAGCAAAATGAGGAAATTAGTGGCACTGGAGCCAGCTGTGTACGAAAAATTAAAGGAGGGAGCTGGACGAATTGAGTCTCGTGTTCTTGGTGACTTGGATAGACAAATGCAAACGGTTTTACATTCCCAGCAACCCGAACATGAAAAAATTAATCTTTATAACTCGATTTTGGAAAAAGCGGCGCGGTACGAAAAAAAGACTGCAGATGGTAAACTGCAAGCGACAGAAGATCGAATATTAGCAGACTTTGAGCAGCAAATGCAAAACATTTTGCATTCTCAAAAACCACCAAGCGAAAAAATGTTATTATATAACAATATTTTTGGTAAATCCAAAGTATACCAACAAAAGCGGCGCACTAGACGTGTGCAGAAAAAAGAAAAGCTACCAAAGAAAGAAATTTTGAAACATTTCAAAAAAGCTAAAAACAAAAAGGTGAAACGGATTCTGAAAGGTATTGAGGAACAGAAAAATATTAGCTGGAACGACGCCGGAAACTTGGTTCTTGACGGCCGCCCGATCCCTTCCAGCAACATAACAGAACTGCTACGCTCAGCTGTAGTGAAAAAAGAACCGAATATTCCAGGGTGGCAATCGTTCGATAGCGTTTTACCATGGGAGAGTTTTTAGATTATTATAATGAAAATAAACCTGGATCGTTTAGTGGCGCGGCGGCGTTTCAAAGAACCGCGCAAAACCCTAAGGCAAAGAAGTAGCTTTTAACCCAAGACGCTTACACTCTTCACAAACCGGTTCGAAGGCGGTTTCCAAGACGAAAAATCATTGTGGCTGGTCCGAAACAACAATTTCAAGCAGACTTGATTGACTTTAGTCGTTTACAGAAATACAATGACGGATTTAAATTTATTCTTGTTGTGATTGATGTGTTTTCGAAATACGCTTATGTAGAATGTTTAAAGAATAAAACTTCCAAAAGTGTGATAGTTGCGTTTTCTAAAATATTGAAACGAAGTGGACATTTTTCCACTTTGCAAACCGATTTGGGTACCGAATTTACAAATAAAGCGTTTCAAAGCTGGCTCAAACAACACAATATTCATTTTTTTACCACACACAACCACGAAATTAAGGCTAGCATAGCGGAACGTTTTATTCGTACTATTAAAGAAAAACTTTGGCGTTATTTTACGCGTGAAAACAAACGAAAATATACCCATGTGATTCAAAAATTAGTGCATGCTTACAATCATACCTTTCACCGTTCGATTCAACGTTCACCAGCGGAGGTTAACCCTTCTAATCAGGAGTTGGTTTGGTTGACCTTATATGGAAGTCTGCACCCTAAAACACCGAAATTAAAAGTAGGAGATCGAGTAAGGATCTCCATGATGCGCAGACGATTTGAAAAAAGTTATTATCAAGGGTGGACCGAGGAGGAGTTTGAGATTGCCGAGGCATTCACAGACGACCCTCCCTATTATAAGGTCAAAGATTTAAAGGGTACTGTTTTGGAAGGGACTTTTTACGAGCAAGAAGTTCAAAAAGTAGTTAAAAACGATAACATTTACAAAATCGAGTCCATTCTTAAAAAACGGAAACGTAAGAAGCATCAAGAGTATTTTGTGAAGTGGTTGGGGTACCCAGACTCGTTTAACAGTTGGATACGCGAACGAGATCTTGTGCGTTATGCTTAATCTTTCCTCAAACACGGCTGACATCATCGCTTTTTTGTTTCAAGTGGTCGCTGTCTACATTGTAATCGTTATAAGTCTATTAAACCTGACACGAGGTTCGGATAATAAAGAGCTCTGGGTGAGCCTTCTGTCGAGTAGTGTGGGGTATTTGCTACCGACCCCCATACTCACAAAAAAACATGTTTCTAGTGCTACCCAGTAATTCTTCGATTCAAGTTTTTCCTGACAATAAAACTTCAGACTTTAAAGTACAATTACCAAAGTCTGTGAGTCTGGAAGGTTCTTGGGAATGCGGTTTAGCTGAGATACAGTACCCACGATCTTGGTACACAATGCCGTCAGCTTTGGATCTTTGGGTGCAATGCCAGCAGGGTAATGTGGAGGCAATGGGTTTCTTATCGCAAGGATACTACCAAGACCCTCGCAATGTGATCGATCAACTCAATCGTGATTTAGAAAGATCTTTCACATATGTGGTAGATAAGAAAATGGCGGACCCTACGTCAGGAATGACGACACGCCCACAATTGAAGACACATTTACGCTTCGATCCTTATTCTCAAGTAGCGTCGTTGGAAATCCAAGAGCCTCAGCTCAGAAATATGAGAGTTAGAATTTCTCCGCCGTTAGCACGCATGTTAGGTTTTGACACTATGAATTACAGACGACCGGGGACTTTTGTAGCTTCAAGAGTTGTAGATTTAAACAACACTCATGCTATATTCGTTTACAACGATTTAATTCAACCACAAATCATTGGCGATACCCTGACACCTCTTCTAGATGTGGTTGCTGTCCAAGGTGGACCTGGAGATCTGGTCTGTAGAAGATTCGACAAACAACATTACAAACCTGTTTTGAGAAAACAGTTTTCCGATATCCACATTTCTTTACGTGATGATCAAGGCGAACCGATTCGTTTTGAAAAGGGAAAAGTAATCGTGACTTTACATTTGAGAAGAGCGAAACTACCTCTTTAAATTCAGCATCAATTCTACACTGCATTCATTTAGACCTAGCAATATGCATGTAAAGTACTGTTGTGATTCAAAGGCTTATCAGTCTTATTACCTGAACCAAATTGGACACGGTGGCCCGTATTTTAGCGGTGCACCCTTTCAAAATGGGTACGGTCTTGGTGGAATTTTTTCTAGTCTGGCAAAGTCGATTATGCCCTTGATTAAGTCAGGAGCAAAAACGATAGGTAAACAAGCCTTAAAGGGTGGTCTTGGTTTTGCCTCAGACGTTTTAGCGGGAAAAAACGCAAAGGAGGCGGCTGTCGAGCGTGCAAAGATGGCCGGTTCTTCCCTTTTGCGACAAGCTGCAGGTCGTAAACGCAAAGCTCCAGGGCGGGTACAAAAGAAACGACGCAAGCGAACGAACGACATATTCAGTTAGGATGGCTTCCTTGATACACCCCAGTTGTTCGGAGTCTGTGACCAGCCAATTGGACCTATTCTCAGTGCCGCCAACTCAGACTAGTTTAGAAGATGGATTTTTTACGGAGTATAGACCCATTTCTGTTTTAACCTCAGGCGGTCCGGTGGAGTTTTGTATTGCTGCTGAAAGTTCAAACTATATTGATTTAGCCAACACTTTTCTGTACGTAAGAGCGTCGGTCACTAAAGCAGATGGCACTGCTCTTGCAGCAGATACCGAAATCACCCCAGAATGTAATTTTTTACATACGTTGTGGTCTCAGTGTGATCTATACTTAAACGACACATTGGTGACCCAGTCGAGCAACAATTACGGCTATCGCAGTTACATAGAAACGTTGCTGTCGTTTGGAAAAGATGCTAAAGATTCGCAATTATCGTCGGTTTTGTGGTATCAAAACTCTTCTGGTTCATTTGATACGCGTGGCGCAGGTAACGCCGGTTATACGAAACGAAAAGCGATTGCAGCACAAAGTCATGAATTTGATATGATGGGACGTTTGCATCTAGACATGAGTTTCCAGTCTAGATACGTTCTTAATGGAATCGAAATCAAATACAGGTTGATTAGAGCAAAGGATAGTTTTTGTTTGCATGGAAACGCCGACCAAGCTGAAAACAAGGTCTCGTTGAAAGAGGTCTCTTTATTCTGCCGAAAAGTGAAACCGAACCCATCCATTCAACTAGCACACGCCAAGGCTCTACAACACGGGACTGCAAAATACCCCCTGAGACGTGTAGAAGTAAAAACTTTCACTATCCCTCAAGGAAATCGCTCTTTTTCAAAAGAAAGTCTGTTTTTGGGGCAATTACCCACCCGAATCGTGGTCGGTTTTGTTGACAACGACGCTTACAACGGAAACATCGCAAAATCACCCTTCAATTTTAAGAATTACGATATTAATTTTGTGTGTGTTTATCGTGATGGGGTGCAAATCCCTTCGTCACCCCTTCAACCGGATTTTAACAACAACAAATTTATTCGCAGTTACTTGAGATTGTTTTCGCAGACTTCCCAATATTTTGCTGACACAGGTCTAGCTTTGTCTAGGTCTGATTTTGGTGGTGGTTACACGCTGTTTGCTTTCGATTTAACCCCCCAGTTAAATTCGAGTGACCCTGCTTTCGAGTTAATAAAAAGCGGGAATATTAGATTGGAAGTTCATTTCGCTGCAGCAACTCCGCATACCTTAACTGCTGTTGTTCTTGCTGAGCACGATAATCTTTTGCAAGTAGACGACCAAAGACATGTAGCTTTCGACTATACAGCATGAACACGATTCAGATCGAACATTTATTGAAAAAAGATCCTTTTACTAAAACTATTTTTAAAAAGGCTTGTGCCAAAAACCAACTACTTCGCGTTGATTACCCGTCTGCTTACGTCATTAATTCTCACCCAAGCTCCAAACCTGGAGAGCATTGGATCGCGGTGTATTTTGATAAGCATGGAAAGGGTGAATATTTTGACAGTTACGGTCTGCACCCTAGCATGAACGGTTTTACTGCTTTTATGGAACGTAACTCAAACAGTTGGATTTACAACAACAAAACTGTACAAAGTCTGTTTTCTACAACGTGTGGTCATTATTGTGTGTATTTTATTTTGTATCGTTGTCGTGGTTATAGTATGCGTGATATTGTTTCTCGTTTTTCATCGAATCTTACTGAAAATGATCGTAACATTAACCTGTTTATTCGTGCTTTCATGTAAATCGAACAAGCAAATTTTTTTCACATGTGTTTTATTGCAATAAAAAGTCACAAAGAAAACAAACGTCTGATTTTCATTCTATGTACAGGTTCGAGACAAAATTCAATTACTTTAGCACAAGCTTCGATTCGCCGGCAAAAACGTTGGCGATTTCGGGCAGCACGCATCCAATCACTGCGCCGAGCTTCGCGACAGGCGTCAGATTCAAACAGCAAGCGAATAGTCACATAGTCAGAAAAATGTACACTTTTCATTACAAATATGTCTCTAAACTTTGAGTGAGAGGTAATTCAGAGACGGTAGGAAGAGCGGTGTCAGAAAGTTTACGCTTCTTCGGTGTTGCAATGTTGTTTGCCTCCAAAAGAGTCAAAAAAGACTCCAATTGTTTATGGTCCACTGGGGGTAGATGACAATCGTCGTCGTTTTGAACTGCTAACGTGATGTAGTTGTTGAGCATGTAAAGGGTAAATCTTCGCGGTGATGGAATGTTTTCTACTTTAAAGCGAAGTTGGTAGCCGTCAGCTAGAACTTCCTGTTTAATTACCTCTGCGTTTTCTTGAATACCGCAAAGCGTGTCATCAAAATTAGTAGACCAGAAAACGAGAATAACGTAGTCCTTTGTGTCGCTTTTTGGTCGAAACAACAAGTAGGGTTTGTTTTCCATAATCATTTGTACCACGCGCGAAAGTTGTTCTGTGGAGAACATAAACTTTCCTTTTTTGACCGAGACCACTGCCTTTCTTAGCAGAGTCGAGGTAGGTAGCGGGAACCCAGAGTCTGCAATGGTTTGAAACTGCTGACGGATTTGTCTTGCTGAATCCTCCATTGCTCTAGCACGTTCGATTAATTCTTCTTGCTGGTAAAGAGTCTCGTAGCAGCTCGTAAACGGGGGAATGTAGTCTGGTATTTGTACGTTTTGAGCCTCTAAATAAAGTTCGTCTGCTCTGTTGGTGTAAGATTGCATGATTTCAAGTTTTTCGAGTGCAGCTCTTTTTATAGACGAGAAAAAGGAAATTGCGCCACAAAACGGAAATAAGTCCACAGCTATTTTTGGTGTTATTGCGCCACGGTTGCACATAATGGGAGGGTACGCAAGTTTTGTGAATATGGCGCAATCCTGACCTTACACTCGATACGAACGGATTTTTTCTTCAACAACTTCACCGCAAATGGTACACAGTTGCGACTTCCTGGAGCATGAAAAACAATGAGCAATGTGGGCACATGGGAGATATACCATGCACCTTTCTTCCTTTTCACATTTCAAACACTTCACTTCATCCAAAATTTCTTTTGCACGTTTCATTGTTAGTTTGGGTTTAAAAATAACATCGGGTTCTTCCATTAATTTTAACATAAAATCGTAAAAGGTAACAAAGTTTTCGTTGTGTTCTTGAAACCTTTTGGTTAACACCCGAGATATTTTTCGGTCTTCAAACCCTAGCAATTTTGCCATTTCTACATTCCTTCCCAACAATATCTCTCTTTCGACTTTTTCTTTTACATCCACACCACCTCTAGGGTCGATGAGGGGAGGGAACGGTGGTTGGTGTTTTCTAAGGGAAGGGTAGTTGACTAATTTTTCCAAACCTTGAAGTTTGCTTTTGGGTGGTGGATTGGGAACAGGCGGTCGATTCAAAGTAACAAAACCCCTCACAATATCTTTCACAAAATCTACCCCTCTATTTTTTAGCAGATATTCACAGAACGGGAACCATTTTGCATGTTCTATCCACGGGTCATCGAAACGTTCCCAGTTCTTCAAACCTCCGTTACAGTACCAACATTTTACCCGATCGCCGTCACCGAGATAGTAAAATCCGGCATCTGCTATTAACTTGGGATCAGCTGCTACTCTTTCTCTGGGCCAATACTCTACAAACGTCTCATACCGGTCGCCAATGCTACGCATGTGCGGGTTCATCGGTTGCTTACACGGGAACTGAGAAAATGTAGGTGGAGGAACATCTAACCCACGTACTGGGACGGAATCACAAGCGTCTGCCATGTTGCTTTTGTTTTTGAATGAAAACATAGTTTGATGACCGCCTTTTATATGCAATGATATTGTGCTATCGTAGGCCAAAGAGTTAAACTTATTGGGATTAAACAAGTTGTATTGCGCCATGCTCGCTCCATATTCGAAAAAAAGTAACAAAACCTGACATCATCGGATTAAACAAGTTGTATTGCGCCATGCTCGCTCCATATTCGAAAAAAATTAACAAAAAGGTAGCGATTCACAGCTAAACCTTAGATAACCGCTGTCACGATTTTGACACGGCAGCGGAAATTCAACTGCAGCGCGACAGGAAACGTTTCAAGTTACACGAAGTTCGTACAAAATAGACTTCATAGCATTAACTAGAACATCTTAGAAACTGCCAATATTTTTACTTTTAACTTGAAGCAAACCACCTGCGGTGGCTTGACAAACCACCTGCGGTGGTTCGGTACTCGAGCACTCTTCAAGCTTTAGACTTGAAACAATTCCCAGGCAAACCACCGCAGGTGGTTTGGTACTCAGGTCAACACTAAGTTTCCGTTCTTACAACAAACTTAGAGTTAAGACTAGATCTTGGGTTACTTTTAACCGGCTACTTTGAAACCAGGCACCTGCGGTAATTTAACAAACCACCTGCGGTGGTTCGGTACTCAAGCAAGACACTAAAAGTCTTTAGACTTGAGCCAATGCCCAGGCAAACCACCTGCGGTGGTTCGATACTCAGGTAGGACCAACTTTCAAACAACTAGCTAGGGTTAGGGTTAGAGCTAAGACTACCCCCCGCATTAACATATTTCGAGAAATTTAGATAACCCCGCATTTAGACAAACCCCGCATTTAGATAAACCCCGCAACCCCGCACTGGTAACCCCGCACCCGCCCCCGCAAACCGTATAGTTTTGGCTCATCTTAAACTACTAATGTTTAAAAAATTCCGTGGAAAGAAATCGTTTAACCAAACAATATCGTTTGCGTGCAGGATACTACTAAATAAGTGGGGATCGATAATCAGTGGACGTTTGCATCGGGGCCCTAACTGATGAAATTAAGGCATTAATATTGACCATTTCTACGTTTATATTAGTTAGATTCCATTCACGGGTTATGGCCTTGTTTTATTGCCATGATACTGCTACGGTACATCTCTAATGTTATTCAGCATTTTTCTTTTAAACGGAGGAAGAATGTTGTGATTTTGTTGCTCATTTGCTTAATCCTGCTCTTTTCTGAACGCTTAACATTTGCGTTTTTAAACCGCCTTACACGTTTTCATGCTGCACGTGAAGCGCTTGGTTTCAGTTTGTACGAATACTTAACTGTGTTACTGTTTAGTGCAGTTTAGCGATATTGTGGTAAAGTACTGCAGATCGTTTAATGCTTTAGTGTCTTAGTTTAAACCTTACCGTACTATTTCTATTTTTATGTTCAGATGTTAGTTTGCATGTAGTTCATTAAAACCTTGAATAGGGTTATGAAGTTGTGTTGCGCTATCATTACAATTTAATGAACTAAATGAAGAAATGGATAAGCGGTTAAGACCCCCAATATTTGATGCTGATGCCAGCAACTCGGAAAGTTCGAGCAAGTGGAAGCATTGGAAAAAGATATTTGAAAGTTATGTTCGGAGAATCGCAGATATCACTGGTCAAGACAAGCTTGATATGCTTGTAAGTTTACTGGATACTTCGGTGTATGTGCACATTAGCGAAAGCCAAAGTTATGAAGAAGCCATTCGTTTGCTAGACGGTGCATATATAAAACCGGTTAACGAAATATATGCTCGACATCGATTAAATACTTCGAAGCAGAAAGGGGGAGAGTCATTACAAGATTTTTATCAAAGGTTAAAGAAGTTGAGTGCGGATTGCAACTTTGCTGCAGTTTCGGCTGTTCGAAACCGCGAAGCAGCAATTAGAGATGCGTTCATTGCCGGACTTTCCTCTGGTTATATTAGACAGCGTCTGCTGGAGGAAAATGCTCTGGAACTCCGTACGGTGTTTGATAAGGCTCAATCACTTGAAGATGCACAAAAAAATGCTGAATCTTATGTTATGCCTACTTCAAAAGTACAGGACGTAGATCCGATAGCCGCATGCAATTCAAGCGCAATCAGTTCGGCATTAAAGACTAGTTGCTTCTTTTGCGGTGGTTCAAATCATAAGCGGGCCTTGTGTCGAGCTCGATCCCGAGTATGTTTTACTTGTGGCAAACAAGGCCATTTTGCTAAACTATGCCGGTCTCCCAAGAAGAAGCAATCTTCAAGATCTACAGCTGCCATCTCCCAAAAGCAAGATTCCGATCAAGACAACACTGATGATAATTTGGAAATTGCAACTTTCACGTCTAGTAAGTCATTAAATAACGATAAAGTTAACGTGCCTGTCATGATCAACGGTGTTTTGGCTCATGGCCTGATTGATACCGGTGCAAAGAATAATCATGTTGATTCAGGCTTTTGTCGTCGGACAAATTTAAAAGTCTCAAGTGCAGACAAATCTTTCAAAGTTGATCTTGCGGTTAAGGGTTCATTTGCCAAAACTACTGGATCGTGTACGACTCAAGTAGAATTATTGGGCCGGAGTTACGCTGGCATAGAATTTTTGGTGATGGACAATCTGCTGCGGGATGTTATTTTAGGACGAGAATTCTTAAGCCAGCATAAATGCATCACATTTAATTTTGGAGGTCCTGAGTTACCTTTGCAAATCGGAACTTTACAAGAGGTGCAGAAGATTAATCAAGTCCGTTTGTTTGAGCACATGACCCCAGACTGCAAACCAATTGCTGCGAAAAGTAGAAAATATTCAAATGCCGATCGAAAATTTATTGACAATCAAGTGACCCAATTGCTCAAAGACGGCATCATCGAGGCGAGTAAGTCGCCGTGGCGTGCTCAATTGGTCATAGCTAAAAGCGAAAATCACAAGAAAAGAATGTGCGTGGACTATAGCCAAACTGTAAATAAGTTCACGCATCTGGATGCCTATCCTCTCCCTAACATGCGAAGTGTCGTGAATAATGTGGCACAGTACAAATGGTACTCAAAGTTAGATCTTCGCAGTGCGTACCACCAAATTGGTTTGGTTCCAGAAGAACGCAAATATACTGCGTTTGAAGCCAATGGACAATTGTATCAGTTTAAACGGATCCCATTTGGTTTAAAAAACGCTGTGCCTTGTTTTCAAAGAGTGATTGACGCAATTTTGCAAGAGCATGATTGTAAAGCTACATTTGCTTACTTAGACGATATTACGGTCTGTGGCAAAACTTGTGAGGAACACGATCAGAACTTAACGGCTTTTTTGAAGGCAGCGAAAGACTGTAACCTCACTTTAAATGAAAACAAATGCGTTTTTGCCACTGAGTCAATTAATCTGCTTGGATACAATGTATCACATGGCATTCTACAGCCAGATCCAGACCGGGTTAAGCCGGTTTTGGACTTACCGCTACCTAAGTCTTCTAAAGAATTGCAACGCATTGTAGGGATGTTCTCGTACTATGCTCAATGGATACCACAGTTTTCAGAAAAGTTAAAGCCTTTAATCGTTGCGGATCGATTTCCTTTACCCGCTGTGGCTGTTTCAGCTTTTAAGAAACTTCAAGAAGATTTAGCGAAGGCTACGTTGGAAGTCATTGATGAAAAGTTGCCGTTTGTGATTGAAACCGATGCATCAGAAAATGCAATCTCAGCGACTTTGAACCAGCAAAATCGACCGGTTGCGTTCTTTTCAAGAATGCTTAACAAGCATGAATTAAAACATTCTAGCATTGAAAAAGAAGCAGCAGCTATTGTCGAAGCTGTCCGAAAGTGGTCTCATTTTCTTTCCGGCCGACACTTCAGCATTGTAACTGATCAGAAATCTGTGACATTTATGTACGACGCAACAAATCTAGGTAAAATAAAAAACGATAAAGTGTTGCGGTGGCGAACTGAGCTCAGCGAATTTGACTTTGATATTATTTATCGATCAGGCAAATTGAATAAAGCACCTGACCGCTTTCTAGGGCATACTGTGCTAGTATTCATGACACTACGTTGTATCAGATTCATGTTGCCTTATGTCATCCCGGAATTACGCGACTACATCATTTTGTGCGTGTGAAAAATTTGCCTTACTCTATTGACGATGTGCGTAAAATTGTTAATAATTGCAGTGTGTGTTGTGAGTTGAAACCACGCTTTTACAGGCCGCCCACTGCCCATGTCGTAAAAGCCACACAGCCCCTAGAAAGAATCAGTCTCGACTTTAAGGGCCCCTTGCCCTCGTCAACGAAAAATCGTTTTCTGCTTACGGTAGTAGATGAATTTTCCCGTTTTCCGTTTGCGTTTCCATGTCCGAATTGCAATGCTAGCACTGTTATTTCTTGCCTGAAACAATTGTTTACGCTGTTTGGTACTCCCGGTTTTGTGCACTCCGATCGCGGCCCAGCGTTTATGTCGTGAGAACTGATATCGTTTCTCACTAATTGTGGTATTGCTTGTAGTAAAACTTCAATTTACAATGCCCAAGGTAATGGCCAATGTGAACGTTATAACGGCGTTATTTGGAATACGGTTAAACTTGCATTGAAATCTCGTAAATTAGATATTTGCCAGTGGGAATGTGTTCTTGATGATGCCTTGCATTCTATTAGATCGTTGCTGTGTACTGCGACAAACGAATCACCTCACGAGCGCTTCTTTGTTCATAAGCGAAGATCGACTATGGGCACATCAGTGCCGACCTGGCTAAGCTCACCTGGCCCAGTATATTTAAAACGCCATGCTCGTACAAGTAAAAACGAACCACTTGTTGACAAAGTTGATTTAGTGCATGCTACGCCTAATTATGCTTTAGTGCGTTTTCCTAGTGGACGAGAAACAACCGTGTCGTTGAGAGACGTTGCTCCTACCGCTCCCGAGTCTGCTGTAACTCCTGGGACCCAAGAGAACGTTACTGTCCAGTCTCCTGCTGACCCTGACCGATCCATGCAGTTTTCTTCTCAAAGTTTTGATGAAGATGTCATATCTGAGCGCGAAGCGAACAGTCCTCTTCCTGTTCGAACCATGGATGCAAGCCCACAACCTAGTCGAAACTCGGATGCGAACTCACAATCTGCTCGAAGCATCGACACGAGTCCACAGACTGAACAAGTTTTACCGAGAAGATCTTCTCGAGTACGTAAACCAGTTGATCGTTATGGAGATGTTGTGTATTTCTAATATTTTAAACCATTAGATGAACTGTTTTTCTTTTAAACGGAGGAAGAATGTTGTGATTTTGTTGCTCATTTGCTTAATCCTGCTCTTTTCTGAACGCTTAACATTTGCGTTTTTAAACCGCCTTACACGTTTTCATGCTGCACGTGAAGCGCTTGGTTTCAGTTTGTACGAATACTTAACTGTGTTACTGTTTAGTGCAGTTTAGCGATATTGTGGTAAAGTACTGCAGATCGTTTAATGCTTTAGTGTCTTAGTTTAAACCTTACCGTACTATTTCTATTTTTATGTTCAGATGTTAGTTTGCATGTAGTTCATTAAAACCTTGAATAGGGTTATGAAGTTGTGTTGCGCTATCATTACATAACAAAGTGTTTTTTGGCGGCCTAAACGTTCGCGATTATTTATTGATAGACATTCGATATGAGAAAGACATCGCATACAATGAAATGTAAAGAAAACATTGGCTTATAATTAGAGTTGGAAAACTGTAAGAAAACTAAACTTTTTCTAATTTAGCGCTTACGGTATTTTTTGAAATTGGTTTGAAAATTGGTTTGAAAATTTGAGTGTGTAAATTGGTTTGAAAATTTGAGTGTGTAAATCTTCCTTAAACTCACCAAAATTGCTATTTTCTCCAAAAAAACATCTCTAATGTTATTCAACATGGGGCACGGGGACTTTGCCCTTGCCCCAGAGCTCCCTTTTTTTAATGTCAAAACCTTTAGCTTATAAAGGTACCCGGTACGGTACCTCAATCATGTCAAAAACATAAATTTACTGCATTTGCGATAATCTTACCTTTCAGATAAGAATGTTTAAAAAATTCCGTGGAAAGAAATCGTTTAACCAAACAATATCGTTTGCGTGCAGGATACTACTAAATAAGTGGGGATCGATAATCAGTGGACGTTTGCATCGGGGCCCTAACTGATGAAATTAAGGCATTAATATTGACCATTTCTACGTTTATATTAGTTAGATTCCATTCACGGGTTATGGCCTTGTTTTATTGCCATGATACTGCTACGGTACGTAATGAACCTCAGCGGCTAACCTGTTAAACTTCAAAATGGCATTGATTATTTTCACTCAGAAAAAAAGAGCCAAAGCTGTCGTAAGCATTTTTTTCATAAAATATAATAAACATTTTGTAAAATAAAAAGTTTACGACAGCTTTAGCTCTTTTATTGTTAGTGAAACTGTTTCTTAAGACCAATTTTTTTGCATTCATCATTAATTTTACAATTTTCGAATGATTTTCAAAAACTTAACGAAATGCAATATCTTAAACTCTCTTGGGTTTCAAATATGGAAAAGTTGCCAATCATAATTTAGAAAAATTGTGTCTTTGGTCCTTGGCCTTGACCTCGACCGTTTGTGCTCTTGGCCTTGGATTTTTTTAAGTTGTTGACCTTGGCCTCGAACGTTGTGTCCTCGGCTGCACCTCTGCTAGCTACAATGTCTACCAAAGCGCTGGGAAGAACGGATCCTACTTGCCAAATCGGCTCCAAAAGATTATTTTGGTTTTTGAGCCAGGCTTGCTTGTCCTTATAAGGTTTGATGCTTTTATAAAATGGTTATCAGTTTCTTAATAAAAGGCAAGGCAATGATTAAATCTGTGTACGTGAGGAAACAAATTACTAAAGTATTGTGGCGGTCTAGCTAAATCAATTTTAGAATTTGATTTAAGGGTCAGATCGTCTCCAACCATTTTTTTTGTCATTTTGCTTCGCAAAAAATTAAGTGATTGAGTATTATTTTGTTTTTATACATTAAGCAAGTTTAATGATTCCAGGTCTTTACATTATCGGTTCGATACTTCCCACTCATCGCCAAGTTCTCTGCAAAACAATATTTGTATGTTAAGGAATTTGTCTACGCAATTTAAGCCTTATTGTACTAGTGGTGCCGTATGGCGACAGGGTTTAGAAAATTAAAAAATACGTTTTTGATCATGTTTTTTGGATTTCAAAAATTTATAAGTGCTCTACATTACAGTAATTGTAGTTGAATGTCTATTTACAGAATAAAATAATTGTCCTACCATTTTAAGTGTTGTTTTCACTATAAAAAGAAATTTGAAAAAATTTTCAAAAATGGCTTGATCCTTCAGATTATTTTTTGCATATCTAGTTTTTTTCGAAAATCATTGTTTGCTGTTTGTTTTGTTGCAAGAGCATAACGTGATATTATGACATGTGACCCGATACACAAGTCATAGGATAAAATGGAATGGTAGGGGCAATAAACTGGAGCGTGTTCATTAGGGTGTCCCTTATTTGGGGTCAAATTTTAAAATACATATTTTTGTGTGTCTGACGAACTCAAAAGTTTCCATTGTACCAAAAACTGCCTTATACAAAGTTTTGTTGCAAAAATTTGATTTTTAGAGGTGGCGCAGTTATAATCTCTAGGTTGGATTAACAAACACCATTATATGCACATGGGCAGTTTTCTAATCAGCGCAATACTCATCTTTACAGAAAAGTTATTGCTGCATAAAAGTAGATTTCGTTGTACTCGGAACATTGCCTGGCAATTTTCAGCATTCTGTAATGCTTAGTGCATGTTTTTCATTTTTAAAGTAACTTGATTGAGTGGCGACGCTACCCAACCCGTTCTGAAGAATGGAGAAGCAAAGAAACTTTGCAGACCCAACAGTTAAGCCACACGCCAAAGTTTGGACTGCATAGCCAAAGATAGATTTGCATAGAGGCTCAGAGGCAAGACAAAAAAGAAATGATTAAGATCCTGTGGAAGGTGTCCACAGATGATGCAGAAAGAATTTTCCTCTTGACTGACTCACGACAATAGTAAAAGGCTTTGACCATGGAAGTGAAGTCGGAAAGCTCAAAGCATATGGGGCGTGAGAGGACCAATTTTGCCCGGAAAAACTGTAGGAACGGGACAATTGAGATGGAAGGAGAAGGTGGAAAAGCGACGTTTCCATTTGTGATATTGAGTGTAACTGGTTTGGCGATAGTTGGGGAGAGGGGCAAGCGATTATCGCAGTACGCAAGGAGGCTACGGTTTTGGGAGGAGAATCAGTATGCTTATTTCCAGGAATACTAGCATGACCGGGAGCCCAATGGAAGGTTAAAATGGCACTATTGGAAAGTGAGGAGACATGAAACCAGACATTTTATACGGGTCTTGGCCCGAGATGAATGGGGGCATTTGAAAGTAGGAAAAGAGCAGATTGGGAGCCGTAAAAATACTTACTGAAAGTTTCAAGTTGTCTTATAGTTGTTTCACCGGACAAGTCCGTGTTCCAGGGGATGGATTTCAGCTGTGAAACTGGAGGCAGTTAGTGAGCAGAGAAAGAGAGTCGAAGGTAATTGTAATTATATTTTCTTCATCAAGTTGCCTTGGCCAGCAGAGAGCGAGGGAATCTTTCGGTATTGTATTTGGATTATATGGCATACACTCCAGTGCCACCCATCCAATGAGGGATGGGATAGATCCATCTGCCCATACATACTCGTCTGAAGAAGGGAGAGTAATTGATTCTTGGCGTATTTAAGGTGGGATGAGCTGGGCTACTGAAGTTTGGTATGGAAGATGATCAAGTAAACTTGATGGAGTCCAAACGGGATTGGGGGACATATTATTGTTAATGGCTCGCCCAATGATAGAAGGGTTTATTCTGTGGATAAACAATATCACCTGGAGGGTTTCTTTAATCGGCTGATAACCGATTTTGAGGCAAGGGCACCGAGGTTAAATGATTTTGGGAGGAGGCGTAGAGCACGTTTAAATCACGAAAGTGCTTGGTGTTTCAAAGTAGTTTTCAACAGGGGAAGTTGGGTCTCAATAAGAAGCAATGGAATAGGGTTGGAAAAAAGACATCCATTAAAGACTTTGCTTGCAGCTCTGTGGATACTTTCTAAATGGTTGGTCAGACATATGATATGATATCAACCTTCTACTGATTCTGGTGAAACACTCAACAAGTGATTTGTTTTTCGTATTGGTCATATCCACTAGAGCTTGTGACAGTGGTTGATTTTCTTCGACATTCTCTGAAACTTTCACCATGGTGCTTTTTGTATTCAAACCTACTTTGCGATAACTCAGGCTAACCAAATTTAGATCCACTATAAGATACCACAGAAGACTAGCCATCTTAGGTAAAGCTGCTTTTTTTAAAAACTGGTTAATGATGCGAACATAGAAAACTGCGCATAACTACTATATGCCGTAACCGATACGTCACTGTAGTTCCTGAGTTAAGTTTCAGATTTTAATAAACGCTATTGTTACAAGTGTTAAGGTCACAGTGAAGCAATAATACTCTGCTGTTCATAGTGGTGGTATTTCTGCATAGAAATCCACACTCAAACTTGAAAAACTTTGCGCCACCTTTAAACTTCAATTTAAAAGTTTAAAATTTCATACATATCATTTTTTTACTAAATGAAACCATTTGGAAAGTTCAGAGGTGAAACTTTTCAAAATGTCAAAATAAGGGACACGCTAGTGTCCATGTCGCAACATTAGTAACATATGGGTACTTCGTTATTTTTGTTAATTATAGATTGTCGTCATAGAACGTTGTTTTTTACTAAATATTTAGTTATTTAGCTTGTGTTATGGCATGTTTGATGAAGAATCAGCAAGGTTTGCATTATCCAGGAATCACCGCAAATTTCTTTTTTTGAGCTGGAGGTCTGAGCTTCAAATCCTGGGCCCGCTAAATGCAACCTAAAGTTACATGCCTTTCTTTCAAGTTTGCAAAAGTAACAACTGGTTTGCTTTGGCGCAGTAGGTCTCTTAAACTTAGAGACGATCTGGCTCTTAGCATTACATTCTAAAATTTGTTTCCTCACGTACACAGATTTAATCATTGCCTTGCCTTTTATTAAGAAACTGATAACCATTTTATAAAAGCATCAAACCTTATAAGGACAAGCAAGCCTGGCTCAAAAACCAAAATAATCTTTTGGAGCCGATTTGGCAAGTAGGATCCGTTCTTCCCAGCGCTTTGGTAGACATTGTAGCTAGCAGAGGTGCAGCCGAGGACACAACGTTCGAGGCCAAGGTCAACAACTTAAAAAAATCCAAGGCCAAGAGCACAAACGGTCGAGGTCAAGGCCAAGGACCAAAGACACAATTTTTCTAAATTATGATTGGCAACTTTTCCATATTTGAAACCCAAGAGAGTTTAAGATATTGCATTTCGTTAAGTTTTTGAAAATCATTCGAAAATTGTAAAATTAATGATGAATGCAAAAAAATTGGTCTTAAGAAACAGTTTCACTAACAATAAAAGAGCTAAAGCTGTCGTAAACTTTTTATTTTACAAAATGTTTATTATATTTTATGAAAAAAATGCTTACGACAGCTTTGGCTCTTTTTTTCTGAGTGAAAATAATCAATGCCATTTTGAAGTTTAACAGGTTAGCCGCTGAGGTTCATTACGTACCGTAGCAGTATCATGGCAATAAAACAAGGCCATAACCCGTGAATGGAATCTAACTAATATAAACGTAGAAATGGTCAATATTAATGCCTTAATTTCATCAGTTAGGGCCCCGATGCAAACGTCCACTGATTATCGATCCCCACTTATTTAGTAGTATCCTGCACGCAAACGATATTGTTTGGTTAAACGATTTCTTTCCACGGAATTTTTTAAACATTCTTATCTGAAAGGTAAGATTATCGCAAATGCAGTAAATTTATGTTTTTGACATGATTGAGGTACCGTACCGGGTACCTTTATAAGCTAAAGGTTTTGACATTAAAAAAAGGGAGCTCTGGGGCAAGGGCAAAGTCCCCGTGCCCCATGTTGAATAACATTAGAGATGTTTTTTTGGAGAAAATAGCAATTTTGGTGAGTTTAAGGAAGATTTACACACTCAAATTTTCAAACCAATTTACACACTCAAATTTTCAAACCAATTTTCAAACCAATTTCAAAAAATACCGTAAGCGCTAAATTAGAAAAAGTTTAGTTTTCTTACAGTTTTCCAACTCTAATTATAAGCCAATGTTTTCTTTACATTTCATTGTATGCGATGTCTTTCTCATATCGAATGTCTATCAATAAATAATCGCGAACGTTTAGGCCGCCAAAAAACACTTTGTTAAACTTAACATAAGATATTTAATTTCAAAAAATAACCTGAGGATCCCAGGAGGGTCGTGGTTTTCTGCAAGGCGTTTTGCATCCTCATTTTCCGATTAGAGCTTTTACACAATGCCATTTAAAATACGTTTCAGTATGACTTGGCATAGTTGACTATCACATATGGTATTATTTTTCCAATAAGGAAAAGAAACGAATTGACTGACCAGAAGTTTATGGTGTTTTTTGTTTGGTTCTTTTCCTTTTCAACCAATCAAAAAATAATGCTGTCCTCGAGTCGAGAAAAGAACATTTTCGAGGACTTGTAGGCTTCGAGGCCCAGGCCAAGAAGGGACGTCCTCGAGGGCATCCTGGAGGACTCCCAACTCTGGTTGATAGCGTAGAACAAGAACGCGAGATGGAAGTGTTTATTGAATTAGATGATTTCGATGATTGTATTGAGAAGAAGGAGGATATTGATTTCTTAACGGACTGATGGTCAAGCTACTTGTGTTTGTGATAAAAAAATTAAATTATTGAGGCTGAGCTATTCGTAACTAATAAAATGTTTTATTTAAATGCGACATCATCACTTGCAACATCAAAATTCTAGAAATTAAATAAATTGTATAGTGAATTGCTTTTGTAAAAAAGCCTTCCTTTATCAGTTACAGCAATAATTGCAAAATTAAATGCTTTCGAAAATATGACGTCATAAATGATGACGTCATCACCTGTTTAGCTCTTGTTTGTGCGGTCCGTGAAGAACTTGATATCATTTTATCTATGATACCAGCACAAACGTATGTTCTAATATCTTCTAATATCTAACATGTTCAAACGTATCTTCTAATGTCTTATCTATGACACCAGCACAAAAATCAGACAGTATCTTCTAGTAATCATGTACTTTCTTTACTAGTAATATCAAGGCTCTGAATGAAATTTAACAAAAGTTATTGGAGTTGACAACCACTCAATATGGTAATTTAGTACAATTTTTGCAGCATTTTTGTTCCTGCATTGTGATATCATAATCGTATGACGTTATGAATGCATTTGAAGATTGCCCATGTCCCACTTGTTGAGTGACCCAAGTTTGAAAGTTCAGGTCCAACCATAAGAGAAGTGAGAATGAATAAAGTAAAAGTCAACAAAGCTAAAAAACTTAGCCAACTTTTGCAAAAATGACGTCATTGTGACGTAAATGGGCAGGAAAAGTTGGGTGGGGACAACCCTAGCCGAAAACATTAGACTATACTGAGCATCGCTATTTAGGCAAAAAATATATCTTTCCAGGGCTCGTAAACGCGGTTTTTGACTGGACTATATTGTCACAAGTTAGCTTGGCTTTATAAACTAGGGATTTACTGTAGCATTCTCCGTTTACAATACAGGCGGTATTTTCTGCAGTCGCACAACGTAGGTGGTTTGCGGGTATTGGCTTTTTGTGGAGCAATTTGCGGTTGTGTGATAATATAATGGAAGACATCGAGAGAGTGCAACAGTAGCTTAATTTTACATTATTTCTGTTGAAGAGTTTGTGAAAAGGGCTGCGTTTGGGAAAATGCTTGTTTAACAGACGAAAAAATTCTTTTGCTATGTTTGCTTTGACTGTTGCATTGTATGGGAAGTTGAACTAAATTATATTTCGTCTTCTGTTTCTTGATTGGGATTTCTTGGGCGCTTCATATTGCAGTTTGATGTTGTATCCACTCTTTTGTGACACCTCTTTGTGGTCGGGTGCTGCTTTTTTCGAATTCACTTTCATTGCTGGAATTTTGGGATAAACGTTTTGCAATCATGCTTGGAAGTTGCTTTTTAATATTGGGTGGATGTTCAAGCCGGTGTGGATATTTTGCGGGTTGGAATTTGGTTTGCGGTATAATTGATTGGTGCATCTTTATCCTCCCATCACGAGAAAGCGACGGTGCGCTATGCTTTGGACGAATCCGCACCCGCTTAGGAGTTGACCACTTTCCAAGCTTTCCGGTTGACGTTTTGACTTCTTCCCACGTAAATTTGCTGCTTGTTCGAAGCAACCAAGCAGAGATAATTATCGTAAAGCGTCTTATCCAAGGACGCAACATTGAGACCTGGGTGGGGGTTGAACTGCTGATATGCGATCAAAGTCGTCGTAAAAACGACGCCTTTACCATTTCGGCCACACTGCCAACTAAAGCTTCCAAGGTGAGGTCGCATGGCCAAAAAGATTCCAAAGTGAGGTTGAATGTGGCATCTGAAAAGTCTGTTTGCATGATACCCGCTTCTGTTGTTATATTTAAACCTTTTTCTTTAAATACCTTGATGAATTTTTTTTAGTCGTTCGATTTGCGGGCTGGAGAGGTTTCGGACGACGGCTACTTGTATTTGTTAAATATTTTAGCAACTGCAGCCCCAAATTAAGAACAAAAATTTTCAAATATTACATTTCGATCTTAGCTATTGTAATCTATAGGAATTGACTTGATGCTTCACCCCCTTTGAATGTGCAACCCTATCATTTTCCTACCTCATTTTTTACAGTCTCGAAATGTTAGCCAAAAAACCTCGCGTCTGGATAAACAACCAGTGGTTCTCAGGGGGGTAAATACTCTGAATACATAACTAGCTTTAATTTTTTTACTATAATGTCATTTGAACAAAGTGTGCATATATGCGAACAAAGCGCAGCATACTTACAGCTAAACGGGCAATTGCGTAATTAGAGCACCTGAGTGTTGTAAAAACAATTAATTAGCTCTGATTGCTTTAGTTTTGTAGGACCAGTGACATAACACTACTGTAGTTTATTGACATAAAACTAGTTTTATTTTGACGTAAAACTATTGACATAAAACCAATGACAAAAAACTAGTTTTATGTCATTGGTAGGACGTTTTATTTGTTTTTACGCACGAAAAAAGCGATTGACTTGGATGGAAATATGCATTTTACGCAATGAACGGGGTTTACGCAATAAACCTCTCGAAAGAAAATAAAGCAACTGACTTTAAAGGTTAAATGTAAACAGTGTTGAAACTTTAAAATGTATTTTTGTACCAGGCGCTTGCCCAGGCGGTTGGTCGAACCGCCCGACAGGTTGCTACTATGTTGAAGATTCAGTAATGCCTTGGGAAGATGCAAGAGAATCGTGCCAAAATTCTATGAGTGATCTGACCAGCATCGTTTCCGGCGGTGAAGTGACTGACGTTCTAGCTGGTAAGACACTTGGAGCAGATAAACTATTAGTATTGTCAGCTACACTTACCACAAATAAATAATAAATTAAATCAATACATTAGAGTTAAAAATGCTCCGTTTTTGTAACATTATAGTTTGTGCAACCAAGCAAATCAACCGCATTGAGATGCGTGTTTTTGACCAGAAGCTACAGGGGTGAGTGATACCGACGTGATGACGTGCACGCAACCTTCCCTCAACACTCGTTCAAGCCAGTAACCGAACCGAGCAAAGAAACTAGCGCAAAAGAACGAAGTACAACGAAGCAATACTTAAACGAGGATTAAATGCAAAATCAATGGGGGATATCTAATCTTAAACTAATCGCATAGAACTAGATTGGTGTTGACTCCATCCCTTTTGACCGAGCCATTCCAGAGATATTGTACTTCAAACACGACGTAGGGGCCTCTAATTGAGTCTAATGTTTTAATTTTTGTTGGCAACCCTGACGTTGATAGTCTTAGTGTCGTTAGGGACGATATCCCAGTTCTAATCTAAAACAACGTCGCTCTTAGGCTATTGCATTGAGTCGTTTTGTTGCTCACTGATAAGTTTGATATTGTCAGCAGCAAGGATGGCAGTACGGTGCGGTAAGTTTAGATTTTGGGTACTACGTATCTCGCACCTCTAACCGTACCGTACCAGCGTACCGTACTTCAGTTCAGTTTTTGTAGAGTACCGTGCCCTTTTTTTGCGTACTATGCCTTCAATCAATCTGGTTAAAGAACGATCGATCAATGGCATTTATACGACTTATGTTGACGTGTTTTTTGTTTATCTCTGATTGCATTATACCGAAAGATAAGCTTAAGGCAGCGTTTCTTAAAAGGGTGAATGGTTCAACCAAGGGTGAATTAAATTTTTGTGAGTGTGAACCAGTGTAATGGGCATGGGCGTATTCTCTGGGTGTTCAAGGTGTTCAGTGAACACCCAGCACTCGCTGCGAAGCACCGATGTAATTATTAACCAATATGCGTTTTGTTCTGCGTTTATTAATATTTTTGTTTGGCACATTGTCTCTGTTTTATTTTTCTTGTACTTTTTCAAATAAATAAATTGATTCGCTGCGCAGTTTCGGTTGAGTGACTTTTTACTAATCGTAAACTGTATGTCTGCCTTTTTCGTATCGCAAAGGTGTTCAATGTTGAATTTGAACACCCTTGTTGAAAAAAGAGACTAAAATGAAAAAAATAGGAGTGCGCTGAGAATCGCATGTAAAAGATGCGACCAAGGTGTTCACACTAGCATGTTGAACACCTTTACAGCTCAAAACATTTAAAAGCAAATCCAGCTGTCACGCAGCAAGGTTATCGTTAGCGCAAAATTTATTAACCCAAAATCTAAATAAAATTGTCATAAAAATCAAAAGATTATTGCCTTGATTGATCTCACAAAGTTCACTAAATCAATTAACTTACAGAAATATAATTTTGTTTGAGTGGAAGAACGCTTAGAAGCCCTTACCAGCTTTTCGTCAATACACAGCACTGTATATTGATCGCAAATTCGCAGTATTATTTTTTATTTTTGTTGCATTGTAATAAATTCGTGCAAATAAAATGGAAATCTGTTACTTGAGTTTGTGGATTAAAACAAACATGCAATCAATGCAAATGCACAAATTAAAAATTAACGAAACACAAACCCGAAAATCAACGATCCAAAACTTACATCAGGGATGTGGAAGTGGCAATTTCTGAATCGCTTCCAGCTTGATCGCTTAGGTACGCTTCCAATACTTGATGACATAATTTTTGCTCTAAATTCTTATTCTCGAAAATTTTTGACAAAGCTTTTTCCAGATGTGTCAAAATTAAACGTTTTATTCTATCATCATATTAAAAACATAATATGACACAAAATATGTAATAGGTTGACATTGCAAGGGTCTGCGTAGCTAGAAATTCGGGTTGGGAGCGGCCCAAAAGCGAAACGTACAAATGTATTGTCATGGTGCTTAGGTAATACCATAATTTTTTCAACCGCTTATTGGAAAATTAAAAAAAAAGGGAGCAATTTTTCATTGGGGTCTAGGGATGAATTTTCAAGCGCTCGGGAGTCGGGATAGTTATGTTTTAATCGCATCGGCTGTAAAGTATAAATTTTTACTTGAGCAAAGTAAGACACCTAGGGCGAAGCACCAACAGCCTCAGAATTTTTTAAATAAATTCGTTATGTCGTTGCTTTTAATTAAAAATAGACTTTTGGTCCAACTGCAACAAAAGCAGTCTTTTTATGATGCTGTTACTGAAAAGTTGATCGCTCAAAAACGAAAAATTGAACTGTGCTACAGATGAATTGTTTGTTCTTTTTTGCAACTTACAGCATAAGAGTGCAAGCTGCGTTTTAATAATTGCTACAATTTTGAAGATGAGCACGCATTTAGAATCCTTTTAAAGGCATAGCACTAACCTAAACTTCGCAGTAGCGCAATAAAAATTAAATACGAGAAATGCACTGTTATTTGAGCACAACTCGCATCCTTGCGTTGAGTTTTGCATTTTTTAGATTTTTTTGTTCAAAACACTACAATCATAAATTTAAAAAGAACGTAGGGCAAATTCTTCAACACAAGTTTTTAGTTTTTACATGCACTTGTAGAATTTTGCAACGGCAGAGAATAGAATCCGAGCCATTGCACATGGGGATGATCAAAGTTGTGATTGTTTTCTGATGTATTGTATAAACTTTAAAATGTTTATTTTTAGAACTAAAGTTACTTTTTTGCGTTTGACCTCAAAGTACTGTGTTTTTATTGACCTTTCAGTGTTGTTCGTTTTATTGACTCGCGTTCCGAAAAGCGACTGTTAAAACGGCTGCTTCTAAACTACTGCGACTTTGTTAGATTAGCCAATTCTGAAACTCCAATCTTAATTCTATACTTACCCTAACTAGGCTAACTCTGATATTAACCTAAGAAGTCGAGGTTTTAGCAGTCGCTATTCCAATCGTTTTGTCTGCGGCTTTAACCGTTTTATAACATGTTTATTGTTTACTACATTCAGATAACAAAATCGTAAGATAATTTACGCCATTATTACTCGTTTGCTGTTTTTCATAAAATTGCAGCTTTCACGCCATTATCGTTGATTTTCTAAACATTTTATACTCTTTACAATACAAAATACAGCTACTTTGACCATAACAGTTTTTATTTTTAGGCTAATAGGGCTATAATTACCTTCGAAATGTCTCAGTTTATTCGAATTATTATTTATCGCAATATTGGAGTATAACTTTTAAGTCTATGCTTCAATTTTGAGTTGGCGCTGGTTTACAAGTTACTTTTTGTTTGTTTGATGCAAATTTCGGTTTCGCAAAATTCGGTCAGGCGTGGTCGCTGGTCTTGGCCGTGTAGTAATTTGAGCTGGAAATTTTTTTTTCTGGAGCCATTTGCGGCGATCTAGCGTCAAATCGAATTTTGGCGAAAATGCCGTGGCATGCCGTATTTAACAGTTCAGACAATTTGAACTCACACACATCCTCAAGCACGACAAAAGCACAAAAACATTTGGGCATAGACTCCATTTGAGTGAAGCTAAAATGGTTATAATTCGAGTTTAGTTTTTATTGAAAATTTAGATTTCATTTAAATCATTTTTGGTGAAATAAAAGCTTTCGATTGTTTTTATAAATCCGAATTCTATTTCACCAATCCTATATTACAGTGGTAGTTTTTGCGTACTAAAAATATAGCTGACTTAACTGAGTGCATTTGAGTTATTTACTTATTGTTACGAAGGGCTGAAAATAGCTGATGCTGATGAATGAACAATATTGAACACCCTGTAAAATCTTCACTCTACGCCACTGGTAATGGGTGAACAAAAAAAAATAGAAACCGGTAAGTTAATGTGAGCAACAGTGGTAACACACTTTTTGCTAAAAGTTAATGTCTCAAAGCAGCAATTTATACAAAAATAGTCAAAACATTGAGCTATTT
Organism: Trididemnum nubilum; assembly: GCA_963965965.1. Classification (NCBI taxonomy): domain Eukaryota; kingdom Metazoa; phylum Chordata; class Ascidiacea; order Aplousobranchia; family Didemnidae; genus Trididemnum; species Trididemnum nubilum. Next base: position 25,950,807 of record OZ014489.1, on the reverse strand, counting down.
TTATCAGAAATTTATTCAAAATCTCCGATCCTTGATAGCTTGCCCTCATACTCCAGGCTTTTAAAAATTATTTGGAATAATTAATTAACATATTTTTATCAGGGGAGGATGAAATGAGGAACTCTTCAATAAGGGTAAACGGACCCAAAGAAATTAATAAGCATTGGCTTATGGGGTACTTGAACTTAATAATATGCTGAACTTAAAAACTGTTTAGGTTTACATGCCAATACTTCACTTAAGGCCGTCAAAATTTTATAGAACAAAAAATAATGCGACATCTAGAGGTGATTCTTTATGTTTCAGAAATAGCTTGGTGATAAAAAAAAGACAATTTATCTCTGAAAATTAATGTAGACTAAAGTAAATAGAATCTGGACACAAATACGGGTCTAAGAACTGGTGCTGTATCGTGTACTTTTAATTACATGGGCACGTTCGCACGAATCTTCATTGACTGCAGCAGGTTGCTCGTAAAACGTACCGTAACAATACGTCTGGCAACTTTAGTAAGTTTAGGATGCAAATTCAAACAGCGTACCAATGTACCGTATCCGTACCATTACAAAAAAAAACGCGTACCGTACAAGCGTACCGTACTTCTTAGCAAAAATTGAGGCGTACCGTACCGTACTAACGTACAGTACTGCCATCCTTGGTCAGCAGAACAGATCCGAGCTGGAAAAAAGAGTAGACTGTACGGTAGCCTAGGTAACAAACGTCTAAAAAGAAGTGAAAATAAAAGTACATATTAGTAGTAGAACAGTAAGCCATTGTTCGCAGTTTAGCTGGAAAAGTTTATTCTAAGGCCGTAGGCTACTGTAAGCAAATACAATAGGCTTACTCACTACTCAGGTACTGGTAATTTTATTATCAGGTATGACTTTGTACGTGGTAGCCTTGTGATAAAAGTTTTATTGCGAGGTTATGATTTAGAATGAAATGTATGGGACAGGCTGACCAACGGCATAAAACTAGGCTGACAGCTTGATTTTCACTGAGATCGCTATAAGCTACCAAACAGTAACAGTCCACTCTTTTTACCTGCTCGGATTTGTTCTGCTGACAAGATCAAACTGATTAGTACGCAGCAAAACGACTCAATGCAGTAGTCAAATAGCGGCGTTGCTTTAGATTGAAACTGGGATGGCGCCGCCAATGACGCTAAGACTATCAACGTCAGGGTTGCCAATAAAAATTATAACATTGGACTCAATTAGAAGCTTCTATGTCGTGTTTGAAGCAGCATATCTCTGAAACGTCGCGGTCAAAAAGGGTAGAGTCAACGCCAATCTACTCTAACATGATTCGCCAAACTTTAACCCTATGTTACTCAATATTTTTGAGGGCACTGATTTGAGGTGAGCTCGGACGCTTTGAGTCTCAAGACGTAATGCTTTAATGTCAACAAGTAGAATCTAATAAACTAATAATGGCAACAAATTGAAGCAGCGATATATATAGTGAGTAAACAAATAAAAGCGAGAACAAAGGCAACATTAATTGAATTCCTTTTGTCTCGCAATATCCATTCATAATGCAATACCACCCATAACAATGAGCAATATGTGCCAATAACCGCATACCGCAGACAAAATTACACCAGGACAAAATATATTAATTCGCTCGGTCACCACAGACCTTCTTCTCAAAATAATGGGTATGACCGACGACTAAGCCCCCGAAGGCTGTCCAGCATGCGCATCAGTCGACAAAAAGAAATACGGACTCGAGCAAATATTAAGAACATGACATAATACAGACACGCAAATGTTCAAAAAAATTGCTACCGGTGCACAGAAAACCGATATGTGTCAAGATAGGGATGTATAAGCGGGAATCTAATGTTGTATACGCGGGAATCTAACGTTGAACGCGTTAAAACCTTAAATATGACCGCTGAAATATTCTCTGTGTTTATGCGACAAGAAATAAGTTACTTAGTCGTTCCACTTAGAACCACGTAGCGCATTTTAGCGCAAAAAAGTGCAAAATAACGCAATGTAAAATAAGTATGGGGCTTTTTCTTGTCCTTAAGCACAGCATAACCATTTGAAACATCATCGAGACTTTGCTCGGAATATAACAATATAATAAGTTAATAACACGCAACATAACAACGATAATATAAAATATTCAGCAACTTTGCTGGTCGCACAAGATATTTCACTGATTTAAGGCTTTGCCACATCCTTCAATTCGCTGTAAACGTTTTGACAGGAAAAGAAGTGTAGTTGCCGTAACGTTGGTTTATCATGGAGAAATTCAATTACGTCAAGGAGGTAAGGAAAAAAAATGCAAATAGAATTACGCACGTCAGAAAGGTTAACTATAAGACACCCATTTCGGCAGAACATTTCGTGCAAGACTTATCTGTAGCACGGTATGGATATAGGAGTCAGGATTGATAACGATAAAATTGACTTGCTACATATTCAAAAATTCGCATTATACAGATAAATACTTCAGCCTTAATACAAATATACAGCGCTTTAATCAATTACATTTTCTCAAATTGTAAGATTCTGAAAAAAATTTACACGTAAATAGGCAAAAAATTACTGGTAAATATGCAAATAATATTTTACACGTAAATATGCAAAAAAATTATACGCACAAAAAACAAACTAAAAGTCTGTACCGTCTTTTTCCCCCGAAGTTTCTTCGTTAGGGTTTCCGGACGCTTTCGAACAATACTTCCGGGCACTTTTGAACCGCACTTTCGCGCACTTTCAACCGACACTCAAACAGTTTTGAAAAACGCTTTTTGTCCTGTTTCGGAGCAGTTCTCTGAGCTCTTCTCGAACTCTTCTCCGACTCTACTCGAACTTTTCTTCGACTCTTCTCGAGCAAGTAAGCAATTCTTCAGCTTAATTGCTTCACTTAGAGTTTTTTTTATATATTCTAATGGAAAAAGCTTGTTGTTGAAGCTTTGGTTCTGCGTAGACTCACACGGACTGCCAATTTGGTGAGCGCCCCTTCGGGCGCTCCTCACACGGGCACCAATTTGGTGGTGAATACGCAATACGTCTCACAGCGTCATGCGCAAGTGGAATTTAATAAAGTAATAATGGCAACAAATTGAAGCAGCGAAATATCTACAGCGAGTTAACAAAGAAAAGCGAGAACAAAGACAACAATAATTAAATTCCTTTTGTCTCGCAATATTCGTGCATTATGCAATACCATCCATAACAATAAGCAATATGTGCTAATAACCGGATACTGCAGACAAAATTACACAAGAACAAAATATATTAATTCACTCGGTCCCTACAGACTTCTCAACAGAAGGGTTTCTGAAGCTTACCGTACTTTTTGAATAATAACTTGAAAACCACATAAGTTATGAAATTCAAAATTTCACTGCATGGTAGAGCATTTATTCCTCTTTTAGTACAGCATTAACAACTTTGGAATAAATTTATTCTAAAAAGTTAATGAAATATGCATTTTATTTAGAGTGGTAAAGTTTCTGAGTTCAAGCGCTTAGTTAATAAGCGTTAAAAGAGATTATAATGGTTTTACGGAATTGCGATTAAGCATAAAATGCGATTACGATGGCTTTGCTGAGGGAAAACGGTATTAAAGGTAGTAATTAGGATGATGATGCCGTTTAGTTGTACTTAACACGCACAGGCGGGTCTTTGTTGACGTAACGAATAATACATAGCTTGTTGCCATGCGATCAGCTTTATTTACGTAAATGAATAATTTGTAAAATTCTATTACGATTAGTAAAAAATATCGTTTATAATTGTGAATAATAAGTGTCAGAACAGAGTTTTCGCAAAACCACATAGTTTTTCAAGAACGCGAAAATTATTGGCTGTCAAACGCTGTATCAACTCATGCTCGTTACTATTTTATCGTCTATCTGCAGAATGTGCACATCATAGCGGGCGCAATATGAACTTTTTTAGTGGTTATTTTAGTAATCTAGGCTTGTTTTTTGTCTTTTAATTTTCATCGGCTTTTTAAGTACGAAATTTTTATCTTGATCAGCATCAACTAAACTTGTGGCTATTCTGTGGAGTTTCAAACTCGTGGTGTTTGCAAGCGCTGGGGTTCGTAATATATGATGCGCGCGGCACATCTTGCTTGCCGCGAGACTTGATATGATTACAAGCTCGATCTCCGTTTACTGTATTTTTGAACGTTTACTGCAAAATTTAATTTACGGTTTGATTTACAACTTAAAAACCTGGTTTTCAGTAAATAGATCTCAGTTGGTCTTCCTTTATTCAGTAGTTATCATTTGGTAAAGTTTTAAGCACGGTTTTATTTTAGTAAGTAAACTTTTAAATACTTTTATTTTAGTAAGTAAAGTTTTAAGCACGCACATCCTCCCAAAATAATCTGTATCTCTGACACTTGGCTAAAGGCTGATTCAATAAAAACCTCTCAATTCGTGTCTACACATTCCATCACTCTCCAGCGATTGTTACTGATGCAGGTGGAGTTGCAATGTATATCTCTAACAAATTCCACTTTAAAATCATTTAAGAATACAATATTGAGAATGCCGATTGCAAAAATCTTTGGATAAAACTACAAAATCCTGGAATTAAAGCAAATTATGTTTGTAGGAGTCGCTTATTGCCACCCAACCAACAGACATGACGATTTTATTGATGCTGTTAACTCAAGTATCAACAAAATTGCAAAATCAAACCAAACTTTTTATCTCTTGGGAGACTTCAACATAAACACTGCCCCAAATGCCATAAATTCTTCTTCGGATAAGCTAATTAATATGTTATTAGGTTAGGGTGCCAGTGTTTTTTCCTGTCTGTAGATATTAAAAATAAAATATTTTGGCGTGGTTTGGGGTATGGCCCCCCTCGGGGATCCCCCCAAAACCAATCTTTTGAACGACTTTATTTACGGTGCCAGTGTTTTTTGATATCAGGACTACGTATTTTGGAGATGAATATTTTGACATAATTTGGGGTGCCACCCCCCGGGGACCCCCCAAAAATCAATTTTTTGATTGCATCAAACTAGGGTATTAGTTTTTTTTACTATCAGCTTATAGCTAAGACACGAATGTTTTGACATCATTTGAGAATACTCCCCCCTGCAAACCCCCCCAAAATGGACCCTCCAAATATTAATTTTTTGTTTGGCTCAAAGTAGGATGCCAGTTTTATTTTTTGTTATCAACAGATACAACAGACAAATATTTCGACATAGTTTGAGGGTGTCACCCCCCCAGGAAAGCCCCCCAAAGTGGACCCCGTTAGTTTCAGTGGTAATACGATCATAAGTGAAAGGGTGCAATATCCAAGACTTAGCATCAAGTGTGTCATTCTGTTCAGCAGTGAAATATTTCTCAAAATTTTCTTGCAGCAATTTAAGATGCGCTTCAATAAGTGGAAGTAGTTGCATCTAAAAATTGCTTCCATGTTCTGTCATGAAGTCATGTAAAAGGGAAAAGTCTGAAAAGTTTTTTGATGCAACTCAGTTCTGCCACAGAGGTAATTCTTTAGACAAGTTCTGCCACAGAAGTATGTGCGTATAACGTTGATTCCAGTTTTACACACATGCACACAATTGCATCAGACACCACGTCACACAAAAACAAATATGTATTGCCCAAATAAGCTTGAGATACATGAAAGATGAGACCATTTGGAGGGCAGCAATAAAGGCCCGCGGGCCGTATTTTGTGCAGGCCTAGTGTACTCCCATTCTATGGTTTAATTTAATAGGCTGCCGTAGCCGTAAACCTACTGATGCTTTATGCTAGTCTACTGCTGATTGTGGTCTAACTTTGTATCGCAAGTACCATTTGCTACTAAGAGAAGACAGCCGCAGGTGTCACCTAATAACGAGAAAATTAGAAGAGTAACTTTTGCGTTTTGCGTGTTAAGTAGGCCCCTAAACAAAGAAAAAGTTGTCCTGCTAATTTTCTTGCTGTTGGTGACATGTGTGGCCGTCTTCTCGTAGTAGGCCATGCAAGTACATAAATCATAAATACACGACTACCCAAACCAAATAGTAGGAAAGAGTCTGATGCTTAATAATTGCCCTATTGCTACAAAATGTGTTTGTCTAGTTTCAAACTTATGGTTACTGTCAGTTTGTCGCATCATAGTTCATTTTTATTTACAATTTTTTAAAAAAGGTACTGTGTATATAGTCGGTAAGCTTGTGATGCACCCCTTGTGTACCCTTTCGTAGTGGTGCAACCCTGATATTTTTGGTGCACCCTAGAGTGCACCGTGCACACCGGTTAAAGAGCACTCGGCTAAATTATGCTATACTATCCGACAAATTTTAAATTTTTAAAGCGGATAAAAATTGGTGATTCTACGAGGTTGTGAGTAAAAATTGACAAAATTTTATAAAACTTCAAAAGCTAAAAAATCAAACAATTATTCATTAACATAAATTAAGATTAATATTTTTGTGACACAAATCTACAATATTTTCAACCAAAAATGATGCCAAAATGATAAAAAAGCTTTAATAAGGCCTTCGAGCAAAAACGCTTTGCTAAAAGTTCTGATTTTTTTGGTAATATATAAGCACGCCGGCTGGAAGCCACTCTGTTAATAACCATCTATTTTATCAACTTTGAATAACAGAACAACTTCGCTACTTTTTATGCGGCAAATTTCTGATTTAAGAAAAAAAGAGTCAGCTAGAGAAATTCTTATTGAACAAAGAGACGTAGACGATAACATATTTGGGGATGAGCCATTATTTCATGCCTTTTTCTTTTTCGGCAGCGGCACAATATAGAGAAAATACGCAAAACCAGTTAAGATCGGTGTAATGAAATCAAATCTTTCATTATACCTGCTGTGACACGCCGAAGAGTGTAACGAGTTGGCGGGGCCCATCTCCGCGTCAGTGTGCCCGGACAACATAGGTCCTTTCGAAGAAATGTCGCAGCTGTGGCGAGCCGTTGGCAACACTGTGTCCGACTTGACCGGCCTGAGATTTGAACCTCAGACCTATCGCTCCAGAGACGAACGCGTTACCGCTCGACCACCTCATATTATTTTCAGCCCAACAAGACAAAATTTTTGCTGCCTTGAAATCGTCAAGCTCAAGGTTACAAATTCAAAGTAATAGATAAAAACATGCTACATTTTATATTTAGTAACGTTTAGAGGATGTTTCCCGTCCATTCCTTTTGTTCATGTCATAAAAACTTGAAATAATCAGCAATACGTTACTGAAACAGTAAGAGTTCCATAGTGTTTTTATGCTTTTTTTTTGAATTATTTGTGCAGCTAAACAGCACGTGCTTTTAAATAAAAATTGAACAAAAATAATCTCAGTATTGAGACTGTATTGGAGTTCAAATAACCTTAGAGCTCTGGAGCTGAAGCAATTCGATGTTTTTTAAATGGCTCTAAAAACGTGTGAAATGTATTCCAAACAGCTTTACTGTAAAATAGCGATTTTAAGCGGTAACGTGTTTGTCTCTGGACCGGGAGGTCTGAGGTTTCAATCTCGGGCCGGTCATATCAGGCACAATCTTGCCAACGGCTCGCCACCGCTGCGACATTTCTTTGAAAGAAACTGTGTTGCCGGGCGCAATAACGGATGATAAACCTCACAATCTCGTTACACGCTTTGGCGTACTACAGCAAATGTAATGAAAAATTTGATTTTTTTCAAAAAACTTCAAATATTGCTCAGAGTCTGATATTAGTTTTTTCAGTAATATCGATTTCGAGCAATATATCTTTTATAAAACTGCTGACAAGAAGCCAAAACTTTGTTTCCTAGCATGTTTTGATTAGCAGGTGAGTTGCTGCGACTACAGCATAATTATGTGTTCCAGCATCGGTATTCAAAAGTCCTTTAGTTTCAGATTGTTTTTATTTTTGTCGTATGCTGGAGGTGAACCCATGGCCTTTGGTCATTTGTTTATCGCTTAATTTGTTTCAGTTGCAGTTGCTAAAAGCAACCAATTGTAAAGGACTTTTTTCAGCTGCAGTGTTGCACGCAATCTTTTGTTGCTTTTTTGAATTTTTTCAAACCCAATTAGTTTTGTTTTTTGGGTTGGAAGAAAGACCGTTTTTGATTTTTTACAAGAACAGCGAACCTCAATTGAATTTGCGATTGCTTTTTTATACTTTGGATATTCAGTATGACTCGCGATTTTATCTGCAATACTCTTACTGTTACTGTGATGTCTACAACGGAATAAAACAGGATGACCGCATCCTTGGAGACTGTTTTAGTATGCCAAGGAGTGTAGTCTTTTAGAAAGCATAGTAAGGCTTGAGCGCTCCGCCGGGCTCTTATCGTTTTCGACCTCCATCGTATTCAAATATTCCTGTTTCGAAACTCATTCAGGTTTCAAAAGTTTGATTTGGAATACGTTTCAACCAACGTGTTTTGAAAGTTCGAAATAATTTTTCTTCATAATGTATTTCCTTCGTGATCGTCATTTTGTTTTTAAAAAAATGTAACAATGAAAAAACCTTCGTATTCAAATATTCTTTATTTGATATTGGAAAAAAAGTTGGAGCTTCTAAAATCTGTAAAAAGTCGTGTAGTAAATACCGAACAAAAATCTTTGGTTTCGTGTTCGTACAAGCAAATTTCTAAATTTGAGTTCAAACGCGAATTAAAAAACGTAATTAAAATGTAATAATAGTTAAATAATAATTCTGCTTGTTGGTATTACAAAACCGTAACAAATTTAAGACGAAGATTAGCGGTAACTCCGTGAGGAGCCCAACGGGTCTTTACTTCAAATTCTTAAAATTGCCCGATCCGAAGAAAGACCGCAACCGCAATCCTTCGTTTCGATAAATGTATTCAGATATACACGGAGCCGGATTCCGCATTGAGAATTTCTGGATTTTGCAAAATTCTCCGGTTTCGGATCCGGTTTTAAGATGTTAAATATGCTGTACTTCCGGATTTTTCGGATATTGTATTTTTGTTTGAGGAAAAAATTAGCAAATGAAAAATCCTTGTCAAAAGTAATAAAATTGGAAGGCTGCTTTTCAAAAACGTTGTTAGCACCAGAACGCTTTTTTTTTATACCTGATACAGCACTTAGTGGGGTAGGCCTAATTGAATAAAAGAAGTTAGAGGAACCCCAACAGTTGGCTTAGCAAATCTAGTTACCCGGTAACAAAGCGTCCTATTAAACGATTAACTTGAGATAAGTCGGTATCAGATGTTAGCTTTTAGGTATTAGCGGTTAGACTACTAACGTACTAGGGCCAGACTATACCTATCGTACACTTGGGGTCTACATCAGTGCAGTGTGTTTCAACATGATTGTTTCATTAGCACGTGATTCGCAATGAGTATCGCGACATGTCTTGCACAAAGGATAAAGTTACCTTTTAGATCTGCTATAAAGCAGTTTTGGTCAACTTCATTGGTTAAACCCCGCGTTAAAATTGTAAGCTTTTATTTTCTTAGTTAAAAATGCATTTACAGTACATTACCATCATAATCCCTAACCTGCTAACTCAAGTCCAAACCCTTGCAGCTATGGGAGTCGTATTGATACCCAAATTAAAGTGAGGGTTTAAACTGGGATTGGTTTAGAATTAGAATTTGAGTTAGTACCGGTAGTTCTTGGGGATTAGTTGCATGCACTCGCTGATATTGTTTGGTCATTAAGTTTATTTATGATTGCTGACAGCTGGTAATAGTCGTTACTCACGAAACAAGCAGCTTTGCTTGCAGTTAGCGCCAGCTACAAAAAAGCACAGCCTATCCGATTTGTCTAGCTGAGAGAAATACTGCAACTAAAAAGAGATGATTTTGTCAGCTTTGTTTTGAATCTCTTTTTCAGTTTGGTTGTATAAATGTTTTGAATTCCCAATAATATGCTGAATGACTTTATAAGTCAGGTTTGCATTGTATAGGTTGCTTAAATTTATCAATAATGTTGATGAGCACCAGTTACTGGTATGTGCATTTATTTAAATTTGTAAGAATAATATGCAATATGGTTACAAGCTTACATGTCATGACCATGTTACCGGTATGTAATTCTTACAACCAGATTAGCCTGGTAACAATTTAATGAATTGCTGTAAGTGTTACGGAAATTAGTGTTCAGTGTTTGTATGCTTGTTTAACAGGTTTAGTGTGGGAAATAATTCAATAATTTAAGCGCATACTAGAGAACAGAGAACTACGGTACCAGTGCTGTGAAGTCTTAAAAATTACGGTTGTGTTTATTAACTGCTACCCTTACCATAGATATGATTAACATTCTTGAATAGAAATTTTTTAAAAAATAACTATAAATTATGCAGCTTTTTTGTTTAATTTACTTTTTTATGAATAACTGAAGTAACACTCATGCATCTGCTGTATTGTCAATGTCCCAGATCTGCCAGATTTATATACTATGACTGTTTTTAAGAGTTATCCCTTATTTCTTTGCAGCATTGCATTTGACTATTTTCTTAAGAATGGGCTTTTCAAAGTGCTTGTAATATTAATGTGGATAACCTGTAGAGCTACGGCTTCTTTCGGTTTATTGATATGTATAATTTCCAGAGCTGGGCAAGTCCGCAAGTTAGTCCGCAAGTCCGCAAATCCGCAATTGCGGACTAACGAAAAAAGTTGCGGACAAGCGGACTTGCAGACTTTGGCAGTTTAAATTGCGGACTTGCGGTTGCGGACTATTTTTAATTTTAGTCCCCAATTCCACAAGTTTTATACCAATATTGAAATTTCTTTCTATTTTCGAAAAGCATTTATGTTTTTACCCACTCAAACTCGAGAAATCAATTAAACTTTTTTGAGTTCAAGTTCGGCAAAAATATCAAGTTTTTCGAGTTCAGGCTGACAAAAATACTAGGTCTGCTTTTTGACTTAATCGCTTTTTTTTTGTTAACATGCTGTTTTTTCGGGTTCGGCAAACCATTCGACTTCTTTCGAGTTTAAGTTCGAATTTGCAGGCGTGGTTCAAAGTATGGCGTTGTTGTTTTTTACCGTGAGTTCAAAAATTAGCCACTGGTGTATCATTTTTTGTACTGGTAGCCAGTGCCGTCACTACGGTGGGGCAAAGGGCGCCGTATCCCCCCTAAAGACTGCTTGTGCCCCCCCATTTCGGTTTGCTCAGAATGCTTTTTTTGGAACATCATGTAACGACATGACAACAGGCAAAAACGGAAAAAGGAAAAATAATTTTGAATCATAATTCTCGCTTGAAGTTTTCTCGATTGTTTGTAAAATTGCTGGCCAACAACTGCTTTACATAAATGTGACCCAATAATCGGTCTTATTAACACGCTTTTACGGATTTGCCGCGGAATAGGGATGTATGACTGCAGAAGCGTTATGGGTATTTCGTTAATGACTGTGACCCGAAACAATACGTGAAAACATTTTTTAAAGAACCTGCTGTTCTTTTTTTTTTTTTAGAGCACACTCAAGATTTATTTTAGGTCGCAGCCAGTCGCGCAACTAAGGGGAAGGGGCTAAGGGGGCATCAACCCCCTTTAGCCAAGTCATTTAAAAAATATAACCAAAAAAAGAATAAGCGTTTAAACGTGTTTTGGACTTGACCTGAAGTATATGGGGGCTCAAGAAACTAAACAATTTAAGTCTTTCAATGGCTTCTGAATTTTAGCAATTTACTGTAACATACTGATATGGTTCTAAAACGTGCAAAATGTGATTCAAATGGCGTTAAAATCGCTATTTTTGCTATAAATCGCAAAAATCACCCACGCTCTGCCCCCTCTATGACATGCTTGAGTTGTAACGGTTTGTTCGGCACGGGACCTAAATTAGAAAATTTTTGTGCAACAAAACATTTACTTTTGGTTTAAGCCCCCTCTCTCTTAGCAAAACCCTGGTTGCGCTTCTGGTCGCATTCACTCCTGTAGACAGATTTTTTAGGCGATTATATGGACCGCATACGAAATGAGCTAAATAACACTGCTGGGCTCATATGTCTCTTTTTTTAAAGATGAATATAAAATTGTAGCTTTAAAACATCAGTTTTTATGTGCAAAAGTTCAGTTTATTTTATAGTGCCCCCCATTTTCTGCTAGGGCCTCCTCACTTCGTTTGGTCTGGCAACGACACTGCTGGTCGCGTGTGGTCATCTCGTTCCCACAGTATTTAGAGAAACTAGAGACTAAAAATTTAATAAAACGATTAGTGATATGTTTTTTTGCCTTCTGCTGCCTTTGCCTATTCCTGCCTCGAAAAAAAAACGTTTTTTTAGAATATCTTGTTGTAAGCGGAAATACGGATTGTGCTTTGCTATTTGATGGCTTCTCACTGTAATCCAATCGCTTTTAATCTTCGAAGCCCTAGTTTCATTATAGCATTTTTAGGATTCGTCGGTGGGTTGTGGATTATGCTTCCATGCAGTTTAGGCACCTACTGTATAAGCAGTAGCGCAACCCAGGAGGGCTGGGGGCTACAACCCCCTTAGCCAAGTCAAGTAACCCAAAATACAAGCGTTTAAATTTGTTTTGAGTTGGACCTAAAGGGAAGAGGGTCTGAGCAAATCTTAAGTTTGCCATCCGAAAGAGTAGATCAAAAGCAAGTCATGCTGTGGTACATTTACTACAATCAACGATTGTGAGTAATTCCTTTTATTGCGTGGAATGTATCCACCGTACGTTTGCTATACTTTCCACAAGTCACAACTTTTGACTTATGTTTGCTAGTCAACTCTGAGCAGATCATTTCAGGACATCTTTGATTGCAAAATCTTCCATTCGGTTCATAAAAAATTGTGGACTTGCGGTGCGAACTTGAAATATTACGAAATTGCGGACTTGCGGTTACGGACTTCAAGAATTACGAAGTTGCGGACTTGTGGTTGCGGACTCAAGAATCCTGAAACGTCGTTGCGGACTTGCGGTTGCAGACTATGCTTTTAAACGTGCAATTGCGGACTTCCGGTTGCGGATAAAGAAAACTGAAATTCGGTAGCGGATTTGCGGACTGCGGACTTAAAAAAAAACTTGCGGTGCCCAGCACTGATAATTTCTGTGGGATTAATCAGGCTTTATTGTAGAGTTTTACCTTAGTCGGTCATATATTGCTAGGTTTGTCTTGGTACCAAACCACTTGCACATCAAATGTGTAGCTATGATGATGTGAAAAAGTAGGTGTACTAAAACAATGAACTACAGTAAATAGATAGTATTGGTGAATACTTATTGAATACAGGTGTACTGTATATATAATTGGAGTATTTACAAGATGTTAAAGTGTGTATTCATATGTTTGTATTTTCTGAAGGACAAAGTTGATCTATAAACTTAAAGTACATGTCTTGTATACTCGTATACAGAGTATTCGAGTATCACTTTCTTTATACTAAATCCAAGTATACAAGAAGAGAGTTTTATTTTTAGTAATATAGTACACTAATATTTTTAAATATCGGGGGCCCTATATGTTTTGATGAGTTTGCATTTCTTAATTTTTCGCATTAGGATTCGGATAGCAAAAATAAATTTCGGATAAGGTTTTGGATTCGGATATTGATAAAAGTTTCGGATTAGGATTCGGAGTCACAAAGTGTGACTCCGTACATCTCTAGTACTCAGTTATCGTGTGTAAAATAATATCAGGGCAACTTAAACAAATGGAGCAGATTTTTACTAAAATTATTTCAGGCTGACTTTTAACATAAAAAAAGCATTCAACGTGCAAAATAAAATAGTGTGCACTGTCCAGCACCAAACCAAAAACAAAAGATGAGCTCAGGTCCAACATAAAATGTAAGAACACTTGAAAAAGGTTATAACTAGGGCCATTTTTATTTTGATCTAAAAAAATTTAACTTTGACTTTAATTTGCTAAATTTTGACTTTATTTGGGCTGGAACCGTATTGGCCTTATTGAGCTCCAAATTTTGATTAAAAAATAGTTTTGTTATTTGCAATTCGCGTAAGTTTGAAGCAGATAACTTTCTTCACTTTTCATTAAGAGCATTTATAAAGAAAATCAATCAGTCAGTCTTGTGATTAAAGTAACTAATAGCTGCAAGACAAAATCCCAGGAATCTGCATTCTTTTTAATAGCCAATAAATTTTGAATTGGAATATGCTATTCTTAAATTTTTACGAATTTTTGACTTCATTTGTTCTTAAATCTGTATTGAAAAATAAATTGACACAATTTCAATATTGCTTGGTAAAGCGTTGCGTTGTGTAAAAGTTTTATCAAATGCTAAAGCTGTGAAAGCATAATAGTACAATCCTAAGATTTCAAAAATCTGTTAAATTCGTTATGATATACGGTACTGTATAATAAAAATTGACTTTTTGATTTTTGAATTTGGACAAATAGTGTTCTTAGTTATTTTATTCATCCCGAGGCTGGCAATCTTAGTTTGTTTTTAATTAAAAAAAAAAAAAGTTTTGCGTTATCATAAACTCCTTTTTATAAAGAAGTTGACCCAGGCAATTGTATTGCGACAGATTGCAATTATTTGCAGAAGTTTGAGAAGCAAAACTTCATTCAAACATGTATAAAATTGCTCATAATGTTTCATTGGAGCTCAAACATCCAAAAAAATGAAGAAAAAATCTTTGGTTTGCTTTTAAAAAAGAATTTTTGATCACACACAATTTTGACAAATTTTGAACTAACCCAAAATTTTGACTTTATTTTGATCTATAAAATTTACCAAAATTGGCTCCAGAGCCCCCGAAACTAATCTTTGTATACGTTTGATGATATGATAAAGCCCTGAAAAAATTTTTACTTGAATGATTTTTGCGGGCCCTGTTATCACGTGAATATAATCACGAAAATGCAACGACGAGAAATGATTGTAAAGACAAACATGTGGAGAAGAAGCTTGTCAGATACGTCATATATTAAACAAGAGGCACTTTTGACTATGTGATTTTGGAACAGTTGGCATTAGTGATGATAATAAATTATTACACCTTCCGCCTTTATTACATGTGTCATTTTAGTTTTTATCTGAATTTCAAACAAATTGCATACTTAAACTTAGCGGTGAACGCAAACTTTAGCTGTGTATACAAACTTAGACTCGTGTATTTAGGTCTCGTGTCTTTTGGGACTCGTGCCCATTAGGTTTCGTGCATTGTAGTACTGGTGTATTTTAGGACTCGTGTCTTTAGGACTCGCGTCCATTAGGACTCTTCCCTCGAGGACTAGTGTCTTTTAGGATTCGTGTATTTTAGAACTCGTGTCTTTGAGGATCCATGTCCGTTAGGACTCGTGGCATTTAAAACTCCTGTCTTTTAGGACTTGTGTTTTTGGACTAATGTATGGGATTCGTTGTTTGCATCCACTCTCATTTGTACGTAAACTTCACACTGAAAATTAACAATGGTCAAATCCAAGAACGAATCACTTCTTACTAATTCAAATCTTAGCACAGGCAATTTGACACCTAATTTTAACAAATTACTTATAAGAGTGGTCAGATGCGTCATTCTCATAAACAATGTTTTGATATTAAAAAGTTACTCAGTTTCAGATTTAATTTGTTTTCTGTTAATAAATATGATTCAAGTGCAGTTTATGTGTTCAATTATTAATTAGTAAATAGCTCTGCTCCTTGCAAACTTTTTGCTTTAGCTATTTTGTATATTATTTTTCATTTTGCTTTAATATTATGCGGCCGTTTGAATAAATGTCATTTTGAGAATGCGGTTTTGACACTAAAAAATTTGCCCACTCCTACGTTAGAGCTTTGAAGCATATTCTGCCAAAACCCGCTCGATAAACAACGCAGCACGTTGTAGGTATCTGCTAGAAAACTTACCTTTAATGTAGAGTCTTGTATTATTTTTTGAGAAACGGTGTTAAAATCATTAAAAATAATCTGCCCTGCTTTCAACTAATGACTGTTGACCCCATCCTAAATCTTTGTTTGTGCATTTGTGTCTGATTAATTATTGATTTTCGCAATCTTGTGACTTAAATCGAAAAGATTATTTGCCATTGTATAATCGGTGTTTAAATGAAATTATTGAGCAATTATTATCTTTTGTTAAAAATAAGCTGCTAATTGGCATATCTTCAAAGACCTTCAAAGGCTAATTAGACCGTATTTAGAATCGTTGTGTTAGAATGTTCTTTTTATGCATTATTGTGTAGACTGGCTGCAGTAGATTGGCAGCTGACAGGCTTTGTTTGTTGATTTCTGGCCTTTGATGCTAGAGAAAAGACGATGCCATGTGTTTTTTATGACTTGGAACTATTTAAACCTGCTTGGAGCCTGAGAGCTCAGTAGTGACAAAAATGAGTGAAGTGAACAGTGTCAGTTTTTGGTGATACGTGTTAAATGCTGCTTAACTTGGGTAAATTGCGTTTTGCAATCCCTTCCCTTCCTCTCCATCCTTGTTTATGGAGTTGGCTATTGACGGTAAGGAAACAGAGTTGTAGATTGGAAGAAAAGCCCTGAATTGGTATTTTGAGACTACTTTGTTTTTTTTTTCTGTATTTTTCTTTATTCAATATAATAATAAATTCCATTAAAAATCAGTAAATCAAGTGCTCAGCTGTCAGAAGGAGAAAGAGATTGGGAGAGTTTGGCATAGCTCTCCTACACGTTATTGAACTTGGCTATAATACTCCGCATTGTTGCCCTGCAGAAAACACAAAACGGTTCGAATTGGCAAGTCTTGGCAGATATTCAAATTTAAGAATTAAGCTTTAACGAGAAATGGTTTGAGAAACTGACTTATATCGCAGGACCGGGTTAGAAAGACTTTATCGTTTGTAACAAACGGTAGTTTTTTTAATGATATTATACTGCTTTTACATTAACCATTTGA
Organism: Trididemnum nubilum; assembly: GCA_963965965.1. NCBI lineage: Eukaryota > Metazoa > Chordata > Ascidiacea > Aplousobranchia > Didemnidae > Trididemnum > Trididemnum nubilum. Next base: position 25,934,065 of record OZ014489.1, on the reverse strand, counting down.
CGAAAGGGCCCAAAAAAGTGCCCTTTTTCCCAATAACACGGCTCCGTCGACACTGTTGTATAGCCTCAAATAATGTAGTTTTCTCTCTTCAGACTACTGATGCGTTGGCCATTTCTTCCTTATATGACATTTTGATGTTTTGTTTCAGCTTTTGACGCGACAACAAGATCTTTTTGGTTGGGTCTTTCAATTAATAACAATAACACCGATGTGTTTGCTTGGTCGGACGGTTCACCTTTGGTAAATGATATAACTTATTTCTTTGGCAGGTTTAGAATATCATTTTGTTTTTGAACTGGTGTTAACTAAATATTTCGGCTGGTCCAAACTAAGCTCGAACTTGAAAATTGATTTACTAAAACTGTATGGATTCTAAAACAGTCCAAAATTGATCTCAGAAAAATGAAAGAAAAGGAAGCAGTTTATTAGCAGATTTTTTTTAGTATAGCCGCTGAACTGCTCTTTCGGCTAATTAAACTTACGATAAAAGCAATTTATTTCGCGGAAGATAAAATCTGTTGCGTTGGATCAGATTTTTGTAATTACAAAGCTCAATTGCTCATGTCCTTAAGCCAAAAAGGTTTTGAAGCATCTGTATACAATTTAAGACGTCATGGAGGCATAATAAACTATAAAATGCAAATAAGTGGTGACTTGTAGTCTACAGTTACTGCAATGCATAAAGTTAGTTGATTATATCATTTTTTTAGAAATTTAATGCAGTTTTGCTCGTCTCTTTAATTTTTTGGTTCCTGCTTATAAAAGCAAAGAAATGAGTAGGTAGAATTCAAATTAACTGCTACCAAAAAATCGCAAATTTTCAAAAAATGGCTTAAATTCTTGTGCTGTCATTTTGATGACGTCATAACCATAATATGACGTCATCGAATCATTGATAACATAATTCTATCAGTTTTTAACAACTCATTTCGAAATAAGTTGCAAGACTCTGACAGTATCGAGCAAAAAATTTTGACTTTAACACCCTAATTTAAAAAATGGTATGAGAGGAAAGGGGGAAGCAGTCATGCGTAAAAAACGTCAAATGTTTTCGTGGTATAAAAATATCTATTCTGTATTAGTTTGTTTTTGTTGTTGGTTCTTCATTCACTTTCACGCGCACGAATGATTGTTTAAGAGATAGTTAACATACTTTTGAACATAAAAAGCATGGTATTACATTCAACGTTTGGGTGCAAGACCGGCGCGTAGCCAGAAATTTGCAATGGGGGGGGCTGATTTGAGGGTCTGGGGGCGGATCCCCCCGCGCTTGAAGATTTTGCATTTTTTTTGCAAAAATAATTTAATTTTAGGGCTATTTAGATAAAAATGATGCTTTTGAAACGTGGCATAGAATTTGGCAGCGCAAACCTGATTAAACTGTCTGCATAAATGAGCTATGTGGAAGGTGGCTAATGGTAAAATTTTAACTCTCTTGTTTACATGCTGGTAAATCATAAAATTCTATTGTTCAAGAAAACTCACACAGAGTAATCTATTTTCGTCTATATTTTGTAGAGAAAAATATTTGAGGGGGGACTAATGGAAAAATTTTTGAGATAAGTGATTTGGTAATTAACTAATACTGAATAGCCACCCCAACTTCTAAGTTTATAATATGTCTGTTGATGAAACCTACGGTTAGCATTCTTACACAAGCGATCAAATCTGATTGCTTATTTTTGGCCATTTTTCAACGTTTACATTGATTTATGAGTTTTATTTTTGGGCACCCCCTACATTTATGCTGCAAAAGATGCTTTAAATTACTTTTTAGTCCATTCCAGTACAAAAAACAGTCTCGGAAGAGCTAAAAACGCGGTATTTTTCTTAGTCTGCATTTTGGTTGACAGGATAATGAGGGGCTATACCCCCCGCTCTCCCTGGCTACGCTACTGAACAAGATTATGCTAACCACCAAAGGTGTCATTAAGGCAACTAATTTTGATATTTCCGATAAAATAATTCCAATGATTTTTTGTGAACAAAATTCTGTGTTAGTGCTTATGAAAAGAAACAGTTAAGGCAGTGGAAAGTTGTTTAAATTCAGTAACAGCAAAATAAAATATTAGCCTCAAATACCTCAAGAGCGTGATAATGAAGATAACATAGTTTTGCAGCAAGCCCTTCGATTTTTTTGTGCTTGCGGCAAAAATTGAAACAACAGCTATGGGTACAAAGCTGCCAAAACCTACATCAAATGCAAAGCTGGCAAAACAAAACTTGTTGCATTTTTCGGCACGATTTCAAGCTCAGGCTTACAAAAAACACTAAAAGCAAAGCTTCATACAGAGTTTTAAAAGAAAGCTCATTATGATGTCAATTTCCGCCTTACCCATTTCACATCAGCGTAGCCAGAAAGCCCGCCTCCCAATTGACATTCCACCAATGATGAAAATGATGACAACATGGCCTATAAATTTTCTTCAGTTTAGTTTCTTTTAGCATTTACGCGTACAAGAGAAATTAACACTAATATTAACCAAATGGGAGTTTGCCAGCAAACCCAGTGAACAGCCGACGCGTAGCTAATGCTTTGACGCTCAAAAGTACTTTTTGTCTACCATTAAATCAGCAATTACTGTTCAAAAATATCTGATTATGGAACCTCCAGAAAAGCAGAATCAAAATATTTGTCAGTTTAATATCTCCTGATATCATAAAACACTGGTACGGTAAGTTGAGTCATTCAAAAAACTGATTTTTGAGGGGTCCATTTGGGGGATACCGGGGGGGGGGGGGTGGCACCCCCAAACTATGCCAAAATATTTGTCTGTTAAATCTCTGCTGATATCAAAACAAACTGGCACCCTAAGTTAAGCGGTAAAAAAATTAATTTCTTGGGGGCCCCATTTCGAGGGGTTTCCGGTGGAGTTGCCCCAAAAAATTTCGGGAGAAAAAATTGCATTTGCAGCTCAACAACTTTACACAAAAATTAAATTTCGATGTTTTGTGGTTAAGGAGAAGAAGAGCGTACAAAATTTAGAAAGAAAAAAAAAGAAAATAAAAGAATAAAACAGGAAAAAAAAAGAAAAAAACCTCATCGCGGCCAAAAGTGAGTTGGTTGGGATGAAAGGGTATCTTAAGACTTACAACAATATGAAATATTTTTTGCCGTAGTTAATAAGCCGTTTTTGACAGAGACCGCTTTTTACGCCAAACTTGCGGAGCGGTTTTCGGGTTCTAAAACTAAAGTCACGTGACCTATTGCCTCAAAATTTGGTACAAACATACGATTTATTACTCTCAAACTCCTGTCAAAATTTCATGTAACTCGACAAAACCGTTCTCGAGTTACAAGCAAAAGTCTGAAATTTCTCACTCGTTAGTTGGAAAATGGCCGAGTAAAAACAAAGGAACAGGCGACGCGAGCGTCGGTTGTTCCAAGAAACCTCATCGTGGCCAAAAGTGGGTTGGTTGGGATGAAAGGGTATTTTAAGACATATAACCTAATTAAATATTTTTTGCCTTACCTAAGCCGTTTTTGATTAAGGCGGCTTTTTACGCCAAACTTTCGGGGCGGCTTTCGGGTCCTAAAACCAAAGTCACGTGACCTATTGCCTCGAAATTTGGTACAAACATACAATTTATTACTCTCAAACTCCTGTCGAAATTTCATGTTACTCGACAAAACCGTTCTCGAGTTATAAGCAAAAGTCTGAAATTTTGCACTCGTTCGTTGGAAATATAGCCAAGTAAAAACAAAGAAACCCACGACGCGAGCGTCGGTTCGTTCCAAATAATGACGTTCACGTATTCACGTCATTACAATATCATGCAATTCTTGAGGTTTCAAAAAACTGTTAAGTGACTTGACTTGCGTCCTCCACGTTTTGAAAAAATAGTTATTTTAATTTTGCTTTAACTGTTTTATTTATTTTTATGAAAGAACTTAAGGACGCGATCTTATTTCAAAATCATAGGCGTAGTCAGGGGGATGGCCCAAGGCGCCCGTGCCCTTACAATTGAAACGCCACTAATGACAAAAGTTTGACAAAAAAGCCTTGTTACTTCATTTTCAGTTTCTTTTAACATCTTTGCGTACAACAGTACACGCGTACAACAGTAATTAGAAATAAATAATATCGACGACCCGGGGGCCCGGCCCACCCCCCTTTATTCAATTTTTTCCAACCAATTTAAACGTAAAACAGGGTGAAATTAAGGGTTTTTGCTCTAAAAGTTGCTACCTCAGGTCCTCATTAACTTTTTATTAAAGGGACAGGGAACACAACTGTAATTCTTATCGAGGTTTAGTCATTTAAATAGTACTTGTAACACCTTACAAAGCTGATCCGGTGATAGTTTAAATTTTTTTTTCTTAACTGAGTTTTATTTAGTTTTTTCTCAAGTAGCTGTAAACATAGTAACATTTTCAATCGAGGTATCTATAACGTCACAATGGCCTGTGACGTATGGTTCATTCATAATTATCCAGTGGACTAATCACGTACGCGTAATAACGTTGCGCCATTTCGGTCTGTTTTTGAAGAAAAAAAGCACCGTCTTGCTGAAAAAGCAAGCGTGCTTTTTGCTAATTCAATGGAACGGGTAGCGCAGTATAGCGTAATGTACGTTTTAATGGAAAAGCTGAATGCACAAATATACAACATCAGTGTTCACACGATTTCGAGAGAAAAACTGCATAACACAGTAGGGCTATGTTGTCAGTCAAAACCTGTGCTGCGATTTCTGCTGCTGCGTTTTCGAAAAGCCATCATCTAAGTCTAGTGCAGATTTCATTTTTTTGTGCTTCGAGACCTCGGTGATTAGAAGCAGTAAGCAAGTCCCTGTAGTGTAGAAGTGTAGATGGTAGTCATAGCATACAAATTTAAAAGTTTGAAGAAAATAGAAACGCCGTTTTGCTAGAAAGCAAGCCTGCTTTTTTGCAAATTCGATAGTATAGTTATAGGACGGTATAGCACAGCTGTATGTAGCCTATAGTGTACGTTTTAGCGGAAAAGCTGAATGCAAATACTGTAATTGCTGATTTTAATAGACAACCTAGGTGAGGTAAAGGAGTGTCAGGCACCCATCTACTTCTAGCAAAAACAGTCAGAAAACAAGAATAAAATTTTGTATGGTAGGCCGATTGTAAAGTATAAGTATGCACTGTTTTTGCTTGTAGTGGAGGGTGCGTGGCACTCCGTTATCTCCCCTCTGAAGATGCTCGGCCATATACGCTCTGGTATCAACTTTTATTTTGCGTCAATTGGTGGTCAATTCTGACAATTTTGATTGGTGATTGCCATAGTTTTGCGGTAGCAACCAGGTCTGTTGCTACGGTAAAACTACTGTACGTAGTTTGGTTTCAGAGCGTATACCAGCCGAGCGAAAAGTTAGGTTGAATAAATAGCGTTGTTCATTGTTTCTATGATACCTCTACCGGAAGAGCAGTGATGCTGGGCTAACCTATTATTAATTACCATCCCCGGTAGACCTGGTGATAACAACCACTCTTATTCTCTAATTTAGTTGTAGATATGTTCAAAAAATCAAATTTTCATTACACGCGCTGTATTACGCCGAAGCGTGAAACGAGTTTGCGGGGCCCATTGCCGCAACATTGCGCCTGGACAACACAGCTCCTTTCGAAGAAAAGTTGCAGCAGTGGCAAGCCATTGGCAACTCTCCAATTTGACCGATCCAGGATTTGAGCCTAGATCTACCGTACCAGAGTCGAGCTCGTTACCGCTCGGCCATCTTGCCGATTTTTGTTGTAGATAATGCGTATAATGCATAACAGAATGCATGAATGTATTTGCTACGACTAACATGGTCGGCAGTGTGGTCGAGCGCCGCTTTTACGGTGGTCATGATCGAAAGGTCTGCAGTTCAACTCGCGCCCTCGTGGCATTGTTTCGTCCTTAGATAAAACGCTTCACGACGCTTATCTCTGCTTGGTGGAAATGGGAAGGAGCAATAAAACGTTCGACAAAACAACGGTAACTCCTAAAGGTGAATTTACACAGTATCCGTTTTTCGTACGTTTTTGTCCGTTTTTTTACGTTTTTGCTTCTCCTTGACAAAGTATACGCTTTTTCATCCGCATTTTTATGTGTCCATATCCGCACTAACCAGACAGTCACATACTCGACAAAAGTTTTCCGAAAAAATTTTTTTGTAAAGAAGTACAGCTCTATTTCGAAATATCGCTCTTATCGTTCATACACAAAATTTTTATCTATATATAACAGTCTACTTAGTGCGTATATGGACTTATAAAAATGCGGATGAAAAAGGGCATACTTTTTCAAGGAGAAGCAAAAATGTAAAAAAACGGACGAAAACGTACCAAAAACGGATACTGTGTAAATTTACCTTAAGCGGGTGAGGATTCATCCAACGAATAGCACCATTGTCGCTTTCCCGTAAAAGAAGGATAAAGATGCAACCAATCAATCAATCAGAATAGGTAATGCAATCGCAGGGGCGTATCCAGGTGGGGGAAGGTGGCCATATGCCCCTCACTTCGATAGTGTGTAACCAAAAAAAGTTCCAGTGTGAACCCAGGTATATGCTGATTGTGAAACGCTGCAAAAATGTGGAGCAAATCGAATCATCCCGACGAAGATAATGCATATAATATCTGCTTTGTGCTGCATTTTATTTGGAATTAAGCTACCTCACAACGACCGACAGAAAATCTGTTTTTAAATGTGCTGCTGCACTTACATAGGTTGACTTCGAATGATCAATAGATAATAATTAAACCCCTTTTAAATTCTACTGTAATTGCATAGATTGCAAAACAAAATAGATTTTCGCTGACAACATAAAATGCAGGTTCAATGTATAAAAACAGCTAAAATAAAACGAAAAACCAGATCTAAAAAACGTAAAACCAGATCTAAAAGCTTTAGATCTGGTTTTACGTTTTATTTTAGCTCTGCTTTTATACATTGAGCACTTTCTGCAAGCGCGTAAAATGCAGGTTCTCTCGAAATCAGCGATTGCTTGCATTCAGCTTTTCCATTCGTACACTAAGCAATACTGCACTAGACCCGTTCTATTGAATTAGCAAAAAAAGCACGCTTGCTTTTCCTGCAAGACGGTGCTTTTTTTCTTCAAACAGACCGAAATGGTGCAACGTTTTTACGCGTACGCGATTAATCCACTGGATAACTATGAATGAACCATGCGTCACCGGCCATTGTGACGTCATAGATACCTCGATTGAAAATGCTACTATGTTCACAGCTACTTGAGAAGAAACCAAAAAAAGCTCAGTTTTGAAAAAAGTTATAAAAATATCACCGGATTATCTCTATAAGGTGTTGCAAGTACTATTAACACGATTCAAAACTCAAAAAACATTGATTTTAAGTTCCCTGTCCCTTTAACGTAATGCACTAACCAGCGCTGTTTTTCCCATATGGCACAGTGCCAGGGACTCATGCTCAGATAGTAAGACTTGTTTTGGTCTTCACTTATATTAAGCGGGAAGATGTCGCCAAAATCCCCTAAATGCCAAAGTCCCCGCGCAATGTAAATCCGGCACGGAAATAACGTGTTTATTAAGTGTAATCATCAGTACAATTTTTTGATAACGATTCACCGCCACCTGGCCAGTTTTTACGCACAAAATACTTTTAAAAAAATTAGCCGCGGAAAATGCTGATTGAACAAATTATTGAATTTCAGTTGAGGGCGTGGGCCCACTGGTCGTTCATGTACTCGTATAACTGGTTAATTTTATGACAAAACAAAAATCTCTAAGGAAAATTTACGAATGAATTATTATTATTTATTGCTAACATATTGCAGGATCAAGGCAATTTTCCTTACTTTCCCCTATATGGACCAAATCACTTCAATTAAAATTTTACCCCACAATGCAAGATTTAAAACGTGTTTTGGACTTGAATTGCAAGTAAAAGAAGGAATGAACAATTAAATTTTTTCGATTGACTTTCATAAGTTAAAAAAACAAGTTCTTTCAAATGGCTGTGAACACGTGCGAAATATGATCCAATGGCACTAAAATAGCTTTTTCTTCTAAAAAACTTACAAAAATTGCCCAGCGATTTTTATTCTTATTTAATAATAATAAACTTTCAATTTTACCTCATTGGTTTTAATCTACAATGACGTATTTTAACATTGTGCTTGCTGTTTTCTCATATTCCTTCAAAGACGTAAATGTGTTGCCCGCTGTTTTGTTTACTTTCGCATATTGATTACCCAATTTTTCGTACTTCAAACTTGTGCTAGGCCTTTTCCAAATTCATTCTGAAAAGTTATCAATCAGAACTGCTGTATAGTTAATTAACATTCCATCGTTGTCAACTCATATTGAACTTTTAATTAGCGAAATCGAAGAAAGGCAGCGCTTGTGGTTTTAATCAAAATATTGAAAATTTCCTTCTGATCGCAAAAAAGTTTCCGGCCCAGTATACGCTAGTGCCGAATTTATGCAATTAGTGATACGTTTTTGGTGATTCTAATATTTTTTAGTTAAAATTTGACATGTCCACTAGCAAAAGAGCTTGTTGCATTTTGAAGCAGTTAAGATAAATTTCAGTAGATGGTTTTCAGCTATTTCTCGCTGATTTTGTAACAACTCAAAACAAAAATTCTCTCATTATTATTTAATTATAATAAACTTTCAATTTGCCTGACATTTAATTATTGTGCCCTCTGCGACCGCAAGTACCGGAAAGAACATACCTAATTTAATATTACTTGAGCAATCATTTCATGCACTATTATTTAAATTTTGTTGGTGAAAGATGGCATAGCATGAAAAAAGCTTCGCTATACGCTAAAGGGTTCCACACCAGCCGAGTTATTTTGACATTTTCCATTTATCTATTTCATTTCATTGCAGGCCAAAAAAAATTTCATAGCCTGCGCACGCAATTTGCGGCAGATCTAGTATAGTTATTACTAAAGCTGCAGCTTTTCGCTTTTGTGATTGTGCTTGTATCAATTTGACAAACGAGGAATAACAATGAATCGACAAAGCGCATGATACAACAAACGCCGCGGCAAACTTCAAAGAAATTCCTTAACTACTGCGTAAATACTTTTACAGCGAAAAAAATACATGCAAAACCTTTAGGACTTTGTTGGCAGAAAAAACCAGATGTCTGGCGATAAGTTTTTCAAAAAAATAGCGTCTAGATGTAATAGCTCCAAAATTCTTCATGCAAACAAATTATACAGAAAACTTGATCGTGTGATCCCGGCATTCAAATATGTCAAAATATTTGTTTAATATTTAATAATATTAAAAACAGTTAGCTTCTCAGCTTTAGCCATTCGAAAAATTGAATTTTGGTGGGTCCATTTGGGGGAGGGGAGTTTTTGGAGAGGTACCCCCAAACTATGTCAAAATATTTTTCAGTTAAGTATCTCTTGATATCATTAAACACTGGCACTCAAGCTTGAGCTGTTTGAAAGCTTGATTTTTGAGGGGTCTATGTGGGGGATCCCCGGGGAGGGTGGCACCCCCAAACTATTTCAAAATATTTGTCTGTCAAATCTTTGCTGATATCAAAACAAACTAGCACCCTAAGTTGAGCCATTCAAAAAATTGATTTTGGGGGGATCTGTTTGGGGGAGTCCCCAGGGGGGGGAGGTGGCACCCCCAAACTATGTCAAAATTTTTGTCAGTTAATTATCTCTTGATATTAAAACAGACTGGCACCCTTAGTTGAGCTGTTCAAAAATTGATTTTTGGAGGGTCCATTTGGGGGGTCTTTGAGGGGGATGGCACCCCCAAACTATTTCAAAATGTTTGTCAGTATCTACTGATATCAAAACAAACTGGGACCCAAAGTTGAGCTGTTCAAAAAATTGATATTTGAGGGGGTCCGTTTGAGGAGGTTCCTGGGGGGGTGGCATTTCCAAACTATGTCAAAATATTTGTCTGTTAAATATCTGCTGATATCATAAAACACTGGCACCCTAAGTTTAACCGTTCAAAAAATTGATTTTTGGGGGGTCCATTTGGGGGAGTCCCCGGGGGGGTGGCACCCAAACTATGTCAAAATTTTTGTCTGTTAAATATTTACTGATAGCAAAAACAACTAGCACTCTAGCTTGAGCCGTTCAAAAAATGGATTTTTTATGGCCCCATTTTGGGGGGTTTCCGGTGGAGTTGCCCCAAAAAATTTTGGGAGAAAAAATTGCATTTGCAGCTCAACAACTTTACACAAAAATTAAATTTCGATGTTTTGTGGTTTAGGAGAAGAAGAGCGTAGAAAAATTAGGAAGAAAAAAAAGGAAAGAAAAGAAAAAAAAATTAACCTCATCGCAGCCAAAAGTGGGTTGGTTGGGATGAAAGGGTATCTTAAGACTTACAACAATATGAAATATTTTTTGCCGTAGTTAATAAGCCGTTTTTGACAGAGACCGCTTTTTACGCCAAACTTGCGGAGCGGTTTTCGGGTTCTAAAACTAAAGTCACGTGACCTATTGCCTCAAAATTTGGTACAAACATACGATTTATTACTCTCAAACTCCTGTCAAAATTTCATGTAACTCGACAGAACCGCTCTCGAGTTATAAGCAAAAGTCTGAAATTTTGCACTCGTTAGTTGGAAAATGGCCGAGTAAAAACAAAGGAACACGCGACGCGAGCGTCGGTCGTTCCAATAATGACGAACCGGGGGCCTTTACGCGCGGGAACCCGAATTCAAATTTTTTCCAACCAATTTAAAATACGCACAGCCCGTGAGATATTCAAAATTTCTTGTCCAAAAAACTTGCAACCCCTGGACCTCTTTGAACTTTGTATAAACTTAATGCAATAACGTGATTAATCACAATTTATTATGCCAACTTTAAATAGCAATCCAACTTTGCTAGTTCTTAAGCGACAAAATACTTTGAAAAAAAAATTAGAAAGGGCAAATGCTTATTGAGGAGACGTAAACGATAGCGTATATTTAGAAGCGAGGTTTTGCTCTACGCTCCCTTTCTTTTTCGTTGTGGCATGATGCCGAGAAAAAAACAAGTAAAACCTTGTAAAATCAGCGAACAGTAATTGGACCAAATTTTAATCTATTGTTACTCCAGCAAGACAAAACTTTTGCTACCTTGAAATAGTCCAACTCAAAATCACCATAAGTGGGCAAGTTAATGCAAAACGTTAGCTTTATTAACCACTAGTCCGTTAACAAACTTCACCCCTCCGTTAACGTTAATCCGTTATTTTCAGCTTTAATTACCAAAAGTTAATAAAGTCCATTAATTCGTTAACATTTTGCGTGTAATTTACATATCTTTTTATTCACTCGCTTCCAGAACACGTATTGACGCTGTTGAGCGGATTGTAAGGAAATATTTATTGCTGTGGCAGTCTTTTTGTGTCTTGGAAGTTACATTTTACAGTCTAATCCTATTTCAAGATAAAAATGCACTAACGAAGCTGCAATCGGAAAATCTTTGGAAATTTTTATCAGCGATAATTAATAGACCTATGAGGCTGCAGCTTATTATTTGCCACAAAAAACAGCTCATTTCTGCGCTCTCTTCTACAAAACTCGTGCTAATACGCAACAATTGTTACCAATGCAAACTGGTTTGTAGCGGTACAATGGTGCAAGATATTAACGATAAAAACCTTAACGGAAGTTAACAGAACTTAACGGAAGTTAATTTAGTCTGTTAACATGAAAAAACTGTTTAACGGATTAATGAGTTAATGAAAAAGTTAGCTTCGGTATTAACGATTAACGGACTTGTGCCCACCTATGAAAATCACAAATTTAAATCAACAGAAAAAGCTGGTTATACTTCGTGTCCAGTTACGTTTAGTGGATTGCCAAGTCTATTCTATTTTTTTATGTCATGAAACCTAACCTGCGACACGCTACTGAAATAGCTTGAGCCCCATAACTGTTTTTATGCTTTTTTTATTATTAGCCCTGTTAAACAAAACGTCTTTTAACTGAAAATTGAGCAAAAATAGTTTTAGAATTGAGTTACTGCTGTATTTTTTGTTAAAATATCTAAAGGATCTGCGTGCTGTTTTGAACAGATACAAAAACGAAACCTTCTCAGCAAAAGTTTGAACAAAATTAGACCTAAAATTAAGTTCTTTTTTTCTTTCTTTGTTGCCCGCTTTTCCGTGAAGTTTGGGGGGGGGGGGCAGCTCGAGTTTAAGCCGCCACACTTTACAGTCTTCCATCACATCCATCATTTCGCTTGGGTAAAGTCCTAAGCGAAGCGATTCCATCCAAGATCCTCAACGTAATTGATCCAACTAATTATAGGTCGTCCAACTGGTCTTCTTCCATATGCTTTGGCAAGTAAAGCTTATCCAGTTGGACGACCGTGAATTAGTTGAATCAATTACATTGAGGATCTTGGATGGAATCGCTTAGGACTTTACCCAAGGAAAATGATGGATGTGATGGAAGACCGTGAAGTATTGCGGTTTAATCTTTAGCTGCTTCCCCCGCAACCCTCATGGAAAATCGGGTAATGAAGAAAGAAGAAAAGGAAAATAATTTAATTTTAGGTTTAATTTCGTTCATACTTTTGCTGAGAAGGTTTCGTTTTTTTTTATCTGTTCAAATTTTTTTCTTGTAATGTAAAAATCTCTAAGCGCGGCTGGGGGTTTTACTGTACATTTAGGCGCAGTGGCGTAATAGGGTGGGTTAGGTGGGCTGTAACCCCCTTTCCCCAGCAAATTCATTTAGAAAATTTAATCTCAAAATGTAAGTGTTTAAAAGTATTTTAGACTTAATCTGTAAGTTAAAAAGAGATTGAAAGGGCTGGCAAATTAATTTTTTAAATAGTTTTCAAATTTTAGCAATGTAGTTATTTCAAATTGCTCTAAAAATGTGCAAAATGTAATTCAAATAGCATTGAACATTAAAACAACTATTCTTCCCAAAAAAATACAAAACTTACCCCAGACCCCCAAGTAGTATAGAGTGCTCCAACTGGTGTACATTTGGGGGTTGAGGGTTTGAGGGTTTAGTGCTTTGGGGTTTAGTGTTTTGAGGGTTTACGGGTTTTCACAGGATCAAACTGGTAGCTATAAGAATCGAACCTTAGCTCTAAGAATCGAACCCTGAAACTTGGTCAAGACTCGAACAGTACCTTGGCTGAGAATCACCGCAGGTGTCTAAAGTTTTGTAAGTCTTGCTTGGAAACCGAACCGACTATGGTTATTTTACAAATGTAAAATTTGTAACACTTGCCTGGGAACCAACAATAGAGGTTAAAGTCTAAAGGTTTCTGAGATTAGAACCTGGGCATTAACAAAACGGATTTAGTGTATGACTCACCTAAAAATCGAACCCGATAACTCCTGATTCCAAATCTAAAACGAAAAAGTAATGATTTAGCTTATTATTTGAGTGTCGTACTCTGCAGTTGAAACGTTTTCGGTTTACATCGTAATTGGTGCAATTTATCGACATCCAACCAATGATACTGAAAATTTTTCAGGCGCATTGCACAATTCGATTAGTATAAGATCAACACACACAAAAAATTGTTTTATTTAGTTGCGATTTAAATATCGACGTATCAACAAAACAGAAAACATAGTCAACCGAAACGTATATTAATTACTCAGTAAGCTGCGGTTCGCTACCAATTATTACCTTACCCACACGTGTTACAGAAAAATCTTCAACTATTATCGACCACATAGTAACAAATGATACATCCCACCTGTTTATTCCTCGAGTTATCCGCTGCCACATCTCTGACCATTATCCAACATTTTGCAATGTCACCGGACATTCCATTAAATTTAAACCCCAAACTTCCTCTTTATTTAGAGACGAATCGCAATTTAATGTTGACTCTTATTGCGAAGAATTAAATTTTACAGCTAACAATTTTTTAACAAACATAGAAGAATTGAACAAAAATAACTTTGATGGTACATTTGAAGCATTCGTAAAACTAATTCTAAACGTTATAAACAAACATGCTATCATTAGACGTCTATCTAGAACGAACCAAAAAAATTAAATAGCAAACCCGGAATTTCTAAACATATATATGAACAATTGCGTCGCAAAAAGCAAATGTATAAATCTCACTACAATAGAGGTGATGAAGCTATTAAATTAGAATTCTAAAAATTTGCTAATAACTTTACAAAAACGAAGACTCTGGCTAAAAACAATATTATGCAAATGAGCTGGAAAAGAGCAGAGGAAACCCTCGAAAAACGTGGAAGCTACTTCGCACATTGCTTCTAGGAAAATCACATTGTTCTGATACCTTATCATCTAAATTCAATTTTAATGGTTGCAGCATAAGTGACAAGCAGCGAATAATTAATGAATTTAACGTTTTTTTCTCAAAAGTATGTAAAAATTTGTTTAGTAACTTCTACGACAATGCCCCATACAACTTTAAACAGTTTCTCACTGATAAAGTGGACACTTCCATCTTCGTGGAACCACCTCGTATCAAGGAAGTGTTCAATCGAACTAATTTAGATTAATTTAGTTTGCACAACTCAATTGGACTCGATAACATTCTACCATATTTTTTAAAAGCTGCCTTGAATATTATAGCTCCAGCCTTGTGTTATTTTTTGATAATAAATTTTTGTTAGGAATATTTCCGCAAAGATGTAAAATAGCCAAGTAGTTCCATTGCTTAAATCGGGTAGCACAGAAAATCTATCAAACTATCGACCTATATCCATAGTAACATGTTTCTCAAAAATATTAGAAAAGTTGGTTTACGCACGACTCTCTGCATTTTTTAAAAAACATTCCGTATTCACGAAAACGCAATACGGATTTCGAAGTAATAAATCTACAACACCCGCGGTAATGGATGTGATCACTACTGTTTATGATCAAATAAACGCTAATGAATATACTAGTATGACCCTATCGGATTTTAAAAAAGCTTTCAATACTGTAAAACCCTCATTTTTTTATGAAAAATTAGAACGCTACGGAATTTGTAGCGTTGCACTTGATCTTTTAACCTCATTTTTGACAAACCCAAAACAGTATGTAATAGCCCACAATGATAACTTTTCGGATGTAGCAATTAACAAATTTGGAGTTCATCAGGAAAGTAACCTTGGACCTGTGCTCTTTTTGATTTGTATCAAAAATATTTCCACTGCCCTAAATTCAATGCCCAAGTTATTTGTGGACGACACATGCATAATAATCCATCAATCTAATCAAGCAGCATTAACTGAAGAAACAAATAGAGAATTAACCAATGTATATCAATGGACCCAAGTAAACAAAATTACTGAAAATCCTCAAAAATCATCATCCTTGATAATACCTCCAAAAACAGCAAACAATACCTGCGACATAGAAATAAGCTTCGACAATTCAATTATAACTTTACAAGACTGTGTAAATACCTTGGCATTACAATCGATTCCGGATTAAAATATAATTTGCACCTTCAGTCGTTGGAATCTAAAATAGCTAGAACTATTCGGGTTATTTCGAACTAAAAACAAGTCTTACCTGCATCAGCGTTACAAACTTTGTACAACTCGATGATTCATCCTCATCTCCTCTATGGCATTGTTATTCGGGGTTCTACTTTGAAAGCATCTTTAGGAAAATTATCGGTATTGCAAAATAAAGCGTTGAAGATAATAGCAGGAGGTAATTGATTGGACAATGCCACTCATTATTGCAAAAAATTGAATATATTGAAATTGGATGACTTATACAAATTTGAAATCGGCAAATTAATGCACCAGCTTGTACTGTAAATAATAAACTACTTCCACAATTTTCTTCGTATTTTATTGTTATAATAATGGCACACATGCGAACAACAAGACTGGCATCAATGGAATACGGTTTGTACATTCCAAGATTTAGAACTAAAAGATTACAAAACAGTTTGAAATATCAAGAAGTCAAAATATAGAACTTGGTCCCAGAAAACTGACAAAAACTGCCATTTA
The DNA here is from genome assembly GCA_963965965.1 of Trididemnum nubilum. NCBI lineage: Eukaryota > Metazoa > Chordata > Ascidiacea > Aplousobranchia > Didemnidae > Trididemnum > Trididemnum nubilum. Next base: position 25,918,185 of record OZ014489.1, on the reverse strand, counting down.
ATCGATATAAAATAAAATATAAAAGGTATCTGTTATCTACTTACGATTAAAGAATAAAGAAAATTAAAAGTTGCTTCATCAAAATTATCAACTTGCGCCAAACAGCACTACTTTGGAATACAATAGGAGGCTGCTTGACCTAATGACCGAGAGGTCCCTTTGCAGCTTCCTGTTTCAATTGACCAATAGCTTCCTTTGTTTGTGCTATTGAAATTTAATGTGTTTTTGGGCTGAGGTAAATTTGAAATTTGAAATCTTGATTGATGGTTTGATTGATTGATTGATTAATTGATTGGCTGATTTACTTTTATTAGTTTGGTTTGTCTTAGAGCTAAACTAAGGAGTTAAAACTTGCAAGTTACTTTGTCAAGGCTTGGAAATGTTTTGCGGTTCGCTATGGTAAACGCGCGGTTGTAATATGACCCGCTTTCTTGTCTAGATTTTTAAAAAATGATGTAAAACGCTGTGCTGTATAACAGCTGATTTTTCGGGATGATGGCGTAATTTTATGATGTCAATATTTTTAACGTAATTTTTAACAGCGTAGTCATTAACATATCTGGACTTGTTTAAGATACGAAAGCAGATTTCCTTTTGAACTTGCATTAAAAGTCGTGCCCAAATTGTCTGTTTTGTCCAATATTCGAAACCAGATATTAATTACCAAAGCAATAGTAGGACTCGCCCGAGAGTCGAACTAACGCAAATGATTTTCAAAGACGCTTGTATTTCAATGTTTGGCTAAGTTTAAAGCCAGATATTCTTAACTTTTTATCTAGCCTAAGATTCAAGCCCAGTGTTAAATCTCTTTGTTTAAAACCCAAGTGTCTTTTTTTGCCTTGTCCAAGATTCGATACCTTACACAATATCACTTTTAACTTGGTTTTCTGATAGTTTCCTGTATTTGAAGTTGCCTGTAATTTGGAGTTGCGTGTGCAAGTTACAAGATCTACATTTGGTTAATTTCCCAAAGGAAATACCCTAAAACGTATGCGCAAGTTTTTCACATGGTTGTTTGAAAAGGAGTCAGTGATATCTGGTTAGTTGAGACTTCCGCGACACTTCGCGTCGGAAGTTCCTATGATTTTTCCATGCAAAATTACTAATTTGGCAACCAGAGGTCGAAAACGCTATAACTTTAAAACGGCTAAAGGTAGAAACTTGAAATTGAGAACTTAGATACGGCACATATAAATTATTTTTAGTGCAAATTTTGGGGGCAATCGGTCTTGTGATACGGGTTTCCGAGCCAAAAACTGAAATGCCAATCGAAGGTTTAAGCAGCTCTAGCTCGAAAAATAATTGCAAGAGTCGAATAAAAGTTTCAAATTTAAAAGCGCCTGAGCGTGCTGTTTCAGCTCCCAAAATCAAATTATAACAATTTCAACTTTTTTTCTCTCTCTCTCTCTTTATTTATTTATTTAAGCAAATTTCTTTATGGAGACAAAAAAACTCCGAAACTACCAAAGCTAGAAGCTTGAAATTTGGAGATATGATAAGTCTATGTATAAAGTTGTGCACCTGCATTTTTGGAGGCGCTACGTCACGTGGTTTGGGGCAGATGCACCTAAAACTTGTGATAATGAATTTATTAAGTGATTTTATTTTGCTACGCGCGTGTGCTGACGAGGCCTAATGGTTCAAGACGCCAATGCTTGAAATCTAAGACCTGCGTTCAATTATCTAGTTGGCCATGCTTTTATCAGACCAAAAATTATATTGAGTCTAGCATATTTAATTTTTTTCCATTAAGACAAAATCGCTTTTTATATTTTCTGTTTTGACTCTGGATATGATCAGAGGGAATCAGATTTTATTCTATGTAAAAACTTCTCAAAAATCAATTTTTTTGAGACCTTAAGCTAGTACGCTAGTTTTTTTGTTGCTATCAGTAGAAGTTTAAAAGACAAAAATATTTTGACATAGTTGTGGGGTACCAACCCCCCAAACCCAAATAAATCCTCAAAAATCAATTTGTTTACTGCTTAAGCAAGGATGCTGCTTTTTTGATATCAGGAAATAATAAAAAAACAAATATAGTTTGGGGGAAGCACCCTCCCAGAACTCTTCCAAATGGACCCCAAAAATCAATTTTCAAGCAAATAAGCTCAGGGGCTAGTTTTTATTTTGTATCAGTAAATATTTAATTGAAAAATATTTTAACATAGTTTGGGGGTAACAACCACCCGAAACCTCCAAATGCACCATCAAAAATCAATTTTTTGAATGGCTTAAGCTAGAGTTCTTTTTTTTTATATCACAAAATATAAAAAGACAAATACTTGGAAATAGTTTGAGCGTACCCCCCCAAAAAATCCCCACAAAAATTAATTTTTTGAACGGCTTAATCAAAGGCTCCAGTTCTTTTTATATTAGTAGATATTTAATGGACAAAACTTTGATATAGTTGGGAGGTATTACACCCCGGAAACCCTCCCAAATTAACCCCAAAAATCTTTTTTTTTTTTGAACAATTAGGCTAGGGTGCTATTTTTTTTTTAAATCAGTAAATATATAATTGAAAAATATTTTGACATAATTTGGTGGTACCAACCACTCGAAACCCCCAAATAAACCCAAAAAATCAATTTTTTTTAGTGACTTAAGCAAGGGGTTTAGTTTTTTTGATATCAGTAGATATTTAACAGACAAATACTTGGATATAATTCGGAGGTACCAGTTTCCCGAAAATCCCAACTAAATCTCCAAAATCAGTTTTTTAAACCGCTTAAGCTAAGGTTCCAGTTTTCATTGATATCAGTAGATGCTTGAGAGACAAAACTTTTGACATACAGTAATTTACCATCCCTTTAGATCCTTTCCAAATGAACCCAAAAAAATTAAGTTTGTGAACGGCGAAAGCTAGGAAGCTTGTTTCTATGGATCTCAGTAGACATTTAAGAGACAAGTTTTTTGCATAGTCTGGGAGTACCGAACTCCGAAACTCCCCGGCTTAAGCTAATGCTACAGTTTTCATTGATTAATGGACCCCCCAAAATGGCTTGAACTAGGGCGCTAGTTTTTTGGGATATCAGTAGATGTTTAAGAGACAAATTTTTTTTTGCAGAGTTTCTGCAGTCTAAGCGGGGTACCAATTCCCCGGAACCCCCTCCAAATGGGCTGCCCCAAAAATCACTTTTCAAAGCTAGAATTATCAATATTGATTTTAGTTAACTGGGTTAATGTGCTGGGCTGGAATAATAATGAAAGACGCCATTGTTTGAAATTGTTGCGATTGAACAGAGCTGGGTTCAAATATTTAGTCGGAATACGTTTTACCCAACCACAAATGATGTAAAATCAACATTTTTTTTTATCAGAGGTGATATTGTGCACCTGCATTTTTGGAGGCTTTACGTCACGCGGTTAGGGCCAGACGCACCAAAACCTCATAATAACGAATTTAATATGTAATTTTAATGATTGATTTTCGTATCGTCTACACATGTGCAGCTGTGGCCTAGTGGCTAAAGGTGCCAACGTATGAACCATTGCGATAAAATAGACCTGGTTCGATCATCTAGTTGGCCATCAGTTTTCTAATTCCAATTTTTTTTTTTTTTTGGTTGGGACGAAATCTCCTAATATTTTGTATTTTGACATTGGATATGATTAGAAGGTTTAAGGATTCATTCTTTGTGAAGACCCCCCAAAATCAATTTTTTAACCGCTTAAGCTAGAGTTCTAGTTTTTTTGATATTAGTGGATAGTTAATAGACAAATACTTGGACATGGTTTTGGGGTACCACCTCCTGGAAATCCCCACATGAACCCCACAAAAATCAACTTTTTTGAATGGCTTAAGCTAAGGCTCCAGTTTTTATTGATATCAGTAGATATTTCACGGGCAAATATTTTGACTTAATTTGGCAGTACCATCCACCCGGAAACCCCCCGAATGGAATCTCCAAAATCACTTTTTCAACAGTTAAGCTATCGCACTAGTTTTTTTTTAAATAAGAGATATTGAATTGAAAAATATTTTGACGTGGTTTGAGGGTACCAACCACCTAAAACCCCCACATGGACACCCAAGAATCCATTTTTTAACTGCTTAAACTTGGGATCTAGTTTTTTTTTTATATCAGTCGATATTCAACACAGAAATACTTGGACATAGTTTGGGGTCCCCCCAGAAACACCCAAATAAACCCCCAAAACGCATTTTGTTGAGCGCCTAAAGCTAATGCTCCAGTTTTTATTGATATCAAGAGATATCTAAGAGACAAAAGTTTTGACACAGTTTGGGGTACCACACCAGCGGAACCTTTTATAAATGGACTCCTAAAAATCAATTATTTTGAACGGCTTGAACTAGGACGCTAGTTTTTTGGATATCAGTAGATATTTAAGAGCATTTTTTTTGCATAGCTTAGGGGTACCAACCCCCCGGAACCATCTCAAAAGGACCGATCCAAAAATCACTTTTTGAAAACTAAATTTAACAAAAACTCCAAAACCACCAAAGCTAGAAACTTGAAATTCGGAAATATGATAAGTTTATATATGAAGTTGTGCACCTGCATTTTTGGAGGCGCAGCGTCTCGTGGTTTGGTGCAGACGCGCCAAAAACCTTGTGATAACGAAGTTTAATACGTGATTTTAATAATTAATTTTCGTCACGTATACACATGTGCTCCTGTGGTCTAGTGGTTAAAAGCGCCAACATATAAAAACATTGCGATGGAATAGACCTGGGTTCAATCATTTAATTTGCCATCGGTTTTCAAATTATAAAATCATTAATACAAGTCAAAAAGAAAAGATTCTAATCTCAGCAACCTTTAGACTTTAAACACCATAGTTGGTTTCTCAGGCAATTTTACATTTGTAAAATAACCATAGTCGGTTCGGTTTCCAAGCAATGCTAACAAAACTTTAGACACCTGCGGTGATTCTCAGGCAAGGTACTGTTCGAGTCTTGACCAAGTTCGAGAGTTCGATTCTAAGAGCTAGGATTTAATTCTTAGGGCTAGAGCTGGGGTTCGATTCTTATAGCTATCATTTTGATCCCTAGAAAACACGTAAAACCCTCATAGCAATAAGCCCTGAAAGCACTACATCCTCAAACCCTTAAACCCCCAACCACCCAACGTACACCATTTGGAGCACTCTATACTACTTACCTAACTGTAGTACGCTTGAGTTACACTAGTTTTTGCTCGCCATGCTTCAACATTCAGACATTTTCGGAAAACAATTTTTTGTGATTTTTTTGCAAAATAGCTATTTTTGAGCTCCATTTAGATCACATTGGGCACGTTTTAAACGCAATTTATCAGAACTAAATTTCTAAATTTTGGAAGTCATCTGAAAGAATTAAATTGACTAGCTCTTTCAAAACCCCACCTTACAGGTCAAATTCAAAACTCGCTAAAACGCTTGTATTTGGGGTTCTAAGTGAGTTGGCTAAAGGGGGTGATAAGGCTTATTAGCACCCCCTAGTTGCGCCACAGTGCTTGTTTTACTAGTACATTTGTGAGGTACTAAAAACAATCGACATACCTTATTGTTCAAATCAATTCTTTTATTATACTCGCTGTATTACGCCGAAGCGTGTGACGAGTTGGCGGGGCCCATCTCCGCGTCATTGCGCCCGACAACACAGCTCCTTTCGAAGAAACGTCGCAGCGGTGGTGAGCCGTTGGCAATACTGTGCCCAGTTTGACTGGCCTGAGATTTGAACCTCAGACCTCCTACTTCAGAGACGAACGCGTTACCGCTCGACCAACTGACCGGTCATTTATTTTTGTTAAAATTAAAAATATTTTAAACCTAACGCTGTTTGTCAAAATTAGTTACAAGAGGTTAGGGAAAGCCTTCTTTTTCCCTCTTAGTCGTCGCGTAATAAGTCTCTAAATTTTGCGTTATCTAAATTCTATCAACAACAAAAATTTCGGTCTCAGGTGTACCTCGAAAATAAGTTTTTCGAGGAAATGTAATTTCGGACATATGTAAATTCTGGCAAAAGTAAATTCTGGAAAATAAGTTTTCGGAAAAATGTCCCTTCGGCCAAATGTAAATTCTGGTAGTGTAAATTGTTTGACATAAGATTTCGGGAAAAAGTAATTATTGGCAAGTGCCATTTTATTGCTTATTGTGCTATAACTTTTAAAAAGAGGTGTAAAGAATAGAACTTGTAGGCCAAGCTGTCGTTGTTTTAGGGCCGCTGTTTATGGTAAGCTATAGCCTAAAATCTATAAAAATTTGTGCAAAATCATGCCTTTTGTAATGTCACAAAATTGTGAAATGTGTCAAACGGATTAAATCGCATTTTCGCGAATATGCGAAGTTTTGGAAAAAAGTTTGGGGTACCTCTGTACTACCTCAGGTAGTTCTTATTTCTTTAATAAAACCAATTTCGAGCAGTATCTCCTTATACAGCCATAACTTTGTATTGACAAACCACGATGCAACGTTATAATTGTTTCTGTTTGAAGACAGAAAGCAGTAGGCCTATACGTAGTAGCAATATTACTAAAACAGTGTATTTAAAAAAAAAAGTTAATATTTCCAGCGGAGGCAGGCATTTAGTAGATTTTTGCAAATTGTCCACTTTAATTTGTTACAATAATTATTTTGCAAGCTTGCTAAATAGTAATGGCAATCTACGATTACCATATCGTCTACGTTAGGAAAGGAGTTTTTTGCGTCTGCTACTGCATCGTGAACCATTTTAGTAGTGTAGTCTCTTTTTCATGACTCTGCTGAGGGAACAAGAATAAAAACGCTGCGCGTTATCACAAAGACTTCGTTATTAATTTTGTAACAATTTGCTTAAATTTCGACTTTCCAATTTGCATGTGCTACAATTACGTCAAAAAATGTTTGTTTCTCCTTTTTTAAATTCTGGTTGCCCCGGTGTATAGGTCACAAGACTACGGCAATAAAACGTCAGGGTTGCCAAAAAAAAATTATGATTAGGTAGGCCTCTTCCTCGTGTTTGAAGAAAGATATCTATTAAAGTGCTTCGTCAAGAAAGATGGAGTCAACGCCAATCTAATCTAATGCAATTGCCTTAATTTGGGATAACCCATTAGATTTCGCCATCAGCCCTCTTTTAACATAGCATGGCATGCAATATCGAGTAAATAAACTGAATATTGACTTGTAGAATCAATAGTCAAAATAAAATGGGTGCCAATTATACCAAATGAGCAAACAGGAAACGAAGGTTCGCATTAATTTGTTTTGCTATGAGGCTATATGGTCGCTGCGATTCAACATGAACGCGTAATCCTCTACCGATAAATTTACATGCACTATACAGCACACACTTTTGGGTAGAGCATCTTAATAAATCAATAGTTTTCACGGTATAATAAAATTCATTCACATTCATACTATATAATAAAATTCATTCACGGTATAATATAATAAAATTCTGTAATTTTTAGCCTGATTTCGCCCTACTATTAGTATATTTATTTTTTAGAATTTTTTTGTCCGAAGCGGCTTTGGTGAACTTGTTGGCATAAGCTTACCAGATGGATGGATTATGTTACCTAATACTGCAGAATCTTCGTATGTCTGTAAAATCGATTTTCCAGGTAATAAGTCTTGTATGATCTGGCTAATTTGCTAAAACAATAATAATTATATCTGTATAGTCAGTAAATGGTGGTAGAGGGGGGGACGCGTAACCCATCACGAGTTAGTGTCCCCCATCGAGATTAAACGTCCCCCCATCGAGATTTCAGCGTCCCCCCTAATGTGATTTCAGCGCTCTCTGAATTGAGAGTAAGCGTCTGGACGTAAAGAAGAAAAAGTGGCTGTCAGCACAAATAAATCCCAAAATCTGGCCGAATATAGTACCAAATTACGGTGAAGTCTTCTTTTTTTTCGGTCTTCACTCGATTTATGGGAAAAAATCCGTTTAATTTTCGGCAAAGACCTTTTTTTTAGCTTTTCAATTGAATTTGGGGACAGAACTTGGATCTTGCAGGCTAAATTTCATTAATTTCACCCGCGTTCTGAATGCGTTTGGTCAAGGCTGCAAAAGCGTTTCCTCAAGCAAAATTTAACAGTTTAGGTACTGTGTATAGTGTAGCAAATCGCTGAAAAAGCTATTCGAACAAAGAAAGACGCCTCCAAGGCTTTGCTGCAGCTACTTTCAGAACAAGTCATAGCATTTTTCAACACAACCCACTAAGCCACAGTTTTGACAGTGAAGAAGCCTCAAGAGAAGTAATAGCAAAGGATTTAATCGTCAAAGGGATTTACCTAATTCTCGACAATCTTTTTAAGGAAATGAAAATAATATCCTACATTGTTGACTACAAGGCTACAGCAACAGTCTTAGGTCGAGGCAGCTCAGATTAGAAATATTGACTTGCAAAAGTGGCGCAACCAGAAAATGGGGCTAAAAAAGCTTCAGTTCTCCCGTAGCCAAAACACTTAAAAAATTAACCCAAAAATGCTAGCGTTAAAACGTATTTTGAACTTAACCTGTAATTGGAAAGGGGGATGGTGGGATGAAAGAGCTGGCCTCTAAATCTTAGCAATTTATTTCTTTCAAGTGTTTGGATACTCGTTTAGCAACAATGTTATCAAAATCATTCCTTCATTTTGTGCAGACATTTGCGATGTTATTGATCCTTGTGTCAACGGGACATGTGTAGTAGACGAAAATGGAGAATATGAATGCATTTGCAATGATGGGTTTAGTGGAGAGAATTGCAGCGAAATTGGTAAGCGCGATTTAAAAACTTATTCCTGGTTTTGATCGGAAAAAAACTAGTGGTGCTTTTTCGTTGAGCGATTGGTATAGGTATTCATTGTAGGACTTTGCAACGTACGCGGGCGTCCGTCGAATCTTTGTTTTTACTTGGCGATTAGCGATATACCAATACCAGTTTTTAAAAGTCATTGAAGTGTTTATAATAAAATAAAATAAAGCAATTCGTCCAAAACAAAAAGCGCAACCGTCGATACCTCGCGTAAGTAGAGAATAAATGTGAATCGACCAATCGATCAAAGCAGGTGCATAAGCAGCAGCGGCGCAAAACTATTAAAAACGTTGAAGGGGACGATTTTCAGCCTACCACCAACAAATTAGTATTGAAATAGTATTTTTTGTCTTACAGTATCTCATACCAGCTAATATGCTGTAAGTATAGGGCATCAGCATGAACAAAACTACCAATTTTCTAAGTGTAGACTTGACTCTCTGACTAGGTTTTTTGTTTCAAAAAATGTACCCAGCGTGCGTCGTATAGTCAAGCAAACAGATAAATCTCAAACGTATCACAAACGGGAATCTAGGGGTGAAGCTCCCAACCAGTGTCGTTGCCAAAGCAAATGAAGAGGGGGCACTGGCCGAAAGTGAGGGGGCACTGAAATAAACTGAATTTTTGCACGTTAAAAATCCTCTTGTATAGTTATAAATTATGTGCAATTTAAAAATTTTTGTATTTATGTCCAAAAAAAGAGACCTATTAAATCGGCAGCGTTTCTTACCTCTTTGCGTCTGCGTCCCACATTCACTTAAAAAATCTATCTGCAGCAGTGACTGCGATCTAAATAATTTTGAGTGCGCTCTAAAGAAACAAAAACAAATGTAAAAAAACAAAAACAAAGCTAACTTTTGCAAGAAATAGCCTTTTCCGCACCATTTTAATTACATTTTGAAGTTTTTTGAGCTATTTGAAAGAAATAAATGCTGAAATTCGAAAATCATTCAATAGAATTTAGTTTCACATTTCTTCAGTCCCCTTACTGGGGTCGAAATTGACTTTTTTGACAACTTGCCCGTCTGGCAAATGATATCAAATGTCTGCTTGCCCGGAAAATTTCAACTTGCCCGAAAAAGAAATAAACGCAATAAGGTCTGAGGTTGTTTAACTTTGAAAAAAAATTGTGAAATACCTCTTGGCAAAAAGCGCTAAATTTGCGAAATACGCGTTGTCGCGCATCTTGCAAATTTAGTGTGTGCATTAAGTTTTTGTGCGCGATGTTATTTATGTTTTCGAGAATCTCGTTTTTGTCCACAATGTTATGTTTGGATGTGATGCAATAAGCAACTCTTTTTCCAATAACACATTACGCAAAAATTGATTGTTTTGATTGTAAATATTTCAATTTTTACGTTACAATGATAGTGATAAACGTTGAGGTTTGTTGCAAACGGACTTTTAATGCAAAAATTTTGGATACTACACCAGCTAAAAAGCCGACATTTTTTGCAAAAAAAATTTTTTTGCAGTAGGAGCTAAAAAATTTTCAAAATAATCAAAACCAAAAAATTGCAAAATTCTTGCGTTGTCTTCACGCAGCGCGGTGTAGTAACTTGTGATATCTGAAACACCGCTTTAGCAGGGAAGCGTGGAAAAATTTTAGAAAAAAAAAAGAAAAAACGTAGCATTTTGTGCTAAAAAGTTGCTAAACGCGACTAAGTATCGAAAAATCTGCTTACGATTAAGCAGTGGTAATTGCGATGAATAATAATGTGCGTACAATTAAACTCAGCGTTGATTGTTATGATTACAAAGTGCTAACTAAAATTTAACGCAGGTAACAGTTTTCTCTACGTACATTTTTTATTTCTTTGCAACAAGAGCGGATCTAAAATGCGTGTCTAAATAATCTTGTTTGATGTTGTTTAATACGCTGTATTTTCTTTGCTTGCCCGTTGGGCAAGTCAAGCCGAAAAACAATTTACCCGAGACGATTTCAGGGGCCACATATTACGGTCTTCGGAAAAACATGAATATTCGTGTTTCAGAAGTCATTCGGTTTTCGAATTTTTATTCGGAATAGTTATAAACAAACATTTTTTGAAAGTTTGAATTAATTTTTCGTCGTAAAAGTATAACTTAATTTCTTCGTGATCGATATTTTTTAGAAAAAAATGTAACAACTAAAAATTTTCGTATTCGGATACTCATTATTTACTTTCCAAAACAAAGTTGTTGATTCAAAAATCTTTGTAAAAAGTTCTTGAATGAATTTTAAACAAAAATCATCGTTTTCGTATTCGTAAAAGCAATTTTCTTTTACTTTTGCATTCAAACACGAATAAAAAATGTCATCAAATGTGTAACAATCATAAAATAATTGTCGATTATTGTCAGTACCCAAAAAATCATTGTCACCTCTTCTGCTTTGCTGTGCACGTGTTACATTTTGTTTCATTTGAATGTAGTAATCTTGATTTGGTTGTCTCAAATTTCTGTCAAGTTAAATTTAGACAAATCAAAAATGAGTCGCAAATTCACTCAGGAAGAAGTGAATCTTCTGGTAAGCTTAGTTAGTCAAAATTACGACTTTCTAACATCTTCGCTTTCCGCAACCAAGACGAAAGGTATGGTGGATCAAAAATGAAAATGGATTGCTGATTCCATAAATAAATTAAATTCTGCCACAGACACTGACAATCTATTTTCAGTCGAAAAAATTGACCAAAAATGGTTTGATTTGAAATCGATCAGTAAAAAAGCGTTGGCTCCTTACAATAAAGAGCTATCAAAGACGGGCGGTGGGTCATGCAAAGCGGAAGTCCCGTCGGATCTGCAATTTAAAATCGCAGAAACCATCGGAAGCGTTCGTACTCAAGGTGTGCCGGAAACTCAATGCTGTGATACAAGTGCAGCTCAAAAGTTCTTCGAAAGAAAGCCCTAATACGAGTAAATCTGCAAATGCTAAGGAAGCAAGCTCGCCTGAATCCTCTGTTTCTGAGGAGCCAGCAGCAAAGCGACGAAAGAATCATGTTCGATCTGTGCGGGAACAAACCCAACGAGAACTACTTGAAGACCAGAATGTTTGCTTTTTGCAGAAGTCGAAATAAGAGATGAATTACGATCACTCAAGGCATCAATAGTATGAGTTAGAGACATTCTCTTACTTCATCCAAACACGGCTGCGATGCAGCAATACCCTGACAATTCTAACGGCAACCACGTAACTGAAGCTCCCAATCAAGCATCCGGGTTTTTTACCAATTTGCTCAATTCTCAATAACGACCATTAACATTTTACAGTATTTGCAACAAGGCAATATTTTAATTTTGCTCGTATTTTTTGATTTGTGATGTGTGTTTCTTTCATTGGTACTAATAATTTGGATACTTTGCATACTAATCTAGCTTGTTGTCTTAAATAAATGGTGTTTAATGTGCGCTGACCATCAACATTATCTAATCATTGGCTTCGTTTCATTCAAGGCACATATTATGCCTTTTTATAATTTCTTTGATGATTTTGATCAAGATTTGTGTCGTTGTAAAAAATGCTTTTCGCGTTTCGCCAATTAAACTAATTTGAAATTTAAAGAGCAAACACAGAATTGCAATTTTGGATGCATTTTTAAATGAGGCATCGAAACAGAAGTTACTAAATAAAGTCAAGTCACTGGGAAACATCAAAAAAAAAACTAAAATAAACCAAAATGATTGTGCTGCATCGAGCAATACAATAGTACTTTTGATATTAGTAAAGCTAAGATAGATAGCGTAACAGAGACTGTCATGGTATCACTACATAATATACTAGTGCCACCATCTGAAAAATATGGCATCAACACGTCAACCCAATGTCTTTTCGTTAAGCCGTGGATCGCAGCATCCCAACAAAGTGATTTCGTTATTGTACCCCATCGCCATTTTCCTCTGAAGTAGTTTCTCCAGTATCATCAATGTCGGATCGATCTCCATTCGCATCACCAACTTCAGGAAACGGAACTCCGCTTTGGCGACATATATTGTGCAACATGCAACAAGCTACAGTAATTTTGCAAACTTTGCCTGGCTTGTAACGAAGCTTACAATCGGGAATTCGCCATCTCATTTTTAGCACCCCAAATGATCTTTCTACTGCACACCGTGTTTTTCTATGATATATATTGAATTTTTTCGCTTCATTTGTCATTGAATTCCCGTACGGGGTAATCAGTCACTTCTTCAGAGGATATCCACTGTCACCTAATAGCCAACAATCACCAAATTCGTCGCTTTCAAACCTATCATGCACAGTGGAAGCTTCTAGAATAAATAAGTCATGATGCGATCCAGGCCACTTGGCTGCCACATCTCGAAAAATAAGATTTGCATTGCATATAGCCTGAGCGTTGATAGAGTGGTTTCTTTTTCGGTTGACATAGGCATATTCGTCTTCAGAGGGTGCAATTATGCGAATATATGAACCATCAATCGCACCGATTACTCTAGGCAAATAAGACACTTGCTTAAAATCGTCGAATACACGCAAAATTTCCTCTTTTTTAGGCATGTAAATATAATGGGATGCCTTCTTTACCATAGCATCAACAAATATCGACAATATTTGACTTACAATGGCTTGCGAAATAAACATAAAATCTTTGCTGCAGTTTTGATAACTGCCCGATGCCAGTGTCTTTAAACCAACCAAGACTTTGTCTTCTAGTGACAAGTCCAACGATCTACCACTCACACATTTCAAATCCTCCAGAACTATTTCACAAACTAAGCAAATTTCTTCCTTCTTCAACCGTTCTTGGACAAGTTTTTGATGAGTTTTACTCTCTCGCAAACTGCCGGTTCTTTTTCCAAAGTTTCTATCCTCATTCATAAACTCATATAACAAAGCTATGCTGAAAGCAAGCAATAATGTGGTGCACGTTTTTTCTGTATTACCAACTAACAACCGGCGAAGCAAGCGTAATTGCCAGCAAAAAAATCTTCGGAAATTTTATGAGTGGTCTGGAGCATTCGTAAATTTATCCGAAAATTCGGGCAAATTTACAAACATTTTGAGCCATTTTCACTTTTTATTCCAAAGAAAAAAAATGTTAATACGACCAAAAAATGTTAGTAACGAACAAAAAAATCTTCGGCCGAACAAAAATATCTTCGGAAAAAAATTCAAAATCTTCGTAAAAATTTCCGAAGAAAAAAATCTTCGGCCGAAGATTTTTTTGTTCGGCGAAATATTTACGAATATTTGGAAAAATAAAAATCTTCAATACAAAGATTCGGAAATTTTTTTCGTAACAAAGACCATAGTATGCCAATTTCACGAAACACGAACGTTTGTGTTTTTCCGAAGACCATAGTATGAGGCCCCAGGTTGCCTCGGGCAAGCGAGCATGCGTTAGTTTCGAACTCTGCCTTACTTACCGATCAAGTCCAAAACATTTTTAAACGCTAATATTTGGGGTTTAATTACATACCCCGTGCCCCCCTTAGTTGCGCCACTGTTAACGTATAATTCATTGTATTTCATGTCATGATCACTAAGGCCATATAGGTGGGCGCAAATCCGTTGATCGTTAAACCGTTTATAGCGAAGCTAACTTTTCATTAACTCATTAATCTGTTAAAAAGTTTTTTTGTATTAACGGACTACATTAACTTCTGTTAAGGTCTGTTAACTTCTGTTAAGGTTTTTATCGTTGATATCTAGCACCATTCATTCATTGTACCGGTACAAACCAGTTTGTACAGGTAGCACTTGTTGCATATTAGCACGAGTTTTAGAGAAGAAAAGCGAAAAAAGGAGCTCTTTTTTGTGACAAATAATAAGCTGCAGCCTCATAGGTCTATTAATTATCGCTGTTCGCAATTTCCAAAGATTTTCCGATTGCAGCTTCGTTAGTGCATTTATACTTGTTTTTATCTTGAAATTAGATTAGACTGTAAAATGTAACTTCCAAAACACAGAAAAACCACCATAGCAATAAATATTTTCTTACAATCAGATCAACAGCGTCAATACGTGTTCTAAAAGTGAGTGAATAAAAAGAAATGTAAATTACATGCAAAATACAGGGTGTCCTTCAAGTCCTTGTGCACTTTAAAAAATTTGTAACTTTATTTTTATTTGTGATAGAAATAATCTGCAAAAATGTGCTAAAAGTTTGATGTATCTAGTTTTAAGTATAGCTATTAAATAAATCTTCACCTCAAAATTTGTAACAATTTTTAGGTAAGTAAATTCTGCGTGTTAGACAGTTACTAAATCAGGAATTTCCTGACAGGTGGATCAAAAAGTAGGACTATTTTATTGATCTCCACGTTTGCCATTTTTGACTCCATTAGATTTTTTTATAGGGACATGTGAAAACGTGTATGCAACCAAGTTTAGTCATTTGAAAGTTAAAATAACTAATGTGATTTCAGGCATTAGGCTACTATAAATTAATTGGCAAATAATTTTCGTGAACTGCAAAGTTGTATTATTCTTTGCATTGCTAATGATAGGGGACATATGGAAACTTAAATAGAATTTCAATAAAACTTTAAAAAAATATCGATTTTCTTCTTTCAAATCCTTTTTACAAATTATTTCTAGTGCAAATACAATTAAAGTTAAAATTTTTTAAAAGTGCACTCGGACTTTATGAACACCCTGTATTAACGAATTAACAGACTTTATTAACTTCCGTTAATTAAAGCTGAAAATAACGGATTAACGTTAACGGAAGTGTGAAGTTTGTAAACGGACTAATGGTCAACGAAGCTAACGTTTTGCATTATAACTTTCCCATCTATGTCACTAACCAAGAAACGATTCTGTAGGCCTACATCTCTATTCCACGACACATCTGTAAACGCTTAGCGACGCAGATGTGCGTCGCGACCCATGTTTGAGAAACACTCAATGAAAATCGAATGAGCAAAAATGAAGACCTGTGCCGCAGTGCACCGTGTTAACAAAAATAAGACGGTTATTGCTTCAAAATTATGTTACAGCAGTTGGTTGCCATCAATTTCACAAAAGATGGAGAAGACGTCAGACGAGAATTATGTTTGAACGTCATTATTCCTTTTTACATGATTATCTATTGTCTTGAGGCTACGTAATGTTCCAAAAACGTATTTTTAGTATACGGAAATGGGGGAGCACCAGAAGCCGTTAGGGGAGGCACGCCCCCTCACCCCGTAACGACAGCACTGCTCCCAGTTGCCGGAGGTAAAGGAGGTTCGAGGGCAAAGCCTCCAGCTGCTGGTCAACTTTCTCAAATTTTTTTGGTAGAACTATTATTTTTACGCCATTTAAATAACATTTACCGATAATAGTTTTGGTAAAAATATTGTTTAATGTCGGCAGCGTGGCCGATCGAATGGGTAAAGGCCTTATTTTTACGACGATTATACGCTACAACAATGCTACAATAATAGTTTTATAAGTTTTAAAGCCATTTAATTATTAAGATTTGGATGCTATTTAAAGAAACTAAATTCCTCAACCACTTTAATTCAGCCCCGCTCTAAATTACTGGTCAAACCAAAACATGTCTAAAAGCTTGCATATTTTTTTTAATTTTTTTTAAGTGACTTAGTCAAAGAGAAGGGAGAGATGCTTTAGCCCAGCTGCGAGTAGCGTACTTCATATTGCGCAACGTAACAATTACATCGTTACAATTATAGAACAATAATGCAATAAACTATGTTTTTGTTTGCTCTTCAGCATAATGCAAAATCATTTATATGTGTGTGAATATATGCTAACGTATATATTCTAACATATATGCTAACTAAAATTGCTACAATTTGGAAGCCAGTTGAAAAAAATAAATTATCCAGCCCCTTCACCCCTCCCCTCTTATACATACCGGCCAGGTCCAAAATACGCTTAAACTCTTGCATTTTTGGGTTAAATTTTTGAAGAATTTAGTTGAGGCAAACAAGGGCTGAAGTCCCTTAAGCCCTCCTGGTTGCGTCACTGCTTCAAAGTAATGCGGATTTAAATAAATGTAGCCTTATTTCCCAAAATGCTTGCAAAAATCTTAGTTTCAAATAGAAATACATTACTTAAAAGCAGGGTTGTATTCTCTCCTTCTGTTACATTATCATCCTTGCAAACTCCGTGGTCTAAAACCGATTACTTCCAGTAAAAATTGAACTAAAATTAAACTGTTTAGTTGTCTTTTTAAAGAAGCTTTTGCCACGTAAAAGTTGAGGTGGCAAAAGCATTTGCGTCTCCCCGCTCTAAAAATGGGAGACGCGTACCCCCCCCCACGGTTTTGCGCCGCTGATAACCAGGATTTTGTCAAGGGGGCTTAAATCTAAAGCTGAAATTTATCTGCGTCTCAGTGACCTGGATCAGGGCAATTTTCGTGTTTTTTTTTTTAACAAATTTTACCTGCATTTGAATGACATTATGCACGTTTAGAGACTATAGCCATTTGAAAAAATTAATAGCTAAGATTAGGAAGCACTTTGACAGAATTAAATTACGTACTTGGCCCATTCCTTTTAGTTTCCTCTTATTTGCTGGTCAAGTTAAAAAGCATTTGTGTTACCGTTGTTTTGTGACTCGGCAAAGAAGTCATTTCTTAGTTTGTTTTGGAAATGATTAGTAATACCTTAATTGGATGTTTTGAATTTGTTTTAAACTAATAAGGAAGTTGTAAGAGAAAATTAAATGCAAGCTAAATAGTAATTACGTAAAAAATCATGCTTTCGCAAAACCTCCCGATACCACTTTGTATTGTATTTGTATAGTGAGGCAACTTACCGTAGAAAGCTGTTTACGGAATTTTTATACTTTTTACTATTTTGGATTTGAAATATTTACTGATGAACGACCTAGCTGAGTCCAAAGCATTCAAAAATTTTACTATTTTAAAATAAAATTCAACTGTTTTTAATCAGTAAATATTGGGTTGGGGCTCGTTGTTCTAAAATTTTTACAAAATTTTAACCTAATTTGTTGTTAATTTGCAGAGGTGGAGTCCTAGAGGAAGTCCTCAAGGACACATTTTGAAGTCCTTAACCTTGGCCTCGAAGCCTACAAGTCCTCTAAAATCCGAGGACAGCATTAATTTTTGATTCGTAGAAAAGGAAAATAACTAAACAAAATTGACCTGAACTTTCATTGTTTTGGAATACGCGTGAAACGTCGGGAAAATTTGCATATTTTGCAGGAGTCGACCTTATTTTTTTGAGAACGACCATAATTTTGAAAAATTGTGTCTTTGGTCCTTGGCCTTGGCTTCAAGCATTCCTGCCCCTGGCCTCGAGAGCGTCTGTCCTCGAAAAGTCGGTCCTTGGCTTAGCCTAGAAGTTGTTTTTTAGTCTTTGGCCTCGATTGTTGGTCCTAGACTCCACCTCTGTTAACTTGCTCTTAAATTTTTTTAGCCAGCAATAAAGTAGTACAAATTAAATTATTTTTGCTACGTATAAAGTCATGTTGTAATGAAAGTTTTGTCGGTTGTCAAAAATACAAAAACAAACAAAACAGTTTGCAGTGCCCGTAGGATTGCCAAATCTGATTCTTTTATTGAAATACGGCATCGCGTAACAAAAAATTTTTTTTGATTTCTAAATTTGGCCCGTATTATTGTAAAGCTGGCTAACGAGGGCTAGCATTCGTGTCGTGTCGAGAATCCACTAGCACTTAGGAGTTTCCGATGATTCAAAGTTCAAATTTTCAATAGTTTCTTCGAATTTTTGTTTACTTAATTTGCTACTTGTTCGAAAGCACCAAGCAGAGATAATTTTAATGCGTCTTATCCAAGGATGCAACAACGTGATCAGGCTGCGGGTTAAACCCAGATATGCAATCAGAATCGCCGTGAAACAATGCATTTGCCCTTTTTATAATGTCGATATATTTTTATTCTTACAGATCCAAACAATTGCGAACCTGACCCTTGTGACAATGGAACATGTGTCGATCTAGAAGGAGGATATAAATGCATCTGCAATGATGGATTCACAGGAGAAAACTGTAGCATGATTGGTGAGAACAGAAAAATTAACTGATCTTACTTTATATACAGTATTTTATTTAATATAAGATATTTTAATATAACTACTAGTCAAAACTCTTTAGCTGCCATTCAAAATATGTTGCTACCAGTCAAAGATGCATGATTGTCACTGGACATCGGTACGACGTACCAGGAGACGAAGTACATTGTTTTAACGGCTAATGCCTCTATAGCCTACATTAATTTTGATAATACGCCTGTTATGGAATACAGTATTGTACCTTATAAGAAGCGACTCTCCTTTTTTCACCGGCTTGTGGATCTGTGCCCTGCACGTAGATAAGTCCAACAAGTTGAGCTGTCGCCTTTCTCTGATAGAGGTTGGATGGGCCTTGCATTGCCTTGCGAAGATCGAAAAGATTCATGAACCTCCCGGATCATCGTAAGTCAGTGAAACTGATCATGGAAAAAATGATCATTTAACGATGATGCGCTTGCATCGCACATCGCTGGATGTGAGTCAGCGACAATGGCGAATAGCCCCTTGTACGATGTCGAAATATTCCCTTGTGGGATAAGGGAGACTCCCATCCCTCGAAATTAGTCGGGTAAAATCAACATCAACAACGACCACAAGTGATGGCAAACTTTTACACTTTATAGAAAAAGTTTTTTTAGCACTATCAGCTGACTCGACTTGACGAAGCAACTTATGTTGACAAAAGCTCGTAATCAGAGGTGGAGTCCTCGAGGACGTCCTTGGCCTCGAGGACACATTTTGAAGTCCTTGGCCTCGAAGCCTCAAATCCTTGGCTTTCGCCTCAAAGCCTTAGGTCCTCGAAAATTGCCCTGTCCTCGCCTCGAGGACAGCACTATTTTTGAACCGTTGAAATTTTGTTGGAATACGCTAGACACCTCGTGGAAAATTTGCAAATACCTTTTTTGTTTTCCGCAATTGAAGCTTTGGCTTAGTCAAGCGTTTTTTCAAGTCTAAAGACCCTTAGTGTCTTGCTTGAGCACCGAACCACCGCAGGTGGTTTGCCTGGCTACGTTCAAGTACAAAGTATTATTTAGTAACTGGTTAAAGTCCAAAGTATCCAAAGAATAACTAACCTGAGAATCGAACCCGTTAGTTTCTGAATCTAAAAAAAAGATTATCTTGTTTATGCTAAGGAATATTTTTTGGTTTGAACTTTGTAAAGTTTCGCGTTACTTAGAACTGTCTTGACCTAGCTGTAGCAGACTTTTTGGCGCCGTGGCGTAATCGCGCGGTCCAGTGACCTGTCCAAAGGTCGCGCTACCTTTTTAATTCTTCGAATATGGGACACGCATGGCGCAACAGAGCTCGTACCTGTTTTACCCAACGGTGCAAAGGTCAGTCCTGGTATTTGACAGTGCAACACGGTTTGTTGGTGCAATAACATTCTCTATAAAAGGTAGTTAATGAATGAACTCTGTTTTTCATTGAATGAGATTAAAATTAAGACTTCAATTGGAATCGCTAACTGCGTCTGATCGTAAGCGAGCTTCGGGGAATCCCCTCTTTGGGGAAATTCCCGTTAGTTTAAAAGCGAATTTTTTCAAAAGCTTTTCAAAGAATGCTCTAGAATAGTTCTGGCAACCTCAGGTTATGGACGGAATCTCTAGTGGAGGAATGCGGTAAAAAACCTAAACTTTAAAGCACTTGCCTGAGAACCGTTGGGAACCAAACCACCGAAGGTGGTGAGTCTTAAGCTTAAAATGCTTATCTGGGAACCAAACCACCGAAGGTGGTGAGTCTGAAGTGTAAAATTGGTAAGACTTTTTGGAAACCGAACCACCGCAGGTGGTGAGTCTAAAGTTTACAATTTGTAACACTTCCTGGCAACCGAACCACCGAAGGTAGTGTGTCCAAAGTTTAAAATTTGTAAGGCTTGCCTGGAAATCAAACTATCGCAGGCAGTTAGTTAAAGTCTCAAATTTGTAAGGCTTCCCTGGAAATCAAACTACCGCAAGCGGTTAGTTAAAGTTTAAAATTTGTAAGACTTGCCTCGGAATCCAACTACCGAAGGTGGTTAGTCAAAGTCTAAAGCTTAAAATTTGGACTAAAGTAGGTCATGGACCGTTTTTTGAACTGGCGGCTAGCTGTCGTAAAATCGCTTTGAAGTTTGCAAGGTTCCAACAATTCGATACTTTCAATATAAAAAAATTAAAAATTATGAAAACAAAACTAAATTTTAAGAGATTTAGTTGATAACGTAGAAATATGTCTGAAATATGGTTGAATATTACTGTAGTTTTGGAGTTTAAATAACTACGGTATTATGTTTCAACAAGAAAATGGCGAACTTGAATGCAAGTTGGTCGAAAGTATCTTTTGACTTTTGCATTAACATATTGCAACAACGACTGCTGGAATAATATGTGAGTCGATATGGAAAGGTGGTATTATCTTCGACTTTTGCATTAAAATAACAAAAAGCTGTTGCAGCCACATCTGTAAACCTCAGATGGCCTGTTGCAAATTGTCTTTAGAAGGTCTTTTCAACCGTTTTCACTCACCAGATTAAAATTTGCAAACGCTGTTTTGCTTGCATGTCGTAATATAATCCAATTTGTTTAATTCCCGATCGTCTTGGCACCACAAGGACTAGCAAGTTTGCTAGCTGCAATACTTACTCGAGAGTTTTAACGCTCTAGTCATTCTATCAAAATGAACGTGAGTACCTATTGTCAGAAAACCTTTACTCGAAACGGTGCAACGCAACATCACAACAGAGAAGTATGTAAACGATTATGAAATTAGAGTGCGAAAAACGTAACAGAAACTTTAAAAGAGACCCTTATTGATATAACGCACCTGCCGCTGTTACCACCAGCGTCATGTTCAATTTCATAAAAACACCTGAAATTTAAGTTTGAACTGACACGTCGTATCACAGCAAAAAATTGAAATCGAATTACGAGCACTACAATCTGGTGCAAGTCTAACAGTACGTGCTTTGTTCAACCTCAACCGTTCGAATCATTTCAATCTTGTTCTTCAAAGAACATTTACGTTGGCGAACTCAGACAGTGATGCAAGAAATAAAAAGTTTATCCTCAAGTTAACTAATTTTTTGATTTGTGGTACTTAATTTAAATTCGGATTGGTTATCAATTTTATTTTTATTCGTTTCATTTTATTTGCGCCAAAATACAATTTTTATAAAATGAGCAATAATTCAATCAGAACAGTACAATTGTAGCCAATTCAACAAAAAACAAACAATATTTTTACTCAAATAGAAGCAGCAAAACGAATAACGTTATAACACGCATCAAGTCAAGGTAATATGGTGGAAGTCATCGATATTATGCACGGCATTGAAACAATATGATTATACGCACGGTTTTGAAAAACAAAAACAGTTGTTCTAGCGCTAACGCGTTCCTCTCTGGAGCGGGAGGTCAAAAGTTTAAATCTCGCACCGGTCGAATCGAACACAGTGTTACCAACGGCTCGCCACCGCTGCGACATTTCTTCGAAAAGAGCTGTGTTGCCCGGGCGCAATGACGCGAAAATGGACCCCGCTAACTCGTTACACGCTTCGGCGTATTACATCGAGTATAATGAAAGATTTGATTTGATTTTATGCATGGTTTTGAAGCAATATGTCTTGTACATCAAATGTAAAACCGCGATACAGACTAAAAAGAGGACGAAGCGTTACTTAATCGATAAAAATAGTTAACTGTCAAATTTGAACTAACGCTTGAAATCACAACATAAATAGAAAATGAATTAAGAGCACTATCTAGCAGTGGGATATAAAATCTTAACCTTGCCTGTTTTTGTTTTGAAGGGGTATCAACTCAAGTTTTCCGCGCTAGACCAAAATGTTGAAATATACCTAAAATGCATTCTCACCAAATTTGAAGTTTCTACACCTTCTCGCTTTCAAGATAATGCAGTTCAAAATTAGCCGTTTTCCGCTTACTTTAGTGTTGCCATTTTTTTCAGTATTGTAACAGAAGATTAACTGTGGAAAAGCTGACTTACGTTTATTGAAAAGCATCAAATTTCACATTTCTAAACCTGTACTTTGTTTTACAATACCTCTGCCGCAAAAAAATTTTTGGAGAATCAAGAACATGGTGTTAATTTTTGAAATTTTGTCTCTTATTGGCAACCCTGACAAAATATCTAAAGGGAAAAAGCCTTTTTAAGCAGAAATCTAACCTGCTATACCTCAGGAACGGAAGGTCGTAGAAAGTTCAAATTTGGTGAAGTTGGTCTTATCTGTCAAAATTTTTCGAGAAAAAAAATCGAGCAAAAAAAAATTTCCGATCTGAATATCCTTTTAATCAGTCAAAACAATTCGAATAATAATAATAATATATTGAGCAAATGATTTGGTCGCAAGCGTTTGATTTCTGATCTTATTAAGCATATGACGTCATATCTTTGACGTCAGTAAGGTTCATCTTTGTGTACACTCTGTGTTCATTTTTGTGTCCACTTAAAACGCAAAGACTGGGAAATCAACAAAGATCGTGCGATTTTAGTCATCGTAAAAACGACGCAGTCCAAATTCAACCAATTTCAACTAATTGAGTTCCCTTTTTTGACTTTTCAAGTTGTTTACGTTTAAGCTGGGCGAAAATATTGAGTTTCTTTTTTTTAATTTCCAAATCGGTTTTTGTTAAAAAGGGAGTTGTAAAAACCAACTTGTCCTAAGCAAATTTCAATTTACCTTGCAATTTTTGTCAAAGATGTTCATTGAAAATATTCGCTATTAATTTTTCCATAATAATTGGTTATTAAACATTAAGTAATTAGTCTCTGCTTTTTTTTTTTGCTTCGGCTGCGTACTGCAAAAGGTGCGCAAGGAGTATGTTATGCTGTAATTAAAATTGTTTGTTCACTTCCATCACATCTTTGCTAAAATTCTACTTTTACATTAAATGATTTTTAACTTGTGATGCTTCATAACTGTAATAATAATCTGAAAATAGTCAATGTGAATTTGCTGTTCCTCAAATCCAAGAAAAAAACTAGGGTTATCACATGGGGTTTATCACATGGGGTTTACCTTTATCACATGGGGTTTACAAATTGTTCTGAATATTTAGTTGTACACCATCAAATTTTTTGAAATCAAATGAACAATGTATATTAGACTTTAAATTCTGATATCAATAAGACAAACAACAAATCTTATTCTAAAAACTAGTGTTTCCAAGAAAAAATTTTCAAATCAAAGCGGTAAAAGAATTCATAAAAACCTCGAAAAGTACAGTCATATAGCTTCGACTTAGGAAAAAAACGTTACGCGACTATGGTTGTGACACAAAAAATCACACGTCCGACAACAATATTGTTTAAACACGACTCAAAATGCGAAGAAATGCGAGAATGAATTTTTATTGCGAATAATAGGTTGCGAAATTTCAGATCTTGGAAACACTAGTTTTTAGAATAAGATTTGTTGTTTGTCTTATTGATATCAGAATTTAAAGTCTAATATACATTGTTCATTTGATTTCAAAAAATTTGATGGTGTACAACTAAATATTCAAAACAATTTGTAAACCCCATCTGATAAAGGTAAACCCCATGTGATAAACCCCATGTGATAACCCTAGTTTTTTTCTTGGATTTGAGGAACAGCAAATTCACATTGACTATTTTCAGATTATTATTACAGTTATGAAGCATCACAAGTTAAAAATCATTTAATGTAAAAGTAGAATTTTAGCAAAGATGTGATGGAAGTGAACAAACAATTTTAATTACAGCATAACATACTCCTTGCGCACCTTTTGCAGTACGCAGCCGAAGCAAAAAAAAAAAGCAGAGACTAATTACTTAATGTTTAATAACCAATTATTATGGAAAAATTAATAGCGAATATTTTCAATGAACATCTTTGACAAAAATTGCAAGGTAAATTGAAATTTGCTTAGGACAAGTTGGTTTTTACAACTCCCTTTTTAACAAAAACCGATTTGGAAATTAAAAAAAAGAAACTCAATATTTTCGCCCAGCTTAAACGTAAACAACTTGAAAAGTCAAAAAAGGGAACTCAATTAGTTGAAATTGGTTGAATTTGGACTGCGTCGTTTTTACGATGACTAAAATCGCACGATCTTTGTTGATTTCCCAGTCTTTGCGTTTTAAGTGGACACAAAAATGAACACAGAGTGTACACAAAGATGAACCTTACTGACGTCAAAGATATGACGTCATATGCTTAATAAGATCAGAAATCAAACGCTTGCGACCAAATCATTTGCTCAATATATTATTATTATTATTCGAATTGTTTTGACTGATTAAAAGGATATTCAGATCGGAAATTTTTTTTTGCTCGATTTTTTTTCTCGAAAAATTTTGACAGATAAGACCAACTTCACCAAATTTGAACTTTCTACGACCTTCCGTTCCTGAGGTATAGCAGGTTAGATTTCTGCTTAAAAAGGCTTTTTCCCTTTAGATATTTTGTCAGGGTTGCCAATAAGAGACAAAATTTCAAAAATTAACACCATGTTCTTGATTCTCCAAAAATTTTTTTGCGGCAGAGGTATTGTAAAACAAAGTACAGGTTTAGAAATGTGAAATTTGATGCTTTTCAATAAACGTAAGTCAGCTTTTCCACAGTTAATCTTCTGTTACAATACTGAAAAAAATGGCAACACTAAAGTAAGCGGAAAACGGCTAATTTTGAACTGCATTATCTTGAAAGCGAGAAGGTGTAGAAACTTCAAATTTGGTGAGAATGCATTTTAGGTATATTTCAACATTTTGGTCTAGCGCGGAAAACTTGAGTTGATACCCCTTCAAAACAAAAACAGGCAAGGTTAAGATTTTATATCCCACTGCTAGATAGTGCTCTTAATTCATTTTCTATTTATGTTGTGATTTCAAGCGTTAGTTCAAATTTGACAGTTAACTATTTTTATCGATTAAGTAACGCTTCGTCCTCTTTTTAGTCTGTATCGCGGTTTTACATTTGATGTACAAGACATATTGCTTCAAAACCATGCATAAAATCAAATCAAATCTTTCATTATACTCGATGTAATACGCCGAAGCGTGTAACGAGTTAGCGGGGTCCATTTTCGCGTCATTGCGCCCGGGCAACACAGCTCTTTTCGAAGAAATGTCGCAGCGGTGGCGAGCCGTTGGTAACACTGTGTTCGATTCGACCGGTGCGAGATTTAAACTTTTGACCTCCCGCTCCAGAGAGGAACGCGTTAGCGCTAGAACAACTGTTTTTGTTTTTCAAAACCGTGCGTATAATCATATTGTTTCAATGCCGTGCATAATATCGATGACTTCCACCATATTACCTTGACTTGATGCGTGTTATAACGTTATTCGTTTTGCTGCTTCTATTTGAGTAAAAATATTGTTTGTTTTTTGTTGAATTGGCTACAATTGTACTGTTCTGATTGAATTATTGCTCATTTTATAAAAATTGTATTTTGGCGCAAATAAAATGAAACGAATAAAAATAAAATTGATAACCAATCCGAATTTAAATTAAGTACCACAAATCAAAAAATTAGTTAACTTGAGGATAAACTTTTTATTTCTTGCATCACTGTCTGAGTTCGCCAACATAAATGTTCTTTGAAGAACAAGATTGAAATGATTCGAACGGTTGAGGTTGAACAAAGCACGTACTGTTAGACTTGCACCAGATTGTAGTGCTCGTAATTCGATTTCAATTTTTTGCTGTGATACGACGTGTCAGTTCAAACTTAAATTTCAGGTGTTTTTATGAAATTGAACATGACGCTGGTGGTAACAGCGGCAGGTGCGTTATATCAATAAGGGTCTCTTTTAAAGTTTCTGTTACGTTTTTCGCACTCTAATTTCATAATCGTTTACATACTTCTCTGTTGTGATGTTGCGTTGCACCGTTTCGAGTAAAGGTTTTCTGACAATAGGTACTCACGTTCATTTTGATAGAATGACTAGAGCGTTAAAACTCTCGAGTAAGTGTTGCAGCTAGCAAACTTGCTAGTCCTTGTGGTGCCAAGACGATCGGGAATTAAACAAATTGGATTATATTACGACATGCAAGCAAAACAGCGTTTGCAAATTTTAATCTGGTGAGTGAAAACGGTTGAAAAGACCTTCTAAAGACAATTTGCAACAGGCCATCTGAGGTTTACAGATGTGGCTGCAACAGCTTTTTGTTATTTTAATGCAAAAGTCGAAGATAATACCACCTTTCCATATCGACTCACATATTATTCCAGCAGTCGTTGTTGCAATATGTTAATGCAAAAGTCAAAAGATACTTTCGACCAACTTGCATTCAAGTTCGCCATTTTCTTGTTGAAACATAATACCGTAGTTATTTAAACTCCAAAACTACAGTAATATTCAACCATATTTCAGACATATTTCTACGTTATCAACTAAATCTCTTAAAATTTAGTTTTGTTTTCATAATTTTTAATTTTTTTATATTGAAAGTATCGAATTGTTGGAACCTTGCAAACTTCAAAGCGATTTTACGACAGCTAGCCGCCAGTTCAAAAAACGGTCCATGACCTACTTTAGTCCAAATTTTAAGCTTTAGACTTTGACTAACCACCTTCGGTAGTTGGATTCCGAGGCAAGTCTTACAAATTTTAAACTTTAACTAACCGCTTGCGGTAGTTTGATTTCCAGGGAAGCCTTACAAATTTGAGACTTTAACTAACTGCCTGCGATAGTTTGATTTCCAGGCAAGCCTTACAAATTTTAAACTTTGGACACACTACCTTCGGTGGTTCGGTTGCCAGGAAGTGTTACAAATTGTAAACTTTAGACTCACCACCTGCGGTGGTTCGGTTTCCAAAAAGTCTTACCAATTTTACACTTCAGACTCACCACCTTCGGTGGTTTGGTTCCCAGATAAGCATTTTAAGCTTAAGACTCACCACCTTCGGTGGTTTGGTTCCCAACGGTTCTCAGGCAAGTGTTTTAAAGTTTAGGTTTTTTACCGCATTCCTCCACTAGAGATTCAGTCCATAACTTGAGGTTGCCAGAACTATTCTAGAGCATTCTTTGAAAAGCTTTTGAAAAAATTCGCTTTTAAACTAACGGGAATTTCCCCAAAGAGGGGATTCCCCGAAGCTCGCTTACGATCAGACGCAGTTAGCGATTCCAATTAAAGTCTTAATTTTAATCTCATTCAATGAAAAACAGAGTTCATTCATTAACTACCTTTTATAGAGAATGTTATTGCACCAACAAACCGTGTTGCACTGTCAAATACCAGGACTGACCTTTGCACCGTTGGGTAAAACAGGTACGAGCTCTGTTGCGCCATGCGTGTCCCATATTCGAAGAATTAAAAAGGTAGCGCGACCTTTGGACAGGTCACTGGACCGCGCGATTACGCCACGGCGCCAAAAAGTCTGCTACAGCTAGGTCAAGACAGTTCTAAGTAACGCGAAACTTTACAAAGTTCAAACCAAAAAATATTCCTTAGCATAAACAAGATAATCTTTTTTTTAGATTCAGAAACTAACGGGTTCGATTCTCAGGTTAGTTATTCTTTGGATACTTTGGACTTTAACCAGTTACTAAATAATACTTTGTACTTGAACGTAGCCAGGCAAACCATTTGCGGTGGTTTGATTCTCAGGCAAGACACTCGGGTCAAGCTTTAGACTTGAACCATAGCCAGGCAAACCACCTGCGGTGGTTCGGTACTCAAGCAAGACACTAAGGGTCTTTAGAATTGAACCATAGCCAGACAAGATACTTAGGTCAAGACCAAGTTTCGATTCTTACAACTAGCTAGGGTTAGGACTACACCTAAGGTTAGAACTAGAGCTAGGGTTAAGACTACAACACCGCATTTAGACAAAGCTGCATTTAGATAACATCGTGCTTGGGGGGATGCTGCAGTTGGAGGACACCGCGCTTGGGGGTACGCCGCAGTTGGAGGATGCCTCAATCCCCAAATCCCTAATTCTTTAATCCCTCAATTCTTAAATCCCCCAATCTCTAAACGTACACGGAATCGTTCAGCACATACTACTAACGTGTTTTGGACTTAAATTGCAAGTAAAAAGAGGATTAAACAGTTTAATTTTTTTATTGGCTTTCAAATTTCTTAAATCTAGTGCTTTCAAATGGCTCTAAACAGGGGTGCAAATTTTTGTTGAGCATTGGGGGGGATAATTTGCAATTTTACCCCAATTTTGCCCTATTTTTAAACATTGGGGGGATGAACCTCGACCACCATTTTTTTCAGGTGAGCAAATTAAGTAAAGAGCAAAAAAAAGTTCTTCACCAAAAATGGAACCAGGCGCGTAGCCAGAAATTCGCAATGGGGGGCTAATTTTTGGGTCTGGGGGGGCGGAGCCTCCAGCCGCCGAAGTTTAATGGGATCTGGGGGTGAAGCTCCCAGTCACCGAAGGCAGGGGGTCTGGGGGGGAACCCCCCAGCGCTCGAAAATTTTGCATTTTTTTGCAAAAATAGCTTATTTTTAGAGCTATTTTAATACAAAATGTTTTTAAAACGTAGCATAGAAATTGGCAGCGTAACATGATTCAACTGATTGCATTAATGGGCTGTGTGGAAGGTGACTAATGATAGGCTACCATTGTAGTTTTCTTGTTTACATGCTGGTAAATCAAAAAATTCTGTTATTCAATAAAACTCACTCGGAGTAATGTATTTCGTTTATATTTTACAAAGAAAAGTAATTGGGGCGGGGGCTAACGGAAAGATATTTGAGAGAAGTGATGGGTAATTAACTAATACTAAATAGCCCCCCCTTCCCCCTTATTTCTGAGTTTATGATATATTTGTTGATAAAACTTGTGTATGGCATTTTTACATTTGCGATCAAATTTGATTGCTTATTTTTGGTCATTTTTCGAAGTTTCCATTGATTTGTGACTTTTATTTTTGACAAATTAGATCCCCCTGAATATATGTTTCAAAAGATGCTTTAAATCACTTTTTAGTCCATTCCAGCACAAACAACAGTCTCAGAAAAGATAAAAACGTGGTATTTTTTTTTATTCTGCATTTTGATTGACAGGCCAGTGGGGGAAGGGCTATAGCCCCGCCGCCCCCGCCCCCTGGCTACGCTACTGAATGGAACACTTTTTTCCCCGAACTCAGGTGGACACCTGCGCTCAGATGCACACCAGAGTCAAATTATTGGAGGGGATGCAGATGTAGACCATACTCAAATTATTGGGGGAGATATGTCCCCCCCCCTGGTTTTGGCACCCCTGGCTTTGAACATGTGCGAAATATGATTCAATGGCATTAAAATAGCTTTTTTTTCCAAAAAATTACAAAACATTCCCCAACAGCTGGGGGCCACGCCCTCAGATCTCCGTCTGTGATACGTTTGAGTTACACTGGATTTCTGAAAACGTCTCCAAAGTTACGTATTTGCACTTTCGAACTATATTAGTTTAAGCCCTCTACCTTTGCAAAATCCTGGTTAAGTGCCAACAGGCAAATTTTTGATGACGTCATTGCATGTGATTTGTGGTTTAGGCCTCCCGAATCAAAAATTCTGGCCACGTCTATAAATTGGAGATTGCCTGAAAAACTTTTTTGAAGACGTTTTTCTTTTTTGGAGAACACTTGCGGCTGTGTTCTTGGTCCTTGGCCTTGGCCTCGAGCATTTCTGTCCTTGGCCTCGAGAGGGTCTGTCCTCGTAAAGGCTGTCCTTGGCCTTGGTTTTGGCTTTTTTGTGTCCTTGGCCTTGGCCTCGAGCCTTGTGTCCTCGATTCCACCTCTGCTCGTAATCATTTTAGTAAAGTCAGCTTATGAATGCTAAAAAAAAGCTTTTTTTGGTTATTTTCATGAAGCTAATAGAATCATTATCTTCACTTTTTGCCGTTTGATTTAGCTTCGTGAATCTGCTGATAACGGCACCGCGTATCCTTGGGATTGATATTTTGGCCGAGGACCTGATAAAATATGTTGATAAACAAGTGAAGCTGCGTAGAACGTTTTCACTTTTTCACAAAAATTAAAATCCCAAACAAAAGGAAGCAGGAGTTTAAAAACTCTCCATTTTAATTTTTGTTATGGTTAGCAAAATCTCCCGTTGTGTTACAATAAAACTGCTTATCATACTATGATATATGTCAACTTGTTGTTTTTAGAGGAATCTGGGATAATTTGTTCAGCAATAACTGCCATTAGGTAAGCCTATTATTATGACTATGATTTTAGTCAGCAATAGTGCAGTCAGGGTTTTGTAAAGAGGGGCGTTTCTGGCCAAACAATTAAGGCACAAAAAGGTCTTCACCGCTTCATTTCACCTCTCCAAAAGTGTGAATTAAGGGTTGAAATACAAGTGTGGAGAGAAAGTGTCTGTCTCGTAAAGAGCTTAACTATCTTTCAAGAGGATATCGCTCCCCTCCACCCACCGCTACCGCTTAACCACACCTCCAACAAACTTTCAGTAGTTTAATACGAGCAGTATTTATTCATGCCCTAAGATCAAACACAAACAGTAACTCTGCCTTCATTCCTTTTTGAATTTTTTATCCGTCCAATTTGCAAGACTTCTGGCTGTTAGAATTTGCAAGACATAATAACCGAGTAGTAATCGAGTGGATAAAGAGTGTGTAACAGAAACAGTAGACTCGATTTTGATTTTCGGAAAAAGACTTTAGACATTGATATTTACAACTTCTCTACTTGGAATTTAGGAAAAAAAAGGGACAGTGTGAAGCCTCAACCGAGTGTGGCAAACAGATGGGCAGTTGGCAGCTTGACTTGAAGACCAAAAACTTCTCTTTGCTGTCTCCTAGACAAAGCAACTTGGTAAATAACATCTAATTACAATTGATATCTATAGTTTAAAAGCTGCCAACGAGTCCCTTTGGTCCCTCTCTAGTTGCGGTCTTGTGTAATTCTTTATGAGTGAATAATCTAGACATATTTAGCGTTTATTAAACAGCTTGTCTAAAGAGGATCTGGAATCTTTGTGTGTGAATGAAACTGATTATCTCGTGGTCTCCCCTGAACCCTATGTCGTCAATGGAACAGAAATCAGCCCCCAGTGTCAAAGCAACTACTCTGAGAGATATTTCAAGTTTAACCTCAGTGACTGTTACCCAGATGTTCAGGTAAAAAATTGGCATGTCTTAATACAAGTTTTATCAAAGTCAATTTCAGTTTTCTCACCGGTTATTAGCCAGACTGCGATTCGCCACATTCTGAAGGAATCCAACTAGATTTCGCATAATTAATAATAAAATAATAAAAATAATAATGCAGGTTTATCGACTTCCACTAGACCTGGTGAAAACAAATCTTTCGCTCAGAAGTCGTTTCTTTAGCATATACACAGTAACACATAAGTCATGTAGCCTAGCATAGAAACAAGCAAGTGAAGTAAATAAGTACAGTAAGTTACCACAAACGACAGAAACACCAAAACATAAATCCAAAAATAACAAATTTGAGTGTGTTGCGAGTTTGCTGTAGCTTAAGTAAAAAATTAATTAGTAAGAATTATGTCTATAGATTGAAAACTTCTCGAAAAAAGTATAGTTTTAGGTCTGCCTTGAATCTCACGAAATTTGATTCATTTTTCAGAGTGGATGGTAATTGATTTCAAAGTTTAGGAGCACAAATCGAAAACGCACGATTGCTCCGCAACCTTTTTTAACTAGCGGTACACTTAAAAAACTTGCTAAATTCGGCGGCACATTGCAATAAACAATGTTAGTAAAAACACAAAAAATGCTAAAAACAATACTTATAGATTTGTTCTTGTACATTACTGAGAAATCTGTGGCTATTTTAATAAGCACAGTTGTTCTATACTTGGCTCAATGCGTGAAAGAGCAACACGCCAAATTTCCGTTGCCCTAAAAGGGGGCAGCCCCGAAAATTAATTGCGAGCCGACCAAACCAGCAGAAATTTGTGGGAAATCCGTACAAAAACCTTGAAGATCTTTTTTCTGTTATTTTGTTCGAAGATCACTTCATGAAGCGTAGAAATTGGTGGATTCCTAGAGTGGAAACCTTTTTTTGTTTTAACGTTTAGATTTGCAAAAAGATAAAAAGCATTTTTGTTAGTTTGCTAAAAAAATTACGAATACTCTGGAGCAGGAGTGCCGAATCCCGGGGGGGATGGGGGGATATATCCTCCCCAATAATTTGACTCTGGTGTGCATCTGAGCGCAGGTGTCCACTGGAATTCGGGGAAAAAAGTGTTCCATTCAGTAGCGTAGCCAGGGGGCGGGGGCGGCGGGGCTATAGCCCTTCCCCCATTGACCTATCAACCAAAATGCAGAATAAAAAAATACCATGTTTTTATCTTTTCTGAGACTGTTGTTTGTGCTGGAATGGACTAAAAAGTGATTTAAAGCATTTTTTGAAACATATATTCAGGGGGGGCTAATTTGTCAAAAATAAAAGTCACAAATCAATGGAAACTTCGAAAAATGACCAAAAATAAGCAATCAAATTTGATCGCAAATGTAAAAATGCCATACATAAGTTTTATCAACAAATATATTATAAACTCAGAAATAAGGGGGAAGGGGGGGCTATTTAGTATTAGTTAATTACCCATCACTTCTCTCAAATATCTTTCCGTTAGCCCCCGCCCCAATTACTTTTCTTTGTAAAATATAAACGAAATACATTACTCCGAGTGAGTTTTATTGAATAACAGAATTTTTTGATTTACCAGCATGTAAACAAGAAAACTACAATGGTAGCCTATCATTAGTCACCTTCCACACAGCCCATTAATGCAATCAGTTGAATCATGTTACGCTGCCAATTTCTATGCTACGTTTTAAAAACATTTTGTATTAAAATAGCTCTAAAAATAAGCTATTTTTGCAAAAAATGCAAAATTTTCGAGCGCTGGGGGTTTCGCCCCCAGACCCAAAAATTAGCCCCCTCCTCATTGAGAATGTCTGGCTACGCGCCTGGTTCCATTTTTGGTGAAGAACTTTTTTTTGGTCTTCACCTGAATTCGGGAAAAAAAAAGGGTTCCATTTTTGGTGAAGACCTTTTTTTGCTCTTCACTAAATTTGCTCTCTTGAAAGAAAAATGGTGGTCGAGGTTCATCCCCCCAACGTTGAAAATAGGGCAAAATTGGGGTAAAATTGCAAATTATCCCCCCCAATGCTCAACAAAGATTTGCACCCCTGCTCTGGAGCACATCTAATATAGCCTTGCGACACACCAGAGTGTCGCAGCACACCGGTTGCGAAGCACTGCTTTAAGACGAATAAAACGAGAAGATATAGAATTAACTGTAACTAAAGGTTTCAATTCTTCAGGGTGGGCTAACAAAGTAGGATTAATGTATTTATACGTCAGTAAAATGTATTTTATACAAAATTCTAAACTTTATCGGTAGCCAGTGGAGTTCAAGCAGTAAATCAGTGACATGGTCTTATTTTCTTTTGTTGTAAATCAGTCTTGCTGCACAATTTTGCGCAAACTGCAATTTTTTTATAAGAGAGCTACTAATATCATAATACAAAGAATTACAATAGTCAAGCTTTGAAAGAATAAGAAAAGATACTAAGATGGTTACTTCCTTTCTCGTGAGAAAATGTTTTATATTTGCAATACTTTTGATAATGCGAATACAGATGAAACATGTTCTTTAACTTGTTGTTCTAATGTTAAGCGAATATCAAGCGTAAAACCCAGATATCTTACAGTGTCACAAAAACGTATACAGGAATTACCTAAAAAAAAGCCATTGATACTTATCTGTCGCTTAAGAACATCATTACAAAATACAATATTTTGGCTTTTCATTTGATTCAACTTTAGAAAAAATTTAGACATCCATAAATCAACATTTGCTAAAATACAGTTAAGTTTGGTTCCCAAAGACTGATATTGGTAAGTAGGAGCAAATATTGCATATATTTGGTGGTCATCTGCAAAGCCTTTAATCTCAAAACCTTCTTGTTCAATAAATTTGTAAAACGAGCAAATATATATACATATTAAGTAACACCGGCCCAAGAACTGAACCTTGAGCCACCCCAGATTTAAGCACATGCCCTTTGGAATATGCATCATCAACCTAACTGACTTTGTCCTTTCTCATAAAAGTGTTGAAAACAATTCAAAAGCAATATTTCTCTAATTTCTGCATAGGATTGAAATATATTGGCAGTATACTAATTTTTACGGTGTCGAAAGCAGCGCTTAAGTCTAAGAGCAGAGCATGGTATGGAATGGAATGAAATGGAACGGAAATTTTGGTATGGAATATGGAAGATGCTATAATGGAACGGAAGATTTCAAGAATGGAATGGAAGACAATCTTCCATACTTCCATACCAATTCCATACTAGATTTCGCGCATGGCATTTACAGAAAAACATATATGGATATTTAAAGATAACTAAAAATATGTGGAAGCTTTAGCAGCTTCTCATCTGTCGACTAATTAAAAGGGTAATTTGGTCATAGCATTGCATAAACAGTGTAGGCATTAGCATTGCTTCATCAGATCATAGAATATGTTCATTGCAATTTGCAGCTGCATTGATGCAGACTGGCGTAATTTCTGTTTTGAGAATGACAATTTGCCTAGTGAAAAAACTTTTTTGTCCATCGTAACAAAGATTTGTATTTACTCTTCTATCCTTAATTGAGCTTTTTTTTGTAAAATGTTTTTGACAGTTAGGCTATGTCAAATTTCATAATTGGTGTGATCACAAACATGTGATCATTAACAGAGGTGAAGTCGAGGACACAACGTTCGATTCGAGTGCCAAGGACTCAAAAAAAATCCAAGGCCAAGGACCATCTTCTCGAAGACAGACCCTTTTGAGGCCAAGGACAGGAATGGTCGAGGCCAAGGATCAAGGAGACAATTTTCCTAAATTGTGGTTGACAAAATATTGATAAATTTTAAACGCAAAATTGTTTAAGATATTGCATTTCGTTAAGTTTTTGATGATAATTCGAAAATAGTAGTTTTTAAAAATAATAATGAATGCCATTTAGTGCTGTTGTTGGTTGCATACCGTAGCGGAATTGTGGCAATGAAATAAAAGCCATAACCCGTAAATGGGAATATAGCTAAAATATAACTTAGAAATGGTCTATTTTAAAGGCGGTGAATCATCCAGCCAATTCCGGTGGTTTACAATAGCTAAAATTGAACTATAATTTTTGATACTTTTTGTTTTGAATTTAGTGTTGCGTTTGCAAAGACATTCAACAAATACAAAAAGATGTCCCCCCGAAAAAAGTTTTTGGAAATTCTGAGTTTTGATCTTACCGCCAAAACCACAGTTCTCTATACTATTAGGCCTACTGTAATCTTATTAAACTATTAGGCCTAACTATCTCTAAACTATTAGGCCTAATAGTTTAGAGATAGTTAGGTCTATTTAGGCCTAAACTATTTAGAAATAAACTATTTAGAAATAAACCATCTCTAAACTATTAGGCCTACCACAGTTCTCTAAACCATTAGGCCTACTGTGGTTTTGGCGGGAAGAACAAAACTCAGAGTTTCCAAAAACTTTTTTTGGGGGGACATCTTTTTGTATTTGTTGAATACCGTTGCAGCCGCGGTCCCAAAATTAAAACAAAAAATATCAAAAATTATAGTTCAATTTTTGCTATTGTAAACAACTGGAATTGGCTGGATGATTCACCGCCTTTAATGCCTTATATTCATCAGTTAGGCCGTGGTGGTAACGTCCATTAATTATGTATGGATTCCCACTTGTTCAGTAGTTTCCTACACGCAAACCATAATTGTTTGGTTACCCGATTTTTTTCAAGCAATTTTTAAAACATTTTTATCCCAAAAGTATTGCAAGTGCTCAGGGGTGCAAATCTTTGTTGAGCATTGGGGGGGATAATTTGCAATTTTACCCCAATTTTGCCCTATTTTCAACGTTGGGGGGATGAACCTCGACCACCATTTTTTTCAGGTGAGCAAATTAAGTAAAGAGCAAAAAAAAGGTCTTCACCAAAAATGGAACCCTTTTTTTCCCGAATTCAGGTGAAGACCAAAAAAAAGTTCTTCACCAAAAATGGAACCAGGGGCGTAGCCAGAAATTCTAAATGGGGGGCTAATTTTTGGGTCTGGGGGCGAAGCCTCCAGCCGCCGGAGGCAGGGGGTTTTAGCGCTCGAAAATTTTGCATTTTTTGCAAAAATAGCTTATTTTTAGAGCTATTTTAATACAAAATGTTTTTAAAACGTAGCATAGAAATTAGCAGCGTAACATGATTCAACCGATTGCATTAATGGGCTACGTGGAAGGTGACTAATGATACCATAGTAGTTTTCTTGCTTACATGCTGGTAAATCAAAAAATTCTGTTATTCAATAAAACTCACTCGGAGTAATGTATTTCGTTTATATTTTACAAAGAAAAGTAATTGGGGCGGGGGCTAACGGAAAGATATTTGAGAGAAGTGATGGGTAATTAACTAATACTAAATAGCCCCCCCTTCCCCCTTATTTCTGAGTTTATAATATATTTGTTGATAAAACTTATGTATGGCATTTTTACATTTGCGATCAAATTTGATTGCTTATTTTTGGTCATTTTTCGAAGTTTCCATTGATTTGTGACTTTTATTTTTGACAAATTAGCCCCCCCTGAATATATGTTTCAAAAAATGCTTTAAATCACTTTTTAGTCCATTCCAGCACAAACAACAGTCTTAGACATAGCCGTATGAGACCGCCCCCTCATTTGGTTCAAAACGTCAAATATTCGGGCAAACAGTTGTTTTATGTGTGCACACCAGTGGCGAAAAACCGTCTCAAAATTTCAGTGAAGACTTTTTTTTTCTTTGGAAAACATCTCTTAATTTGGGCAGAAAAGCCTATTGATTTTTCGTGCAAAACTCAGTGCATCAAGTCATTTTTCGGGCAAAAGTTTGGTGCCCCCCAAATCATACTGAGCTCCTACGGCCATGGCCTCAGAAAAGATAAAAACGTAGTATTTTCCTTATTCTGCGTTTTAGTTTACAGGCCAACCGGGGAAGGGCTATAGCCCCCACTGGCTACGCTTCTGAATGGAACACTTTTTTCCCCCGAATTCAGGTGGAGACCTGCGCTCAGATGCACACCAGAGTCAAATTATTGGAGGGGATGCAGATGTAGACCATACTCAAATTATTGGGGGGATATATCCCCCCCATCCCCGGCGGGTTTCGGCACACCTGCAAGTGCTGTAAATTTATGTTTTCAAAATGAATTGAGGTACAGCACCGCGTACATTTGTAAGCTTAATTTTTTGGCTTTAAAAAAACGGGGTTCTTGGACGAGGCAAAGTCCCCATGCCCCTTGTTAAATAATATTAGCGATTTATTTTGAAAATAAAATAAAACTCTAATTTAAAAACTAATTTAAAATCTTAAGTTGGAAAACGTTAGTTTTTTTCACAATTTTCCAACTCTAATTTAAAAACAGAGGCTGGTGTAACGTTACGTAAGAATAAAAAATTCGCTATCCTAGCTCTAATCCCAACACTAAACATAACCTAAATTCTAACCCTAACGTTAATCCTAACCCAACTCAAAATCTAACCCAAACCCTAACGATAATTAAGGAATAAAAAAGAGTATATAAGCAATTGATCGCTCACTCTTTGCTATTTTATTTTCTTTATAGGCGTTACGTAACGTAACACTAGCCGCTTCCTAATATAAACCAATTTTTTCGCACATTTCTTGTATGTGATGTCTTTCTCTCCAGAGTTGTAAACAGGCCAACTAGTTCCCGCCCGAATTCGGCCCTAACCCAAAGATATAAACCCGAACCCGAAAACCAATTTGAATCCGGGTAAATCCTAATTTAAAAGACACTGCAATTCCGGACAAGGACAACATACTAGCTATGCTCTCATTTTATTTATCATTGGTAATATTTCAATTGGGGGTTTGCATTACCGCCTGTGTTATACCGCCTGTGCATTAAGTTCACAATAACGTTAAACGAGGGCCTGGGGTTGCAACTTTTAGCACAAAACTCTTAGATTTCTCATAGGTTTTGCAAATAAATTGTTAAAATTTTGAATTACGGGGTCCCTGGTCCGGAAACCTTGGTCATCAGTTAGGGGCCCCAGGGCCCCCTGGTTATCAGTTAGGGGCTCCTGAGCTTTTTCTGGTTGTCGGTTAGGGGCCCCAGGGCACCCTGGTTGTTCGTAAGGAGCCCTGGGGCCCCCTGGTTGTCAGTGAGAGCCCTAAGGCCCCTGGTTTTCAGTTAGGGGCCCCATGGCTTCCTGGTTGTTAGTTAGGGTCCCTGAGGGCCCCTAGTTGTCAAATTAGGGGCCTCGGGGCCCCCGTTTGTCAGTAAGGGGCCGAGGGCCCCCTGGTTGTTGGTTAGAGACCTGGGACCCATGTTTGTCAGTTAGAGGCCCTGGGGCCCCCAGGTTGTCGATTAGGGGCCCTGGGGCCCCTGGTTGTCAATTAGAGGCCCCGGATCCCCCGTTTGTCAGTTTAGGGCCCCGGGACCCTTGGTAGTTAGCTGGGGGCTCTGAGGCCCCCTGGTTGTCGGTTAGGTGCCTCAGGGCCCCGTTTGTTAGTTAGGGACCCCAAGGTTTCCTGGTTGTCGGTTAGGGGATCCGGGCGCCCGTTTGTCAGTTCGGAGCCCCAGGGCCCCCTAGTTGTTAGTTAGGCGCCCCGGGGCCCCCCGGTTGTCGGTTAGGGGCCCCTGTTTGTCAGTTAGGGGACCCCGGGGCCCCCTGGTTGTTAGTTAGGGGCCCAAAGCACCTCGGTTGTCGGTTAGAGGCCCCCTGGTTGTTAGTTAGGGGTCCTGGGGCCCTTTGGCTGTTAGTTGGGGGGCCCCGGGCTCCCTCGTTGTCCCGGTCCTGCAACTAAACATCGCTAGGCTTTGTTGTCATAATTTTTTATCATTGGTGCCTCCCCCTGGCTACGCCTATGCAAGGGATCATAGGTTCGACTTATAGTCCAAAAACATTCAAAATAAAAAAAACATTTTTTTTTGAAATTTAAAATTTTGATGTCACTGAGCGACCCCTAAACATTGACAAATTTTTATGAAACTTAATCACAAGAGTTTTTGTGCAAAACCTCCAATTTGAGCTTTGGTAGAAGTTGCAACGACAAAATTTTCAATTTTTTGGGGCGGCTGCAACACCCTAATGCTCGTATTGTAAAAAAAGGCAGCAATTTTTGGCCACCCCCTGAAAGAAATTTTGCCCCTTACCTAGAACAATGCTGTAGTTGTGGCACTGGTTCCAGATTTCCGTAACGCGTGAATAACACCAGTCGACTTAGCTCGCTACCCAAATGAGATACTTTTCAAGCAAAAAAACACCCTTGAATTTACTCTCATCTCTTGTTAACAAAATCCTGGTTACGCACTTACTCTGCAACCATTTATCATTCCAGTTCTCTGAGAAGTTGCTGTGATTGCTGCAGTGTTTATTTTATTGCCAAAACCAAGGATGGCAGTACGGTACGGTACGTTGAAAATTGCTACGTGGCGTACTTCAAAAATTTACCTTACCGTACTTACGTAACGTACCAAAAAAAATGCGCTTGCGTGCCGAGCCTATATACTTTTCATCGAATGGTACGCTCTTAACCGAACGTACCGTACTAAAAAGGTGCGGTACGTAGGCCAATCAAAGCTCTAGCCTTAGCATGTTTGAAAGGTACAGTACGTAGGTGAAAACATTGCTAAGGTTTTTCCGAAGTTCTCGTTTTCCGCGCTCTAAAAAACGTTTAAGTGCTATTCTAAAATAAAATTTATGAATATCAGTTTTGCAAAGTTAGGAGCTTTATACAGGCGCGTCGCCAGCGGGGGGGCAGGGGGGAAATGCCCCCCCGATTTTCGTTTTTGCCCCCCCCCCCCCCCCCCGATTTTTTTCTTGCCCCCACGGTATTTTTTCAAGTTGGTGTTTTTGGGCGGAAAAAACGTTGGAATTTACGATTTTGGCCAGAAAATCCTTAGGATTTCGGCGAAGACCTTTTTTTTCGAAGACCTTTTTTTTGGAGATCACCTGCCTTTGGTCGGAAAATTCGCACCTGCATTTCGGCAAAAACCTTTGCCCCCCTGGTTTTAATTTTGCCCCCCCCCCCCGATCTCGCGAAGCTGGCGACGCCCCTGGCTTTATAACTCATGTGACGCCTTTTAGCCTTAATTCTTGGGGAAGAAAAGGGAGTAGAACAAATAATTAAAACTCAGAAGTCGCAACACGAGTCATAAATAATTTACAGTCGCGTAAAAATGCATCCTACTAGCACAAGTACGGTACGTAGCGTCGTCAGAGAATTGCAAATGTTGTTACGAAACTTATGGTATGATATGGTACGTTAGTACGTTTAGTACGCACATTTAACCAGCGTACCAAAGTACCGTAACTTCACAAAAAGCGCGTATCGTACAAGCGCATGGCCGTAGGAGCTCAAAATGATTTGGGGGGGCAGCAAACTTTTGCCCGAAAAATGACTAGATGCATTGCGTTTCTCTGTCAAAATTGAGACGGTTTTTTCTGCCTAAATTGGGGTGTTCTCCAAAAATAAAGGTCTTCACCAAAACTGAGACGGTATTTTGGCAATGCTGATGTGCCCAAATATCCAGACTATTTGCCCAAATAAATAAACCATTTGCCCGATATTTCGACGATTTTCGACGTTTTGAACCGAATGGGGGGGCGACCGCCCCCCTGCACCCCCGCCTCCTACGGCTATGTACAAGCGTACCGTACTTTTTAGCGAAAATTGAGGTATACCGTATGTACTGCCATGCTTGACCAAAACATTCGCTGTGTGGAAGATTCGTCACGCAGTGGTTTCTTGCCGTTTAGGGTAATGGTTGGGTTTGGGGTTTAGTACTTAGATTAGGGTTCGAGTTACTGACCAACGTTTTGCGACAATTCTTCTGGCAACCGTTTATTTCGCTACTTGGCTCATCAGCATATCTGAAGAGTTCAGTGGCAAAGCAGTCTATAAATTTCGTTCAAGCTGATTGTTTCTCTTGTATTCTGCTTCAACTCTGTATCGAGTCCTATTGCTAACTGATTGCACATTACTGTTATTGAGATTAAAACCAGGAAAACCTTATTTAAAACAGAAAGTTTGGTAAACGTTTTAGACTCAGCTACGTCCATCATCCATAAAAAAATAAAATCTAAAGCAGCAAAAAATATTAAAAAAATACGCAAACATTTACAATTTGTTTTTTAGACAACTGATGATTACAGTTTGAATTTTACCTGGAGCGTTCGCAAATTGATTGTTGTTAATCCAAATATTCCAATTGTGAGACTTGACGTTGACAAATGCTTAGAATTTACATGTTTGTTTGATGCTAAAGAGCTGGTCTCCTCCGATCCAATCAAAGCCGAGATAAAGTTAGATTTGTTAAATCTCAATTTACAGTAGCTTTAGATTGAAAAATGATTAACAATCAAGCGTATGCCTCTGAAATTCAGCTGTAGCTTTCCTTCAAAGGACGACCGTTGATATGAGACACGATATTATGCAACTCCGTGCAGTTACCCCGAAACGAAATCGAATGGGCAAAAAAGTAAAGAAGGTTGATGTAAAAATTGCTGGAAGTTTAACATTCTAACCTAACTAAATAAAAGAACAAATTATTAGTTTAAATTTAAAACTTAGCAGGCACAAAATGATGTTGTGACAAACATGTGTTAATTCATACGAAACACATGTTACTATTGTTTGTATTGTAGCTCACTTTTCAATACAATAATAAATTTTAGCTGCATGTTTTGATTAACACACGAATTGTGAGATTAGAGTTTTCTACGATTAGCAGTTACGTATGAGCACCTTTTTGTCTCGCATGAACATTTCTGGCACCGTTAAAACCCTCATAAAGAGATACTGCTCGAGATCAATTTTATTTAGGAAACGAGAACTACTAGAGGTGATAAAGAAATGCCCCAAACCTTGTTCCTTCCATTATTTTTCTTGTCCGTGAAAATTGATTAAATCCGTTTGACTACGTGGCACTGGCAACCCGGCGCTTTGAACTTTCGTGGCATCCAATATTAAACATCGCATTGCTTTTTCGGTAAGAAATTTTGCAAAGTCATCCTTTTTTGATGTCACGAAATTTCAAAGCACAGGGTTGCCAATTGCACGGAGTCAAACGGATTAAATTTCGCTGCTAAGCGGAATAGCATAACAAGGTTTGAAGCACCTCTGTATTTACTCAAGCTAGTTCTCATTTCTTCAACAAAACCGATCTCGTCCAATACCTCTTTAAACTCGATTACGTGACTGCTTCGTCACGCATGAGCACTTCTGGGCGTTAATAAAAATAAATGAAAAAGAGAAAGAGTCAGCAACCCTAATAAAGATAATTATGATGACATCAATTTGTTTGTTCGTTCGTATGAACCAGGCACTCTGTGCTTGTCTTAACCATACCAACGCAGAGTAGTTTTGGGGTTCTGTTTGCTAGACTTTCGTCTGGCTGGGCCTCCACAGTGAGTAGACTGATTGGCCCCAAAGGGATTTAAGTGTAAAGTATCTTTTCCAAGAACACAACAACAAATCGCCACGTCGGGAATATGCACCCAGAGCTAGTAATTTTTCGATTATTAACGCGACATTCTACCACTGATCTGTTGCCGCCAAAAGACATCAGTAATAGCATATAGCTGATTAATATACGGTAATTGTTGAACTTTTAATTTTGTAGAAAAATCGTGGCAGGAAGTGAGCTGTTAAACGCAAGCTTTTCCATTGAAATGACACTCTTCCGAAACGAATCCTTTTACTCCGAAATTGAAGCCTATGATTACATCTGTGTTCCTGATTTTATTTACGTTGTGGTTCATTTAGAGATTGATCCCACCAACGACAGGTTTTATCTTCAGGTAATTTTTATATTGGCTTTATAGAGTGAGAATATATTAACCGGCCAGTTGGTTGAGCGTTAACGCGTTTGTCTCTTGTAACGGGAGGTCTG
Organism: Trididemnum nubilum; assembly: GCA_963965965.1. Lineage (NCBI taxonomy): Eukaryota > Metazoa > Chordata > Ascidiacea > Aplousobranchia > Didemnidae > Trididemnum > Trididemnum nubilum. The sequence continues at coordinate 25,874,664 of OZ014489.1, read as the reverse complement.
AGGTTCAAATGTCTGGCTGATCAAATTGGACACAATGTTGCTAACGGCATTGCTATCTCTGCTGCATTTTTTCGAAGGAAGCAGTGTAGCCAGCAGGCGCAATGACGTGGAGATGGGCTCCGCCAACTTGTTACACGCATTGATGTAATGCAGAGAAAATAATGCAAGATTTGATTTCGAGAATAAACGCCAGCTTCTCGTTGTGACTTTTTGCATCAATGTCAGATATCACCTTATAGATTTTATGTGGCACAAAGACTTAAAGACATCCCTCGACTTGAACGGAAAGGCCCTTAGCAATATCACATTGCGCACATGCCGGATGTGTTTGTGTCACTTAAAATCTATAATGTGATATCTAAGATTGATGCAAAGAGTCACATTGAGAAGCTAGTATCTTCTCACTGCTGATTAATTACTCGCTTAGATTGTAAAAATCTAAATTAGACTTTTTACATTGCTTTCAAACACACTAAAAATCAAGAATAGTTGCTAGTTGTAAAAACATAAATAGTTTGCCCAGGCAGCTTCACTAGTACCCTAATTATGTTCCAATTAAAACAGATACTTTTGAGTGGGCATGTGTTCTGATGTCTCCAAGACACCACTGAATATCTTTCCCACCAATAATCAGCGGATAAATAGATCAAGTTTCTGCTACTGAAGCGGTAGACTTGTGTTTGATTCTCAGTTGGTTAACTTTAGATTAATTGACGGCTTCTTACTTGATCTTCAGTATTGAAAAGAAAAATTGTGGACTACTAGTCAAGCGGTTTAATGCGTTCGTTTATGAAGAGGGAGGTTTGAGGTTCAAATCTTGACCCTTTTAAGTCGGACATAGCGTTACCAATGGCTCTCCATCCCTGCTACATTACTTCAAAAGGAGCGTTGTTGCTCGCAGGCGCCATGACGTGGAAATGGGCCCCGTCTACTCGTTACACGCTTCGACGTTTACAGCGAGTACTGTAATGATAGATTTGATTTGAGCGTGGACTGCGCCAACGAGCCTCTGCCGAGTCCGATGGTGATACACAAATGGCGCGTGACGAGAATATTGTAAGATGTCTGCTTAACTCAAAAACCCCCTTCAGCTTACACAGAAGCAGTAGTAGTATTGTATATTGCATCATGAGACCTGTGAATACTAATTTTTATAGTCTTCAGTTTTGGCGCGACCCGGAATCGAATGAGATTCTATATCGAGTCAACAGCTGATCAGAGCCTTTGATTGATTTAGATGAGAGAATGCTGGGCAACTCCATCAGATGACCCCTGCGACGATATTCGATATCAGTTCATCACTGATGGGTAAGAGAAGTAATACATTTGTTACGGTAAATCGGAAGCGTGGCCAAGAGCGCAAAGTCGTCGTGTTTACAACGACCCTGATCGAATGATGTGGGTTCAGCCCGCACCCTGGTCACGCTGTTGCATCTTTAGATAAGGCGATTTACAATAATTTTCTCTGCTTGGTGGCTTCGAACAAGCAGCAAATTCAGTGGACAAGAATTTAAAGAAACCCACAGCAACATTGGATTACTGGAAACTCTTAAGCAAATGCGGATTCCTTCAAACACGAAAAAGTTATCTCAGTAAAAATTGTGCGAATCGTCCAATAGTTAGCGTCTGACGCTGTCCAGTTACAGGAAGACAAATATGCACGGCAACAAAAAATAAGCTCATTAAGTCGTCGGAGCTACAGAAGTAGATCGGATCAACACTTGGCGTAAAGTCGTGAGTGCACCAGCATATTTTTGTTTTCTATTGATGCTTGTAGACTCTTTAACCAACTTGCTTAGCGTATCAAATTTTTGCCAAAAGTAGAGTACAAGCTGGTGCGCTCACGATTTTGCGTTATGTGTATGCTGACCAGCTAAACTAACATTGGACTTTTTACTCACGATTTTGCGTTATGTGTTCACGGTTTTGCTTTTTGTGATACCGACCCGCTCACCTAATCATTGCGAAGTTTTCGATACATATTCTCGAAAACTACAGTATGAGGATGTTTGGATGAAGATGATTGGAACATCGAATGTTTTTTAATATAAAGCAAAGAGTCAACAATGTACTGAATACTTCAGTTTATTGCTGGCGTTTCTAGAATTAACTTATTTGTGAAGCTGATCAGCTCAACATTGGCAATGATATAAGTTAATTTTCGAAATTTTAACAATTGATATGAAATGTATTCAGCAGTTTTGCTTTTCGCCTTAGGAATTACTCGAAAGAAAAAACAGTATGTTAGGCCAGCCATGCCAATTGCAGCTTTCCAAAATAAATAAGTGGGTAGGCTCTATTCAAACTTATCGAAAAAAGTGGTATTGTAGCGATTAAAGTGAGACGATGGTATTGGGCATTCGTTTACATTTTTCGATCAATTTTAGAAGGTATTCGCTCAAAAGTCGTTATATTTTTCTGTCAACTTTTAACAACCAAAGAAATCAAAAACAGGTTTTTTCTAATATTTCGTTGCACTTTTCTGTTAATCTGAGGTGGGTCGAACGTAAATGTAGCACACAAGCGAGCCAAAATTATTGGGGCCTACCTGAGCTTATACTTGGGCAAAAAATGTTCATATCTCCTTGTTTTTTTTCAGCTGTGAAGATCCAACTGACCCTGAATGCGATCTAACAGTGTCTCGAAATTTCTTGCCTACATACGGAGCCTTCTACTTCCGTTCGTTCGTATGGAGCCACGATGAGACCGATCCAATCTTCATTCACTGTAAAGTCAAAATATGCGACAATTACAAAAATAACTGCAACCTTGTAAGATTTTTTTAATGGCTTTAAAATTTTTCAGAAATGAAAATACTACAACAACATTCTGAATTATATTCGCAACTTTATGTAAAGCCTAATGTCGACAGCGTGGGCAAAGGCAACTCGCACCCTGGTCACGCTGTTGCGTCATTGGATAAGACGATTTACGATAATTATCTCTGCTTGGTGGCTTTGAACAAGCAGCAAATTTAATGGACAAGAATTCGAAGCAATCTGCAGAAAGACTGGATCCCAGAAAACTTCTTAACAGATGCGGATTTCTCCTAGCATGAAGTAGTTATCGCAATAAAAAGAGTTCAGATTGTCCAACAGTTATAGTGTGTGACGCTGTCCGGTAACAGGAGATGCAATGCAACAGCATATCATCGTCGACATTAAACTTACTGTATTTAGGTAAAGGTAAAATGTTCCGTATCGGTATGGCTAGTAGTAAATTCCTTGCATCTTGATCAGGGATGTGGAAGCGGAAGCTGGAAGTGGTGAAAGCGGTTGATTTTTTGTGGAAGCGACCTGAAGTAAAGGATTTTGTTTAATTGGCTTTTAAATCTCAAAAATTTTGTTTTTTTAAATGGCTTTGAAAACGTGCGAAATGTGATCAATATGGAATTAAAATAGCCATTATTTTCCAAAAACTTACAAAAAACGCCCATCGGCTGGGTACTTTGCCCCCAAACTCCCATAGCCTCCAGCGGCTGGTGGATCCGCCCCCAGGCCCCTGTGACACGTTTGAGTTGCACCAATTTGCTCTCCACGTCTCCCAACTTTTTTACTTGCAATTTTAGTTTTTTCCCTTTAGCAAATCTTGGTTTCGTGCTAAATCAAACCTCCAGCTTTTGATCTTTCATTCTTTGTCCCATAAAAAGTCTCTCTGTTCGAAAATTTCTGATGACGTCATTGCATGTGACTTACGGTTTAGCCCTACCTCCCTCCCAATCCAAAGTCCTGGTTACGCCTATGCATTAAACCATGTGCAATATGCATACCACATACCAGTTTTTGCATTTTAGTGTTGGTGACGCATTTTCACGAGCGGTTGCTAACAACATTGCAAAGATGTAAAGCAGCAAAATATACTTTGCATTGCTTCCAGTCTAAAATTTCTTTGGTATGGAAGTATGGAATGGAATACGGAAAAAAAATTTAGTATGGAAAGGAATATGGAATGAAAGGTTTTTAGTATGGAATGGAAAAAAATTTTCAGTATGGAATGTAGAAAAATCGTCTTCCATTCCGTACCATGCCCTGTCGACAACACAAGTCAAATAAAATAGCTTACAAAGTAAACTTGCCTGTTTTTTTTACAGTAAATACAATTAGCTGTTTCATACTGAGCAGGGATGTGGAAGCGGAAGCAGAAGCGGTGGAAGCGGTTAAATTTTTGTGAAAGCGGAAGCACTTTGATGAAAGAGACTGGAAGCGGAAGCGTTCTCGGAAGCGATTAATTCTATCCGGAGCTGAAAGCGGAAGCAAAAAATTTCAAAGGTGAGGAAGCGGAAGCGAACTCGGAAGCATAAAACTTATAAAGGAGCTGGAAGCGGAAGCATTAAAAATTTGACTGCTTCCACCAGAGGTGAAGTCCTTGAGGACGTCCTTGGCCTCGAGGACGTCCACGAGGACAGATTTTGAAGTCCTTGGCCTTGGCCTCGAAGGTCAAGTCCTTGGCCTTGGCCTCGAGGCCTCAAGTCCTCGAAAATTGGCCTGTCCTCGGCTCGAGGACAGCACTATTTTTTGAATTGTTAAAACTTTGTGGAGCGCTTGAAAAATTTTTTGAAAAACGTTTTTTTGTGGAGATCGCTTGAAAAATTTTTGTGAAGACTTTTTTTGGAGATCGCCTGAAAAATTTTTGTGAAGACCTTTTTTTTTTGGAGAGCACTTGCGCTTGTGTCCTTGGTCCTTGGCCTTGGCCTCGAGCATTTCTGTCCTTGGCCTCGAGAGTGTCTGTCCTCGGAAAGGCTGTCCTTGACCTTGGCCTTGGCCTCGGATTTTTTTTGTGTCCTTAGCCTTGGCCTTGGCCTCGAGCCTTGTGTCCTCGACTCCACCTCTGGCTTCCACATCCCTGATCTTGATTCTATTGCCGATTATAGTTAAAAAAGGTCTTAAACTTTCTGGATAGCTGCTATTTGCGATAAATGTTTTCGTCATAATGAGTAGTGACTGCTGCGCTTCGGGGGAAATGCCCCCACTCCCCCGCTCCTGCCACGTCACAACAGTACTTCATAAGCTCGTGTACTTTGTAATTGATTTTGTGTTCTTCATAGACTTGTGACGATGAGGCAAAACGTGATGTGAGCGCTTACAACGTGAACTCCGACAATGTGTACAGCTACGGACCGATTTATGCTCATACCGAAAGACCAAGCTGCTCAAACGTAAGATCGCATATTTTAATTCCTTTAAACATAATGTATTTACTGAATAGTTTTATTACGTTTAGGGGTGTTAGCATAATCACAGTAACTAGTAGTGGATAGCGACAGGCTAAAAAAAAGCACTAACAAATCAAAGCAATAATGCAATGCAAAGCAATGTTGTTCAACAACTGCACATTATTTCACATCTTATTCGCTATATGATATCTTATCTCACAGACTATATAATACCATATAACAGCTATGATACTACCACACGCGAAACAAATATTTATAGTAAAAGATAAAAATCCTTCAGAATATTAGACTATATCACTTGTATATTTGGGGTGATTTAAACCACTTGCGTTACTGACCGGAGGTAGGGGGCATTTTCCCTTTCCCCAGATGTGGCCCCCCTTTAGAGAAATGGTTCCCCGAGTTGCAACAAGTTTCCGGAAAAGGCCAAACGACTAAATTGGAAAAACTTCGCACCAAAAAACTAGACGGTACAAAACTTAGAAACGTGTTTTCGAAGAAGACCTTTTTTTCGCTTTTCATCTAAATTTAAAGAAAAATAGTAACGCATTTTCGGCAAAGAATTTTTTTCTGCACCTAAATTTGACAGAAAAGTGCAACGAAGTTTTGATGAAGCTAGCCCTACGGGCACAGACCTCTTATACCTTCCGCGCACAGACCTCTAATAACCTCTATAATTCGAACATTCTTATTCGTTTGTTTGTGGCAAATTTAATTAGAATTTCATTGCACTGTTTCGCTTAGCAGTTGCAATAAACAACACTTCTTTAGAAAAATGCAACTCGACTCATTATAATTGTGTACCCCTAGAACTGAAAACTTTTGATAAATGATTCGTTAACAAAGTTGATTCAAATTTTTGGGACGTTTTCTAGAAAAGAAGTTTTCCCCTTTCTAATGTTTTTGGAGTACTGTGTTTTAAATGCGATCAATTGGCCCTGTTTGACCCTCTTCTAACTACGGCCCAGTATCGCGATAAAGCTGATTGAACAACGTCAATTGCAGCATTGAGATTTTCTTTTGAATTTTTGATGGCTGGGGAAAAATATGCGCTAAAAGTGAAAATCTTGAGAGATAATACAAGGTCACTGCTCCAATTAAAATCCAGGTTTGAAGGCCAATCATATTAAAAGTTTATGTACTACACAAAGTTGACTGACATGTTACTTTAATTGCTTTTTATTCACAAGTGAAGGTTTACACCTTATCTTATAAGAACAATTCATACGAATACGAACTCCTTTTTGCTCAAAATTTAAGAACAAATTAAGAGCAATGAAAAAGCATGACGGGAATCATAATCTATAGCAAAAGACAGCATTTAACCAAGTAAGAATAAATTCGTATTTTTTCATTTTCCAATAAAATTAGGAACAAATGAAGCAGAAAATTTGTGAAAATTTAAGAACAGCCATTCTCAACTCAAAATTTACTGGTTTTTAGGAAAATTGTAGAAGTACACTTTTTCTGAAAGTGCACTTCTATATTTTTTCATCGTTAATGTAAACAATACTTTCTTAAAAATTATTAAGTCTGAAATTTTTGTGATTTTTAAGAGAAAAGCAAGTAAAATTCATGAGTGAAGCCTTCCAAAATTAGTGAAATCAGAATTACAACTATACCATATTTGTGTTAGCTACATACTCTTCTGAACCCAACTGTTTCAGGGATATTCTTCTTCAAACGCATCGCTGCGCCTTTGACTATTTATGCTACATAACCTTAGTAGGCAACTCTGACGTAAATTACCGTCAGTGGCATCGTAATGCATCACTGGTTACTGCCACATTGTGAAAATACTGCGGCAATGTGAGGGGTACTTTGGGATGTAGAATCGTTGCAGTATTTGCAAGTGAAGCAATTTAATGTTCTGTGACTTACATAGAACAATGGAGGATGCTCAGATATTTGCATGATGCTTGATGATGATGTCGTCACTTGCTCTTGTCCGCCAGAAAAATCACTCATGTACGACGGCAAAACTTGTCTTGGTACGTTTTGACTGCACAATATATGATAGATTTATCTATCAAGTATATTCTTCACAGGTTACTGAATTGAACTTGACGTGAAAAATGCAAAATGATTTTGCGAATATTGGCTAAGAGCTAGTACAAAACAACCACTAAATCTATCTCATTTTGCTATAATTGTCAAATTTGCTATAGAAGAGATTAACTCCAAAATGTTATAAATCGATTTCGTAAAGTGGCACATATCGCGTTTTGGAAAAAAGCAATAAGTTAAAGGCTGCATCGCTTAGGATTTATCGAATTTTGTTGCAAAATAAAGTCACTGCTGTAGACTGCAAATTCGAATGTTCACATTTTTGGTGGTTTTTCCAATTATATTCGGATTAGGAGTTTATCGCGTTTTGGAACTTAGCTCTTCTATTGTTCTTACACATAATACCAGAGATGGGCAAAGCGCAATTACAGTAGAAGCGCTAAGCGCAACTTCCGCAATTGCGGAAGGTGCGTTGCGCTGTAATGTTTTATTTGGAAACATTGCGAAAGTTGAGTTGCGGACCAAAGTCTTTAAAATTTGTTGCGCTTTAATTGTGCCGCGATTTCAAAACTTTTTTCGGTTAATATCGCCATTCTATACATTGAACTTAACGTTGTTCCATTTCGATCGTAATGTTGATAAATGTCGGCCTTATTTAGCAAATTATTTGCTCTTTTTCTGTCTAAAATCGCAAAAAATGCGGTATTTGCATTGTGTTGTAAAATTTCAATTGCGAAAGTTAGGTTGTGCTTTAACTTGGTACTGAAATGCCGTTCCGCAATTGCGGAATTGGGCTGCGCTTCAACTGAATCAAAAAGTTCATTGCGAAAGTTGCACTACGTTTCAGAAATTAAAAAAATTCAATTGCGCTTTTTGCTCTACACTTTTCGTGGTTGACAAGATCGTTGCGCTTTGTTGCCTTGCGCTTTTGATATAATGTTATTTGTGCCCACTCTGCATAACACTGATATCACAATAAATCACCAACTCTAGATATACTTTGGTATTACTACTGTCAGTTGCTGCTACATTTAATTTATAATTAATCTAGACAAAAAACTTGCCTATCTTAGGTGCAGCAGCTACAATAATAACTTAACAGTTAGAAATCGACATGACTTTTAAAAATGGAGCGCGGTTAGTGTACCCTAATTTGTGCCATGTTTTTTTGCATATTCAATTAAATAGTGATTTTAATTAAATATACAAAAATATATGCATAAAAAAGCACGAGCAAAAATAAATATGCAAAAATTTTTGAATATTTATTACACCATAATTTGCAACACGTTTTTTTTTTTGGTAAAAGTTCACTTACGCAACACTTTTTTGCTGATTTAATTTCATAGTCATCAAATGGGCAAAAACATATCAACAAAAAAACACGCTAAAAAATAAATAGTCAAAAAAACTGCGCACAAAATAAACCGTTGCAAAAGTAAATAGTAAAAAAAACTGCCCCCAAAATAAACCGTTGAAAAAATCAATAGTCAAAAAAAACTGAGCAAATGAACCGCTGCAAAAATACTAAGCAGACACTTTTGTACATATGTTAGTGGAGTGTGACGTAGCTCTCTCGGCTCCTCTTTGATGCGCTCTTTGTTTTCAACTACTAAAGCATCCTCAGCAGCCGAGAGCGCTCCGTCACGTTCCACTTAACATTTGTACAAAAGTGTCTGCTTCGTATTTTTGCTACGGTTTAATTGTTATGACTGTTTAATTAAATATGCAAAAAAACATGGCTCAAATTAGGGTACACAAACGGCGTTCCATAATTGAATAACTTGTTTGCAACATTATGAAGCCAGATTATCTCTGCAGATTTTTGGCCAACTGCTTTTTCTTTGAATTTATTCCTCAAAAAAATTAATTTGTCACTCTAGATTTCTAAGAATTAGCTACATTTACTTTTATTATTTGCAGCAATAGATTTAATGTTAAAAACTTTCATTTTTTCCATCTCTTTTTATTTTTATTTCCCCGCTTTTATGTGAGGGTTGTGACTTGTCAGGGACAGTAACTCAAGATAAACGCCACACGCATTTTTGTTGATTATTTTAAATTGTTTTTCTTTGAAAGAATATTGTTGATAATCTTTAATTACATTAGGAAACCGCATTTTTTACTTGATGTTTTTTGATTCTTTCTGTTTAATTGCTACGGGTTTAACGCTTTTTGTGTTGCTTTTTTGCAGACAATCGAGAAGAAGAAATAGACCGAGCTAATGAGTACATGATGATGTTTGTTGTAATGACGCTTGCCCTTGTTTCGCTGCTGATCAGCATGGGGATAATGTGGAAGGCTCGTCAAATTAACGCGGAGTTGAGGAGTCAGTTTGCTTGAAAGTTAGTCTTCATAAAAAAAAGGCATAATAGCGTTTTCTCAATATAATTGTGAGTTGAGCTTATTATCATTATTGCGCCTCTACAACATATCAGTTTTGTAAAAACTGGTATCGCCAGCTTGCTATATAGTCTGCATCAGCAGAGTTCGTAAGGGCGGAGGTTGAGGGTTTAACTTCCCGCCCAAAATTGGACCACTGAAAAGCAGTTTAGGGGCGTTAATCAATATATCTTTTAGGCTATTGTAAGCTGAGTATTTACATAATCATTAATTAAGTTAACTAATCTATCAATATTGTGTTTTGTGTTTTAGTAATATTTCTCATTGCTCATCGCGTTACGGTTTTCGAATTTCGAGTAATTTCCTTAAACACACCACTTTTCTTCGACTAAAATTCCGAGTAAAACGAAATCAAAGGTGATCAGAAGATTTCGCCACATGGAAGATTACATGAGTGAGCTGTAACCCTACCCTAAAGTAATTAGCCCTACCCTATCAGTTGAACAACCGACGTGCGGTAAATCTTACAATATTAACTTCGGCAACACTCAACCGACATTCACGACTAAAAACTCGGGAATTTTTGTCCAGCCCAACATGAGTGGAAAATCTTCCATGTGGCAAATCTTCTTGCAACAGAACCAGATAGGAATAATTTTGCATTCTTTGTGTTTTTTGAATTACGTTTAACGACATCCAAAGGTAGCAATGTGGGACCTTATTCTTTTTAAACACAAAATGTAGTACCAGAGGAACATAATGTCGTGTAATATAATACAAAAGTTTGCTTTGGTGATGTTAACGGTTGTCTTAATTCATGATGTTCATTGTCTTTTCGTAGCCTCTCACCGCAAACATGATAATTAAATGCTTTTTTTTTGTTTTTGCTAGTTACTTGCGAGCTTGTTTTTCAAACAAAAATAAATGATGACGGCTGTTTTAAACATTGCTCTTTAAGGATCGTATGCAACGACGTAGATTACCTTTGATCAGCAGATTTTTAATTTTTTGTCTTCTAAACCGTTGAGCTTATCAGAATAAACTTTCTGTTGTTGCGCATATTTATCCCGCGTCACCGTACAGCGTCAAGACGCTAACTTATTGGATGATCCGCACACTTTTAATTGTGACTACTTCGTGATTGGAGGAATCCGCACCTGCTTAGGAGTTTCTGACGATCCAATTTTTCTGTAGATTTCTTCGAATTCTTTTCCATTAAATTTGCTGCTTGTTCAAAGCCACCCAGCAGAGATAATCGTCGTAAAGCGTCATATCCGAGGATGCAACAGCGTGACCAAGGGTGTGGGTTGAACCCAGATCATTCGATCAGGATGGTCGTAAAAGCAACGCCTTTACCCTCTCGATCACGCTGCCGGCAAGCTCAGAGAATTTATCCTCTAATTACGTAATGATTATAGCAATATAAAAACTTTCTCGGCCATTTTTCCAAATGTTTCCGTAAATTTTTTCTCATCCGCGGATCAAAGTTAATCCGTGTTGGTGCATATTACGCCCTTTAGCTTTTTATAAAATGATTTTTGTTGCCTATATCATTTATCTGCTGATGATGAGACTAGTAATGTCTTGAAACGTTCAGTAAAAAATGTTCGCACACGTTTTGGCTCTTTGCTTTATATTAAGATTACTTAAACGTTCCAATCATTATGCTCCAAAATGATTTTGATTAAACATTATTTTACCTTTTTTCTGACATTTTGTTGTTGATATTATGTAGTGAACCAAGCAGTGTAGGACTTGTGATAGTGATTGTAATCGTGCAATAACTGTTGCGACCGAATGAGATTTTGTTACTTTGTTATGTAAATCATTGGTGAATTTGTATTGAATAATATTAATAAAATTGTAACCAGACGAACGTTATCACTTGGCAATTTGTAACAGTGGTGGGAAGATGCAACGTTGAAGAATTTCTTGTTTCATCGCCATACTACGATACGAGAGTCTGAAATGATAGACTTTTTGTGGTAGACATACTAAATGGAAGACTAGTTTCCGGTAGCATATTTTTCGGAGAGAGCCATTTCTTTTAGCACAGAGATCACCAAACTACGGCCCGTGGGCCGAATCTGGCCAGAGAGCTGATTTTATTCTGCCCGCTACATCATGCTGCAGAAATAAAAACTACGCTACAACTGTTACGGAAAAATGGTAACCATTTTTTTTCATAAAAGCCTGATCAGGGACCTTGTTTTTGAGCCTCATGCAATCTACTAATGATTTTTTGAATCAGTTTCTTGGTAGGACATCACAACCTTTGCTTCAAAAATACCATTGCTCGATCAGTGCTTCATCTCCGTTTTTACCTACAGTAACAAAAGTGGCAGAAATTTAGCTCCTAAAAACAGTACTGAACTGAAATTTATTTTGTCTCCTGTTACAGATAAAACAGCACTAAGAAATGCAATATAAAAATACACTAAGCAAATTTAGCATCAAGTAATTAAAGTTAAAAATTGTAATCAAAACAAGCACGAGGAGACTGCGAAGGGACTGATTCTGTCTTCGTGTCTGCAGCCACCTATTGCTATTAAAGCTTTACTTAGATATTTTATTCAGTAATATCCAATTTATGTAGTATAAAACGCATCAAGCATGCCCTCCAACCAACAGACCATGGGGCTAGGCAAATTTGAACCAAACAAGCAAACTGATGGCAATTTTCCCAAAGTACTGCTCTAGACTCAAATTTTGCGTAACTTCAATCTCCGTGTTGAGGCAGACCTAAGCAGACTACCCAGTTTAAGCAAGGTGATTGCCTGATCGATTGGGACAGTAGTTGTGCAAGCAGTACCAAAGAATCACCTTTTATAGGTTGTGTTGTAAATCCTGTAGTCTTTAAACGGCAACTAAAAAAAAGGAACGTACAATAGATTTTGTGTGTCAAGTGTTTAATGAAAAATGGGAAGAACCTTATTTCAAATCCCTGTTTCAGTGATACCAGCGTTAGTGTTTTTACATCAGATCTGATGTTTTTGACGAGCAATCTGATGTCTGATGTTTTTGATAAAACTTTGATGCGAATTACGCAAATAAAATACCAAGTCAAGAAAAGAGGTTAGAAAGATCAAAAAAAGCCAAATTCAACGTATTCCATTAAGCAAACAACTTTGGAAATGAAGTGATCTCCCCCTCCCAAAAAAAGGTCTTCATTCCAATTTTATCTCTTATCATGGATGTTTCTGGTAGAATTTAGCTGAAAAAGCCTGGTTTTGTGGTTTTGATGTTTTTTCTCCAAAATTCTGATGTTTTTTTGAACTGAACTAAATATTATTTTGTTACCTGTTACTGAGAAACAGCACAAAATAATGCGAAACAAAAATACATTTAGCCATAGGCAGTGGCGGATTTAGGGGGGGGGGGGATGGGGGGATAAAACTAAAAGTACCCCCACCAGCCTAAAAGTAACGATTTTGGCCGAAAAATTAGCCTCTATTTCGAACAATTCGGCTCCATTTCGGGATGCATCCCCCCCACCAGCCGCAACCTGAGGATTCCGGCCGAAAAACTAACCTCAATTTCGGTGAAGACCTTTTTTTTTTTTTTTATTTTGGAGACCACCTGATTTTGGGTGAAAAAAACGTATGAATTTCCGATTTCGGCCGAAAAATCACTCTCGATTTCGGTGAAGACATCCGAATTTTTGAGGTTATGTGCTTAAAATCCCCTCCCACCAAAATTTTCTAGATCCGCCAATGGTCATAGGTGGGCAAGTTAATGCAAAACGTTAGCTTCGTTAACCACTAGTCCTTTAACAAACTTCACACCTCTAGTCCGTTAACAAACTTCACACCACTAGTCCGTTAACAAACTTAATCCGTTATTTTCAGCTGTAATTAACGGAAGTTAATAAAGTCCGTTAATTCGTTTACATTTTGCGTGTAATTTACATTTCTTTGTATTCACTCGCTTCTAGAACACGTATTGACGCTGTTGATCTGATTGAAAGAAAATATTTATTGCTATGGTGGTCTTTTTGTGTTTTGGAAGTTACATTTTACAGTCAACTCTAATTTCAAGATAAAACTAAGTTCAAATGCACTAACGAAGCTGTGATCGAAAAATCTGTGGAAACTGCAAACAGCGATAATTAATCGACCTATGAGGATGCAGCTTATTATTGCCTCATAAAAGAGCTCTTTTTTTCGCTTTCTTCTATAAAACTCGTGCTAATACGCAACAAGTGCTACCGGTGCAAACTGATTTGTACCGGTACGATGAATGAATGGTACAAGATATCAACGATCAAAACCTTAACGGAAGTTAACAGAACTTAACGGAAGTTGCTTAAGTCCATTAATAGAAGTTAACGGAAGTTAATTTAGTACGTTAACATGAAAAAACTTTTTAACGGATTAACGAGTTCAAGAAAAAGTTAGCTTCGTTATTAACGGATTAACGATTAACGGACTTGATCCAGAGTTGTAAGTCGGGCCGGGCTTTTCGGGTCGGGTTCGGACCTAAAGTTGAAAAAAATTTGGGGCTTAATTCGGGCCTGAGACGTGCTTTTTGGCTTAGGTGCACAAAAATGTAATACAAGCAACTTGGCAGCATTGCTAAATTTTTCAGACGTAACTTAACTTTCGGTTTTTTTCGAACATGATTTGGGCTTCAAATTAATTTTCGGGTTCGGGCCGGGTTTGGGCCCGAACTAGTCGGACTGTTTACAACTCTGACTTGTGCCCACCTATGCATTTAGCACATTCAGTATGAAATAATTCAAGTTAAAAATTTTAACCAAACAAGCACAAGGAGAATGCGAACGGACTAATTTCGTCTTCGTGTCAGTAGCTTACTTAAAGGTTTTGTTCAGTAATATCCAATTTTTGATAACACACAAACAAACAATAGAAACAAAGAAGGGAAGGGAAGAAGCAGGGGTCTCATATCCTTAAAATAAAAAATAAAAATTAATAAAATTAAAAAATATAAAAAACAAAATAAAAAATACATAAATAAATACTGCAACTTTAAGGTTCTTGATTATATTTTCTTGATATCATATATTGCTTAAGTGAATTTTTAAAATTTGCTTTAAAGCGTTCCAAATAAGTGGAACTTATAGTTCCAAATAAGTGATATCTCATAGATCTTTGAGCTTTTGACATATTCAAAAGAGGAATAAAGTAATTGTTTTGATTGAATGCTATCGTAAACTTTTCGTATACCTGACTCGCTTCAGTATAATAGTCACCAAATTGATCTGGAAGCATTTTAATTTCGAATAAAATTGTGTAGCTTGATCATGGTGTTTACCCCCTCCATCAATTTTGAAAGCTTTATTTTGTAAAATGGTGTTGCTTAATTCTTTTTTAAATAACTTTTAAAAGTTGAGCTCGAAGTAATTAAACCATATTGCAGATGCGAGTGGAAAATAGCATAATATAAATTAAATAAAGCCTTAGTGTTTGAAAAAGGCTTTACCTTAGCTAGAATTTCAACTCGTTGTAATAACCTTTTTATCAAGTTTTCGATATGACAATCAAAAGAAAGAGATTCGTCAAAAGTAATACCCGAATAGCGAATATTTAGTGTAGAGGCGATTCGTTTCCATTGCTTCATTCAATATTCGAACGAGGTTCCGTTTATTGCCACATTTAGATAAAGATCATGACTCGATATACTGGAATTTGAACAACATTTAAGTGCACGCTTTGATTTGCTGCAGATCGTATCTTTAATCCGGTTCTTGTGCCCAATAGCAGTTAATTATTTGTTTGTGACGTGATACTCTTAACATTTTAGATGCCGTTTTTGTGTGAAACAACTCTGTGTTAAATTTACATGCAAATTTTTGTAATTCTTTCAAGCTCAAAATTACAATGGCAAATCAGTGTTTCTTGTTTGATAAGATATTATGAAACTTGGTAAATCCTAAAACATTTTTGAAATTGCCTTTTCTCCAAGCATGTGTGACTGAAAAATTCGTATTGTTTATTTTCTAAATAGTGAAAAATATCTTTTATTTTATAGTTAAATATTCTGGTACATCTGTACTGTTATATGGTATGCTAAAAAATTTTATGTTTGTTTTTATAACTGTTTTGAGTGCTTCTATAGTGATACCAGACGCCTGCTGTCTCTGCAGAAGTACTGGCTCTTTTTTTTAATAAACTCAACATTTTAAAATTCTTAGCATTTTATATCTGTGCTTTTCATTTAATTTTGTTATGGTGCTACTAAAGTAGTACGGCTGTTACAAAGCACCAATATCCACAATAATAATAAATTTTAAAAAAAGTTTGAATTAGTTTCCACAGAGTGCAGAGGCCCTTTTTTTAAGAAATCAAGTCAGCAAGCAATTTTTTTAAAGCTAGAGGAGCCAAGTTTAGCGTGGCATTTCATTAAGCTCATTGAGACTTGATTTTGGGGCTGAAAAATTGTCCATAATTTCAGAGCTTTGTTTCACAATTTAGCTTCTAAGAGCTTGCTCAGTACGAGCTCGTTGGCACATTTGCTTTGCTGATTTCTCTCTCTCTCTCTCTCTATTTTGTGTAGTAGCCAGTCCCTCAATTGACTGTCTTGTAGTTGCAAGTTCAAGATTAGCAATACAGTCAAAATTTGGAATTTATTACGTCTGCGTCTGAAAATCCATTGGTGAGTAAAAATGTTTAGCTTTGTTTTATTTAGTCTGAGGCTAATCTAATTAATGTTTAATATTTGTAGCACCGTAGCGAAAGATAGTGTAAAAGACTTTAATGCTATTGGAAGCAAGCATGGCAGTACGGTATGATACGCCTCAATTTTTGCTGAAAAGTACGGTACGCTTTTACGGTATACGCACTTTTTGGGAAGGTACAGGTACAGTATGTTGGTACGTTGTTTGAATGTGCGTAGTGTAGTTTCGTACCGTACCATGCAAGTACCTTACGTGAGGAAGTTTGCAGCTCGCTGACGACACTACGCACCGTACTTGTGTCAGTACAATGCATTGTTACGCGTCTGTAAATTATTTATGCACCGTTTTCTGACTTATGAGTTCTAATTATTTGTTCTCCTTCCCTTTCTTCCCCAAGAACTAAAGCCAAAAGCGTCACATGAACAGAACACTTAATTTTTGTTGCCAATAAGAAATACCAAAATAACACAGAATTGCACAATGATAAACAGCAACGGAAGTCTGCGAAGGGACCAATGGTCTTCGAGTCAAGCAGCAACCCAGGCAAATATCTTAATTAATTTCAAAATATTGCAGTAAAATATTAATTTATGTAGCTAAATAGTTGGTAACGAAAAGAAATGACAACAGACTGTTATGATACGCAATAGTAAATTTAGTTCTTGTTTTTACTAAAGAGAAACTTTATATAAGACTCTTTAAACTTTGAGTAAGATGCATTTTTAAGAGCAGATGGAATGTTATTCCATATCTTAGCTCCAATGTATTATATAGAGTGTTGGGTTTTTGAACTCATAGATCGCGATAAAAAAATGTCATTGCTAGAGGTGTGGCGGGTAGAATAGGATGAAACATCAGATGAATAGGCAAAATAATGTTTAAAATTGAGAGGTAATTTGCTATGAGTAAACTGATACATTAATTTTGCAATTTCAAAGCTATACAAGTCTTCAAGTTTTAAAATTTTATATTTATAATATTGTGGCGTTATTCTACCTCTAATTTTAGTTTTAGAAATAATTCTTAAGGCTTTGTTTTGTAACCTTCCTAACTTCATTAAATAGCTTTTATATGTTGCACTCCACAATGGCAACGCATAACGCAAATGAGTAGGCCTATATACGAGAGAATATTACAAAATTATTAACGTAGCCCTATTGCGGTAGCTCAGTTCAGCAAGAACGCCAACAGAACGTGCAATCTTCTTTTCCAAAAATATAATATGAGGCTTAAACGATAAGTGTTCATCGACAAAAATTGCTGATTCTGAAGGTTGTACAATTTGATTATCAAAGTTTAAAGTAAACGAGGTTGTGGATTTTTTTTGTTTGGGGAAAGACAGGTAAAGCAACAGTTTTAGCTTTATTGACCACTGGATTATTTGCCAACATCCAATTTGACACTCTTGACAATTCTGAATTAGTCAAGTGTTGTAAATTATTATCAACATTGTTCTCAGTTGTCAAAAGAGCAGTGTCATCAGCAAAGACTCTAGGTACAGTTTGCATCAGAGATGGAACCGGTCAGGATTTTCTCAACCCGACCCGACCGGTAAATTTCAAAATCATCGCCGGTTGACCGGCCGGTCGACCGGTTTCTGACCGGCCCGGTCGACAGGTTTTTTTACAGAAGGTTTATGTTCACTGTTCAATGCATCTAATGAAAAATTTTCAAAAGGGGGGGGGGCATGGGTTAGGTGTTAAAATTTGTGACTTTGGATGGGGGTCTCAGAAAAAAAACGCAAAAAACCTTTTGCTTTTTTTGCAAAAATGACTCAATTTTAAGACCTTTTTTGGTTAAGTTTCGGTTTGAATGCCCTGTTTTGAGCAGCGCAAAATGTGCAAAAAATAAGCATAAAAATCACTGGAGGGCACACGCTATATTATTAGACGTTGTTTCTAATGATATTTTGCGAAAGGCCAAAAAATAAAGTCACAATATTTTAGCTACTGATGACAAATTATTTGCAATTTGCCGAGCAGCAACCACTAAACTTTTTTCGCCAGTGCTGTCTTTGCAGTTACAAAAAGATAAATGAGAAAAAAAATAACAGCAGAAGATGGGACGGTAACAGTAAAAACATATGAACATCACAATACTTGTACTATTATACCCAAAAACATTAAAATGATGAAGCAATTACATTGTATGATATTAAAAATTATGTCACTTACAGCGTGAAAAAAGGAATACTGAAAAATTATGTCACTAACAGCGTGAAAAAAATTAATAATATTCGCAACAGCTAGGCTGCTTCACTATCAGTTTGAGAATGTATGAAAAGGATCTATTGCAAAACATTATGTACTGGAAAAGCTTTTTAGCTCCACAGAGATTTATACGTACGGAACAATTAATATAAATCTCTGTGGAGCTAAAAAGCTTTTCCAGTACATAATGTTTTGCAATAGATCCTTTTCATACTTTCTCAAACTGTTAGTGAAGCAGCCTAGCTGTTACGCATATTACTGATTTTTTTCACGCTGTTAGTGACATAATTTTCAATATCATATAATGTTATAGCTCCATCGTTTTAATGTTTTTGGGTATGATAGTAAAAGTATTGTGATGTTCGTATGTTTTTACTATGACCTATCTTCTGCTGTTATTTTTTTCTCATTTATCTTTTTGTAACTGCAAAGGCAGCACTGCTGAAAATTGTTCTGAAGAAGCTTCCCGGTTTGGGAAACGAAACGTCAAATCAATAAATAAACTCATCGGAAGTACGAAGTCGTTATGAATAACTATCCCGATGAACGCAACGCGTCTGTTATTTTCATTAAAAGCACTAAACTGTAATTACATTGGCTAGAAGACATTCGAAATATAATGTGCCCCAGCAGTTTGTAGAAATGCTGCTACTTCAGAACATGCCATGGTTAGTTAGCAATGGTGGGCAAGTTACTTTCTAAAAGTAACTAGTTACAAGTTACAGTTATTTGGCAAAAAAGTAACTAAGTTACAGTTACAAATTTGAAAAAGTAACTAGTGACAGTTACAAGTTACAGTTACTTTTAGTGATTTAAAATTTGGACTAAAAACAGGCCTATCGGCACTTGCCAGATTACGTCTGTTTGTCTCAAAAGTATATAAAGACCAAACCATGGATGTTTCTTTGTCACAAAATTTAGTTTTGTCAAAGCGTTAAATTTCATGCATCAACTTTCAAAGTCGCGTTTGTGTAAGAATGCAAAGAAACAAGGACTAGCTAGATCTAAAAATATGCACTCATAGTTAAAAAATTTTGAAAACAGAAATCAGTTAATTGCCTTTCAAAAAGGCTAACATTTCAAAGTGTTCGTCACTGAGCCCACAGCGTTTTGGTTTTAAGATATCTTTACCCAAACTAAATAGTCTCTCCACTGCTGCACTAGATGGCCGGGTAGTATTACATTGAAATTGCAAACTAACACTGATTGCGAGTACACGGTTTCAATCACCAGAAAGCGAAGTTAGAAAACTATCACTGGCTTTACTTTAACCAGCAACCACATGTATAGTCCAATGAACACAGTGAAGAAAATATGGATGAAAGGTTATGGTTGATCAGACAGGCGACTGTGCGTTCTGTGTTGCCAGTGTAATACAATTATTTTGAATGGAATTCAAAAAAATCTGTAATTTGCTTCAAAGCATGTAGTACAAAAAGTAACTGTAACTGTAACTTTTTTAGGGCTCTAAGCTGGTAACTAGTTACAAATATCGTTCCATCTGAAAAAAAAGTAACGAAGTTACAGTCATTAAAAAAGTAACTAGTTACAGTAACTAGTTACAATTGTAACTAGTTACTGCCCACCACAGTTAGTTAGATATCAAAAAATAAGAGCTATGTCTTTCTTGCCCATTGTAGAGTGTGGTAAATTTAAGTTGAAACAACCTTTTTAAAGCGGCAAGATTTTAGCATGTAGTAAAAAATCTGAAATCTGCGCCACTTCTCTTAAGCTGATTAAAATGATGCTAAAATGCCAGGTAGCGCAAGCCTCTTCCACATGCATGCTTTATTAGAATCTGATTACCCGATTTTAACGTAAATTTTGCGTTTTTTTGCTTTGTACCGTGGCCCAAAGTCGGGAGGCATGGCACGATACTCCCACCCTAAATACGTCCCTGGATGTGCATGTCTTAATGGTCACAGCATATTAGTCACAGCTTGAAACCATTCAACAAGTGTTTTCGAAAGGTGTGGTTTGTTAATACTGATTTTTTATAAAAAGTTTTATTTAAGATAAAATATATAAGTACATTTCGGTTGGTGCTTAGATGTCTTTTAGTTGCCAGAAAGGAGAATTTGACCCGTTTTTCAACCGGCTTGACCGGCCGGTCGAAGAATCTCGACCCGACCGGTTTCTATCTCTGGTTTGCATAGCCGAAGAACATCAGTTAAAAAAGCGCCAAATTGACTCGAGCTGCTTTGTAGCTGCAGGGTTGGTGGTTGATCTGGCCACCTACCTGCCAGTGGAAGTCGTTATGATTTCCCAGGAGTCGACCACGAAGGACGTCAAACTTGTCGGTCTTGGCAAAATAGATGTTCATGAATTCTATTTTCGAATACATGCAGCTAAATCTTTTAAAGTGCGGAAAACGAGAACTTCGGAAGAACCTTAGCAATATTTTTTAACCTACGTACCATATCTCTCAACTACAGTACGTTTCGAGTTTTGATTGACCTACGTACCGAGCGTACGGTATGTTCAGTTTAGAGCGTATCGTCCAATCAAAAGTACGAAAATACGGACATAGCCTATGGGACGCATGCAAAATTTTTTTGTGGTACGTTATGTAAGTACGGTGCGGTAAATTTTTGAAGTACGCCATGTTCAAATTTTGACCGTACCGTACCGTACTGCCATCCTTGATTTGAAGGTTTTGTTTAAAATTATCATACACGCCATATAAATTGAGTTTTTGTGTGCATATCTGGCGGTTTCCGGAGTCTATACTTTCTTACAAGTTTTGCGCGTTTTCAGGAACCTTTTCTTGGTCAATCCGTTTTGTCAATCCATTATTTTCACTAATTCGTTTTTCGTCATTTCATTTTCTCTTGGAATTTCAAGTTTGGAACTAAAACTAAATTGTACCACAACGTGTTATTGATTGAGGAAAGCAGACGTAATTAATTCAATCAGAAACATTTAGCATTTTTGACGTCAAGATCTCTGGTAAAACATCATCATAAGAGTTTTTAGACTACTTGCCATTTTGTTTTTCTTTGAATTTATAATATTAGCATTGGTCTTAGACAGGACCAGTAGCGTAGCCAGGGGTGGGGGGCTATAGCCCCTCCCTTTGGCATGTCGACCAAAATGGAGTATGGGAAAAACACTACGTTTTTAACACTTTTGAGACTGTTTTATGCACTGGAGTGGACTAAAAAGTGATTTTAAACATCTTTTGAAACCTATATTCAGAGGGGGGGCTAATTTGTCAAAAATAAAACTAACAAATTAAAAAAAAAAGGTTTGAAAATGGTAAGAAATAAGCAGTCAAATTTGAGTGCAAGTGCAAAAATGCTAAATAAAGGTATCATCACCAAATATACTATAAACTAAGGAATAGGGGGGGGCTATTTAGTATTAGTTAATTAACAATCATTTCTCTCAAATCTCTTTTCATTAGCCCCCCCCCAATTAGTTTCCTTTATAAACTGTATACAAAATAGATTACTCCGTATGAGTTTTATCCATGGTAGGTGGCAACTGGCTCAAGTCAATTTTTTTTCTATTTTTAGACCATTTGCCAGGATTTCCAAACTACACTTTTTTGAATTTCCAAAAAAAATTTTTTTCACTCCACCCTAATCAACACAACACGAAATTCAATCTGTGCATTACCAGATTAGTATAAAAGTGCAATACTGTAGTATGTAAAGTCCATCAATCTGCAGCCCTGGTGTGGAGTGATTACTTCCAGACACTTCCAAACAAAAATTACCACCTTCAGAACTAACCCACATTCCAATTCGACTGGGCGGCCTATGATGAAGGTGATCTGTGGGGTTAAGAAGCTATCAGTTCCAATTATTTTCTGCTTGTGGGTATTTCGCTTCTAGCTTCCACAATGTCATTGGCTGGAGGAGGAACTGCGACAATATGCTTACCTTGCCTATATAATCCTTTCAAAGCTACACAACGAAGTACACTGTTACAACAAACAATGTAAAATCTACATAAACTATTTTATTGCAATACCACGATTAAGCCTTATCTTAGCATTTTTTCAATATGTGTCTCACTCATGGGCATTTACCTGTAAGTTGTGTTAAAACTGTTATTTCGCCAGTTATTAAGAATACTAATGCTGACGTCAGTGATGTTAATAACTATCGCCCAATTGCTGTATCTACAATCTTTTCTAAATTGTTTGAACATGTTATATTGCAGTTTATATCATCTCACTTACAAACCAGTGATAATCAATTTGGATTTAAAGCCAAGCATGGTACAGATCTATGTGCTTTTCTGTTGAAACAGTCTATTGCTTCGTATGCTAATCAGAACACACCTGTGTATGCAGCATTTTTGGATGCTTCTAAAGCCTATGATCGGGTCAATCATGCTGTGTTGTTCAAAAAGCTAATTGCGCGAGATGTGCCAATGTGTTTTGTGCGGTTGCTTCAATTTTGGTATTCTCATCAATCCATGCAGGTGAGATGGGGAGGATCCTTATCTCGTTCATTTAAGGTCACTAGTGGGGTCCGACAAGGTGGGGTTTTAAGCCCGTACTTATTTGCTATTTACATAGATGATCTTTCTCAAAAATTAAACAAGGTTAAAGTTGGTTGTATGATTAATGATTCTTGCCTGAACCATATTTTATTTGCAGATGATTTGTGTTGTTTTTCTCCTTCTCTCACTGGACTACAGGACTTAGTCAATGAATGTAATGCTTACGCTTCTACTCATATAGGCCGTTTGCTGTAAATTCTAGCGTTCACCTTGTAAAAAAATTTGAGTGGCAACTTATTTTTTGCTTAAATGCATTGATTTTTTTCTCACAAACTCACATGCAAAAGTTCTCCACTTATTTTCCTGCAGTATTTTTTTAATTTGACCTGAAAGTTGGCTTCTAAAATGCGGATGAATACAATCAGACAACCGGAATTGACCAATCATAAAATAGAATTACTTGGGGACTTTCCCTTAAACGAATTTTTAAAAACTGCTTTGGATCAGGTCCTGAGGTAGGCCACACTGATTTATCGGTTAGTTTTCTTACTGTGCTAGCTTAAATTGGGTTAAGTGGGTGCAATAGTTGGATTTTGTTCTTAAATTTGTTTTAAAAAGAAATTTTTGGCAAATTACTTGCAATAAATACTAGTATCCATGATGAAACCATGATGAAACATCGCCTTGAAGTAGACCTAGGTCTACACAGTATAGATAGCCAGCTACTTGATAACCAAAAGTGATATGACGTGCCAGGCAGAAATTATGAAGCATCGTTTCAAAACAGTACTTTAAAATAGCCTATAGTTACTGGTACAGAGATAATAAAGTTATATGACCTGCCAAGCAGAACATAGTTGCAAACTGCTGTGTTCAGGTATCAGTGGTAATTTTATGACAGTGCTGCGAGAAGGTAGTGACTATGTCACCGAAAATTTTCAATTTAGAGAGAATAAAACGAAAATGCGAAATATTCATCCGCGCTTTATTCATTTGCTTTTTTAGGGGTTAAGATTAGGGTTAAGGTTAGAGTTTGGGTTAGGGTTCGATTTGGGAATAGTTTTAGAGTAATTATTTGAGTTTGGGTTAGATTTGAGTAGGAAATAATAAAAAACTAGATAAAAATTTCCGGTGAAATAAAGCCTTCCCTGCGAAAATGGTTGAGACTTTTAGATTTGAAAATGCACACAACATGTAGACCTAGCAATGTTTCTCAAACAACTAGGCCTAATGCAGATTATTTTGCATTTGTAGACGTAGCATTGTTGTGCAGGCTCCTAGATAAAATAGAATAGATTTGTACTTCTAGACCCAACTCCCATGAAGACACTGCAACTTGTTATTTGAGATTTTGTTTAACGCTATCTCAATTTTAGCCAAGTAGCACTCTGTTTAACAAAGTTTAAACTAGAGATGGACACCTTTTGAAGTCCTTGGCCTCGAAGTTCAAGTCCTTGGCTTTGGAGCCTACAAGCAAGGGCGTAGGAGCTCAAAAGGATTTGGGGGGAGACCAAACTTTTGCCCAAAAAATGACACTGAATTTTGCCCGGAAAGTGATCGGTTTTTCTGTCCAAATTAAGGTGATCTCCAAAAAAAAAAGGTCTTCAATGAAATTGAGACGGTTTGATGAATATTAAATTGCCCGAAAGTTTGACGCAAACTTGCCCAAATAATATAAAATTGCCAGAAATTTCGACACTCCGACACGAAATTTCGACATTCGACAATTCCGGACCCCCCGCCTCCTACGCCACTGCCTACAAGTCCTCAAAAATGTCCTGTTCTTGGCTCAAGGACAGCATTATTTTTTGATTGGTTGAAAAGAAAAATAACCAAACAAAAAATAACCAAAAATTCTAGCTTTTCAATTCATTTTTTTTCCTTATTTGAAAAATATCATTTATTGTGATTGCCAAGTCATAGTAAACCTTACTTGTATTTTAAATGGCATTGTGTGAAAGCTTTAATCGGAGAATGAGGAGCAAAAGGCAGTGTAGAATTGTTATTCTTATTTCTGCTAGTATTTGCGGTGCGGGTGGTACAAACCGCAAAGCCTTAAAACCATCAAGAGCCATAACAAGGGATCCGGGGTCCTGACGCAAACATTTTTGAGTTGCTAATGCTAACTCATGACCGTGCTTATCTGAGTATGGACTCGGAAAAAAGTATATGTGCGTGATAATGAAATGTAATCCAGTTACCACGGCAGTAGCGTAGCCAGGGGGGAAGCGGAGGGGTGTGGGGCCCATAGCCTCCCCCATTTGGCCTGTCAACCAAAACGCAGAATAAGAAAAATACCACGTTTTTAGGTCTTTTGGGACTGTTTTTTGCGCTGGAATGGACTAAAACGTAATTTAGAGCATCTTTTGAAACATATCTTTAGGAGAGGCTAATTTGTCAAAAATTAAATTCAAAAATCAGTAAAAACTTTGAAAAATGCCCAAAAATAAACAATCAAATTTGATCGCTAGTGTAAAAACGCCAAACATAGGTTTTATTAACAAATATGTTATAAACTCAGAAATAAAGGAGAGGGGGGCTATTCAGTGTTGATTAATTACCAATCATATCTCTCAGATCTCTTTCCATTAGCCTCCTCCCCCCAATTATTTTCCTTTATAAAATATAGACGAAATAGATTACTCCGTGTGAGTTTTATTGAATTATAGGATTTTATGATTTACCAGCATAGAAAACAAGAGAACTGCAACGTTATCATTAGCCACTTCCCACATAGCCCATTAATGCAACCAGTTGAATCATGCAGCACTGCCAATTTTTATACCACTTTTTAAAAGCATTATTTTTATTAAGATAGCCCTAAAATTAAGTTATTTTTGCAAAAAAATACAAAATTATTGAGCGCTAGGGGCTCTGCCCCCAAACCCCCGTGCCTCCAGCAGCTGGGGGCTTGGCCCCCAGATCCCATTAGACCTCCAACGGCTGGGGGCTCAGTCTCCAGACCCCCAAACATCCCCTCCTTATTGCGAATTTCTGGCTACGAGCCGGTACTAGGGATAGCATATTAAACAGAGTATGTTAGTGTATCCGTGATATAACTAACAAAACTTATCTTGAGAAAGCCACCTTGTTCTGATTGTATGCGAGCAAAAATCGCGAAGATTTTTTTTGAAATAAGAAAGAACAGCACTCTAATCGCTGTTAAGTGATCTGGGAAAAAGCCACATTTGCTGAGCAATTTTTGCGTTAAAAATCGCCGCTAAGAATCCCAAATAACAGAGGTGGAGTCCTTGATGACACATTTTAAAGTCCTTGGTTTTGGCCTCGAAGGTTAAATCCTTGGCCTTAAAGCCTGCAAGTCCTCGAAAATGCCCTGCTCTCGGCCGAGGACATTAAATTGTTGAAAGTGATCCATGGCATGAGCTTTTTTCACTTTTTCTTGGAAAATAACATTTCCTGGCGCGAAGACCTTTTTTTCGTTTAGGAGAACACCTGCGCCTTGTGTCCTTGGCCTAGAGCATTCCTGTCCTAGGCCTCGAGAGGTCAGTCCTTGGCCTTGGTCTCGGATTTTTTTGTATCATTGGTCTAGGCTTCGAACGCTGTGTCCTCGACTCCACCTCTGTCCTCGACAAATAATAAACTGTACTGTATCAGAAAAAAACGCTACATGAGGAGTAAAAATGTGAGCGTGAAATTAAATATTACTATAATTGTTTGAATGGATGGAAAGATGCGCGCAGCAGTCAATCAGTTTTTCACACGACGTCATTAAGATGAGGAGAAGCTCCCATGAAAAATTTGGGCCTTTTTCGAAAAAAATAATGATTTATTAAGAACAATGTACTAAGAAAATTAATAATAAGCTATAGACAGTATACAGAGTCTTATAGGCACAATCAAACCTTTGATTAACAACCTAAGACATACTGTTTCGGAATCGACATTCGTCTCTTATTCGGTCAAATAGCTTTAGTTTCTTTGGGTAAAATTTTTCGGTCAAGGTTCATTTATTTTGTTAACTAGGCTATCGCTCTTCTGCGATAGATTTGTACATTAGTCGGTAACGATTTGATTTATTGCAATAGCTTCATTCGGTAAAGATTTAATTAATAGCTCTAGTTTTATTGAGTAAGGATTTTTCAGCTAAGATTTATCTATTTTGGCTAAAATTGACTGAATGATGGGTAAAGATTTATTTATTACAAACGTAATCGGTAAATATTTATTCATTGATTGGTAAATTGGTAAAGATGCTTGTTTTGAAGATTTTTATCACTGGTGATATTTGTCCTTTTTGGCCTTGCTAGCCTTACTGATGAGCCCTGAGATTGGGCGAAACAGCTGTCTAAGGCATGCTATAGGAAATTATTTTGCATTGAACTATTAGAATTATCTCTTGTAGTATTGTGGTTACTTTATATTTTTGGAGGGAAAAAAAAATTGTGTCATGATCTGGTTAATTTGCAAAATTTTGCCTTTCTACGCTCATGTTCATACCAGTAGTCCTAGCTATACTGACGAGGAATAAGAGACGAATGTCGATTCCGAAACAGTATGTCTTAGGCTGTTAATCAAAGGTTTGATTGTGCCTATAAGACTCTGTATACTGTCTATAGCTTATTATTAATGATTTATTATTTTTGCGTTTCTACAATTGTGAGCTCTTCAGAGGGGGAGGGCGACCCCGGACAAATTGCAAATCTCTTCAAGACCTTCCTTCTTGATACAGCCCTGCTAAGATTCTCATGTTATTTTTGCCATAAAATACCTTATGTTAAATTTTACAAAGTGACGTTTGGCGGCAGAAACGCGTGCCCTCATTCATCGATAGGCAATTAATGAGCTATAGAAAGATATCATGTGTAAAAAAAAGTTTAATTAAAATTAGGATTGGGGAAAATGTGATAAAACTAAAGTTTTTCAACTTAACTTTTACGTTACCAGTATTTTCTTTTTTAAAATTGCTTTGAAAATTTAATTGTTTCACCTCTTTCAAAATCACAAAATTTTTTTTTTTATTAAAAAGAAGTCACTAAAATTGTTCAACGGAAGCATGTGGACTTTGCCCTCGCCCCCAGACCCCGTTTTTTCCAAGGACATGAGCTTGCAAATACTGGATACGGTACCTTAATTCATCTTAAAAATATAAATTAGTTTACTCTATTTTGCAATACTTTTAGATAATAATATCGTAGTCGCTATATACAATGTTTAAAAACTATGATAACATTTTAAAAAATCTGCAAAAAGAAGTCGTTGAAACAATAAAAGTTGTTTTGGAAAAAGTACTAAAACGGTGGGGATGAAAGATCCATAATCACTCAGAGGACGTTTACTCTGAGGTTTTAACTGATGAAGTTAAGGTCTTAAAATTGACCGTTTCCATATTCAAAAGTTAGTTACTCTCATTTCGCATAACGGTCTTAATTGATTAGTTACCACGATACCGCTATGGAACGTAATCAAAATTGCTGCTAACGCGTAAAACTTCAAAATAACATTCGTTATTTTTAGAAACTACCATTTTCAAATTAGCATGAAAAACTTAACAAAATGCAATGTCTTACGCTTTCGCGCTTAAAAACATTCAAAGTTTGCCGACCATAGCTTTTTTTTAAATTTTGTCCTTGGCTTTGGCCTCTACCAATCCTGTCCTTGGCCTCGAGAGGGTCTGTCCTTGAAAAGTCGGTCCTTGGTTTTGGCCTCGAATTTTTTTTCAGTCCTTGGCCTCGAACATTGTGTCCTCGACTCTTCTGCTTCAAATATCGAACACGTAACGAGCAACTTGGATGTGATGATTGATGACCACGACAATTAAAATAATTTATATTAATGTGATCAGTGATATTATAGAATAAGTTTTGATTTTTCCAAACATTGTTGAAGCTTTAGACATCACCGGCAACCAGCATATTTTGCTTTATTTTTTGCACTTTCCTAAGTAATCAAAAGTGTTCTAATTTATTCTTCATTTGCTACTAGCTTCGGATGCACCCTAGGGTTAGAATTCACCTAGCATACCCATCAAAAATTGATTTTTACCAAAAAATACGATTTTGCTTTTCATCAACTCAAAAAGTGTTGTGATTTTGCAAAATTTTGACAAAAACTTCATATTGCAATTTATATTGTGACGTTTCATTCATTCGTTACGTTATTTTGTGACGTCATCATTGACCGGTTACGTCATTTCAAAAGTACCCTCATCAAAAATCCTGTTTATATCTGTGCAGTTATAAGTTGATATACTTATTTTAAATATTTAAAAAGCATTTGAAACAAGTTTGTTTTTGTAGTTAATTTTATTGATTTTTGTTAACTGTTTTCTAGTCAAACAAGACCCCAAAATAAATGTATTTTGAATTTTATCTGTGGCCCAGTGCTTTCGGAAAAGTTTATGTCATTTTTGTACGTTCAAACAAATGAAGTAAACTCCTATCGATGGTTAATCACTGAAAAATTAAGGGGAAAATTATTAAAAGCTTAAATAAACACAAAAGAACCATTTCGCCGCTAGTAGTGCTAGAGAGCGCTGGGGAGGATTGCTTAATTTAACTTTAAACCCAAACTAGACATTTGCACATCTGAAAAATTGTCAAAATCAGCAAATAGAAGTGATAAAAGAATTTAAATTTGCACATTATGCGGAAAATATGAAATTTTTAGTTTTGAAAACCCCCAACTTTACCCCCCATTTGCTCGAAAACTGCAGGGTAATTTTTGGAGAACTTTTTATATAAACCTCCTAGGATGAAATACAGTCTATCTGCATCAAAATTTTTTTGCCACTCAAACTTTTTTACAAACTCGATTTTTAAGCGTCCTAGAATTTACAGCAAACGGCCTAATAACATTGTATTTAATTATCGTAAATCTGCCGGGGTTTTATTCTCTCCGAAGAATTTTAAGCTGTCAAAACCTCCTTTTTTACTGCTTGGCCTTGATAAGATTGAATTTGTCGATAGGGTAAAATACCTAGGTATTATTATGGACTCGAGCTCTAATGAGAATTGTGATATATCAAGACAAACCGAGCTCTCTACTGTATTGGTAACAAGTTGAGGTTAAAATTTTCGCTATGCTCTACTTATGTAAAAAATATTTTCTCTAAGTCTTATTGCATGTCTTTGTATGGTAGTTCGTTGCGGCATAACTACAACAGCTACGCAATTAGGCGTCTTCGTGAAGCCTACAATGATGCATTTAGAACGATTCATGGTCTTCCCCGTCATACTAGTGCCAGTGTCAAGCAAATTTTGTTTAATGTATATACCTTTGATGCTCTTGTACGTAAGTCGCTTTTCAGCTTCATTAAACGCTGTCGTGTATCGCCTAATCTTAATTTGGATTAATGCGCTGATGAATTACGATGTCTTCTACAAATCGAAGTACTTTCATATGTACTGTAACACAGTGTATGAGGGTGGTACATCCTACGATTTAGTAAAGAACCACCTGTTGTCTAATGTGGTATGATCTTTTATTTAGTGTATGCTGTTAGTGTGTTTGTTTCTTTGTTTTTTTTCTTGTGTGTCTATTTTTGTGCTATGATATGGGCGTTTTGCCTGCAATAAACACCAATAATGATAATAATAATTTGCTGGTTTCTTTCGAAGCAAACCTTCAGACTTTTAGACTAGTTCTCACTGCTCTCCAGGAGCTTTTCCTGCATTTAAACACATCATCTTTGATCAATCAACCATAAAATTCTATCTAGATGTTGCTAATGGTCAAAACACACAAGAATGAGGACAAACAAAAATATATACGTTCAAAATAAAGCGTATTAACACACAAAACAAGATATCTCGGGAATGCATGTTAAGTGGTCAAAAAACTTAATACCAGCCACTAGGGGCATTGTTTGAAGTTAGAACTGGTGTCCTAAGTGTAGTCGTTTTACAGCATGTTTTGTATTTTAATGAAATTTGGCACAGTAGTACATACAGTGGATCTTACTGAAAAAACAAGATTGCACATAAAATTTTTGAAAAACTCCAATTATTTACAAAGTTATGGTCATTTTAAAAAACGCCATTTTTCCATGTTCCGCTTCATTGCACATGCTTAAAACTTTCTTAAATCTTTAATTTCTATTTCTGTAGTCGTAGAAGACTGCTGAAAGTTGCTAGGAAGGGGTTTCGAGACCCAAGGAATCCAAAAATCTAGCTTGAAAAATGATAAGAGAATGATTTCATGGAGTAACTAAGCTTCCAATTTATTTAGGAAGTGGCTATTTTGCCTCTAGATGCAAAATAGTGTTTTTCCTCTGTTTGGGTTAGGGTTTGAGTTAGAGTTAGGTTTAGGGTTGGGATTAGGGTTAGGATTAGGGTTAGAGTTTGGGTAAGGATTAACTTAGGGCTATTTTGGCACTTGCGACAAAATAGCCTTAAGGACTATTTTTGCCTCCAAATGGCAAAATAACATGGGCTATTTTGCCTCTAGAGGCAAAATAGCCACTCTCATTTACTGGCCTATTTGTTGCGTTTTTCAGATGCTCAACTTCAAGAACCTGTTAAAAAATGGCATAAATTTAAAAACTGAAATTTACGAATTTATTTCTTGTACCACTACTCTTTCATCTTTTATAACAAAATTGAATTAATTTTGATGCCTACCATAAAAAAATCGAAGTGACTTGGCGCACGGAACGGGCGCCAAGACCCAGTACCTCGCGCACGGAACCAATCAGAATTCACCGTTAACCGATCAGCTGTTAAGCACGCAACGCTAGCGAGGTGCGGTAGCTCGCTAACATTAACAATAACATTGTAAGAAGTTTAAGACAGTAAGAAGCTGACTATTATAGCATACCGAAGCTTAGCTAACAGATTAGTTAATTAGTTGTCTTATGGCACGAAACTAATCACAATTCAGAAGCGGTTTCTTGTAGCTTATTTCAGTCTGTCAGTAGGCCTGTTAGTAGTTTGAATCGGCACACCGGTAGGCCTATCGTAGTTTGAGAGTGAGCCACTTACCAAATTGGACGTGTTAGAGGTGAGGTGACAGCAGGTTAGTTAGACTGTATGCTGTTACTGTTAGGCCTGTAGGCTACTGCTAGTTGGTGAAGCAGTTTCTTGCCGCCTGGTTCGGTGGTAGATGCCTACCTTAGTAGCCTACCGGTAGTCTGGTAGTAAGTCACTTCGCATTGTGGTAAGGTTAGTTGACACTGACAGCAGGCAAACAGGTATGATTTAAAGTTAAAGTAAAATAAGACAGAGTATTTTTGAGTTCGTTATTTCAGCCGCAGTCTTGTTGCAGTGTTTGGATGGGCTACCGGTAATGAGTGGCAGCAAGGTAGTAGTCTACTAATAGGGATGACCTACCGTTCTGCTGGTAGCCTACTAACTGCTAGGCATGTAGGTAGGTTAGTAACTATTTTCTGGTACTTTGTTAATGGTGAGCAGTTTCTTGCAGCTTTGTTCAGTTCGTTTTGCATCAGGTAGAGTACCAGTAGTTGGTAGCCTGTTAGAGGCAGTGTTTCAACTTGGCCGATTTTTTCAGCAAATCAGCGGTTTGTTTGAGCCAGGGCAAATAATTTTCGGCAATATGATAAATGTAGCTCTAGAAAACTCAACAAATTAGTGGAAATATGACATTTGGTGCACTTTAATACTGGATTGGTACCGAACAAAATTTAGAGCACATAAATGTCTTTTTAGAGCTTTGGGCACAATTGTTTCAAGAAAATTTGGGCACTTGCCAATTAGCCATAAAGTTGGAGGGAACACTGGTTAGTGGTAGTGTAGTTTGGCCTAATATTCTACAGAACTAAGCTACTAAGGCAGACTAAGGTAACTTATGGTTTAGCAGATAGGAAGGTTAGTGACCACGGTACAATTGTACTCAGAACTGCCCACTTCTTAAAACAAGCTAAAAAGATTTTAACAAAGTAGTCTATGAAAGGGTTCATTTCAATGGAAATTTTGTGTTAAATAGGCAAACATTTTCAGTTACCTACTGGTAACTCATTCTTTCAGGTTATCAGAAACGTTTATTTTGACTATTGAAATTATTGGCTACTGTAGTTTAGGGCTAGTGACGATCAGTGAGGAACATCAGGCTATTCTTTGAATGCCAATACAAAGTTGTCTCATTTTATTTGTTCAGAGCTATAAACTTTTTAAATAAAATTATATTTTTGTTATTCTTACATTCATAGCTACAAGCAAGGTGCATCTGCAGAGCATTTGGCGGAAGCTAGCTGCTGGACAACTGCAGAAAGTTTTTGAACAACTGCAGAAACTACATGATTGATGCAATCATAGGGTCTCAAACAGATACCATGAATCTGAAACACCTTGCCTTCAGCTCCCTATGTCTGTGGGTGCAAGATTGCTAACTGCCCATCAATCAAATTAACTACCCTAAAAGAGTGAAACTACTACTAAAAGTGTAGATGAACCGCATCCCTCCATTTGAATTCAGAATTAGCATCCCCTCACTAAAAGAATGCATTCTGGCTAATTCAGAGACAATAATCTTTTTACTGGTCTCCACTGTAGCTCCCACGTTATGAGAATGTTGGTTCCCCCTTCATGCCCAAGCTATCCAACCTGCATCAGTGCGCATTTCCTTTGTCCAATGTTGTAGATTATGAACATTTATTTATGCAAAATTCAATATTTCCCATGCAACTAGGTTGTGCCACTTCATTGCTGGTTTGCTTTTTTTTCGTACTAAGTGCAATTTCCTGTCTGATTTTTAATACAATGCTGTCCACTGCTCTTGTAGCAAATCAATTTAACATGCATGTGAGTAACACTTTAATCAATTTGAGTGCATAATTTACTGCAGCAATGCTTGCTAAAGTCTCTCCCTCATATTTAAATCTGTAATAACACTGAAGTTTTCATGTTACAAAATATGAACACAGCAGATATTTTATGATTAGTTTGTGTACCATATAATTATAGTTGAGGCCAGAGGTGGAATTAAGGACACAGCCTTTGAGGCCAATAACTCGAAAAAACTTACTATTCGAGGATAGACCCTCTCGACGTCAAAGACAGGAATGGTTGAGGCCAAGGACAAAGGGCACAATTTTTTTATATTATGGTCAGCAAATTTTCCATTATTTTTAAGTGTGAAAATCTTGGATATGGCATTTTGTTGAGTTTTTGATGATAATTTGAAAATACCGGTAGTGGTTTCTAAAAATAATGAACGTTTTGTAGAAGTTTTACACATTAGCAACAACGTTAATTACATGCCGTGGCGATATCGTGGTAGTAAAACAATTAAGGCCATGACTCTTGAATCAGAATCGGTTGAATGGTAATGCGTTCGTCTGTGGAGCGGGAGGTTTGGGGTTCAAATCTCAGGCTGGTCAAATGGGCACAGTGTCGCCAATGGTTCGCCACCGCTTTGGCATTTCTTCAAAAGAAGCTGTGTTGCTTGGGCGCAATGACGCAGAGATGGGTCCGACAAACTCATTACATGCTTCCATGTATTACAGCTAATATAATGAAAGATTTGAGTTTTGTTTTGAACTCGTGGATCAGTAACGGGAATAACTATAAATTCTTGACATTAAAATGGTCAATTTTGAGGTATTTATTTCATCAGTTAGGGCCCTGGTGCAAACGTCCACCAATTATGGATCCCCGCTTTTCAGTAGTTTCTCATACACAAACCTTATTAGCATGGTAAATGGACTTTTTCAATAATTTAATCAAAAACAATGCAGCCAAAATACTGCAGAGCATATTTATTGAGATGTTTTGGTTAATTTGTGATTAGTGTATAGGCTATACCTGTAAAATTATAAATTAATAATTAAATGCAAAATAGCCTGGCAAAGAGATCAGCAGAAAAATTTTGTTCTGCTGTCCCATTTCATATTTTTTCTTGATTGTCAAGTCCCCCCATTGTTTAGTGCAGTTAGTTGAATAGGTTATGCGGAAAACTTCAGTTCTTCTTTGCTTAGAGTAAGTTTTGTAAATGGGCTGTATTACTCAAATTTTTTAGATTTTTTACTCACTAGTACCATTCGAATTGGAGCAGGGCTGGGGCTTAATGGAAATAGGATGGGGGGTAGTACAAAAACTTTGTGCTTTATTTGATAAACATTTGTGTTTTTCGCGTACTTATCCAGACATCATGCATAGTACATGTCTTGTAATCACAAAATCTAATTTTACTTGTTGAGTCTGCGATTTTCCCTTACGAGTCAGCGTGATTTTATTTTTATGTTCTAGATTGACAATGGATTAAAGAAATTAACTAAAACTCCTCAATAAGTATGGTTTGCATTTGCAGTATTTAGGCTGTATTGTTTTTCAACAAACCTTATTATTTGGTCAAATGTTTTCGTTTCACAAAAATTTTTGAATAAATTATTATCATTGTTTTTAAATATTGCATAGCAACTACGATAGTATTGTCTAAAAGTATTGCAAAATGCTATATATTTATATTTTTGAAATGAAATGAGGTACCGTACTTACAAACTTAAATCTTTGGAAAAGCTGGGTTCTGGGGCGAGGGCAAAGTCCTCATGCCTCCATTGAACAGTTTTAGTGAATTTTTTTTTAGAAAAATATATTTTGTGACTTTCAATGGAGATTACAAAATTAGATTTTCAAAGCAATTTGAAAAAAAAGACCGTAAAAGTTAAGTTAGAAAAACTTTAGTTTAAAAAAACAAATAAGAAAAGAAACGAATTGACTAGCCAGAAATCATAGGCGTAGCCGGGAAGGGGTAGGGGACATCTCCAAATTGAAATGCCTCCAGTGATAAAAAGGATGACAACAAAACCAATTGTTTATTCAATTTCAGTTTCTTTTAGCATTTTCGCGTACAATCACAGTGATTAACAATGATATTAATGTTAATGACTAGGGAGCCCAGTCCCCCTCAATTCAAATTTTTGTCAATCACTTTAAAGGTATAACCCGGGTGAAATTCAAAGTTTTTGTCCTAAAACTTGCAACCTCTGGTTTTCATCTAACTTTTTTATAAACTTAATGCTGTAACATGATTAACCTTCTATTACCCCAACTTTAAATAACAATCCACCTCCACCTAGCCAGTTTGTACAAGGCAAAGTATTAAAAAGAAAATAGCTAGGGGAAATGTTTATTGAACAAATTATTGAATTTGAATTGAGGGGCCCAGGCCCCCCGATTGTACATGTAATCCTAAAACTGGTTATTTTTGTGACAAAACAAAGATCTCCAAGGAAATTCTTCGAGTGAATTATTACTTGCTGCTAAAAATATTGCAGAAGGCATTGTGCTTTGCTTCTCTTCACCT
Organism: Trididemnum nubilum; assembly: GCA_963965965.1. Lineage (NCBI taxonomy): Eukaryota > Metazoa > Chordata > Ascidiacea > Aplousobranchia > Didemnidae > Trididemnum > Trididemnum nubilum. The sequence continues at coordinate 25,838,621 of OZ014489.1, read as the reverse complement.
GGACCAAGTCAATTACAAAATTTATCCAAAAAATGTTAGGTTTTAAATGTGAATTGTGAGCAAAGGGAGGACTAAACAACATAATTTTTTCAATTTGCTTTCAAATCTTTGAAAATTATTTCTTTCAAATGGCTCTAAAAACGCGCAAAATGTGATCCAAATGGCATTAAAATAGCTATTTTCAAAAAATTACAAAAATTTCCAAATTATCGTCCGTAGCTTCCAGCGGCTAGGGGCCCCACCCCCAGACCCCCAACTGTGATGTGTTTAGTTGGTGATGCCTTTAGTTACATTAGTTTCTTCTCCGTGCCCCCACAATTTAACATATATTTTGAAAACATCAACTTTTGGTTCAAGTCCTCCTCCTTTCGCAACATCCTGTTTACGTGCCAACCCAGCCCCAGGCTTCTGGTCTTCCATTTAGGGTATTTTTGTTCCATAAAAAATCACTTCTATTGAAAATTTTTGATGACGTCAGATTGCATATGATTTGCGGATTGAGGCCAACCCCTCCCCCCCAACAAAAAATCCTGGCTACGCCTATGTCAGACTTCAAGAAATTTTTACGTTTGGTTCTTTTCCTTTTCAACCAATCCAAAAACAATGCTGTTCTCGAGCCAAGGACCTGACGTTTTCGAGGATTGGTAGGGTTAGGCCAAGGACTTCAAAATGTGTCCTCGAAGATTCCTCGAGGCTAAGGATATCCTCAATAACTCCACCTCTGACTGGGGCAAAATCATAATCTACTGTTGTTTAATTTAGTATGTGTGCTGTGCGGTGGCGTTTTTCTAAATTGACTGCTAATTTTGTTGTGTTTTTGCATTCTATTTGAATAAGACTAAACCAGTTACGACTAGGAAATAGAATTATAATCTGTCGGTGAAATGATGTTGTGATGATTCAAGCCAGAGAAACAGCAGCTCTAGTCGGACCTAACGCACCGTTTATGAACTTTCTGCCTTATCGAGGCTTTAGATCGTAACAACATCGCCAACGAATGGTCCGCGCCTTGGACCATTGTCCTGCAAAGAAAATTCTGGTCCACAGTCGACAACTGTAGAGACGAAACTTCATTAAAGCTCATCCTGAGCAGCAGTTCTACTTTGCAGAGCTCTCTCTTTTGAACATTTCAACGAACTTCTAACTCAAAAACCGCGAATGCAGACATTTTTTCATTGAAGTCGCATTTGCCATTGTGACTCCAAGCGCTTGCAACTGTTAGCAAGAAGCCAACGCATCAATCTTATTCATTGACTTCTAACCGAAGACGCAGCAAAATCAAAGACAATTTTCTTGAACGCGTCTCTTGCGAAATTGCACTCATCTGAACTCTGAAGACAACAACGTCTAGATCGAAAGATCAGAGTTAAGTGATTTTTGCATGCCTTTTTTAACTCTGCGTGTGCATATTCCTGAACTTTTTTACAGCGAAAAAAAATCGGTCTTATTTCATGCCCTAGGTGGCCTTGCGGCCGACTTCGGCAGTCGTAGCTTTTGATCAAATAAAATCGCCCGTGCTTCTCGGGGCTAGAATAGTGAAATCACTTTTTGTTAACTTTTTGGTGCATCACAAGAGGCGATAAAAGCAACTATCAAATATCAATCCATTACCGGTATGTCTTTTCTTATGCATTAACTTTATATTTTCTATGCCCTGTAAAAAATTTGCTATTTTTAAATCAGAGCATTCTGTAGACCTTTTTGATGATAATAGAGATTAATTAGCGATAATTGAGTTCAATTCTTGTATAAAGCATATCAATATTGTTAGCAATTTTTCTTTGGTGTCTAAATATTGCAATGTGATCATGTAATTAAGATGCATGTTTTATGAAAAAACATATTTGCAACTCATATATTCTTCGCGTTAAATTTTACGTTTAGAATTTTCCACGTGGCAGATCTAGAATCACTAGGCAATGAATTTAAAGCTTTTTTTTAATGATGTTTTTTTCCAAAGGCCGCCTGATTGTGAATTGACCTCGCCTGATGTAGTTCACACATGTTTCCCAGTAAAGAATTTAACTATGAATAATTCTTTTTACTGAACCCTGCAAACTTCGGCATTAAAATCCCTGTTTCGTTGAAAATTTCTGTTAGCCAGGCGAAAATAGATTTTTCGCGAAGTTTAACCAGAGCGAATTTTTTTTTAATTTTTCGTGTAACAACGCAAGCCCAGTGCTAATTTTGGAATCTAAACTAAGCTATATTCCCTGTTTCGATAAAGTGCAACGAAAACATTCTGTGAATAGAAGTGGCGTAGTCCTAAGTTTACTAAATGTGATGTTTAAATTTTCGCTGTGCATGTTAATGTACCTCTAATTTACAGTGATAAATGCTTGAATAAAACAATAAATGCAAAATAAGTTGAAACGTTTTGGCTTTCAGTCTGCTGGGGATTGATCCCCTCCTAAATGAACACTTTCCCAGGACCCTTACCGTGAGACCGTGTTCAGTGCGCAATGAGCAGTGAGCACGCATTCGGCATTACAACATGTTTTTCTGAATTCTTTGTGTAGCATTACGTCACCGCTATTATCCGTCTGATTTTAGTACTGTTTTTACTCAGTCTGATTTGGTCTGCAATTTTGACAGCCCTCACATTAAAATACTAGTGTGCTATTGGGATGTCTTACCGGAGGAGAGGATGTCCTCGAAATCATAATGCCTGAAAATCGACTAAATGACTATGCTCTAACCTCCTTGTGTGCTTTTTTTCATGAATGTTGTTGTGTGAAATGATCAATGAATTATTGTGTTTAGCATTGAAATGCTACCAGACCTTTATTCTTGTGTTGCAGTTTCGACCTTCGATGAATATTTTGACCGGATGCCAGCACACACACCACTCTAAGACGATATAGCCTCTCAGAGATTCACTTTCGCTTTGCCTTGCGCTCATCTCCGATGTCTTGCTCCCACGTTATGAGAACGTTAGTTCCGCCTTCGTACCCAAGCCATCCAACCTGCCTCAGCGTGTATTTCCTTAGACCAATGTTATAGGATATGAACATTTATGCAGAATTCAATATTTCTCACGCAACTGTGTTGTGCCGTTTTCTTGCTAGTTTGATATTTTTGGTACTAAATGCGCCTTCCTGTCTGGTTTTCGATACGATTCGTATTGTAACATTACATCTGCTGTTTTAGCGTATTTCTTCAAAGACTTAAATGTTTTGCTTGCTGTTTTCTCATATTTGTTTACAATCGCGTATCCATTACCCAATTCTTACTAGTTTAAACATTAAATTGATTTTTTAAGCAAAATCGAAGAAAGGCAGCACCGCCGGAACATATTTACGCTAAGCATGTAGATCTTAAAACTTAAACATTTGTTAGTAAAAATTAACGAGTGATGCAATGTATGGCAAAGTAAAAGTTTCTTCGCGCAAGATTTTATTTACAATTCGCTTTTAACCTGCAGCGGCTTGGGGCTCTTCGCCAAATCTCTAGTTTGTCCTCATTGATCAAGTATATCTAGCTAAACGCCCTTACATAAGATTCACAGTGGAGTATATTACTAATTACGTACCTACGTTTGCTCAATTAAGATTTGCGTAGTATATTGCGTACCCCCTTAGGCTCTTACTCATTGGTTTTCTCTCAGTAAAGCCTTTGGCTTATTCTCATTTTGGGGCTTCGGTTGCAAATATATTCAGCCAATACAAATAGGTATTTTCCGTAGTTTTTTGGAAACCCAGAATCTGTTCTCTCAGCCTGAACTTTCAGGGTAAAAGAGAAACTGAATAATATTTACCCTTCCAGTATAACATCTCATAAACAATCTAATTTAGGTAAACTCCTGTTTTTTTCTGAAAATTCAGTCTCGAAGAACAAACTCAGGGTTTCCAAAACTTTTTAGGGGGATATCTCTATGTATTTGTTGAATATCTTCGTAACCGCAGCCCCGAAATGAGAAAAAAAATTAATGACTTTATTTTAATTTTAGCTATTTTTACTCTCTTGATAAATGATGAGGCCAAGATAAGACATTTTTTCACTGCTAACTGCGCATTAAAATACATAATTGGCTAGTTTAAGTGGGCTTGAGGGGGTGATCGCAACCGCCGCCCTCCTTCTGCTACGCCTTTGCAGTTTTGTTTACCGGCTGTTTGTTTTGCCTTGTGCAGTGTTCATACATTAATGTCGATCTATCGTTTTGGTAAGTCACTCTGTCTATATTTTGGTTTAAAACGTTTTTTTCATTGTGTGTGATTAATTACTTTCTCCCTGCTAAGCCAGAAATATAATTGACTCAATGATGGTGGATTTCAGAATTAATTTTGTTTTCTATGTGGTAGTAACGTCACTTGCGGTTTTTGCCTGCAACAAAGCTACAAATAGGAAATTCAAGAATGTTCAGTCCTGTCAATTAGATTAGATCTTAAAATGGTACGATTTGCTCGGGTCGAGTTGATAGAGGGTCTGCTACTGAAACGGTAGGCTTGGGTTTGATTCCCGATCGGGTCGAACCTAAGACTATAAAGATTGGTATTCACAGCTTCCTTGCTTGACGTTCAGCAATTACAGGGGTAGTGTGAAGCGGCCTCCATCGTGTGCGGTAAACAGGTGGCAGTTAGACTCGAAAACCGAAAGGTTCCTTCCCTGTCTGCTGGCCAAGGCAACTTGGTGAGCAAAATGTAAGTACAATACTAGTGAAGTCCGAAATGAAACTACCCTCTGCTGATAAATTGTGACGCAATAAAAGTAATTATGCAATAATAATCGTATTGGTGCTTACGAATTCGCCTCTCAGTATTGCAAAGTTATTTGAATTCAGTCAAATACGTACATTAAGCCCGACATTATGCCAACTTAAGCCCGACCCGACTTTCAACTCTGTTCTGGATCAACGAAATTAAGTGACGCTTGTTTATTTTATAAATTTGTTTTGTGGCAGAAAACCGACTGTGATTTGCAGCATAGAAAGTATTGCAGAATTTTGCAAAAGAAAAAGCGTGGCTTTGTGACCAGGGCAGAAAGAAATGAAGGATTACAGTGCACACTAACGCTTCAGTGTCGTTCGATTGAGATTGGATAGTAGGACAAATATTGACGAAATGAGCCTCTTTATGTGCGTCGCAAATTTTAATTTTCAATGGCATATATTTTTTTTTTTTGAGCCTATTTAAGCCAATGTCATTTCTTAAACTTTACCAAAACTTACTAACAACCCACGTTTTTTGTAGCAAAATACTGCAATCGATTAGGACAAAAACCTTATATGTTACAACATTGGCGAGTAGGCCTACCGGTATGCTATACAGTATAATATCCGTTTTGAAAGGTAGTATCATTGTTCGAGTGAGTAGCAGCAAATATGTGGTCGAGTAGCTAACCCGTACAATTCCTGCGATGTTTATCAAAGACCGGACCGACTATGACTCTTTGGACGATGGCAGACCTGTAGCTAGAAATCTGTAATTGGGGTCTGGGGCGTAGCCTCCAGCGCACAAAAATTTTGTATTTTTTTGCAAACAAAATTTACTCAAGACCTATTTTTGATCAAAATTATTATTTTAAAAACCTGGCATAGAAAATAGCGGAGCAAAAACATGATTCAACAGATTGTATAAATGGGATATGTGGGAGGTGGCTAATAGTAAAATATCAGCTCACTTATTTACAAACTGGTAAATCATCACTAAGAGTAATCTATTTCGTCTATATTACGTAGAGAAAGATAATTGGTAGGGGGTAAATTAATGGAACGAACTTTGAGAGAAGTGATCGCACCGTAATTAGTTAATTAATAAGTCTACTGAATAGCCACCCCCAGTTTCTGAAATTACATATTTTTGATAAAACTTACGTTCATTTTTAGGGATCAAATTTGATTGCTTGTTGCTGGCCTTTTTTCAAAGTTTTTACTGATTTGTGAGTATTATTTTAACAAATTTACCCCCCAAAATCAACATTTCAAAAGATGCTTTAAATCATTTTGATTTCATTCCCGTGTAAAAGCCAGCCTCAGAAGTACCAAAAATGTGCTATTTTTCTTATTCTACATTTTTATCGACAGCCCAATCCAGGGGGTGCTAAAGCACCCCCTAGGCTACGCTTTGCACAGCTGATGCTCGGTTGGCTAGAGAGTCAAGAGCGCACTATTTCTCCCTATTGCCAAAAGCAATAAAGCACTACTTTTATTAGTGTTCGATCCCGGTGTATTTTTTGTTCTTTCATTTTTTCCTAATAAGCTTCTCATGTACTGAAGCATCTTGCCTCTATATTTTAATGCTTATTATCATTATTTTTTTTTTGCTAATTTTTTTCCTCTCCTTTTTGTCTCTTTTTTATCATTTTCTTTTCTCAAAACCTGCTTTCACCTTTTTTTTTTTTAAATTACTCGGCGTTATTAGGAAGCACCTTGTCTGGATAACTTTAGAGCTTTTCGGTGTTTCCTGGGTTAGTGGTAATACGGTGTTGTCAGAGTGTTGTTGCGAATAGTTTTGTCTATATCTGAGGCGTTATATTTACCATTGAGAAAATAATTTCATCCATTTTCATGTATATATGTTAGAGTAGAATTAGGGTTAAGGCCTTGGGTTATTTTTTTTAGACTTTATTACGAAATGTTTGCGCGAACGGAACGTGTGCCAAGCCTTTTCCTTTATCAGTAACAACCTTTTTCGAAATCACGACTTGTCATCTCCCAACAAAAAAAAATTTTTTTTTTGAATTCAAATTTATTTTAAAAGTTTATTGTGAACACTAACTAAAGATGTTTTCATAAAATAACTATCTTGTTTGCTAATCTTCTCACAAAAATAGTCAGCTTCTCAGTTCTCACAAATATTGCTAAACTTCTTACAATAATAATGTGAGCGAGTTACCTGGCGAGCGTTGCGTGCTTAACAGCTGATCGATTAACGGTGAATTCTGATTGGTTCCGTGCGCGAAGACCTAGTACCTCGCGCACGTTGCGTGCGCGAGGTACTAGGTCTTGGCGCCCGTTCCGTGCGCCAAGTCACTTCGTAAAAAAATTTTGTTTTTAAGTGACATGCGTTTTTTCGATAAAAATACCATCAAATCAGTTTGAGATAAAAAGTAAAACGGCACAACATCAATGGAAAACAGTTGAGGGAAAAGAACAGACAAAAAATGACCCAAACATGCTAAACAGAGTTTTAATCCAAGAGAAAATCTGCAATGCAGATTACTGAGCAGTTGTTATAAAGATAGAGCATCAACGCTAAAGTACAATGATATCTAGCACATATTCTGTTTTTTTGAACCAAATGGGCTCTTTTATGCTCATTCTGTAGTATGACAAGAATGATGAAAAGCACATGATTGCAAAAATTTGATGGATTTGATTCTTGTTTAATCAGTCATAATTCATTATAAACTTTTGATGCTATTGACGTGAATAGTTGGAAATATATGTTGAAAAATTGTTGATTCCAATATTAAATACCAGAAACCTTTCAGCAAAATCTCATTTCCTAGCTTTGCAAATGTTAATATTGTTGTAATCATACTCTGCTTAATGTAGCACAGATCAATAGGTAATGGCCAACTGCTTTTTTCACAGCAATTTTTATTTTAGATTGTTTTATGTTGTATCAGAGATCAGTAGGGATGTACCGATACCAAAATTTTTGCTGATGCCGATACCGATTCTTTAATTACTATGTAACTTATATATATGTATGCTGGACAAAGTTATTTTAAGAGGAGTCGTGTTTAAAGCAACGCTTTACAAACAAGCAGGTGTTAACTCTGAATGCAACATCAAGCGCAAAACTATTGGCTACACCATTAAAAAATGACTAACTGTATGTCACTGACATCATTCGACCGACGCCGTAATATTCTTTAATGGCATATGGTAGCTTAGTGTCACACCAATTCTGCTTAGTTAGAGCTTTGCAACATCCGTGGCTTATCACTGCAACTGACTAGCGATCTCGCAGACACAACATAAGATTATAAGAATGATCAACAGAACGTTGCGATATTAATATTCGAAATGAAACACAAATTCAAGTGTAGCAACGTTGTTTATATACTGTTAATAGCGTAGCAGCATCGTTGTTTATATATTGTTGACTTTTTTTACAGCAGCTTGAGAGTTCAGACGTACACGTGTTTCATTTTCAAGCTTTCTGTTTGCTGCATTCAAAACCACAGCAATTGTATTGTAATCAATAGCTTTGTTCAAACAATCCTGTGATGCAATAAACTGTTTTTACCATCGTGTTGCATAATATGCAACTGCGCAAAATAATAAGCCATGCGCTCGCTAAAAACCTTCTTTGTTTCATTTTTTCTTCAACGATTTGTAGTTTTTCTTTTTGTAACATGTGTAAACGCTTTCATAAAAAGAAGAATGTTTTTGTCTGGTAAGAAATACCAATGTAAAACGATCTGATCGAAAAAAAATTAGCCATGTTATTATGTTCAAAGAATCGGCCATATTTTACCGATGCTGATTCCCCCCAAAATTGCCGATACCGATGCCGATTAATCAGCACATCCCTAGAGATCAGTAGTTCTGCAGTGTTTCACAGTAAGATAAATGCAATGAATTTGCTATGTAAATGTGGCACTGGAAGAAAATTGAATGAGATGTTCCACAATTTTGAATTGTCCACAAAATTCACTTTGCTTAAAGCACGTGGGTTTGAGCAATTGAGCATGTTGAACTAATCTGTTGTAGAACCTCAGTGCTGAGAGATGAGATTCAAAGCATATAACCAGTCAAGACAGGTCTGGAAACTTCTTTTCTGCTTCAAACTAACAAATATATTAACACGTGTTACAAGTCTTAAGTGCTGATGGCACTACCACCACCAGCACATCATCATCCACAGAGAGTAAGGCAGAAACTCCCATCCATTCAACTATGAATGCTGATGTTATGAACTCATCATTTGAATTGTTCTTTGTAACTGATATCACACCTCTTAGAGCAACATGGTAGTAGCAAGCAAACACTAACAGTTGAAGCTCACTGGAAAATTCTGAAACTGCTATTTATACTTCTGACCAAAGCAAACCAGGAAAAATTCGCGACAAACTAGATGATTGTAATAATAAGTCAATTAAGATGTTTTTTGATGTTTGCAGGCCAGAGTTTTAATATTTTAATCGTTTTTGCGTGCTTCTGGCCTAAAGGCTACCAGCTCGGAAGCCTAGGGAAGAGCCACCAGAACGGCGACTACTTAAAAGAAGCAATGCGAAAAATTGTCTTCCCACAGGAATCGAACCTGCAGCCTTTGGATTACCGGTCCACTGCTCTGTAATGTGTAATGTCCACTGCTCTGAAATGTCCACTGCTCTGTAATGTCCACTGCTCTGAAATACTCTGTCCACTGCTTTGCTCGGTAATCCAAAGGCTGCAGGTTCGATTCCTGTGGGAAGACAATTTTTCGCATTGCTTCTTTTAAGTAGTCGCCGTTCTGGTGGCTCTTCCCTAGGCTTCCGAGCTGGTAGCCTTTAGGCCAGAAGCACGCAAAAACGATTAAAAAACAAGATGATTCTATTACCAAAAAAGTTTTAAAAAAGATTGAACAAGGCTTTAAGTGAGAAGGTATAATCAGCTAACCAAAGCACCATAATCAAATCTCTCACTTTAAATCTCTGAGACCTGGTCAGTAACAAAGATTGCACAACATTCCTTTCTTCATTTTTTGTTCATTTTTACTTGATAACCCCAAAATGTTGTGCAGCTTTTTCTACTGACCAAGCATCAGAGATTAAAGTGAGAGGTTTGATTTTGGTACTTCGGTTAGCTAATTATAGCTTCTCACTAAAGGCTTGGCAAAGTCTGTCTAAATGTTCAATCTCATCTTGTTTGTCACAAATCTTTATGGATGTGCTTTCCTGGTTTGTTTTGCTCGGAAGTATATTAGCAATTTTCAGAATTTTACTGCAGGCTTCAACTGCCTGTGTTTGCTTGCTTTTATCATGTCACTTTAAAGATCGTGATATAGAGCAAATTAAAATGGTGTGTCATGACTTCAGAATCCATACTTAAATAGGTGGGAGCTTCTACCTCCCTCTCTGTGTATGATGATGTGGTGGTGGTAGCATCATCAGTACTTATGATTTGGTAGCATGTGCCAACATGTTCAGCAGATCTTCTGACCTAGTTTAACAATTTTTCACTGCCCAATGCCCATTTGTTAGCTTGAGTCAGAGAAATACTTCCAGACCTGTCTTGAATGGTTTTTAAGCTTTGCATATGATTCACAGCACTTTTTCCACTGCAAATGATATTTTGAGAGATAGTCCATGAGATGACGCTTTCAGATACTTCTTGTCGCATCTTGCGGCACTGAAATTCTGCGACAGATTAGTTCAACACGCTTAAACCCACATGCTTTTTGCAAAGTGGATTTTGTGGGCAATTGTGGAACATCCCATTCAATTTTTTTTCACTGCCACCATTATGTAGCAAACTCATTATGTTTATCTTATTTTGAAACACTGCAGAACTATACAACATAAAACAATCTAACATAAAAATTGCTGTTAAAAAAGCAGTTTGCCATTATCTATTGAAACTGATTACAACAACATTAAAGTAGACCTCCGATCTAGCGAGGCTATATATCATAAAATACCCCATGAAATTCTGAGACTTCTGCAAAAAAAAACAAAGTCGCTACGTTTTAAAGTTTTGATAAAATTCGAAAAAAAACTGTGTGAACCGCAAGTCAATTCTGATTAGCTAACGCTCTGATGACATAAGTCTGTACTTTGCCTTTCATTCATAGTCACTAATCTCAGGTCTGAAGCAGTGTTCCCACTAAGCTGATTTTTTTCAGTGAATCGGCGATTTGTCGGAGCAAGGGCAAATACATTTTGGCAATATGGTAAACTTAGCTTTAGAAAATTCAACAAATTTGTGGAAATATTACATTTTGTATACTTCAATACTGGAATTGTACAAAATTTAGGGCACTTAAACGTCTTTCTAGAGTTTTGGGCACATTTGTTTCAAGAAAATTTGGGCACTTGCCAATTAGCCTTGAAGTTAGAGGGAACACTGGTCTGAAGATATCAAGTAGGTTGAATATTTTAGCAAAGAATGCAATACAAGCGCTTCTGCTTAAAGAGTTTTTAGTCTTAACTAACAATTTTATGCCCAAACAATATAACAGACGTGTTCTTAACATGGAAGTTTCCGCAGTACATTTGTCTAGCCTAGTAATATCCAGCTACATTGCATTGGTTAAGAATATGATATCATATGGTTACAATGAAACAACAAGTGGTTACAGTTGCTGTTAACAGAATGTCTGAACAGCAACATGATGAAAAAGAAAATGACCAAGACCCTATTCCATAGGACAAGTAGTCTGGGTATGTTGTACAGTGTAGGTAGAGGTTGAACTGGTGCCGGTAGGTTTTAGCAGTTATGCTATTGTCAGGTACTGTACTGGTATTGCCAGTTACTAAATGTCTAGTTGTATTTTTCTTGTGCACTTTGGTAATGGTGAAACTTTTTTCGCTTGGTGTAATTTTTTTGTGATGTTGACTAAGCAAATAAATTTTGTTCTGTACTACAGTTGTTTTAGTCTCAATGTTTGAAGGATTCCCAGCTCAAAGTACTGTAGCAATAGCATTATAGAGTTTCTCTAACATTAAACTTGAAATAGCTTAACCGTAATATAGTAGGCCTACTGCATTATGATAAGAAAATATACCGGTTGCGGCAGCACGAGTGAAGTACCCTTTTACTGGAAGTGGTACTACTGGTATCACTCTACCAGTACTTCACAGTTCACGTCTAGACGTGTTTGGGTTATGGCAATTTGGCACTAGAGTATATATTTAAATGGGATGCAAAATAGCTGGGTTATTTTTCCTCCAATTTAAACATAGTAGGTATTGGACAATAGTCTAATATTTTCTACACTGACAACACTGGCCAACAAAAAAAAATTTTTTTCAAAAGGCAGAAGATGTTGGATCGTTTTTAGGGTAAATTGGGGGTGCTGAGTCCGAAAATGCATTTAGTTTTGCCGAATTGGCTCTAGTTTTTGAGATATTTTACTTTATATATATTTGCTTGAGCATAGTGCATTCTGAAGCACACAAAGCACCTTTCTTGTAACGTTACTGGTTTCCCATTCAAAGTTTAGTGCCCATTTACTCCATGCAAGTTATATGTATATCAATAAAGGAAGGTTAAGTGATAACCCTGTAAGAAGAACAGCACAAAATCTACGATTTTACGCTGATTCAATGCCTGACGACGTTGAATCCTTGCTAATTCGGTTAATTTTGTTTAATGGGAATATTGATGATTCATGAAACTGAAAGTCTGATGTCGTTTAGAGCATTGCTAACAGCTAATATCAGTACAATTACAGCTTATGTAACATTTACGATTCCCTATTAAATGTTTCTCTTAGTACGTTCACATTTCTTCAAACAGTTCAGTATCATTTCTTCAAAGAGTATCAGTTTTAATACATTTGCCCTCCCCTGTGCAATAAAACAGCTATGATTAAGCCTAGAAGGCAGTACAGGAGTACATTGTGAAAAGCGCAGGCATTACTCAGTTGGCTAATCAGCTAATGTACTAGATCTTGTGAATTTAGAGTTTTTTTTGCAAAAAACTTTAAAGAGTTGCTTTGTATTTTATTGCAGGAAACTTGAGTTACACTTTATTGAATTAAGCTGTAAATTTTTACGTGACAAGTAAAGATGAGTATTAAGAGAAGGCAGTGCCAAAACAATCCAGATGCATTTTGCTACATTTGTGGTGATTACATGATGGCAAAGTGCAGATTTAACGTGAGAGACTTTACACAGAGAGCTTATGAAGCTTACTTTGGCATGAAGTTAGGGGACCAAGACAAGCCTTGGCCACCTCACAAAGTGTGCAAACATTGTACTGAAACGCTGCGCTTTTGGACCCAAGGCAAAGTCAATTCGATGCGGTTTGGGGTTCCTATGGTATGGCGTGAACCTAAAAATCACCATGACGATTGTTATTTTTGTATAGTGAACATGTCTAGATGGAATCAGCGAAAGAAGAAAGACTGGTATTACCCTGATATTAAGTCTGCTTGACGACCCATACCACATTGTGCTGAAGTTCCAGTTCCTGCTTTCACTTCCTTGCCTGCACTCACTGCTGCAGATGAAATGCTAGAGGCAATGGATGATACTGATAGTGGAGACAGTAGCATCAGTAGCTCCTCCAGCATGGGTGGTGGAGAATCTTCGCCCAGTTCAAAGCCAAAACCGTTTAGTCAAGGACAACTGAATGATCTAATTCGTGATCTCGGCCTATCTAAGAAATCTTCTGAGATTTTGGCATCTTGTCTTGATGAACATGGCATACTAGGTTCGGAAACTAAAATTACATTCTACCGTAACAGGGATGACATGTTGATTCGTTTTTTTACTATGGAAGATAACTTTGTTTATTGTAACGACATCCAAGGCCTTCTTTCAAAAATGGGGCTTCCAGAGTACAATCCAGATGATTGGAGATTGTTTATCGACAGCTCCAACTGTAGTTTGAAATGTGTGTTACTTCACAATGGTAACATGTTTGCATGTGTTCCGATCGGACATTCCGTGGTTCTTAAGGAACACTATCAAAATGTGAAGATGTGTTTGGAAAAACTGCGTTACAGTGAGCACAACTGGGCCCTTTGTGTAGACTTTAAAATGGTCAATTTTTTGCAAGGACAGCAAGGGGGATACACCAAACACCCTTGCTTTCTCTGTTAGTGGGATAGTCGCGCTACTGATCAGCACTGAGTAAAGAAGGATTGGCCATCACGACAAGATCTTGCAGTCGGAGATAAAAATATCATCAATGAGCCACTTGTGAATCGTAATCGCATTATTCTGCCACCACTACACATAAAGCTGGGTCTGATGAAACAATTCGTGAAGGCTCTTGATAAAGATGGCGATTGTTTTAGTTACATCGCCCAAACCTTTCCCGGCCTCAGCATAGAAAAGCTTAAAGGAGGTATCTTTGATGGACCCCAAATTTGAAAACTAATGCAAGATCAAACCTTCACTGCTCGTATGACAGTAGTCGAGAGGGCTGCCTGGTGCTCATATGTCTCAATGATACGAGAGTTTCTAGGTAGCACAAAATATTCCAACTACCGGATCCTTGTGGATGTGATGCTTCAAAACTTTCAAGCTCTTGGCGCAAGGATGAGCATAAAACTTCACTATCTATTCAGCCGACTAGACTATTTCCCAGGCAATCTTGGCGATGTTAGTGAGGAACAAGGGGAGAGGTTCCATCAAGACATTAGGACAACGGAAGAAAGATATCAAGGTCGTTGGGATGTTCACATGATGGCGGATTATTGCTGGACTTTGATCCGGGATTGTACCGAACAAAGCCATAGGCGGAAATCGTACACGCAAACTTTCCTTCAGATGAACAGTTAAAATGGAATTGGACTTGCAAGCCAATGTGACGTGCTTTTTTTGCAAATAATGGACCAATACAAGTATTTGTATTTTTAGTGATGTTGATTGCAGTATGTTTACTACATAGTATGCTTTTTTTATCCCGCAAATTAAGAGCTTAGCCAGCATTGGCTCAGTAGCCATTCTTTCCAGGCATATATCTATCAGTTACCCTAAACTAACATATTGTTCATTGACCAACCTTATATAAATGTTCATTTAAAAGTAGTCACTAACGGTATAAAATAAACCTAAATATTAAAATATCTCAAAAACTAGAGCCAATCTGAAAAAAATAAGGTTATTTTCAAATTCAGTGCCCCCAATATACCCTAAAACTACTCTTACCTTATATGCCAAAAATTTTTTGTTGGCCAGTGCAATCATTTTATACAAAGTGTAGGCAGTGTCGAGAGCACCGGTCGATTGTTTTTGTTTTTTCACTTCGATTTGCTATCTCTCAGGATGGCATTGCTGACCGAACCCGAACTCTAATGCAAGGTTCTGAAGAAAAAAAAAAAAAACAGCGCTAGTCAAGCTGATCATGAGACTAGCCAGCCGCGCTCAGCGCAAGTCGAACCCAACCACGAAGCTGAGCAGATGCACGCCCTTACCAATACACCACAAACCCGATGCCGCAAGGTAGACATAGCATCATATTTAACTTGAATTAATGCAAAAAAAAAGCAATAGATCGAAACCACGGGTGCTGCAGCCTTTTCATAATGGAAACCGATGCTCTAGATACTACCAAAAGTTTAAGTAAATTTATTTTTGTACAAATGTAGTGTAATAACTGTGTACACAGCTGAGAATACTGGCAGTATAGTGTACACAATACCATAACCACAGTATAAATATTATACAGTAGGTTCACTCCAAGCAAAAACCATTGTGACGCGTGTCCGCATTTTTTGAGAGCCAAGCAAACCTTTGGAGTCAAATTGACGTCATAATAGTGACATCGTGGGCGGATTCGAATTATGCCAAATGATAGCAATTGTTCTGAAATTTTATGAATTTTGTCTCCACCTTACAAAATCAAGTTCTTCCCCTTTTTTCATGACCTTAAATGTTGAAGGGCACCATTTTTCACAGCTGTCATACTCCTGACGTAACTTGACGTAGCTTTCGTTGTGCTTTTCGGATCGAAATAAGTTTGGTACCAATAAATCTGTTTAAACTCAAGCTTTGATTCGCTCTATTTGTTACATCACTTGTGCATGACATCACAAAGTTACAAGCGTAAATATTACTTAAAATTGCAACTTTTCGTTCTTTCGGTAACTTAAGTTATGGGGGGTTTTGTTCACGTTTGACACCCAACAGGCTTGTTTTGCCTGAAACTTGCTCTGTATCGTCAACTAGCTTTCCTGCAATTTTCGTTTTAATTGCTGAAGGATTTACGAAAATATCATTGGTTGTTTGCATGACATGGTCAAGTTATAACGATAAATGCAGCATTTATTATAAATGCAGCAGTGATACCACTTAATTGTTGCGTGAATGCTTTTAAGTTGAAGCTGGCTGTTCCTAAATTTTTACCAATTTTCAGCCTCATTTGTTCTCAATTTCGTTGGCGAATAAAGTGACATAAATTTATTCTTGCTCAGTTGAAAATTATATTATCTTTTGGTATTGAAAATTAGCGACTTCATGTTTGACAAATCAAAAATAGCAATATAAAAAAAGTTTTAAAAAAGTCTGCTGATAGTTTACAAATCCGTTGTACCAGCCTGTGTTCTTCATAATCTATTTATTTATTTTTTATGCTGAAGCTGAAATGTTCGTAATTTTTTTCTTTTTAATTTTGAGCAAAAATGAGCTTCCTTTGGCAAAAATGAGCTTCGTGCACCACCTGTATCATTTTCTCACAGTTTTAGAGCCATTTGCGAGAACTAAATTGCCACATGTCGGAAGTCATTTAAAAGAATTAAATTAAATCATTACGAAGCACTGCGGCTATATCGCTACAGTGTGTGTAAACAGGTTTTAGGAAATTTGGTACAGCCAGGTTGAAATTATACTCTTCGAGAAAGAGATGCATTGTTGACTCCAAAGTTGGTTTAAATAATATTCTTTCAATTTAACAGAACATGAGAACAACAACAACAACTGGTACACGCAACAACGAAATACAACCGGTGGAATCTTCAAACTTGAGAAATAAAATAGTAAAAATCATAGTTCGGCAAGTTAATGCAAAACGTTAGCTTCGTTAACCACTAGTCCGTCAACAAACTTCACACCTCCGTTAACGTTAATCCGTTATTTTCAGCTGTAATTAACAGAAGTTAATAAAGTCCGTTAATCCGTTAACATTTTTCGTGTAATTTACATTTCTTTTTATTCACTCGCTTCTAGAACACGTATTGACGCTGTTGAGCTAATTGTAAGGAAATATTTATTGCTATGGTGGTCTTTTTGTGTTTTGAGAGTTACATTTTACAGTCTAATCTAATTTCAAGATAAAAGTAAGTTCAAATGCACGACGAAGCTACAAGATATTAACGATAAAAACCTTAACGGAAGTTAACAGAATTTAACGGAAGTTACTTCAGTCCGTTAACATGAAAAAACTTTTCAACGAATTAACGAGTTCAAGAAAAAGTTAGCTTCGTTATTAACGGACTTGTGCCCATCTATGGTAAAAATTATATAGTTATTTCTACGCTGACTGAAATACTATTTTAAACCAAAAAATGCTGTTGCGAACCAAAAGACATCAATGAAGTTGCTAACTAATGACAATGACGTAACAATTAAGTGGTATCAGCAGAGTTTTCTGTTAGTTTAAAACACAAAGGCTGTTAATGCTGCATTTATCGTTATAACTTGACCGTGTCATGCAAACAACCAATGATATTTTCGTAAATCCTTCAGCAATTAAAACGAAAATTGCAGGAAAGCTAGTTGACGATACAGAGCAAGTTTCGGGCAAAACAAGCCTGTTGGGTGTCAAACGTGAACAAAACCCCCCATAACTTAAGTTACCGAAAGAACGAAAAGTTGCAATTTTAAGTAATATTTACGCTTGTAACTTTGTGACGTCATGCACAAGTGATGTAACAAATAGAGCGAATCAAAGCTCGAGTTTAAACAGATTTATTGGTACCAAACTTATTTCGATCCAAAAAGCACAACAAAAGCTACATCAAGTTACGTCAGGAGTATGACAGCTGTGAAAAATGGTGCCCTTCAACATTTAAGGTCATGAAAAAAAGGGGAAGAACTTGATTTAGTAAGGTGGAGACAAAATTCATAAAATTTCAGAACAATTGCTATCATTTGGCATAATTCGAATCCGCCCACGATGTCACTATTATGACGTCAATTTGACTCCAAAGGTTTGCTTGGCTCTCAAAAAATGCGGACACGTGTCACAATTGAGTGAACCTACTGTGTGATATTTATACTGTGCCATAACTGCTAAAACTTAGTGGCACCAGTTCAACCTGTACCTACATTGTACAACATACCCAGACTAGTTGTAGTCCTATGGAATAGGGTCTTGGTCATTTTCTTTTTCATCATGTTGCTGTTCAGACATTCTGTTAACAGCAACTGTAACCACTTGTTGTTTCATTGTAGCCATATGATATCATATTCTTAACCGATGCAATGTAGCTGGATATTACTAGGCTAGACAAATGTACTGCGGAAACTTCCATGTTAAGAACACGTCTGTTATATTGTTTGGGCGTAAAATTGCTAGTTAAGACTAAAAACTCTTTAAGCAGAAGCGCTTGTATTGCATTCTTTGCTAAAATATTCAACCTACTTGCAATCTTCAGACCTGAGATTAGTGACTATGAGCAAAAGGCAAAGCACAGACTTATGTCATCAGAGCATTAGCCAATCAGAATTGACTTGTGGTTCACGCATTTTTTTTTGGATTTTATCAAAACTATGAAATGCATCGAGTTTGTTTCTTTGCAAAAGTCTTAAAATTTCGTGGGGTATTTTATGATATATAGCCTCACTAGGCCAGAGGTCCCCTTCAATATTTGCAAAGCTAGGAAATGAGATTTTGCTGAAAGATTTCTGGCATTTAATATTGGAATCAACAATTTTTCAACATACATTTCCAACTATTCCAGTCGTTAGAATCAAAAATTCAATGAAATATGATTCCATCTCAAACTTTTGCAATCATGTGCTTTTCATCATTCTTATCACACAACACCACAATGTGAATAAAAGAGCCCATGTGGTCCAAAAAACCAGACTGCTAAGCCAGAATATGTGCTAGATATCATCGTACTTGAGTATTCATGCTTTGCCTTTATAACAACTGCCAGTGGTGGGCACTCGGTACTTCAAAAGTACCGACGGTACTTTTGCCGTTACTTTGTTAAAAAAGTACCGACGGTACTTTATTCGTTACATTTTTGAAAAAGTACCGACGATACCGGTACTCGGTACTGTTATTCTGTACTTTTTAAAAGAAAAATTTTGCACATTTTGGAAACAAATTTTAGGTGATTTCATGCGTTGAAAAATGATTGAGTTTCTTATTTGCAGATAGTGGTAACTGGTATAGCATGCTCAGTGAATGAATCTACGGGAAACTACTTCAAAAAAATCAAATCTTCATTATACTAGCTGTATTACGCCCAAATGTGTCACGAGTTTGCTTGGCCCTTCGCCGTGACATTGCGCTTGAGCAACACAGTTCTTATGATTTTAATAATAAGTCAATTATGTTTCTTGACGTTTGCTGGCCAGAGTTGTAATATTTAATCGTTTTGCGTGCTTTTGGCCTAAAGGCTACCAGCGGGGAAGCCTAGGAAAGAGCCACCAGAACGGCGACTACTTAAAACCAAGCAATGCGAAAAAGTTGTGTTAAAACTACTTAAAACAAGCAAGTGGTTGGGTTTAAATAACCAAAATTAAGCATGCGAGAAGACGTCTTGTCTAGCTAGAGCAGTGGACCAGTAATCCAAAGTCTGCAGGTTCAAATTCTGTCGGAAGACAACTTTTTCGCATCGCTTGGTTTTAAGTAATCACCGTTCTGGTGGCTCTTTCCTAGGCTTCCACGCTGGTAGCCTTTAGGCCAAAAGCACGCAAAATTATTAAACACAGTTCCTTTCGAAGGAAAGTCGCAATGGTGGTGAGCTATTGGCAAATCTGTGTTCAATTTGACCGGCCCAGCATTTGAATCTCTGACCTCCCGCACCAAAGCCGAGAGCACGTTATCACATAGACCATAGGTGGGCAAGTTAATGCAAAACGTTAGCTTCGTTAACCACTAATCTGTTAACAAACTTCACACCTCTGTTAACGTTAATCTGTTATTTTCAGCTTTAATTAACGGAAGTTAATAAAGTCCGTTAATTCGTTAACATTTTTCGTGTAATTTACATTTCGTTTTATTGACTCACTTCTATAACACAGATTGTAAGGAAATATTTATTGCTATGGTGGTCTTTTTGTGTTTTGGAAGTTACATTTTGAAGACTAATCTAATTTCAAGATAGAAATAAGTTCAAATGGTACAAGATATTAACGATAAAAACCTTAACGGAAGTTAACAGAACTTAACGGAAATTACTTTAGTCCGTTAACATGAAAAAACTTTTTAACGGATTAACGAGTTCAAGAAAAAGTTAGCTTCATTATTGACGGATTAACGATTAACGGACTTGTGCCCACCTATGGCATAGACTATGTGGCCGGTGGAAGAATTACTTAACAGATATTATTAGTGACTGTCCATAAAAGACGTACTCCACAGTCAGGGGTGGTTGTTCAGTGCGACATTTTGTGGACAAGGGGAGAGAGGGTTTCATGCATTGTGGGCATCCGCATTCCTTAATTACAAAGCATGAAAATTCAGTCGCCTTCATTGCTCTGAAATTTCAATTCTGTTGCTTTTTAACACAGTTTTAGTTAGTTTATATCAACCCTTAGTCCCTTACTCGAGGTTTATGAGCTATGATACCTAAACGTACTGAAAAAAATGTTTTTAAAGCGTTTCAATACGAAATAAAGTGCAATTGTTGTTGAAATTTTGGTAACCTGGACTCAGGAGCCTAACCAGTTGTGTCGACAATAAAACTAATGTTAGAAGAGTCTCAAACATAGGCGTAGCCTGGATTTTTAATTGGGGGGGGGGAGGCAAACCACAAATCGCATGCAATGACATCATCAAAATTTTTCGAAAGAGGAACTTTTTGTGGTATAAAGATATCGTAGAATAAAAGATAAGAAGCCGTGGCCTGATTTGGCTCTTAAACAGAATTTTGCTAAAGGGAGAGGGCTTGAACTAAAAGTTAAAAAGTAAAAACGTCTGATTTGCGATACGCTTTGAGTAAACTAGAGTTACTCAAACATATCACAGACGGGAGTTTGGGGGCAGAATCCCCAGCTGCTGGAGGCTATGAGGGTCTGAAGGAGAAGCCCCCAGCTGCTGGAAGATTTTTTGTAATTCTTCGAAAAAAAATACTATTTATTGGCATTGGATTACATTTGCACCTGCTCAGAGAAATTTGAAAGTACTAGATTTTTAACATTTCAAAGCCAACTAAAAAAATTAAATTGTTCAATCCTCCTTTTACTTGCAATTTAAATCCAAAACACGTTCAAAATCTTGCATTTTGGGGTAAAGTTTTGTAAGTGATTTGTTAGGGCTCCTGGCACTTTGGAGGTTTTTGCAACATCTTCCTGCCAAATATAAAAAAAAGTCTTTCCATCCGAGCACTGGGCCCCAGGCACTCTGCCATATGATAAATCCTCTCTAGTTATTGCATTACGTTCATAAAAATTAAGGTTAGATGAAGGCCTGACATAGCAACTTTTACGGCAAAGCCCCTAATTTGATTCGGATTATACATTTAAGTTGGCTGGCAAAAATTGAATTGAGGGGGCCCGAGCCCCCTTGTCAGTTTTATTGTTAATTACTATTGCACGCAAAAAATGCTAAAAGAAACTAAAACTGAAGAAACCATAGGCTTTTTGTCACATTTTTATCATTGGTGGCATCCCCTTGGCGAAGCCCATTGTCTCAAAACATGTTTTGATGGTGACTTGATAATTCTGCAATGAAATTGCCGTGGCCATTTCCACATTTCGTATATTCTCTATTGTGTCCATGCGAACAGTGGTTTGATGCAGTGAGGACGTTTTTTGGACAAGAAGGAAAAGGTCAATTTTTGCGGACATCTTTTATGGACAGCCCTTTATGAACTTACAAAATTATACGCGGCAAAAAATGTTCTTTGGACAAGAATATCAGTTCAAAATGACTTCATACAGAGGAAAAGCTGGTCTTCACTTTTTAGGACAGACAAAAAAGCAAAGAACATAACGCAATAAAGCTAACTCTTATGATTTGCTCTGTAAAGCAACTTAGTGCAGCGTCAGTAAACCGTCAGTCATCCACAATCATTCACTAACCACTCCTTGTTACGTGGGCAAGGTTTGAAAGTGCTTCTCCGTAATTTGAACTCCTTTTGAATGATTTCAGTTTCATTCCACACAAAAGTACCGAGTACTGTGGTAAACGTGCTAAAAAAGTACAGACGGTACTGAAAGTGGTACTATTTTGAAAAAGTGCCGACTGTGCCAGTAATGGTACTGAAAAGCGGTACTGCCCACCTCTGACAACTGCTCACTAACCTGTGCTGCAGATTTTCTTTTGGATTAGAACTCTGTTTAGCATGTTTGGGTCATTTTTTGTTTGTTCTTTTCCCTCAACTGTTTTCCATTGATTTTGTGCTGTTTTGCTTTTTATCTCAAACTAGTCTCAAACTTTTATCTCAACTGATCTGTTTTGCTTTTTATCTCAATTTCAAGAGATAAAAAAGTAGTGGTACAAGAAATAAATTTGTGAATTTCAGCTTTTAAATTTTATACCCATTTTTTATACCCCTTTTAAATTTTATACAATTATAACAGGTTCTCAAAGTTGAGCATCCGAAAAACACAATTAATAAATTGGAAGCTCAGTTACTCCATGAAATCATTCTTTTATAATTTTTTAAGCTAGATTTTTGGATTCCTTGGGTCTCAAAACTCCTTTCTAGCAATTTTCAGCAGTGTGCTATGGTCACAGAAAAAAACATTAAAGATTTAAGGAAGTTTTAAGCATGTGCAATGAAGCGGAACATGCAAAAGTGGCATTTTTTTTAATGATCATAGCTTCGTAAATAATTGGAGTTTTTCGAAAATTTTATTTGCAATCTTGTTTTTTCAGTAAGATGTACAACTGTGCTAAATTTCTTTAAAATGCAAAACATATGGTGTAATTTTGAAAAAATTTGCTTGTTTGGCATGGAATGACCCTTCAACCTTTTAACATTAGCAGATTGTATATAGTGATATACATAGGTGGGCACAAGTCCGTTAATCCGTTAATAACGAAGCTTACTTTTTCATTAACTCATTAATCCGTTAAAAAGTTTTTTAATGCTAACGGACTAAATTAACTTCCGTTAAGTTATGTTAAGGGACTATATTAACTTCTGTTAAGGTTTCTATCGTTAATATCTTGCACCATTCATTCATTGTACCGGTACAAACCAGTTTGAATTGGTAACACTTGTTGCATATTAGCACGAGTTTCATAGAAGAGAGCGAAGAAAGGAGCTCTTTTTTGTGGCAAATGATAAGCTGCAATCCATGGGTCTGTTATTTATCGCTGTTCACAATTTTCAAAGATTTTCCGATCGCAGCTTCATTAGTGCATTTGAACTTATTGTTATCTTGAAATTAGAGTAGACTGTAAAATGTAACTTCCAAAACACAAGGAGTCCACCATAGCAATAAATATTTCCTTACAATCAGATCAACAACGTGAATACGTGTTCTAGAAGCGAGTGAATAAAACGAAATGTAAATTACACGAAAAATGTTAACAAATTAACGGACTTTATGAACTTCTGTTAATTGATGCTGAAAATAACGGATTTTTGTTAACGAAGGTGTGAAGTTTGTTAACGGACTAGTGGTTAACAAAGCTAACGTTTTGCATTAACTTGCCCACCTATGGTGATATACTGGTAAGGTTATAGTAATTCTCTAGACACTTTTTCTCACAGTTACCAGTATTCTGTATTGTAATTCACTTTCAGACCTGTTTTTCACGTTGCTTATGAAAATTACAGAACATTGCTGTAATTAATACATATGTGAGAAGCTCAAGAGGAAATAATAAAATTAAAAAATACCAAAATTTATACTTCAGCCATTTAGTTTGGGACAATCAGTTGACCTGCTCAACCCATGCTGCTAATGCTATGGCAGATGGGTTGTGGGCCTAATGTTCCAGGTGGACTAATGCTTATGGAAATAAAGCTCTGAAGGCATGTTGTAATCATTATAATACATCAGTCGGATATTGTTCCAGTTGATTGATTAGGTCTAAAATTTTTTAATCTAAATACTATTATCCCGAATCCTATTGTTTTTTTGTGAATTTATGACGATTGAAATCAATTATGAAAAAGTCAATCTTGTTTTTGGGCAGTGCGGTTGGATCAATTTATTGTGCTAAATTATGGGGATTAAGCAAAGAGAAACCAGTGCCACTTCATGCACAACATATCAGAAGAGCTAATTTGAATTTCTTTGAATTGTGCAAAATTTCATATGAGAAAAATCAAGACCCATGGGGCCTTCTTAATAGAGTTTTATTCCAACATTCCCCTTTCATTGTTCATTGCCACAATGCTGTTGCTATACAAGAATTAAATGTTGCTAGACAATCTGACTGCGAAGATGGAAAAGAAGCAATTGGAAATGACACCCAAAAGAAACGAGTTGGATTTAAGGTTGGTTCTTGCATAGACCATTGTAGATCTGAGATTGGTTTTCAACGTGGGTGAAATATACTGGACCATAAGAACCGTAAGAATCACTAGAATTAGAGTTAGGGTCGTTGTAGTCCTTTCAGCTTTCAGTCCTTGTGGTCCTGTATGTTATATTCCCCCCCCCCCCCCCTTTATTGTTGTACCGAAGAATTTTTGGTCAAGAAATTTTTGTGATAGATTAGATTTAATCTGAGTCTGCACTGCAATTTGTCAGACATGACTTGATTACAAAACTATCTTTTATTTTTCGGCAGTTTCTAGATGAACGACAAATGTAAAGTAACTCAAAAAACACAAGAAATAGTTTACAAAAAAAGGGAAGCTTAGAGTTGTACTGTAACAAAGAAAACAAACTGTAACCAAAACAAAATAAGAACCTTTGCACCAATGTTCCCTCTAAGTTTTCACCTTCTGTGTAGATGCCGAAAAAGATGTAAAAGTATCCTGAAGTCTTTATGAAAATGTCATATCTTTGGCATTATAAAACTGTCGATTTACAAAAAAGACGATCTCGAAACAATAAAAAAAAGTCATCATCATGTAAGAATCTTGATGCGATCTCAAGAAAAGGTCGTTGCATGGGAATCTTGATGCAATCTCAAATAATAATAAAAAAAAGTCTTTGTAAGGGAATATCTTGATATGATCTCAAAAAAAAAGATCATTGTGCCTGAAACCTGATTCTTTCTGCAAAATATGAAGCGATCATAAAAAAAAATGCTGCAACTCCTCTTTTAGCCGTAAATCAAGATGCCAAAAATTCATAAATCAAATATCCTGTTTTGCACTTGTGAAAAATTTGTGTGATAATGCCTGAAATATTTTGCACTTTGAGAGAACAGTACTTTGCACATAACTCAACTTAACTCTTCAACATAGCTTAAATGTAAATTGAACTTGAACAGAAATTAGCTCACATTTCACTTACCAATGAATTTTATGACTGAGACGTAGTAGATCATTTATGTTATCCAATAATTGATTTCCAAGGTGAAATTCTTCATGATGTTGAAACATTGCACTGCAGCATTCACGAATGGCATAATATAAAAGATTGGAATAGAGTCGAGTCAGTAAGCCGATTAATCAGTTTCCAAGAGTTGTCATTTGGCACTGGAGCAGCTACTCAATAGAACGACAAAACTGTCGCTTTTCGACATCGCAAAGTTCCAGCTTCTAAACACTAACTTTGCATACAATTACCATATTTTACGGACTGTAAGGTGCACCCAAAAAACTTAATGGTAAAATTTATTAAGTGCAGCTTATACTCAGGTGCATCTTATGTATGGAAAAAAGAATAAAGTGACATAAATTATTTAGTTTTCTCTCTTTTTTTACCTGTTTTACAGCAATTTAACCCTTAAAATATATGCGTCTTATACTCTGGTGCGGCTTATGTATGGAAAAAAGTCGAATTTTAAAATTTGTTTGGTGTGCTCCTTATAGTTAGGAAAATATGGTAGGTCAAACAAAACAATTTCAAAAAAATTAATCCAAAAATTTCTTACGTCATTAAGAAACAAAACAAGGATTTTCCACACAATTGGATTTGACAAGTTTCTGTAAATTAACAGCTTCCATTTTTGTAAATTAACAGCTTCTACTTTTTTCAATGAAGAAAATAATCAAGTTAGATGGAGTCATGACTTTAAGTGCAAATTTAACAAATGACTAAACTAGGTGCGAAACTTAAATAAATAGAAAGAAAGCAGAACAGCACCTAAGAATTTTTTTAGTGATTTCAAAAAAAGCAAAAAATTTGAGATCATTTTATCCAGCGCAATTTTAGAAATATAAAAGCTTGCATAATTTTTTTCGTTTTTTGTGGTCAAAATGTCTACTTTTATATAATTATTCACTAAAAATAAGTGTCATAATAACGCAATTTTGGTTACTACAAGCATTGTTCACTGCCAAATCATTAAATGACTAACTGCTTAGCAGCCTAAGTAGATGTGATAAAGTCATCAACACATTGATTGAATTCATTTAAATAACAAGTTTTTGATAAAATATAACCAAATGGTAGTGCTTATTTGCATGTTGGCATGCAAATAAAAGAGAATAAGAGAACAAAGAGTAGGCGCTCATCGCTCATTTACTTTTTATTTTAAATTAACATCAGTTCAGGGTTTGGGTTAGATTTTAATTTGTGCATGCCCAAATTTTCGTGAAACAGTTGTGCCAAAGCTGTAGAAAGACATTAATGTGCCCTAAATTTTGTGCCAATCTGGAATTAGAGTATACGAAATGTCATATTTCTACAAATTTGTTTACTTTTCTAAAACTACTTTTATGATATTGCTAAAAATTATTTGTCCTTGTTCCCTACAAATCGTTGATGAAAATTGGCTTAAAGGGAACACTCAGGGTTGAGGGAAGGGCTAGAATACTAATTTTTTTATTGGCATGCTAGCGTGTAAATAAGCTTTGCCTGACCAAATATTGAAGATTTTGAAGTATTCAGCTTCAGAAAACTATCTTGTGAATTTTGGCTTTTCAGATATGGTAGTTTTATGCCTTAAATTTCATATTTTTTGGATCATGAAGTGTACTTGATATTTTTTGATTTTAAGGCGACACCTTATATTTTATTTGAAGCTTTGTAAGTTGCATTTCATTTAGTGCGGTTTACATTTTGATGCACATTATGCAAGTAAATACAATCAATAAAGGCCATTTATACTGCGGTTTGTCTGTGAAATAGAGGAAAAGAAAAAAAAACAAAACTAGTAGGTAAAGCTTTTTTGTGTTTTGTTTTTATGTTTGGCTATGGTAGTGCTCATTAACTTGAACTCTTTAAATTTAAATAATTAGGTGAAACCCGACATATGGGTGCAGGGTATAAGGGCACAGACGTAAGGACTCAAGGACATAAAGGGTGCAGAGACGTAAATCAGCAATATCCTCTAACATTTTCGTGTTCGGAAAAGAATTACGTAATCGAAGAAATGAGCTTGATTATTTTTTAATCAGTATTTTATTTAATTTTTGAAAGTTAAGTTTTGAGCTATTTTCGAATTTAAGTTGGAGTTTTGTTTAAAATGCATGTTGGGTTTCAAAATTTATCCTTTTCAAAAAGAACAAAAATGCCGAACAGGTCAGCGATTTCATTTCTTTCATTACATAATTTCTTTCTGAATCACATAAGTGTTAGTGCAGATTGCATAGATATGTCTCTGTGCCTTTTGTCCTTGCACCCTTATGCCCTGTGCCCTTATGTCATAGATCAAAAATTAGGCGACCAAGCTTAAAAAGATTGAAAAAAAGTTCCGCATTTATTTTGCATTGAAACCCTAAAATTGCCTTTACAAATTATGAAATGTTATGAATTTTTTTAACTGATTAAAATAGTTCATCCAAAGTCGGACATTTGACTGAAAATTGAGAATAAATAAGCCCAGTGATTAGAATTCAAATAAATTATAGTTTTTGGTTAAAATTTTTTTCCTGTCTTCTAACATTATATTTTTGGTTACTAAACAGTTTTACTAATAAATCTTATACATTTGCTCAAGTATAAGTCACATGGGTGTAATTAGTCGCATAACCTCATATTTGACATGAAAACCAGTACAATTTTTTTTTTTACATTTATTAAAGTATCAAAGTCATCACTGTTGTCATTGTCCTCCAATAGTCTGTCCCAGTCTTCCTCTGCAACATCCTCATCATCAGCTGCAGCATACATGTGCATTCATGCACAATTACACACATATAATGGCATTATGGTCCGGCGCATATGACGTAACGTGACTTGCGTTGATAGGTGATAACTATTGTGATCCGTCATGAGAAAGGCAATAGTGTAGAAAGCATAGCGTGACTTGCGTGGAAGGCAATAACTAACATGATCATGTGAAAGGTGATAGCGAGGAAATACCTCAGAAACAATTTGTATCGCATGTAATGCACTTCATGTATTTGACAATAAGTCACACATGATTTTTTGGGAGATGTTTTGGTACAAAAAATGCGACTTATGGCAGTATACTTAATGCTTAATGCTAAGTATACTTAATGCAGCAAAATAAAGCAAAATATCCCGTTAACGATACTTTCTGCATTAGTAAATTTTTAGCCTATGAAAACTCAACTTTTGGCCTTTCAAATGGACAAAAATTGTGACTCACTAGAAAGCTACTCAGCAGTCTGTTAATGGTTCATTTACCAATTCATAAAGCAAATTTGTTTTGTTTAGGATCGTCGATTCATTGAATATGAAAATAGAATTCGAGCTTACTCAACACCAGACAAAATCTTTCGTTATTTTGCTACATACAAGGTTATTCTTGATAATGGAGAATCTCAAATCTTTATGACACCAGAGGATTTTCTTAGGTCAATTACACCCGGAGAAAAGCAACCAGAAAATCTTGGACTGGACAAATTTAAGGTATATACTTGTTTGTTTTATTTGCTACAACTTGGTTTATTTTCACGTTTGAGCATTTTTGAGTTTGCTTTGTGAAGTCGGACTGGATTACATATTGGCTTTACGTTTGAGTTTTAAGAAATGGCTTAAGTGAATCCATTTAAATATTAACAAATTTTAAAGTAGTTAGTTTCAGTATAGAGCTTTGCAGTTTAGATTGCAGCTTTGGTATTTAATTTGTACGTTTTGAAAAGTATTGTACAAGATAACTGTTTCAAAATATCTTTTTTAATATGACTTCGCTTATGTATATAAATTTTGAAATATGGAGAGCTTATGAATCCAATCAAATTGAATAAAAAGCTTTTAGTTTTTGTTATTTGCCCAAATTGGTATTGGTAGTTACAACTTGATCAAAATTGCAATCAGTATTTAACATCAATTTCGAACCGAGTAAAAAGAAAATTTGTCAGCATAACCTCAGTAATTAATTATGTAAAGAACATAGAAACCCTGCAACTCTATTAATTGCTCTGGTAGTGCGTTTTTGACAACTTTGTTACGTTATTGCAGACTATGCCTGCCAGTGCTGTTTCAGCAAATTTGAAGCAGTCTTCTTGTAATCTTCCGGAAGACAGCATTTTTGCTATGCTTTGCCATTACGGTCTTATCAGTTTCAGTGACTACATATTTTTGCTGACTGTAAGTTTATAATACTGTACAGTAGATAACCGGTTTTTGGAGCTTTTTTGTAGGCTGTTGAATTGGTCAATTTGTTTCAAATTAATACGTTTAACAAGCTCATTATGGTGCAGCACAATGGAGTTTAATGACAGTTAAGAAATGGCCGTTTTTAGACGTTATAGTTCGACGTTTAAAATTCAATGTCAGTCGTATAGCTGTAAGATATAATGGTTTGATGTTTCACAGCGTGTAATACATACTTTTTAAAAGAAAATAGAAGACAGGTTATTATGCCAAATCTCCTTCATGTTTTCGGTAGATATGACTGCATAATATCGTTAGGATTCAAAATATTGCATGGAACAACCAGAGACATACTTAGTAAAGGATGCGAAGCATTTGTGATGGAAGGAATGATATTGGTTGACTTTTTTCTGGTTTTTGCTATTTTGGTGGAATATTATTTACCACTTTCTTGCATAATAAATTTTTGGACAGGTATTATCAACGCCACAACGTAACTTCGAAATAGCTTTCCGCATGTTTGATTTGAATGGCGATGGAGAAGTTGATATCAATGAGTTTCAGCGAGTGACCACCACCACTCGATCACAAACATCGATGGGAATGAGGCACCGGGATCACAAAACTACTGGTGTGTTTGCAAGCTATTTTGTTGATACCTAGTGTAATAATTTAAATACTCTTCAAGTAATTCAAACAAACCCCTGAAAAATTATAATTTTATTGTGTCAACGGGTTTTTTCGATTTATTGCTTTTGGTCGGGGGGTAAAAAAAGCGGATAAATCGTATTATTTGCCAGCTATTGAATTGTTCCTTTGTATGACATACTGGCATACAAACTTGTATTGCTTGATAGATCTAGAGATTTCCGTTCTATCAAAGCGGCGGCTTGGCTCAATTGGTAGTGCGTCTAGTTAGTGATTTAAAAATAGCTGTCTTCCAGTTCGGTTTTCTGCATTCGTCTTCTGCTCATACCCAAGCATTAGCCAAGATTTAGAGATATTTTTCGAAAACTTGATTTTGCGTTATGACTAAAACCAAAATAATGAATGCTTTCTGATAAAAAGTAGCAAAACTTGTGCCGTAAACAAAAGAAAATTGAAATACTTTACCCACGACTCGAACGCCGATCTTATTGGCGTTCTGGTTTATGTATGGCGCAAATGACGATTTTACTTTTTAGGCAACGTAGTGAAGTCGTTCAAAGCCTCAAATTCTGCGATCGCATCATACTTTTTTGGAAGTTCCGGAAACGAGCAGAAATTGACTGTCCAGAAATTCGTGGAATTCCAACAAAGACTGCAGGTATTTCTGGATCTGATGATTCAAAATACAGCATGTTGATTGGTTGCGGCTGCTGGACTCTTTTCCGTGGCTAAGAAGGTGATGCGACGAAATATCGCTCCACGCAGCCCTAGAGATGCGTTGCAGAACCTGGTAAAGAAGTGGCCACTTCCACGCCACTCAAAAAAAAGGGATATTAGGTACACCATTTGTTTTGCAATGACACCCCGAACCTTACAGTAAAAGCTGACAAAATTCAAGCTTTGCCCTCGATCGAGTTGACGAATGATGCATTCATTAAAAGGCTAGTCCTAAGTATGGTGATGGGTGCACATAACTCTTTGAGTGGTGTAAAAATGGCCACTCTTCTTTCCCAGGTTCTCTACTCCACCTAGGGTTCATTGGTGTAGCATTTCTGCAGCACCATACTTTTATCCACTGGGTAAGAGCGGGGTAGCAACAATAACATTTGGTTAATTACACCTGGCGACTGCTCAATTGGTAGATCGTCGGTTAGTGATCGAAGGTTACTGACTGCCGGACTGGCAATGTGCCGTGTTCTTGGGAAAGACACTTGACGCTTTTTTCTCATTGGGGCCTAGCAGTTTACCCGTTGTGGTTGCCCAGCCTGACAAAAGACGTGCAAACGGAACCCAAACAAGGGTGCTCTGCGTTGGTATGGTTAGACAGGCGCCGAGTGCCTGGTTCATACGCACAACAACATGTATTCAATAAACAAATATAAAGACACCAGATTGACAATAGGCATTGAGAAACACAGTTCCAATACAACTCTGTCTACTTCTGCTCTCGATCACCTGAGCATGCTGCGGTAGCTCAACTAGTGGCTTCCATAATTGGAAAGGTGGAAATAGGTCTAGAAATTTGGTGTTCACTGGCCATAAATAATTGAAACCTGTCTGTTGCATTCTTCAGGTAAAGTCGTAGCAAGCTTGATTTAGTCAGCTAGGAATAATTGACGTTTCGTTAGTCATGAGGTCGAACTTAATCAGAACATGATAAAGAGCATATATTGGGCTGCTTTACATCAATATTTTGTAGCCTCAAGCTCTTCTGATGTTGGAAGTCGTGATCTACGAAACGTCGATAAATTTTAGCTAATTACTTCAAGCTTGTTATGACTTTATCGAAAGAACGCTATCAGGCTTAGTTGGTTACTCGTTAGTCAAAGTTTTTCTTTTTTAAGTAATCAGAAATGTGGACATGAAAAGGACAAATCGTGCAATTCGCTGGAATTGAAAGTTGTGTCTGAACTAACGTCCGAAATTCTGGCCAGTACCACGAATGATGCATTTTTTGCGAATAACCTGGTTAAAGTTTGAATTAGCACATGTTTTACTCGGTATGATAAAAGGGAAAATGTGTCTGGGCAATTCGCTCTTATTTTAGCAGTGTTGGAGGACGGAAAGATTAGGTTTATTGCGATTACACGCTGCGCAACGAAGCACTCACAATTTAAACAAAACAGAAAATTACCCGTACAAGACCGGGAGGTCGCGTGGTCTGCGCCTACTCGTTCGTCAGTAGGAACAAAATGTTTTATTCATACAAGCGTTGGATTTGCTTTTGTAAGTTATATGTTACGTATTATCCTAATTATTTCAGCTGGATTTAAAGTCTTTAAAAATAGAAAATACCATGGATTGATCAATTAAAAGTTGTTTTGTGTGGATTTCCTTAAACAGGAAGACATTTTGAGGTTGGAGTTCAACAAAATGTGCCCGAATGGAGCAGAAAAAGTGAAGGAAGTAAAATTTGCTCGAATGCTGCTCGCCTACTCCGGACTTAGTGAAAACAAGCAGAAGGCGATAATAAAGGTGGGTGCTGTTTGGATTTAGGCTTATCTGAAGGTGAGCCCTCATTGTGTGTCGTAGGGAGGTGACAGCTGCTGGACTTGGAAGACCACAAGATGCCGTAGCTGTTTCGAAAGCACGACAACTTGTTGGATCAAAAGTGTTACTTCGATAAACTAAAGCAATCTCAGACGATAAAATTTGATATCCAACAACAATAAACTAATGGGGGAAGAGGTTGTTAATTATTTTTGAATTTTAAACTTTACGGTCTGTGATTGATTCTGTTACTATAGCTCTGAGAAATCATCAAGCACTCTTCTGGAAGCACTGATGAACACATTTAATGTCGTTAAATATAGATTATACAGGCGTAAATAAAATTTTAATCTTGGTTAATTTTTGTTCATCATCATTTTAGAAAATCAAAAAGGAATACGCGGAAGGCGAAGGAATCACCTTCGAAGAAACAAAATCCTTCTTCGCTTTCTTGAAACACATCAACGACGTTGATGTCGCTTTCGATTTCTACCACATTGTTGGAACGGACATTGATAAGGAAACGTTGAAGCAGGTTAGTTCGAGATTGTCTTGCAGTAAATGTTACTTTAATGCTCACTTTCTGACCTTTTTTATTTTAGTTTTTTATCTTTCATTATATTATCTTAAATTATCATATTTTATCGTGATATAACTGCTGGTGGTATAAATGCGGACTAATAAGCGAGAAAGATAGTGATAGCAAAATATAATGAGATTTATTGTTGCTCAAATTAAAGCTTAGTCGCGTACAATGTTAACCTTTGAAACAATTCGAATTTTACTATGATTTTAACCTGCTAAGCTATGTAAACGGATTGAGAAAAATTTCGCCTGATTTGTTGAAATCGATCATAGAGAATCAATACCATTATTCAGATAACGTCTGAACGCTGATGCAGATGGAGTATTGATTTATAAATCACTGACGTAACGCATTGAGCTTAGTGCATTACCAGTTACCACCTTAACGTTACTTGTTGTTATACTTTGATGATCAGTATAACAGAGATACTGCACGAAATCGGTTTTATTAAAGAAATGAAAACTATTTCAGGTAATAGAGATTCGCCAAACCTTGCTCCACTTTTTCCCTTATCCGCAAAAATTGATTTAATCTGTTTAGACTCCGTACCATTGGCAACCCTGCGTTTGGAGTTTTCGTGACATCAGAAAAGGATGACTCTGCAAAAAGTCTTGCAGATTATCGAACATTGCGTTCCTTATTTCGCGAGAAATTTTGCAAAGTCGTACTTTTCTGATGTCCTGAAAGTTAAAAGGTTGCCAATGTTACTGGAGTAGGGTTTCCAAATTTCGGGAAATTTCTGGGATAAATTAATCAAACATAAGTTTTCGTTACATTTTCAATTTGTTGAATATTTTAAAAACTAGCTGTTTACTCTTTGATTCTGCATAACCCATTTTAAATCTTTTCATTTACCAGTTTGCGTGGAAACTGACAAGCTTCGATGTTCTTTCGGTTCAATATATGGTGCGTTTTGTTTACGGTTTAGAAAAATATTGAGAATTACATCTGGTTTTTGCGTACAAAGGGAAATTATTGCAGGCATGTTTGACTCACTTTTTACACGTTTGAAACTTGTATGACGTGTGTGCACTCATGGCCTATGTGGCTGTGCTACGATTCAGTAAAAGATACTTTTTTTTCAATTCTGTTTGCTAACTTCTACGAGGAATTACTAATGACTGAACAGCTGATTAAGCTGGATTTGCATTGTAATGTGCAGGCTTTTTGCTGATAACGCGACGCCAATAAATGTCCCGGTCATTCTTACATGCTTCCGAACGGAAAGCTAGCAACCTTCTAAGTTGTTACCAGTTTACGATCTACGCATAGATTGCTTTGGTAGATGGTTATTACTATTCTGATCTGTCTGAAATTTTGGCTCCTTACAGAATGCCTAGTTAGCAATTTTGACGCTCAAACTGTAACATAGTAAGCCCCAAAACACTTGCGCAATTGGTTATCAAAATGTATGTAAATTTCCCGGCATCCCGACATAAATTTCCTGGAAAACAGGAAATCGAAAAACCCTACATTTTCCGAGAAATTTCCTGGCCTGGGAGGATGCCCTAGTACGGAGTTAAACGGATTGAATATTTTCGCGCACACGGGGAATAGTGGAACAAGGTTTGAGGCACCTCTTCATTTCATTAGTAGATCTCATTTCTTCAAAAAGTTCTCAATGATACCGATCTCCAGCAGTATCTTTATTGTAAGTATGATTGTCGTCCATTTTGTCCGCAACATGACGTCATAACTTTCAGGTTGCAAAAACCGTCGCAAAGCAGGAGTTATCTGATCACGTGGTGGACGTCGTGTTTACGGTGTTTGACGAAGACGAAAATGGAACGCTGAGCAACAAAGAATTCGTCTCTGTCATGAAACGACGACTCATGCGTGGACTCGAGCGACCGAAAGACACTGGCTTTCTGCGCATGCTGGACGCAGCGTGGAAATGTGCGATAGAAACATCGTGGACAAGCCGCTAGGAGGCGATCTTGTTCCGGTCAAAATGTGTACGTTGTTTGTTCAACTGTGATGCGCGGTTGTTACCAGAATTTATTTTCAGCTGAAAGCAGTTTTCTTTTCATATACAGAACCTATTTTTTTGCTGCGCTTCTGTTTCAAATATCCAAGAACGATGATTAATATGGTATGACGCTTTTTGAATTAATTGGAGATTATTTCTTTCTTCCAGGATCCAGATTGATTTTCTAACAGGATACTTTAGGGCTTGGGCTAATCCTTCCTCTGTCAATGCGTTAATGCATCAATTAAGATTTTGGCGTACGGTACGTTGCTCAATCAATGGTAAAAAAATTGTTAAAATTGCTACTTTAACATAGGCGTGAACGATTTTCCTAACCCCTCTCCCATATGTCTGATTTCTAACTCTTTTCCTCGAAGCGTCGTAGATATTCAAACGCTTTCTAAGGCAGTGAGCGGTGCTCTTTTCAATGTGATATACCTCGTCTGATGCCGTGCCCTTCTGCTTGCTGTTGCTCTTCTACTTTTTTCAAAAGTTTTGCTTCAGGTTAGGGTTTGAAAAATTTAGAACTTTAAAAAAATTGTCGTTAAGTCCCCAAAATTCAAGCACGAAATCTCAGCTTTGTCAGAATTTCAACACAAATTTAACTTAGTATTGATACTGTAACTTTAAGCTAAATGGCATTTTGCCTTGTTTCTACCCAAATAGCAAAAGATTTGCTAATAGTTTTTCACTGAGTGTAGTTAAGTGCGTAGGTTTGAATTGTGCAAGCAGTGGTATGGAGAACCAAGGATCATAGTGGTATAAGGTATTTTTGAATAGAGGACTGGCTTTGGGAATTATGCAGCATCTTTATTATCGAGAGCTAGTTTTTTATTGCACTTTCGTTTATTATTTGTGGATTTGTTTGTCGTTTCGAAAAAATCTCCATTTCGTTATATCGGTACTGAACAGGTGATAGTTTCATTTTTATGTCAGCAAATTGGCAAAATGCTCATTGCTGTGCACTTCACTTATGCTCATATTTTCATGTAGAGGCCTTGCTTGGTTAAATCACTCATTTTCGAAGCTTTACAAGCATTGCACGTTCGAACGAATAGTAATCATCCATTCTATAGCTTGCTCTCTTGTTTTGATGTGTTATGTGAATCAATAAAGTCTATTATTGTCAATTCTTTCACTATATTCGGAGCATAAAATTACGCTGAAGTGTTGTGACTTTATCATTTAACCGACCGATGGTAAGTGCGTCTGCTGCTGGAACGGTAGATTTGATTTGGTTTCGATTCCCAGTCAAGTCAAACCTAACCTATAAAAATTGGTATTCACAGCTTTTCTGCATGTCCACTGCGCGTGTATTACAGCAGTCAAACAGCTTCATTATGATGTCTTATTTTTGGGCGACTGTTCAGGAAAATTAGGTTCGGGTCAAATTCGGACCGAATTTTCGACGCTTATTTCACGTCATCTTAACGTGCCACCTCGCAGATTTTTTACATTGTTGAGCCACAAAAACTCATCTCGAAAATGGAAAGAGGTAGAGAGTTGAAACTTGCACCAAGATGGTCCAAGGTGCGGTTTCCTATTTGCGTTTAATACATTGGCTAACTGCAACAGCAAACGCGTCAGTTAAAATAACTATTTTTTGCTATTTTACACTAAAAGATGAGCACAGAAAAATATTTAGGATTATTTTGCCACAAGTATCTTTCAAATCATCCGGAATTGCCGCTATCAAACGCGGTTGAGTGCTTTTGCTCGAATTGAGAGATACTGAAATATCAATTTAATATGCACGCACTCAAAATTGAGCACAAAATTCAAACAAATGGCACACTTTGTAATTATAAACCAGAGTAGTTTTCTAACGTTTTAATATTGAAGCAAAACAAGTAACGCATTACATTTCAAAATTTTTAGAAAAAATCGGTGACGTTCATTGATATTTTACAATAAAGTAGAAGCGCTTAAAGTACAGACGTAAACAAATCCTAGGAGCCCGTTGATTTTTGAAGCAGCTTTGAACTTCAGTTTTCACACTACAGGTAGGTTTGAAAAACTGCAACCAAACAGAGCTGCCATCGAAGGTAGGCGGCCTACAGACTGCCAGGGTAAACCTCCCAACTAATTAGCCGCGCGACTATTCTACATTTTCGTTGGACCCCACTTCAGATTAACGGAAAAATGCAACGAAATATCGGCGAAGACCTTGTTAAGGTATAAAACTAACCGGAGAATAACTACAATATTGCAGAAAATACCATTTCACTTTGTCTGCTGCAAAACGACTCTTGTCGATCGTGTTGGACAGAGCCTACCCAGTTCCAACTTATATGTTTAAGACGGCAGCACTGCCAACACAATGCTCAGAAACGTCAATTTAAATATGCAAGCACTAATTGTAGATTGGTTTTGGCGAAATCTTGTAAAGTTACGTAGTCTGGTTTTTCGTGATTAGTGTCTTTTGGGTTCTCAAATAGGCTGCTTCGGCATGAATAAGCAGGTGCTAAACCAAAACAATCCAGTGAGGACTTAATTTATCAGTCGGCTGAACGCTACGAGTGTTTTCATCTCAACTTCATGTCATTAACAAGACAATCAAACTCCTGTAAAAAAAAAAAAATTGTCAAGGTAGAGAATAGCGGAGAAATTTTTCTTAGATTACTGTATTACACAGCAATTTAAATACTTTCAATACATAATTTAAACGTAATGTAAAAAAACTGCGCTTTTCATTGAAAATTGCGCTTTCCAAACTTTAAAATTTAAACGAAGACTGACGATAAAATTAATTGGGGTTTTTGAAAAGTTAAGCCAATCGCATTAGATTAGATTGGCATTGACTTCATCCTTCTTGACACAGCCGTTCCAGAGATATTTTACTTCAAACAAGTACGAGGCTTTAGAAACATAATTATTATTGGCAACCCTGACGTTGATAACGGCGACGCCCTACCTTAAGGTAAGCCATATTATCCTTTTACCGATGTATGGCTTAATATAGCCCTCTGTAGGCCACGACACTGCATTGAAACGTCCGGAGTGCCAATAAAAATTATAATTAGAGAGGTCCCTATGTCGTGTTTGAAATGAAGTATCTTTGAAACTGCCGGGTAAGAAGGATGAAGTTGACGCCAATGTCAAAGGATTGATAAATTGCTTTCTAGTATTATTATTATTCATCTAATATGATTGCCCCAGCTATAGATACCCCCATTAATTTTGCCATCAGTCCTCGTTAAACTTTGCAAAAAAAACGTATTACTGTATGTTCTTATTTGACGTAATTTCATACACCTAATCTCTACACCAGTCTAGTTTGTAGAGCAGAATATTCACCGAAGAAGTAAGCCAAAACTAACTCTGGACAAGTTTATCTTGAAACTAAAACAATGTTTCACATTATGAACCATATTTCACGCTTTCAAAAAACGAAGCAGCACGCGTGTGGCGCACACTCGTTCTGACCAAGGCATCTAAATGCATGAGCGTCACATGTATCGTCAAAATTTGTTGAACGTCTATTTTCCACCCTAGGGATTAGTACTGGGTGGTGGTGCTACCCATCCTCTTCGAGAAACGGAGAGGCGCTAAGAAATTGAGGAAACCCAGTAGTTGGGTTACACTGATTCTCGATTGCTGGGGTTTGGCCCAAGCCCTTGCTGGTTCTTCGCCGAGTTTCTCTGCGTCCCCATTAGCTTGAGCAATGACCACAGATTAGTCGAGCTCTAAGATCATTTACACATTTAACACCGGTAACTTTTTGAAAAAAATTGATAAACGGATAGAACTGATAGCTCAAATTGCACTTTCTAGCTTTCCAAATTTGGGTAAATTTTGGCGATTTTCTTACTGTTACCATGTGGTTAAATCGCAAGTTAAACTCGGTTATTGCTTTACCTTTGCATCATAGTTGTCGTCACACACCTCCTCAAAAATCTCCTCAGTCCTAGCTTGTAAATAAGAAACGTATCTGCAAAAAAAAATGACCAAGTCGACATGAAAACGCGAATACAAGAGGGAATTATAAATTGTCACGGTTTAACTAACCAGCTGTTTTAGTGAAAGAGCAGGACATAAGACACAGTGTCCCAGTAGTCGGCTCGAGAATCCAAAAAAGCGGTCTTTTCAAACCTCATGTATGTACACCGGCGGCCAGCGGGGGCTCAACACGGCAACCAACTCACATTTTGATATTTACATCAGATCGCAGTGGATTGACCCACGTTTACACGAAAATCAAGCTCAACAAACAAAAAAAACAACTATTACTACACGGCCAGACTAATAAAACCAACCCATTGTCGAATCTTTAAATGGTCAACCATCATTAAATTCTATATCAAATTCACATGTCTGTCCACTACTCCAGTCCACAATAAATTATCGTGTAGAACGCCAAAGCATCAGCATAAAATGCTCGTTTTCTCCAAAACGCCGACAAAAAGTCACCAAACCTCAATTATATAAGTGGACTTGATCCAAAGAGAATGCCCTACCTTGGACCGCAGCCCATTAAAATGATTGTAAAACCAAACCCAATAGAGCTTGTTTTCTGAATCCGAACTTGTATTATTCTTACTGCACAAGTTGCACACAAGAAGCAGGGGCTTACTGTGTAATAATTTCATGAGCAGCTTCGATATCAACATCAAGCATCTTGATATCCTGAAAAAATGTTGAGTGATAAATGTGAAACGTGAATAGAACATTAAGGAAACATATCATTTCAAAAGCAACACGCAGTTTCATACTAATATTTACTGAAAACTCGTTTGTTGAGCGATAACACGTTCGATTCTGGTTCGAATCGCGAGCCGGTCAAACCGGACACAATGTTGTTAACAGCTCGCCACAGCTGCAACGGACATGTGTTACTGGGCGCACTGCGGCAGAGATGGGCCCCACAAATTCGTCACACGTTTTGGCGTATTACAGCGAGTATAACAAAATAATTGATTTTGAATAACTTGAGTGGAAAGTCAAAACATCTCTTCAAGTCAAAACGTTTACGACAGCTTTGCGATCAAGTATTCAAAATGTTAAGCTGATATTTTAAAACTAATTTTCAAGAATAACAATTTTATAACGCTTGTGATCTTGAATTAAAATTTATAACCTGCAAAAGGCTGACATCATAGCTGGAAATAACTAATGCTGATCTAGAGTAGCTTAATAAATTGCAAAAAACTACGTAAATACAAGTGCTATGAGACTCCGGTCTAAATCTGGGCAGGCGTGGTTGGTGGTCGAGTGGATAGAGCATCTGCTACTAAAACGGTAGACTCGGGTTTGATTCCCGGTCGGATCAAAAGTCACGAAAAATTGGAAATTACAGCTTCCTGCTTTGACGTTCAAAACAGAAAGTGTGAAGCATTCACTAAGTGTGGTACACAGGTGGCAGCTTAACTCGAAGACCAAAAACGCATCTTCGCTGTCTCCTGTTCAAGGCAACTTCGTAAATAAACCATATAATTACAATTGGTACCATGTAATTTCACTGGGATGGTGCAACGTGATTTCACACGTAAGGTGCATTGGTGCAAGCACAGCACAGAACCCAAGAGATGCACTAACCGGAGAGAAAAGTGACCTCATGCACAC
Source organism: Trididemnum nubilum (assembly GCA_963965965.1). Taxonomy (NCBI): domain Eukaryota; kingdom Metazoa; phylum Chordata; class Ascidiacea; order Aplousobranchia; family Didemnidae; genus Trididemnum; species Trididemnum nubilum. The sequence continues at coordinate 25,798,062 of OZ014489.1, read as the reverse complement.
TACACGAACAGTGGGTGCGTTATCACACCACATGCCACTTACGGCAAGGTATGCCATATCCCCCAGAGATTGAAACGCGTCTCTCACCTTTCGCAAATGACTCTCGAGCTGGGTTAAGGCGCACACCACTTCAACAGCATCGGGGATTTCTTCATCACGAACCTGAAAAAATTCCGGACCAACAGTAAGACTAATAATATTCTAACAGTAAGGCTAAAATGAGGAGATACAGCTATCCAGCTCCAGCCACATGGTCTTTCGAGAGTACTCGATACACAGGCCGCTTTTTCACTTTTTCTTGTATCTATCGGTTTCACTCCTATATCTGTTTTTTTAGTGCTGGACTCCGCAATTTTTTTTCAAATCCGCAACCGTTTTCGAAATTGTTAAATCCGCAACGCAATTCCTAAATTTGCTAAGTACGCAACGAATTCTTACGTTTTAAGTTCATAACCGAATTCAAAACTCAACTCTGTTCAATAAAACGCAGTTCGCGTCTAAAACTTTTCCAATTTTTTTCCTTCTGCGTAGCTGATTTTGAATGCTTGCACTTGATGTCTATATTTTAGCAATTTTTCTGGAATATTCCGTGACAATTCGTATGACGCATGCATTCAAAAGTCAAAATGTTTAGAGCATCTTGCAACTGTGATTCCGCAACTAAAATTATTGAAAAGCACAATTCTGCATCTAAAATAGTATTTTTTTGTGCCTAAATGGATGTATCACGCTTTTTCATCTGCAACTGTGTAAAGACGCACGCCCATCTTGGCCGACGATCCAGGAACAAATTTTTTCAGAACGTTTTGGTGCGAAAAGGATGAGATTGATCTCGAAAAACTGCCTCGAATCAGCGTTTGTCTGAATACTGCGAAAAACAGTCACACACTATTGCAGATGAATATGGATCAACTTTCATTGGACAAAAAAAAAAAAAGAAAAACAAGGCGAATGGTGTACAAAACCACTTTTCATACCAGCAAGAAAGATTTAACTGAACGGTGCCTAAAAACTGTATCGACCTGAGTAGCTTATATTTTCGGGTTAAGCATCAATTACCTAACTGCGGAAATAAGCAACTCACAGCTGCAAAATAATCTTTGACGTTTTCTTTCACTCTCTTCTTTGCATTCCTTTGCCGATCTTGCATAACTTCGTACAAAATCTTCACTTGCTCGTTATTTCTATAACATAAGCGATGATGGTAGAATATCTGAACCGAGTGAAGAGTATAAGCCTAAAAACATCATAATCGAAGCCTTCTGATATTTTCATCCATGTCAAAGAAGTCCAACTGTTTCAATCCTACACAACTGATAGCGAGTCGAAATAGCTATGAATAAAATCAATTAACTAAACACTTTAAAAAAGTAACCTTAAAAATCGCTCTAGACATGTCTACTGTCTAATTTACGTAAAAGTCAACCAATCACAACACGATGATTTCCAATCCATTCGAATTTGCTAAGCTACCTTTTGTCCCCTTTCCAAAATAAATAAAAAGTGCAGAAGTTCGCATACTAAATTTTATCCGTCATTCGGTATTGATTGTACGAAAGTTTTATTTAACTAGGATAAAAACAGCAAAGCGTTTGTTACGACTTAAGAGCAAAATTTTTAAACGTTACTCATCATTAGTAAAAAAAGTTCTATTACAAAAAAATTGTATTTTTTACTGATGACTGACGTAGTAAATCTGAAATGTTTAAAATTTTTATTGTTTTAACTAAGGTTTGGCTGTTTTTAACCAAATGCCGTAATTGTAACCACAATCAAGCCTCAAAGCGATAAGGGATTTATTATGGAAGAAGTGTTGTTTACCTCCATTTATGCGGAAAGAATTGTTGAAAATCTTCAAATGAGACCACGAAAATGTTTTCCCTACTCAGAAAAAATCTAAGTAATTCCTTTGTTGAATCAGCCATAATAAAAAACACAAATACCACTAAAAATTACAAAATAAATTCACAATTATTGTTGCCATCAATATAAAACGTGGTAAGATTTAAACTTAGAGAAACCGAAACTGAGCACAAACCGTAAGTAGCATATGAAAATGAATCACGTCTATATTACTTTCTAGAAATTTAAAAGTAGAGCTTTTACGCCGATCAGATTCAAAACCCGACGTAAGGGCGCCGCAGGACATAAGGGTGCATGGACAGACATAGAGGCGCAGGGAAGAAAGGGTGCAGACTGCAGAGTAGCACAATCCTGCAATTTGCGCTAACAATTTCGTGCTGCGAAAAATATATCAAAAAATTTTCGTGTACAAACTGAGTAAGTGTCTGCTATTAAATTCGTAGTTTGATTCTGCAACCCGCATTGGTTCAAAGTTCAGACTTAAGACTTGAAAGCTAGAATCTCTAGCAGGTATCTGCTTGGACCACGCATCGCCTGTAAGCAAAGGTATTTTTCAAAAAAACTTGAGAGAGAAAATGTCAAAGTTAAAGCACTGAAAATATTTACGCAGTTTGTTATCTAGTCTGAGTGTTTCCTATCAACAGTGGTCGAGTTACTCGAGTATCAGCCAATCATCTAAAATTTGCAATGCAACATTTCCTATGCAGCCATCTTTTTTCGAACACATAAAATATCGTAACGAAGAATGACAAAATTTACTGTAATAGCTACAACCGTAAAGAAGTACTTTAAATAGGGCAATCATAAATATGAATAGCTTTATCATCAGATACTGAAACTATTTTTGACCCATTGCTGTTGTAACTACAAGACCAAACTTGGTCGCGATGCTCATAAAATGTGTTAACACATTGTCGGTTGCTACCGTCCCATATTTTTACAGTTTTATCAGCAGAACAAGAGGCAAAGTGGACGTTGTCAGGACAGAAAGCAATATCTAGCACCCAAGAAGAATGGCCACTTAATGTGTGAATGAAAGTGGCATTTTTTACATCGTACACCTTAATTTGCCCATCGTCAGAAGCCGTAGCAAGTCTGTGTGAATCAGGAGAAAATGCGAGGGATCTGATTGGCATGGCATGACCTTCAAGAGTATGAAGCAACCTTTGGCTTTGCACATCAAAGACCTTGATAATGCCGTCCATCGCTCCACACGCCACGTATTTACCATCGCCACTGTACGCAATACTAAGTGTGAACTTTCCTCTCGTGTCCAGTTCTGCCTCGTTGTGCCCATCGTCAACATTTATGATGACAATCTTTCCACTTTGGCCACCAGTGGCAATGTGGTTTCCACTGGGTGAAAACGCCACAGTCCAAGTCTCCACAGTGCCACCATCAATTGCACGAAGTTGTTTGCCCGATTCCAAGTCCCACAATCGAATATGGGCATCGAGTGAACTAGAAGCAGCCATTGTGCCAGCCTTATTTATGTCGACTGATACAATTCCAAGCTGATGTCCTTCAAGAACCCACTTCAACTCCAATTGCTCATCAACCCACTTCCAACACTTGACCTTATCATCTAGCGCTCCGCTAATAATGTGCTCGGTACCATCCTTCTCGTTCTTTCCCCACGCACATGACCAAATATCTTCATCATGAGCTTTTTCTTGTTTAAATAAGACACTATATTGAGTGCTCATGTTAGATGCAATAATGTGTATAACAAAAAATTTATAACACCTGAAAATATAAACAATTATTACAGTAAATAATCGAAATTCTCAAATACAGGGTTGGCCAAAAAATAGATTCATTGCAAAACTGGTATGTAACATAAAGCGACTATTTCACACAAAAAAGTTTTAGTTAAAAAGGAAAAAAATATCCATTCTCCTTTTTTTTAAAAGGTTAAAGTTGGGGTAAACAGAATTACAATTTTTAAGAATTAGATGAAATTATTCAGTGAAACACACCTTTTTACAAAAGTACAGATAACATAACAAATAACAATAGCAGGAATTCAAGTGAAATTAAGGATATTTAGCATTTTTAATTCTACAGGCCATATTACATAAAGTTTCTTATAAGTTTCGACATCGTTTGGTCATGTAGCTTGTTCTACATACCTTCGACAGCATAACGCTTACGATGTGTAGCACAATGATCCCCTGCTAAGTTTAATTCCCACAAAACTAGATGGGAGTTTGCCAGCAAACCCAGTGAACGACCGACGCAGAGCTAATGCTGTGACGCTCAAAAGTACTTTTTGTCTACCCTAAAATCAGCAATTATTCAAAAATATCTGATTATGGAACCTCCAGAAAAGTAGAGTGAAAATATTTGTCAGTTAAATATCTCCTGATATCATAAAACACTGGCACCCTAGCTTGAGCCGTTCCAAAATTGATTTTTGGGGGTCTATTTGGGGGGTCCCTGGGGGGGTGGCACCCCCAAACTATGTCAAAATATTTGTTTGTTAAATATCTGCTGATATCAAAACAGACTGGCACCTAAGTTGAGCTATTCAAAAAATTGATTTTTGGGGGGTCCCCGGGGGGGTGGCACCCCCAAATTATGTCAAAATATTTGCCTGTTAAATATCTGCTGATATCATAAAACACTGGCACTCTAAGTTAAGCCGTTCAAAAAATTGATTTTTGGGAGGGTTCCCAGGGGGATGGCACCCCCAAACTATGTCAAAATATTTGTCTGTTAAATATCTACTGATATCAAAAAAAAGTAGAACTCTAGCTTGAGCTGTTCAAAAAATTGATTTTTGGGGGGTCCATTTTGGGGGAGTTCCCGGGAGGTGGCACCCCCAAACTATGTTAAAACATTTGTCTGTTGAATATCTATTGATATCAAAAAGAACTAGCACCCAAGCTTGAGCCGATCAAAAAATGGATTTTTTGGGGCCCCATTTTGGGGGGTTCCCGGTGGAGTTGCCCCAAAAAATTTCGGGAGAAAAAATTGCATTTGCAGCTCAACAACTTTACACAAAAATTAGATTTCGATGTGTTGTGGTTTAGGAGAAGAGCGTACAAAAATTAGGAAGAAAAAAAGGAAATAAAAAGGAAATAAAAAAGGAAAAAAAAAGAAATAAACCTCATTGCGGCCAAAAGTGGGTTGGTTGGGATGAAAGGGTATCTTGAGACATACAACCCTATGAAATATTTTTTGCCGTACTTAAGCCGTTTTTGACTGAGACCGCTTTTTACGCCAAACTTGCGGGCGGTTTTTGGGTTCTAAAACTGAAGTCACGCGACCAATTGCCTCGAAATTTGGTACAAACATACAACTCATTAATCTCAAACTGCTGTCCAAATTTCATGTAGCTAGACCCAACCGTTCTCGAGTTATAACCAAAAGTCTGAAATTTCGCACTCGTTAGTTAAAAAATGGCCGAGTAAAAACAGAAGAACACGCGACGCGAGCGTCGGTCGTTCTTACTAGAAATGACAACGCATGCTACGAAAAGTCAAATTTAAAAAACTGACTCAAAAACTTGATATCCTTTACTTTAACAAATATGTCATAATTCATAAACACAGCAAGCAAACAATAGCTATAGTCGTAAAGTAGACCACACTCAGTGAAAGAAAGACCAGTTGATCATTACTTAGTTTCCGAAAATAAATGCAGAAGTTTTATCATTAGCAATCAAAATTGAATCATCATTGCATTATAAGCAAAAATTTTGTTTCAGACATTTTCTCTTTGTATAACACCATACAAATATTTACTAATTGAACCATATTTTTCGTTCTATACAAAGAACGGCAGTTAAGAGGTACAATTTATTCATTCACGCAAGTGGACCAAGCTCTTTCTGCAATACAGACAAGCCATATCAACTGATGCCGCAAACTGACAATGAATAAACTGACTGTGAACCAATTGATCGTCAACCTCAACATGAGGGTAGAGTTATTTGGCGGTCAGTTGATTCACGATCAGTTTGTGGTGGTCAGTTGTTGTGGACACAACACAATGTACCCATTTTTGGCTGTACTGGGACGATATCCATCAGACGTGACAATTATGACATATACATATGTATAGTAGACTATTTGGGCATCCAGCCTCAATGGCTAAAATGCTAGTCAGTATCAGTAGCACTCTGCCTGCTGAGCTGATAAGAACCAATTAAATAAAAACACAAGCAATTACCACAATAAACACAAAAAAGATCTCTATATATTATAGAAGTTATCTTGCAGAGCGATATCCCAGAAGTTGATATAATAGTATCTATTATCTAACCAAAGTGATGCGTCTGAACTGCAAAAAAATCTTGGGAAAAATGCATAACTGAAACAAAAAATCTATTTTTTGAGTAACCTTGCAAAAAATACACTTAAGCAAAACAACAAAATTAAAGAAGCACATTATTACATGTTTCGGCAAAGATAACAAAAATATATTAATAAGTGAGTCTCAAACCTGCATAAATCATGACAAAATCAAGACAGTGCAGCATTTCCAAGTGGATAAGTGACTTTCAGCAATTATTGTTTTGAAATTATACTGACACGATTACAATATTTAAGCCCTTTTGATTCCAAAAATATTTTTAAAAAATAAAAAATCTGTTTTAACCGTTGTAATTCAGCTACTTGAACACTTTGCCAAATTTGATCACATTAATTGATGAGGCTAAGAGTAGCGGGTCTGCGACATCCTGACAAGACCGACCTGACGCGAGAAAATTCACTCCGGTATTCTTGAGGCCAGGGACATCCTGACGCCCTAACTCTAACCCTAACCCGAATGTCAGGATGTGCATGGCGTCAGAATTCTCGGGTGAAAAGTCTTGCGTCAGGTCGGTCGCGTCAGGATGTCTTGCTTCGTGTCAGTATAATTGTGTAACAGATAAATGTGAAGAATTTAATAACTTTTTTTGCACTATTGGTAAAAAATTAGCCAACAACATTTCATTGCAATCTAACGAACCTTTTAAAATTTTTTTGAAAAAGCGCACAGCTTCATCTTTTTTTCTTGAGCCTCCGACTGTCAATGAAATCGTGGAACTCATCTGTTCGCTTAATGTGAACAAAGCTGTCGGCCATGACAATATTCCTCCTTTCTTCCTTAAAACAACCCCTTTTGTAATTGCCAACTATCTTTGTGTGTTTGTCAAATTTTCCTTCGAAAATGGTATTTTTCCTGATGCTTGTAAAATAGCAAAAATTGTCGCCATTCACAAAAATGGTAACAAAAGCAATCCCAGCAACTACAGGCCGATTTCTATCCTTACTTGTTTCTCAAAAATCTTTGAGGGCATGCTGTATAAACGACTCGTTTGTTTTTTTGATAAACATAAGATCCTAATTCCAGAGCAGTACGGCTTTCGAAAGAATATTTTTACTTCACACGCTCTATTAGACATTGTCACTACTACTTATGACAATATCCATAAAAAACATTGCACTGGAGCGATATTTCTTCACACGCTCTATTAGACATTGTCACTACTACTTATGACAATATCCATAAAAAACATTGCACTGGAGCGATATTTCTTGATTTAAAAAAGGCTTTTGACACTGTTTGTCACAGGACCCTACTATGTAAGCTCGACCATTACGAAATACGTGGCTCCCCGCTAAATCTTATCAACTCTTATCTTGAAAGACAACAATTCGTTAACTTAAATGGTGTTAACTCTAAAACACAGCGGAATAATTTCGGAGTCCCACAAGGAAGTACGTTAGGCCTTTTATTTCTGATATATATTAACGATATGCCCACGGCTATTGAAACCCCACCAAGGCTATTTGCTGATGATACTTGCCTAATAATTAACCATGAAAAAGTAAGCACTTTGCAGGATAAATTGAATATGGAACTGAAAAAACTTCATAATTGGTGTAATGCCAATAAACTAACTATAAACCCATCAAAATCTATCGCAATCCTAATCTCCCCAAAACTAAACACCCAAATTACTAACGTCAATATCACAATTGATAATTCCCCGATAACAATCTCAGAAACTGCTAAATATTTAGGAGTTATGATCGATTCCAAACTAAATTTTCAGAACCATATAAAAATCACCGAAAGCAAATTATCTAGAGGCGTCGGAATACTATATAGATTGAAAGCCGTGCTGCCTTGGGAGGCATTATGTAAAATTTATTTTGCACTATTTCACCCTCACCTTCTTTATGGATTGGTCGCATGGGGATCTACGTTTCCTACCTATATGAGTAAATTAGAAAGTCTTCAAAATAAAGCTGTTAAAATTATAGGTGGTGGTACTACCAGAGAAAGCCCAACTCCATTCTACGGTCAACTAAAAATCCTGAAACTAACTGATTTGTATAAATTTGAAATTGCCAAACTAGTTCATGATTTTTTACATGACAAACTGCCATCCTCTTCCGTATTTTCTCATCTTTTCCAAAGTCCTTGCAAATTTCTCATCGCTTTACCAGATCCAGTTCAAAAAAAAACAAATTGCATATTCCTCTTTATCGCACTAACCGCTTGCAACGTAGCATCAGGTATCAGAGTGTTTCCGTGTGGAACTCAATACCCATGGAAATATAAAATCTTCCCAAGCATTCCTTTAAAGTCAAACTCAAAGAATATCTTTTACAATTGTACATCTGATTATGAGCTTGACCACTTGTTGTCGCATTTTACTTGAGCAATTGATAGACCTAAAGTTCTTCAAAAGAAAAAATAGCATTTTGTTTTTTTTGACGTTCAACAATTCTCTTCGAATTGCGGACATATAGGGTGGCTGCTTTGACTCGATGACCGATGAGGTCTTTTCGTAGCCTCCCTCTCGCCGAATTACCTAAATTTTTCAAGCTGCTTTTTTACTAATCGTTTGTTTTTGCTTTTTCGTGATGATATCAATTGAAACTGTGTTGTAGTCGCGACAAAATAAACAATGTTAATGCTCTCAACTGGGGAAGTGGAATGTTGTGAGGATTAGCCTTCTTCACAATTTTTTGTTGTTACTCGTATTACCACTGAAAATGCACAGCTAAGCCAAACTAAACTACCAAAATTAAAAAATAACTTGTAGGTTTAATGACTAAAAGTACACTTTCATGACATTACTATACATTCTTTTGGCACCAAAAGGTGTCAAACATGGATATCATTTTTTGAAAAAGTTGTATTTAGTGTTGCTTAAACGCACCTTAAATCAATGCCAAGAAGGAAAAGACTGTAAGTTCAATGTTCCCACTAAGCCGATTTTTGTCCGTGAATCAGCAATTTGTTAGACCACAGGCGAAAATGTTTTAGCAATGATAAACACAGCTTTAAAAAATTCAACAAATTTGTGGAAATATAGGTTTCAGTATACTGTTAAAACCGAATTGGCACAAAATTTAGAGCACATAAATATCTTTTTACAGCCTTGAGCACAATTTTTCGGAAAAAAAATGAGCACTTGCAGGTTGGCCAAAAGGTTAGAGGGAACACTGTTCTACTTCACAGTCTGCACAACCCTATTTTAGAAACAGCAGTGGGTGCATATAAATGCTTTCCACTTTAACTAAATCAACATTAACACTAAAAGGGAGCTTACTGAGAAGCAATCTTAGTGACGATTGACACATGTTGAACAAGGAGATTCTAAAAAAAATTTTTTTCGCTTTCCCGTAAAGAAATTAATCCAAAATATCTTCTGGAATAAGAGACTTTGGAATTTCAAGCATTGTCACTATATATATTTCATTGACAGCATAGTGGCTGATCATAATAAAAAAAACACCCTATCCAAGCCTAAGCCGTTGGAACTATGTCAAAATATTTTCTTTTTAAACAACTGCTGATATCAAAAAAACTAACACGCTAGCATGAGTGTTTCAAAAAATTGATTTTCGGGGGTCTCTGGGGGGATGGTACCTCCAAACTATGTCAAAGTATTGGTCTGTTAAATATCTGCTGATATAAAAAAAATGGCACCCAAGGTCAAGCCATTCAAAAAATTGATTTTTGGGGGGGTCTTCGAGAGGGTGGTACTCCCAAACTACGTCGAAATATTTGTCTGTTAAATATCTACTGATATCAAAAAACACTGGCACCTAAAGTTCAGCTGTTCAAAAAATTAATATTGGGGGGTCGCAGGGGGGTGTGGTACCCCCAAATCATGTCAAAATATTTGCCTGTTAAATATCTCCTGAAATCAAACAACACTGACACCCTAGGTTAAACAGTTCAAAAAATTGATTTTTGGGGGGTCCTTTTGGGGGAGTTTCCAGGAGTGATGGTACCCCAAACTATGTCAAAATATTTGTCTCTTTAAATATCCACTAATATCAAAAAAAACTGGCACCCTAGGTCGAGCTGTTCAAAAAATTAACTTTAGGGGGGTCCATTATGGGAGATTGCACCCCCTAACGATGTCAAAATATTTATTTGCTAAATATCTACTGTTATCAAAAAAAATGGTGCTCTAACCTGAGCCTTTAAAAAAATTGATTTTTTGGGCCCCATTTTGGGGGGGTTCCCAGAGGAGTGGTGCCAAAAAATTTTGGTAGACAAAATTGCATTTGCAGATCAACAACTTCATGCGAAAATTAGATTTCGATGTTTTGTGGTTTACAAGAAGACGTACAAGATTTAGGAAGAATCAAAAGGAAAAAAAAAAGAAAAAAGAATAAACCTCATTGCAGCCAAAAGTAGGTTGGTAGGAATGAAAGGGTATGTTAAGACATATAAACGTGTGAAATATTTTTTGCTGTACTGATACTTAAACAAGGACTAAAGGCAAAATCAGTGGGGGTATCTACAGTTAGGCCAATCACAAAAGACTACATTAGCATTGATTTTACCCTTTTTCATGCATATTTTACTTCCTCAAACACGACATTGGTGCCTCTAATGTTATAAAATTTAATAGTTTTTGTTGGCAACGCTGTCGTTGATGAGCATTGGCGTCTTAGCAATGCCTTCCCAGTTCTATCCTAAGGCAATGATTAGGCTACCAGTACTACATTGGGCCGTTTCACTGCGCACTAATCACTTTGATCTTGCAAGTAGAATAGATCCAAGCTGGAAAAATGAGTAGACTGTACAACAGCCTAGGTAACAAACGTAAAAGAACAAACGAAAGCAAGGCTAGTAGAGTCATTAGAGTAGGCTAGTAGGCCATTGTTTTCAACTTGGATGGAAAAGTTTATTTTAGGGTCAGAAAATACCATAAGCAAATACAATAGGCTTACTCTGGTACTGGAAACCTTTTTATCAGGTATGAGTTTGTACTGTGTAGCCTAGTAATGAAAACCTTATTGCAAGACTAGGCTAAGATTTAGACTGAAATGTATCTGCCAGCTTGATTTTTACTGAAATCACTCATCTGTAGTGCTGATAAGATCAAACTGATTAGTGCGCAGCGAAACGACTCAATGCAGAAGCCTAATCATTGCTTTAGGTTAGAACTGGGAAGGCGTCAAAAAGACGCTAATGCTTATCAATGAAAGGATTGCCAATAAAAATTAATAAAATTTATAACATTAGAGGCACCGACGTCATATTTGAAGTAGAATATCTCTGCTACGGATGCATCAAAAAGGACGGGGTCAATGCTAATCTAGTTTAATTCAATTTGCCTAACTTTAGATACTCCCATTGATTTTGCATTTAGTCCTCGTTTAAGCCACTTTCAATGGAGATGGCTTTTTACTCCAAACTTTTGAAGCAGTTTTCGGGTCCTAAAACTAAAGTCACGTGACTAACTAATTGCCACAAAATTTGGTACAAACATGCAACTCATTAATCTCAAACTGCTGTCCAAATTTCATGTAGCTAAACCTAACAGTTCTTGAGTTATAAGCAAAAGTCTGAAATCTCACACTTGTTAATTTAAAAATGGCCAAGTAAAATAAAAGGAACACTCCATGCGGGCATTGGTTGTTCCAATGATTTGAAAAGTTTAGGCAACAGGAAGAATTAGAACGTGTCAGCAAAGATAGATGTTAGCTTATTACAAAAAAAAAATCCACTGCACTCCTTTACAACATACAATAGGCACAACTTAGATCAAGTACATTGAAACTTATTCTGCAAATCCAACATGCATTACAAGCTACAACACACCACAACATCATGAACAAGCAATTAAGTGCAAAGCAAAATTAGCATATTTTTGAATATCAAGAGTTAATTATTTTGCAAATCAGTTATGCACCAGCAACCAGCCATAACTTTGGTCACACTACACAAAATACCATGGCCAGCATTACCTCCAACTTTTTGGCTAATTAGCGGGTGCCCCAATTTTCTTAAAACAATTTCTAAGCAGTAAAAATACATTTGTGTGCTTTTTTTTTGCACTGTTCTAGCAAGCTATTGAAGTATACTAAAAGTCATATTTTACCAATTTGTAGACTTTTTTAAAGCTATGTTAATCACATTGCTAAAAATTATTTGCTTCTGAACCAACAAATCGCTGATTCACTGACAAAAACCAGCTTAGTGCAAACACTGGCCGTTGGAATCTTGGTGTTGTGCAAAAGAAACAAACACATAACCCAGTCTGAGCTCACAAAAACTGGTTGTGAGCATGGAGTACATAGTGAATTTTTACAATGTAGCAGGTGAGTACAGATTGGACTGTGGACTATGCATTGAGTTTTTACAAAACCAACTAATTATGTCTATCTTGTCAGATTATATCTTTCGGCTTAAATGAATAATGCTTAACTTTTACCAAAACAAAATAAGAACTTAAGTTTTTGTCTACTCTGTATACCTGTTAGAATTGGTTAATGTTACATATTACCCATAGGAGAATGAATGAGAAAAAGTGGGAGTTCATTTACTCTGTTATATTTTTTCAATTAACATTAGGGTTTAGGTAAGATGTTTAGGTTAGGTTTTAATTTATTGCACCTAGCATAACCACAGTCTCTGCTATAACTGCTATACTGCAATATTATACAGTAAAATTTTAAGTCACATAGCTATTCTGTCACATGATCTTTCAAAAAGGGTGCTACTAAAACATACAAGAGCACATCAACATGAACTGAAAAAGCCACAAGAACTTAAAGGACACTAACCCTAGCGGTTCTGTATATTTTAGTAGCACCATTTCAAAACATTCATACAAAAAATATTTAAAACAATGAAGCTGTTGAATAATATTGATACAGTAAATGTATCTGCTTGAAACTGTCACTCAGTTACTAGTTTTACAAATAAGTGTTGGCAGTCAAAGTATTACTGCTTTTGAATGTTTGTTGCATAAAATTTCAAGAGTGATTAATCTTTAATCAGCTGGAGTTCTTAGAGCATTCAATTTTGCTTCAATCTCATCATATTCTTTTGAAGATCCACCAAGCTCACGGTTAGGCACTTCAACTCCAGATAACTTGCCAGACATTTCAATACCAATTTCACCCAAAACCTGGTTGATAATTGAATCTTGTTCTTCTTCATCACCACTTTCATCTAATATGCTATCCATTGTGTCATTAATCATTTCCTCACTCATTTCCATTTTAGAATTTTCAAGTTCAAACTGTCGCATAGTTTGAGCTAATTTTTGTGGGTTCATTTGCTTGTTCACATTGGCCATTGTCTTTGCTGTAGCACCCATAGCATTAGCCATTTTCATATTTGAGTGCATGGCTTTGGTCTGCACACCCACAGATGTGATGGTTGAACTAGCGGCATAAGATCTTGTTTTTTGCTTCCGTAAGTTAACCAACTGCTTTGCAAGAATGGCACAAGCTTGTTTATTGCCTTGTCTAGCAGCTTTTTTAATTTCCATTTGTAGCTTTTTTTCTTCTTGTTCAATTTTGGTTCTATCCCTTGACATTTCCCTGTTCGCTTTACGAAGTTGCCTATCTTGTTCTCGCATTTGTTGCTCAACCGTTTTCTTTTTTCCAAACATTTTAGCAAGAAAGTAGTTTATCAAAGATGTGATATATTTCACCTAAATATTTAAACTAAATAAGATAGGCTAGTTACCAATAGAACCGGCCAGTTGATCAAGCGGTAAAGTGTTCATCTCTGGAGCAGAAGGTCTGAGATTCAAATCTCGAGCCCGTCAAATCAGACATAAGTGTTGCCAATGGCTCACTACTGCTACGACATTTCTTTGAAAGAAGTTGCATTGTCTGGGCACAATGACGCAGAGATGGGCCCTCCAAATTTGTTAAACGATTTGGCATATTACAGCGAGTATAATGAAAGATTTGATTAGTTACCAATAGATCGTTAATATACTCCAGTGCAGTGGTTCCCAACCGCCGGTCCGTGGGCCTGTGCCAGTACGCGTAAATTTTTTGCCAGTGCCAGTCCACAGAATGTGATTTTTTCACACGTCATTCTAATGCTTTTATTGATCAAAAAACTCATTTTATGCTCAGCTGATTTGTAGTTAGTAAAACTGGCGTTTCTCCACTTCCTTATTACATTTTGTCAAAGATGTCAGCACATGTAACTGTATTCTTGGGAAAAAGAAAAACTGATTGATTTATGTACTACATTGCACTGCGGATATGAAAAAGACTCCTTGTCTCAATTCTGGAGATCTCTTGAAACGAAAATCCATCTTAAAGTTGTTGATGGTATTTTCAACCAGCTACTTGAGCACAAAAAATTTTTAGCTCTGACTTAATTCAAAACAAAGCAAAAAAATCGATTGGATGCTGAAGCTGCGCTGCGTCTTAAAAAAACTTCTTTGTTGCCTAGCTTGTATCTCATATTAGCATCAAAACAGCAACAAATTTCCCAATAACTTTGATTTTGTACTATACGCTCATAAATTGGCATGTTGAATTATTGTGTTTAAATGCATAACATATGCTGAAACAGTAGCATAGCCAGGGGAGAGGACTATTCAGTAGGTGCTAATCAAGCACTTATTAGGCTACCTCTCTCTAATCTCGATCTATTCCCCCCAGATTATCTTTCTCTATAGAATATAGACAAAATACATTAGTCCTTGTGAGTTTTATTGAACTGTAGAATTTTAACTATGATTTCCCAGCTTGTAAATAAGAGAACTGAATTTTAGTTTTACCATTAGTCACCTTCCATATAGCCTATTTATGCAACCACAGTTTAATTGCGTTTTTGCGCTGTTAATTTCTATGCTATATTTTAAAAGCATTCATTTTTATCCAAATAGGCCTAAAATCAAATTACGTTTGCAAAAAAATACAAAATTTTTGAGCCCTGGAGGCTGCTCCCCTATGCATGCAGACCCTCGAAACAGCTCCTCTATTGTGGATTTCTGGCTATGTGCCTCTGCCGAAATAGTGCATTATCATGCTATTTATTTTGTGGTGGTTAACAAATGCAGTAATAACTACACCGATAAGTTATATCTATCGCGATTTTGGTTGCTGGTCCATGTACATTCGTTTAATTTTTACCAGTCTGCCAATATAAAAACCACTGCTCTAGTGTATACGGGTTAAAGATAGTGGATTCGATAGCAGCAAAAACTATATGTGATATGATATTCTGTTTCAGAATACCACTGACCAAAAAGTTTTAAGCTAAGCAGATGCAAATAGACACAGTCTGCTACAAATCTCAGTTAGCAAAGCATTGAGTTCTTCCAATCTAATGTTCCGAGTTTGTACAGGGTGCCGGTAGCCTTGGAGAAGTTTGCTGGACAATGGCAATGACTTCCATTTCCAAATTCTGAAATGCACAAACCAGGACTTTTACTTGTATAGGCATTAGGGAAGGATGCTGAGGCTGTTAGGCATGATCATTTCTAAGTTTACAAGTACCAGCCATGTTTCCTTTTTTGCAAGACCTATTGGTGATGCAAAGTAAGCTTGAAACCAATACAACACAAAACCCCAAAATGAGTCAGTATGCACCTAATAGCAACATTAACTAGCTGATGAAAATCAGCTCAATCGGCTACGAAGTCGAAATCAAGCATTTTTGCCAGGGCTCTAACTGCACATGTTGTGGAGCTGGAGCCAGAAGCTACAAAAAATCTACAACCAACTGTTCAGATTTTCCTCGAACAAAAAAACTAGCAAATGCCCAGATAATTGATTAAAACCTAGAATTTTAACTTTATAGGTGATTCAGGCCGTTACTGTTATAGTAGAGAAGCTAAGTCGAAAATTGTTCACTTGCGGAATAAAGTGTGAAATTTGGCACAAACCTTACCCAGGGTGAGTATAACGATTTCCAAAGAGAAGCCAAAAAATTGGGCTTAGGTAACTTCCTCTAATGACCCTTAAGGGTATGATCTAGCTCCACCATGTGGTTAAAAAAAATTTTGTAATTGTAAACAAGCTTGTAGGACCAATGGATAATTTTATGACTTTATTTTGTTTTTGCAAGCTAGAATATTTTGGCATGCTATGAGATCACAGATGACATAAAAATGACGGCATTTTTACTAAAAATGTATGATGGAAAGCAAGATATTGCTGCAATTGGTGAAGTCTTTCATTAATATCAAACTCGATTAATTGTTTCAATTATTAGATAAACATCTTGCATAGATTAAATTCCATCTTGTGAGTATGATGTCATGTTAGTAAAAAATTCCCACAAAACAACAGCAATAAATTGCTAATTAAAAATGTTAATTTAATGATGAAAATTTGCATTCAGCATATTACTTCAAGATACAATTACTGCTTATAGCAGACAACATCATTTTACTTTGGAAAGATTCCGAAATCATAATCGGCCACTATCTGAATTCATAGTCATTTACGAATCAAGAAAATCAGGGGGTGGAAAAAATAAATGGGATTTTAGCCCATTTCTCTCTTCAATGTATTGCAAAAATACTGGACATTTGGACATGTTCTGACAATGATTTTCCGCTTCAGTGGTAAACTTCGCTTTGATCAAGAAAATATAAGTTTTATCTTGAACTTTTCGAGACTTTTTCGTTTGAAAATCAGCGATTTTTGCATTTTGGGAGAATTTTGGGTATTCTTCTTTTAATCAATCCAGCAAACAAAGTTCATACAAGGGAATGATTTGATTATAATTTTCTGATTCTGCAGTAAATTCCAATTCCATCAACACCAAAACTGCGAAATTTTACCCACAATTTTTTGAGATATCGTCATTTGAAAATAGTCCATTATTGATGATTTTTTTTTATACATTATGCAAACTTTGTGGACTTTAGATCTTATTTCAATGAAACTTATGATTAATTAAACAAGGTAATAGTACACGCTTTGATTAAGATTTTGTGATTCCACAAAATATTCCGCTTTGATCAACACTAAAACTGTGAAATTTTTCTTTGAACTTTTTGAGATATTGTCGTTTGCACAAAGCAATTTTTTTTGATGCTTTCATCATTTGTAAAACTTTGCAAGGTTTTAGAGTTTCTTATTTCAAAGGATCATGCAATCAAACTAGGGAACATGTGGCATGGTTGTAATTTTATTGCTTATGTGATAAATTTCAATCATCAGTAAACGATCGTAATTTTACTGTCATGTCTTTAGCTTTTTTTCATGCTGAGAGGTCATTGCCACTAATGACACTGTTAACACACTATCATTTAGTGTGTTAACAGTGTCATCTGTACTTACCGTATAGGCTATTCATAGGCCTACTTTGATACATTTACAGTTTTGGTTGGTCTGATTGTAGCCTACCTTTACCTATTCAATGAAACAGAAAAAAATCTTCTGGAAACGTTTCAAATTTGTAAAAAAGTAAAAGTCTAGCTTACTGGATCTTTCCAGCTCCTATTCTGTATTCCTAAATGAAGCTGTGATTATGGTAAATTCTCAACATCTCAAAGGCAATTATATAGGCCTACAAGATACCGGTAGTACTGGCACTGGTAGGCCTAGCCTACTGGGTAAACTCACCACAGAATTATAATAGGCCAACGCCTATCACTATCAGAGCAGAGTTCAGACACTGTACGCAAATATCGGTACCACTTAGCCTAGCTTTTTCTCTACTGGATCACCAGTAGCCTACCGGTAGCCTATTGTACAGCTGACACTGACAGTGTAGTAGATTACCACCAGGCCATTGAATAGTCTTGACACTGCCAACTGCCACACTACATAGTGACAGGGTGACCTCAGACCTGGTACTCCCCAGTCCCTACTGGATTCCCAGTACCAAAGTAGGTCTCTAGTTAAGTGAAAGTACCATACCGGTAACAAGTGTATAAAATAATACCGTACCTATTACGGTAACTAGCCTACCTGGAATCATTGTGCCTGGATATCTCAGATCTGCATTAGCTGCAAGATAAATGGTGTCAAGTCATTTGCAATTGTTAAGAGGTCTTACTCAAATGCTGTACCTACAACTCCTACTAGACACTACCACCACTAAAAGCAGGCTTGCTAAATCACGATCTATCACATGAAATGACGTCCTTACATTATGATTGATCTGTGTTGCCAACTCGAATTGTACAAAATCGGTACGTTGTGGTCCGTGCACCGTGCGGACCTTGCAGTTTTATCATTGTTTGTAATCTTTTCGGTCCTTTTGATCCTATTGATTCCTGTCCTCCTTTCAGTTCTTGCGTTTTTTTTTTTCTTTTGCGTCCTAGCAACCTTTTTGCTTCTTGTGCGATCCTTGTGAATGTGATTCTTGCTTGTGATCTTTGTTAGAGATGGTAACAGCGCAGCGTACGCGGCCGCGAGCTGTTGTTGGTGCACTGCACAGCGTGGCAACTAAAATCTGCTTCACGTAGCAGCGTCAGCGCAGCGTCGCGTGCTAGATTTTTTATATCGCTCTCGTCGCGTGTTTCTTTGTTTTAATGAATGACAAACTGTGATTAATGAAATTAATCTTGACAAACTGAAAGCTAAAGCGAATAAGTTGCTGCTTAGTACTGAACAATGGTCATCGGCTAATAAACTCACGATTAATTTATCAAAATGCAAAGCCATGATTATTGCTCCTAAATTTAGATCACCTTCATGTACTATTCCAATTTTAATTAATGACATTCCTATACCTATAGTCGACTTTTTCCGGATACCTTGGCGTAATACTGGATAATAAACTAACGTTTTCTGACCACATATCAAATGTAGCGAAAAAAGTATCTCGGTCAGTTGGCATCATTTCTAAATTAAGACATTATGCTCCGACCTCCATTTTACTTAAACTATACTATGCTATACTTCATCCTCACCTGTTGTATGGTATTACAACTTTATCAAAAGTTTACAAAAATATTCTCCAAGCTACTAGAAACAGAATATAATCTCAATATCTCATTGAATTTACTTATTGACAGGATATTAGACCTCAACGTGAGAACCACCATTTTCGAGACATTTCAGCCACCTTTTGGCGCATTCTTGCCTGACACTTTGCAATAAATTTTGAGTGTGAGTACTCCACATAATACTATTAATTTTTTGTTCCAACTCTTCAAAGTTTTGAGGCTGCGTGGAGTAAACTTTACTCTTAAGGAAACCCCGAAGAAAAAAATTGTATGGGGTTAAGACAGGTGAACAAATGGCCCATTTCAGAGGACCTCTACGTCTGATCCACCTACCAGGAAACAATTTATTTAAGTAATCTCCGACTTTCCTGGCGTAATGAGTTAGATCCAGTTTCCATAAATTTACGATGAACAGCATAAATTGTTTGTCGAGTAGGAGCCGAATTAATTCCAAATTCCCTGTTAAAGAGGTGCTGAGTTTGCCTTACTGATCAATATGCTTGCCAAACAGCAATTTTGCACCTCATTTCTTGGGTTAATTTCCTTGCCATTCTGTGGGTTGATGAAAAATGCAAACAATACCTGAATTTTACTACTTATCCACACTATGTTCTCTGAAGAAATGAATGCCCTTTGATAAGTACCTGAGAAGCAAACCAAAATTGTAAGTGTATACTTACTTTTGAGACACCCTGTTCAAATTTATCAACCTATAAATCATACTTGCAAAAACTTGTATCCCTACAAAATAAAGGTTTAAGATTAATTACTAATAATTTCACATTCCATCAACCCTTCGTAAGTGTGTCTTTGTTATATACAAGCAAAATAAAATACTTAAATTATCAGATATGTATACTTATGAAGTCGCAATATTCATGCATAAAGTTTGCAATAAGAAACTTCCAATTACTTTTTCGAAGTACTTCTGTAAAACGAATACAGTACACAAATTAAGAACTAGGCAAAATTTAGCTTGTAAGTTTGCTATTCCGCGATACAACACATCTCGACTGCAACGTTCTTTAAAATATGGCGGAATTAAGATCTGGAACTCAATTTCGCCTGAAACTAGATATAGTTCCTTTAAAGTTTTCAAGAAAAAGTACAAAGTTTACTTGCGCTTTATTAAAGATTACTTTCACGCAATAAGTTTTCCAAATTCACTCAATTAGTGTCCTTTTTTTTCTGGTACTACCATTCTTACACTTAAGTCAATATAGCCTGCCTTAGAATTTGTAACATGGTTTTTGCCTGTAACTCTGATAGTATATTTTTGCCGATTTTTTTTCTTTTTTTTTACTAGCTTTTCAACTGCAGTATTGGTCGTTTTTTTGCTTTTGCTTTTGCTCTTTTGTAGTTTCTTTTTTAAATGCTTACTGCTTTGCTTAGTAGTGCTCTGTTATTTGTATTTTATTGTGTTGTGGAAACCTTCTCTGTTAGGGTGACTGCTTGACTTGAAGGCCCTAAACCGGTAACTTCGCAGCATCCTTGTTGTCTTTTTGAATATTTTACGTGGTGTGTTTTAATGATTATTGATGTGAGCAACAAAAACAAAATAAATCGTTCGTTCGTTTACCCGGCCATTTTCCAACTAACGAGTGCAAAATTTTAGACTTTTGCTTATAACTCGAGAACGGTTTGGTCTAGCTACATGAAATTTTGACAGTGATTTGAGAATAATCAGTTGTATGGTTGTACGCAATTTCGAGGCAATTGGTCGCGTGACTTTGGTTTTAGAACCCGAAAACCGCCCCGCAAGTTTGCCGTAAAAAGCAGTCTCAGTCAAAAACGGCTTAAGTACGCCAAAAAATATTTCATATGGTTGTATGTCTTAAGATACCCTTTCATCCCAACCAACCCACTTTTGGCCGCGACGAGGTTTATTCCTTTTTTTTCCTTTTTTTCCTTTTTTTTCCTTTTATTTCCTTTTTTTTCCTTTTTTTTCTTCTTAAATTTTGTACGCTCTTCTTCTCCTAAACCACAAAATATCGAAATCTAATTTTTGTGTAAAGTTATTGAGCTGCAAACGCAATTTTTTCTCCTGAAATTTTTTGGGGCAACTCCAGCGGGAACCCCGCAAAATGGGGTCCCAAAAATCAATGTTTTGAACGGCTTAAGCTAGAGTGCTACTTTTTTTTGCTATCAGTAGATATTTAACAGACAAATATTTTGACATAGTTTGGGGGTGCCACCCCCCGGGGGACCCCCCAAATGGACCCCAAAAATCAATGTTTTGATCGACTCAACTGAGAGTGCCAGTGTTTTAGGATATCAGCAGATATTTACCAGAAAAATATTTTGGCATAGTTTGGGGGTGCCACCCCCTCGGGGACCTCCCCAAATGGACCCCCAAAAATTAATTTTTTGAAGGGCTCAACTTAAAGTGCCAGTGTTTTATGATATCAGCAGATATTTAACAGAAAAATATTCTGGCATAGTTTGAGGGTGCCACTCCCCCCTGGGGACCTCCCCAAATGGACCCCCAAAAGTTAATTTTTTGAATGGCTCAACTTAAAGTGCCAGTGTTTTATGATATCAGTAGATATTTAACAGACAAATATTTTGGCATAGTTTGGAAGTGCCATCCTCCCGAGGAACCCCCCAAATGGACCCCCAAAATCAATTTTTTGAACGGCTCAACTTTGGCTGCCAGTCTGCTATGATATCAGGAGATATTTGACTGACAAATATTTTCACTCTACTTTTCTGGAGGTTCCATAATCAGATATTTTCGAATAATTGCTGATTTTACGGTAGACAAAAAGTACTTTTGGGCGTCACAGCATTAATTAGTATTGCGTCGGTTGTTCACTAGGTTTGCTGGCAAACTCCCATCTAGTTTTTACAATTATTGCTGGTGATTGTCTCTTTATTATCTTATGTATAACTATAGGTGGGCACAGCTACGGTACCGCAAAAAATAAGCTCCGCAAACAGTTATTCCGCAAACAGCCATAAGGAAACAGCTTCAAGAATTTTGTTCGTATTAAGTTGCTATTTTATCCTATTGGCTGTGTTTCTAGCAATAAAAATTCGTTAGCGTTATCGTTATTCCGTTAATTCAAAATATTAGCTCCGCTAACGCTAATCCGATAACACAAATTTTTTGTTATCGGAAGGTAACGCTAATTCGCTAATCCGCTAATTTCATAACTTGTACGAATCATTGTGGCTCTCACTAACTCCATAAAAATTATCCCTAGTCAATTCCAAATTTCGACCAAAAATTGGCACTACAAAATGGCGAAAACTTTTTTTTTATTTCCTTTAGTCATCGCTTAAAATTGGCCAAAAAATGACATAACGAATCGATGGAAACTTTTCTTTCTTTATGGTCTTAACTTAAACTCGGCCGAAAAATACCTCAACGAAACGGCGAAGACCTTTTTTAAGGTTTGGTCTTCACCAAAAAAATTGCGTCATTTGCATACGGCTCTCGCTAAAAATTCGGCTCTGCAACCAAAAAGGTTTAAAACCGCAGTTTTAAACAGTACATAGCGGCAGGCGCGTAACCAGAATTCTTCTGGGGAGGAGGGGATTGAACCATAAGATTTTTTCATTCTAAAAATGCTTCAATTGGACAGTGTGCTAAACAGACTATGCTAGTAGGGCCTACAATTTAAGTGCATCAAAAACGTCCAGTTTTTCTGATTTTTCGGGAAAAATAGCAATGTTAAAGCTAATTTGGATCATAGTTTGCTCGTTTTTAGAGCCGTTTGGAAGAACTAAAGAGCAAGATTTGGAAACCAGTTAAAGAATTAAATTGCCCAGCACCTGCAAACCCCTCTTACTTAAAGGCGGTGAATCATCCAGCCAATTCCGGTGGTTTACAATAGCTAAAATTGAACTATAATTTTTGATACTTTTTGCTTTGATTTTGGAGCTGCGTTTGCAAAGATATTCAAAAAATACAGAAAGATGTCCCCCCGAAAAAAGTTTTTGGAAACTCTGAGTTTTGTTCTTCCCGCCAAAACCACAGTTCTCTAAACTATTAGGCCTACTGTAATCTTATTCAACTATTAGGCCTAACTATCTCTAAACTATTAGGCCTACCACAGTTCTCTAAACCATTAGGCCTACTGTGGTTTTGGCGGGAAGAACAAAACTCAGAGTTTCCAAAAACTTTTTTCGGGGGGACATCTTTTTGTATTTGTTGAATATCTTTGCAACCGCGGTCCCAAAATTAAAACAAAAAATATCAAAAATTATAGTTCAATTTTAGCTATTGTAAACCACTGGAATTGGCTGGATGATTCACCGCCTTTAAAGATCAAGTCTAAAACATTTTTGAACGCTTGCAGTTTTGGGGTAAATTTTCCAAGTCACTTGGCTCAGGGAAAGAGAGGTGGTTTATCTCCCTGCCTGGTTGCGCCACAAATTAGTGTGAAGGATGTATCCGGTAACAAGCAGTGGTGGGCAGTAACGAATTACTTAAGTAACGAATAACTGTAACGAATTACTTTTTTAATAATTTTTACTGTAATGACACTACTTTTTTAAAAACGTAATTTTTGTGGTAATTTTATTGGAGGTGTCAAAATTTTGGAGGTGTCAAAATTGCTAATTACATATTACTTTCTAAATGTTACATATAACAGACAAAGCGCATAAATCACAAAAAAGTTTTTGCAGTCGAAACAACGCGCTGTGTATCAGTTCGCTACGAGTTTGTGATGACGTCGCCGTTCTGGCACTATCGAGGTGTAACACTTGATTGGCTGCTTATATTAGATTTCCAACCAATCAAAGCAGTTTGAGTTTGAAAATGATGCATGGTCGTGCCATTGGCCACATACCTTTTAGCGTAGACCAGGGGTCGGCAACCTTTTGAACTAGTGGGCCACATTCAGTCTTAATAAGGTTTCATTGGGCCGCCACCACACAGAAAAAAGGTCTTCGACAGAAATTCAGGCTTTTTTTCGACCGAATTATGGCGAAGACTAAAAACAAAACAAAAAAGATCTTCGCCAAAAATTCAGGCCTTTTCTCGGCCGAATTGATGGCGAAGACCAAAAAATAAAAAAAGGTCTTCGCCGGGCCGAATTAATGGGGCGAAGACCAAAAAATAAGGTGAGAATCATTTCGGCGGTTTATTGCTGCATATATACCATTGAAAAAAGGTCGCGGACCGGATGACAATAAAAGGTCGCTGGCCGGGTAAAATGCCTTGGCGGGCGGCATCCGGCCCGCGGCCCGTAGGTTGCCGACTCCTAGCGTAGACGATGAATATGATAGATTGGTTTAAACGTAAACAGCACAAGCGCGATAGATTTAGAAAAATCACGGTCAAGTTTCACAGTTCGGCATAGTTATATTTTGTTGTTGGTTTGCTAAAGTGTAATACAAATAAATAGTACACTGGCAGTGGCGGGCAAATTACTGCGCAAAAGTAATGAAATTACTTAATTAAAATAACTTCAAAAAAGTAAGGAAATTACCGTAGTCGTTACTTCTCAGAACAAGTAATAAGTAATTTGTCGTTACAAATTACTTTGAATGAAACATTGAGCCGAAATGACAGTGTTCTGCGTCAACTTTTCAAATAAGGCTGTGTGAAAGAAAATACTGGATCTCGTTTATGATTCAAGCACCATTATGATACGCTATGCAATGATCAGATGATGACTTTCATTATGCTGCCTCTTCGACACGGTTCAGCGTTAAAGAATATTATTTTAATTATTTAACCCGAGTGAGTACAGAATTGTTTGAAAGCTAAGCAAATTTTGAACTTCGGATTATTTGTGTCCGCGGTTAAAGATTATTTCATAACTCTGGCTTTTGGTGCGCTTAAGCAAGTGCTCTAATATTGTATTTTATTGTAGTGCGAAACCTTCGCTGTTAGGGTGACTGCTCGACTTAAAGATCCTAAGCCGGTCACTTTGCAGCAACCTTGTTATCTTTTTCAATACTTTACATGGTGTGTTTATAACAATAAGTCAATTAAGATATTTTTTTTGACGTTTGCAGGCCAGAGTTTTAATATTTTAATTGTTTTGCGTTCTTCTGGCCTAAAGGCTACCAGCTCGGAAGCCTAGGGAAGAGCCACCAGAACGGCGACTACTTAAAACAAGCAATGCGAAAAATTGTCTTCCCACAGGAATCGAACCTGCAGCCTTTGGATTACCGGTCCACTGCTCTACCACTTGAGCTAGAGAAGACGCCTCCTCGCATGCTTAATTTTGGCTATTTAAAACAAGCAAGTTGCTGGGTTTAAATAGCCAAAATTAAAAATAGCCAAAATTAAGCATGCGAGGAGGCGTCTTCTCTAGCTCAAGTGGTAGAGCAGTGGACCGGTAATCCAAAGGCTGCAGGTTCGATTCCTGTGGGAAGACAATTTTTCGCATTGCTTGTTTTAAGTAGTCGCCGTTCTGGTGGCTCTTCCCTAGGCTTCCGAGCTGGTAGCCTTTAGGCCAGAAGCACGCAAAACGATTAAAAAAAAAATGGTGTGTTTAATTGATTATTGATGTGAGCAATAAAAACAAATAAAATCATTCATTCTTTCTTTAATTCCAACGTTATGAAGCAAAATCAAGCAATAAAAATTTAACAATTTTGGTTGATTCTGAATCTGAAGTAGGACAGCGATTACAACTCTCAGCAGTTGGTCTTGATCTCGAGTCTAGGCCTACTCGCATAATAGACACAAACTGATCCTTTTTTTGTGACAATCTTAATTATAATATCACGCTTTCGGTAATCCTCTCATCGTAATTTTTTTTAACTTCTTATTTTAATATAGATTACCAGTATTACTGTGACTTTTCGTTACTAATACTATTATTAAACTTTATTAAAAAGATGTCATAAAGACGTACTTTTAAGGTTCTAATCGCTTTCTACATAATTATCTATTTAAAAAGTTCAAGTTCGTTTACTTTTGCTACAAAATTCAGGTCATGTAAACAAACAATTAAAATAAGGAATTAATTCAATTAATGAGAAAAAGTTGACTGGTGGTATAAAACTTGAGAATTGCTTTGATTCGAAGATATAAACTCTTTACGTAATCAAAGCAACATCTTATCTTCTTTTTTTTCTGGTATTGTTTGAATTATATTGCACTAAATGTTTTCCAATTTTTTGTTGTACGTTAGTTGGCTAGTTGCTATGACAAGAATTTTAGTTAGTGCCGCGGGAATGGAACAATATATTGCTATTCAGTAACTAACTTAATCTTTTCGCACGAATTTAGAATGGTATACTTCGCGGTCATAGACAAATGCTAAATCGAAAGACTTTAGGAGCAGGCCTGCACAGGCCTGACGCCACGGGGGGGCATTCCTGGGCCGTGTCTCCTAAATCACTGCTTGTGCCCCCCAAACGAGAATTGTGCCCCCCCAAGCGAAGATTGTGCCCCAAAGAAATTAACCGGTTCGGTGCTACTGAAGTACAATTCGAGGCCTGAGACTCCCAAAATACTGCTTATCACACTAGAATTCGTGAGCAAGAACTGTTTTTTCGTAGATTTTGCGATAAAGACCGTTTGTTTTTGTGGCCTCACCCAAGAATTCTTAAAAATTCGCCTATATTTTGGGACGAAAACTTTTTTTTTGGTCATCACCACAGAATTCGTGAAGATTCGCACGTTTTTTGAAATGAAAACCAGAATTTGTAGAAATGCGCGTATTTTTTGGGACGAAGACTTTTTTTTTGGAATTCGTGGAAATTTGCGTTGAACACCTTTTTCGTTTGGTCCACAGCACTCTCGAATTCAAATAAATAAATTTTTTGTGCCCCCCAAAACTTATTTATGCCCTCCTCAGTCACGCTATCCTCCCGCCGAGCCTGGGCCTGCACAACTCGCTGCAGAACAAGGGCCATAACACCGCAGACCTACTTGTTGCGGAGGTGTGCTTTCGCTGTTGTAACTACCAGCGTTACCTCTTTACCTGCATGTTAAAACATCTAATTGTTGTATTTTGGCAGCAGTAGCTACAGTATTTCTGGTAGTAGTAGCACTTTTATTACTCGAAAGATAAAAAAATAGTTTTGTTCGGAGCTAAGATTGGTACCTACACGTACCTCATGCTTTAAGTCTCTTTTCATTAGCATCTAATTCAACGAGATTCAGATGTTAAGTTTCAAAATAACGTTTAAGTGTATATTCTTTGGGAACTGAAACCCCGTGTCGGCAAACTAAACACAGTACTTTTAAGTTAACAACAGCAAACAATTATTTGTTTCTCCATTTTGGGTTAATCACTCTGCCCTCTCTTAATGTTTCTTTTCGTATTTCCAGCAATTGTGGTGTCTACACAAGAAACACAACTTACTTCTTGCTGATAAATAAACGGAAAGTAAAAATGCTGGTCAAAAAGCACACACCGTAGATTCCAGTTTTACTCCCCTACACTCAATTGCATCAGCTATCACACCACAATACGACAAATACAGAGGTGGGCAAATCACTGCCCAAAAGTAATGAAATTGCTTTACAAAAATTACTTCAAAAAAGTAAGGAAATTACCGTAGACGTTACTTCTCAGAAAAAGTAATAAGTAATTTTTTGTTACGAATTCCAAATTACTTTGAATGAAGCATTCAGCCAAAATGACTGTAGTCTGCACATAGGCGTAGCCAGGATTTTTGATTGGGGGGGGGGGGGGGCCAAACCACAAATCACATGCAATGACGTCATCAGAAATTTTCAAAAAAGGAAATTTTTGTGGGGCAAAGATATCGTAGAATGGAAGATCTGAAGCCGTAGCCTGATGGCACTTAACCTGGATTTTGGTAAAGGGAGAGGGCAAAAACTAATAGTTGAAAAGTGCAAATGTCTAACTTAGGAGACGTGTGTGAGTAAGCTAGTGTACTCAAACGTTTCACAGACGGGGGTCTGGGGGCGGAGCCCCCAGCCGCCGGTGGCTATGGGGGTCTGGGGGCAAAGCCCCCAGTCGCCAGGCAATGTTTGTAAGTTTTTGGAAAAAAAAGCTATTTAAATCCCATTGGATCGCATTTCGCTCGAGTTCACAGCCATTTGAAAGAACTAGTTTTTTAACATTTCAAAGCTAATCAAAAAAATTTAATTGTTCAATCCTCCTTTTGCAATTAAATTCCAAAACGCGTTTATAATCTTGCATTACGGTGTAAAATTTTAATTGTAAATGATTTGGTCCATAGGGGGAAGTAAGGCACATTGCCTCTGCAATACTTTAGCAGTAAATAATAATCCACTTAAGGATTTTTCTTAGAGATTTTTGTTTAGTCATGAAGTTTACCAGTTATAGGAGTACATGTACGGCCAAAGGGCCCAGGTCCCCTCAATTGAAATTCAGTAATTGGTTCAATCAGCATTTTCCCTAGCTATTTTTTTAAAGTATTTTGTGCGTAAAAACTGGCGAGGTGAATCGTTATTGAAAAATAGTACAATAGATGGTTACGCTTACTAAACATGTTATTCCCGGGCCGGATTTACATTGCACGGGACCTCTGGCACTTAGGGGATTTTTGCAACACCTTCCTGCCAAATATAAATAAAGACCAAAAAAAGTCCTACTATCTGAGGGCAGGGCCCTGGCACTGAGCCATATGGCAAATACGGCGTTGGTTATTGCATTACGCTCATAAAAAGTTTAGGTGAGGGCCTAAGGTAGCAACTTTTAGGACAAAAACCCTTGATTTCACCCTGGTTATACGTTTAAATTGGTAGGAAAAAATTGAATTAAGGGGGTGCGTCGGGCCCCCTGGTCGTCAGTATTATTTATTGTTAATTACTGTTATACGCGGGTACTGTTGTACACAAAGATACTACAAGACACTGAAAATGAAGAAACAAGGCTTTTTTGACAAATTTTTACCATTGGTGGTATTTTGATTGAGGGGGCCCGGGTTCCCTCGGCCACACCCTGGCTACGCCAATGATTTTAAGACAAGATTGCTCCTTTAAGTTCTTTCATAAATAAAAAACATTTGAATCAAAATTAAAATAACTTATTTTCCAAAACGTGGACGACTTGAGTCAAGTCACGGAACAGTTTTTTGAAACGTCCAAGAATTGCATGATATTATTATGACGTGGACATGTGGTCGTCATTATTATTGCTTACTTTTGTACGCGTAAATCCTAAATTAAACAAACTGCAATTCCGGACAAGGACAACATACTGGCTATGCTCTGATTATATCTATCATTGGTAGTATTTCAATTGGGGAGTTTACATTACCGCCTGAGCTATAGCATTAAGTTCATAGTAACGTTAAATAAGGGCCTGGTGTTGAAACTTTTAGGACAAAACTCTTAGATTTTTGACAGGTTTTGCATATAAATTGTTAAAAATTTGAATTAAGAGGCCCCTGGCCCGGAAACCTTGGTCGTCAGTCAGGGGCCCTGGGGCTCTCTGGTTGTGAGTTAGGCGCCCCCTGGTCATCAGTTAGGGGCTCCGGGGCCCCCTGGTTGTTGGTTAGGCGCCCCGGGCCCCCTGGTCGTTAATTAGGGGCCCCGGGGCTCCCTGGTTGTTAGTTAGGAGCTCCGGGGCCCTCTGGTTGTTGGTTAGGGGACCCGGGCCCCCTGATCGTCAGGTAATGGTTACAGGACTCCCTGGTTTTCAGTTAAGGGATCCGGGGCCCCCTGGTACTTGGTTAGGGGCCACAGGGCCCCCTGGTCGTCAGTTAGGGGGGCTCCAGGGCGCCCTAGTTGTCGGCTAGGGGCCCCGAGGCCCCCTGGTTGTCGGTTAGGGGCCACAGGGCCCCCTGGTTGTTTATTCAGTTAATGGCCCCGAGGCCCCCTGTTTGTCAGTTAGGGGCCGGCCCCCTGGTTGTCAGTTAGGGGCCTGGGGCCCCCTGGTTGTCATTTAAGGGCCTCCTGGTTGTTGGTTAGGGGCCTCGGGGCTACTTGGTCGTTAGTTAGGGGCCCTGGGGCCCCCTAATCGTCAGTTATGGGCCCCCTGGTTTTCAGTTAGGGGTCCCGGCGCTCCCTAGTTGTCGGTTAGGGGCCCCAGGACCCCCTAGTTGTTATTAGGGGCGCCCTGGTTGTTAGTTAAGGGCCCCGGGATTCCCTTGTTGTCATTAATATTGTTGTTAATTACTATTATGTGCGTAATTACTCAAAAAACACTGCAACTCAACATCGCTAGGCTATGTTGTCATAATTTTTTATTGTTGGTGGTACTTTGATTGGGGGAGGGGGGGGCGGGCCCCTGGCCCCCTCTGGCTACGCCTATGAGTCTCTGTCAACTTTTGTAATAAGGCAGTACAAGAGAAAACGTTGGGTCTCGTCTATGATTCAATTAAGCACTATTATGATACGCATATGCAATGATCAGATGATTGACTTCATATGCTGCCTCTTCAACACGATTCAGCGTTAAAAAATATACTATTTTAATTATTTAACCCGAGTGAGTACTAAATTGCTTGAAAGCTAAGCAGGTTTTGAGAACTTCGAATTATTTGTTTCCGTGGTCAAAGACTATATCAGAGCTCTTCGGCTATTGTGGTTTTTGGTGCGCTAAAGCAAGGCCTTCAATACCATCGCTTTGAAGCAAAATCGAGCAATTTGACATAATTTAACTTTACAATTTAACAAATTTACCAATTTGATTCAGAATCTGAGATATTCTTTTCAACAGCAATTGCAGCATTACAGCACTTAGCAATTGCTCTTGATTTCGAGTCTAGGCCTAATCGCATTGTAGACACAAACGGATCCATGTTTTTGTGACAATCTTAATCATAATATCACGCTTTCGGATCTCCTCTCATCGTAATTTTTTTAAAACTTTTTATTTTAATAGTGATCACCAGTATTACTGCGACTTTTCGTTACTAATACTATTAACTTCGTAAAATTTATGAAAAAGATGTCAGAACAGTGGCGTCGCTAGGGGGCGGCCCGCCTCCGGTGTCACCATTTGGGGTGACACCATATCATGATGTGAAACCATATTGGCATTTAACCAGGATTTTGGTAAAGAGAGAGGGCGGAAATTAATAGTTAGAAAGTGCCAATATCTAACTTAGGAGACGTGTTGAGTAAGCTAGTGTACTCAAGCGTATCACAGACGGGGGTCTGGGGGCGGAGCCCCCAGCCGCCGGTGGCTATGGGTTTTGCCCCCAGTCGCTGGGCAATTTTTGTAAGTTTTTGGAAAGAAAAAGCTATTTTAATGCCATTGGATCACATTTCGCACGTGTTCACAGCTATTTGAAAGAACTAGTTTTTTAACATTTGAAAGTCAATCGAAAAAATTTAATTGTTCAATCCTTCTTTTACTTGCAATTGAAGTTCAAAACACCTTTAAAATCTTGCATTGTGGGGTAAAGTTTTAATTGTAAGTGATTTGGTCCATATAGGGGAAAGTAAGGCACATTGCTTCCTGCAATATTTTAGCAGTAAATAATAATCCATTCGTAAATTTTCCTTAGAGATTTTTGTTTTGTCATAAAATTAACCCGTTATACGAGTACATGAACGACCAGTGGGCCCATGCCCCCTCAACTGAAATTCAATAATTTGTTCAATCAGCATTTTCTACGGCTAATTTTTTTAAAGTATTTTGTGGGTAAAACTTGGCATGGTGGAGGTAAATCGTTATTGGAAAATGGTACAATTGATGATTACGCCTACTCAGGCGCGTAGCCAGAAATTCGCAATGGGGGGGCTGTGTTTGGGGGTGTGGGGGCGGAGCCCCCAGCCGCCGGAGGCCAATGGGGGTCTGGTGGCAAAGCCCCCAGCCGCCGGAGGCTGGGGGTTTGGGGGCAAAGCCCCCAGCCGCCGGAGGTACGGGGGTCTGGGGGCGGAGCCCCCAGCGCTCGAAAATTTGGCATTTTTTTTGCAAAAATAACTTAATTTTAGGGCTATTTTGATTAAAAAATAATGATTTTAAAACGTGGTTTAGAAATTGGCAGTGCAAACAAGATTAAACGGGTGGCATAAATGGGCTATTTAGGAGGTGGCTAATGGTAAAATGTTAGTTCTCTTGTTTAGATGCTGTCAAATTATAAAATCGAATAGTTCAATAAAACTCACACGGAGTAATCTATTTCGTATACAGTTTATAGAGAAAAATAAGTGGGGGGGGGGGGCTAATGAAAAGAGATTTAAGAGAAATGATTGGTAATTAACAAGTACTGAATAGCCTCCCCCCTATTCCTTAGTTTATAGTATATTTGTTGATGACACCTATGTTCAGCATTTTTACACTTGCGATCAAATTTGATTGCTTATTTCTTACCATTTTTCAAAGTTTTTATTTATTTGTTGGTTTTATTTTTGACAAATTAGCCCCCCCTGAACATATGTTTCAAAAGATGTTTTAAATCACTATTAATTTAATTTAAATTCAAAAGATGTTTTAAACCAGAGCATAAAACAGTCCCAAAAGTGCTAAAAATGCACGGTAGTGTTTTTCCTATTCTGCATTTTGGTCGACATGTCAATGGGGGGGGGGGGCTAAAGCCCCCCGCCCCCCTGGCTACGCTACTGGCTAAAAACGTGGTATTTTCTTTATTCTGCATTTTGGTCGGCAGTCTATTAGCCCCCCCCTTAATAAACTTTTCAAACTATGCTTCAAATCATTTTTTAGTCTAATCCAGTGCAAACACACAGTCTTAGAAATGTTAAAAACGTGATGTTTTTCTTATTCTGCATTTTGTTCGGCAGTTCATTAGCCCCCCCCTAAATAAACGTTTCAAAATAGTCTAATCCAGTGCAAACACACAGTCTAGGAAATGCTAAAAACCTGGTATTTTCCTTATTCTGCATTTTGGTCTGCAGTCCATTAGCCCCCCCCCCCCCCCAAATAAACGTTTCAAACTATGCTTTAAATCATTTTTTAGTCCAATCCAGCGCAAAAGAGAGTCTTAGGAGTGCTAAAAACGTGGTATTTTCCTTATTCTGCATTTTGGTCTGCAGTCCATTAGCCCCCCCCCCAAATAAACGTTTCAAACTATGCTTTAAATCATTTTTTAGTCCAGTCCAGTGCAAAAGAGAGTCTTAGAAGTGCTAAAAACGTGGTATTTTCCTTATTATGCATTTTGGTCGGCAGGCCAATGGGGGGGCTATAGCCCCCCCCGCCCCCCCCCCCCCCTGGCTACGCTACTGCGCTTACTAAACATGTTATTCCCGTTCCGGATTTACATTGCACGGGGCCCCTGGCATTTAGGGAGTTTTGGCAACATCTTCCCGCTTAATATAAGTGAAGACCAAAACAAGTCTTACTTTCTGAGCGTGAGGCCCTGGCACTGTGCCATATGGGAAATACAGCGTTGGTTATTGCATTACGTTCATAAAAAGTTTAGATGAGAACCTGAGGTAGCAACTTTTACAACAAAAACCCTTGATTTCACCCTGATTTTACGTTTAAATTGGTTGGAAAAATTGAATTAAGGGGATGCGCCGGGCCCTCTGGTCGTCGATATTATTTATTGCTAATTACTGTTGTACGCGTGTACTGTTGTACGCAAAGATGTTAAAAGAAACTGAAAATGAAGAAACAAGGCTTTTTTGTCAAACTTTTGTCATTGGTGACGTTTCGATTGTAAGGGCCCGGGCGTCCTGGGCCATCCCTCTGGCTACTCCTATGATTTTGAAATAAGATCGCGTCCTTAAGTTCTTTCATAAAAATAAATAAAACAAAACATTTGAATCAAAATTAAAATAAATTTTTTTCCAAAACGTGGAGGACGCAAGTCAAGTCACTTGACAGTTTTTTGAAACCTCAAGAATTGCATGATATTATTATGACGTGGATACGTGGTCGTCATTATTGGTAGGACCAACGCTCGCGTCGCCTGTTCTTTTGTTTTTACTCGGCCGTTTTCCAACTAATGAGTGCGAAATTTTAGACTTTTGCTGATAACTCGAGAACGGTTTGGTCTAGCTACATGAAATTTTGACAGCAGTTTGAGATTAATGAGTTGTATGGTTGTACACAATTTCGAGGCAATAAGTCACGTGACTTCGGTTTTAGGACCCGAAAACCGCCCCGCAAGTTTGCCGTAAAAAGCCGCCTCAATCAAAAACGGCCTAAGTACGGCAAAAAATATTTTATAAGGTTATATGTTTTAAGATACCCTTTCATCCCAACCAACCCACTTTTGGCCGCAATGAGGTTTATTCCTTTTTTTTTTCCTTTATTTTCTTCCTAAATCTTGTACGGTCTTCTTCTCCTAAACCACAAAACATCGAAATTTAGTTTTTGTGTAAAGTTGTTGAGCTGCAAACGCAATT
This sequence comes from Trididemnum nubilum, assembly GCA_963965965.1. NCBI lineage: Eukaryota > Metazoa > Chordata > Ascidiacea > Aplousobranchia > Didemnidae > Trididemnum > Trididemnum nubilum. The sequence continues at coordinate 25,763,890 of OZ014489.1, read as the reverse complement.
TTTTCTTCCGAAGTTTTTTGGGGCAACTCCCTCGGGAACCCCCCAAAAAAAATCAATTCTTTTAACGGCTTAGGCTAGGACAGAGTTGTAAACGGGCCGGCAAGTTCAGGCCCGAACCCAGCCCGAACTCGAAACTATAAGCCCGAACCCGGCCCGAACCCCAAAATTAATTTGAAGCCCAAATCATGCCCGAAAAACCCGAAAGTTGAGTTAGGTCTAAAAAATTTAGCAATATTGCCAAGTTATTTTGATTATTTTTTTGGACACTTAAGAAAAAAGTACGTCTCAGGCCCGAATTAAGCCCGAAATTTTTGTCAACTTTAGGTCCGAACCCGAACCCGACCCTAAAAGCCCGGCCCGGCTTACAACTCTAAGCTAGGGTGCTAGTTTTTTATGACATCAGTAGATATTTAACCGACGAATTTTTTGACATAGTTTGGGGGTGCCACCTCCCTGGGAACCCCCCAAAAATCAATTTTTTGAACGGCTCAACTTAGGGTGCCAGTTTGTTTTGATATCAGCAAACATTTAACAGACGAATATTTTGACATAGTTTGGCAGTGCCACCCCTCAGAGACCCCCCAAAAATCGATTTTTTGAACGGCTCAACTTAGAGTGCCAGTTTGTTTTGATATCAGCAGAGATTTAACAGACATATACTTTGACATAGTTTGGGGGTGCCATCCTCCCGGGGATCCCCTCAAATGGATCCCCCCAAAATAAATTTTTTGAATGGCTCAACTTAGGGTGCCAGTCTGTTTTGATATCAGTAGATTGTTAACAGACAAATATTTTGACATAGTTTGTGGGTGCCACCCCCCCCCCCGGAACCCCCCCAAATGGACCCCCAAAAATCAATTTTTTGAATGGCTCAAGCTAAGGTGCCAGTGTTTTATGATATCAGCAGATATTTAATAGACAAATATTTTGAGATAGTTTGGGGGTGCCACTCCCCTGGCGACCCCCCAAATGGACCCCTCAAAAATCAATTATTTTGAATGGCTCATTTTAGGGTGCCAGTCTGTTTTGATATCAGCAAATGTTTAACAGAAAATTATTTTGGCATAGTTTGGGGGTGCCACCCCCCCAGGGACCCCCTAAATGAACCCCTGAAATATCAATTTTTTGAACGGCTCAACTTAGGGTGCCAGTGTTTTATGATATCAGCAGAGATTTAACAGACAAATATTTTGGCGTAGTTTGGGGGTGCCACCCCCCGGGGACCCCCGAATTGGACGCCCAAAAATCAATTTTTTGAATGGCTCAACTTTACCGTGCCAGTGTTTTATGATATCAGGAGATGTTTAACTGACAAATATTTTGACTCTACTTTTCTGGAGGTTCCATAATCAGATCTTTTTGAATAATGACTGCTGATTTAACGGTAGACAAAATGTACTTTTGAGCGTTACAGCATTAGCTACGCGTTGGTCGTTCGCTGGGTTTGCTGGAAAACTCCCATGTAGTTTTAATTGTATTAAGTGATTTGGTCCAGGTAGGGGAAGTAAGGTGCATTGTCTCTGGCTACATTTTAGCAGTAAATAACAATCCACTCGAAGATTTTCCTTAGAGAATTGCTTTGTCATGAAAATAACCAGTTATAGGAGTACATGTTCGCTAGAAGGCCCAGACCCCCTCAATTGAAGTTCAATGATTCGTTCAATCAGCATTTTCCATGGCTATTTTTTAAAAGTATTTTGTGCGTAAAAACCGGCGAGGTTGGAGGTGAAATACTGAATTGTTTTTGAAAAATGGTACAATAGATGGTTACGTCTGCTAACCATGTTATTGCCGGGCCAGATTTACATCGCGCTAAGCCCCTGGCACTTTGGAAATTTTTGCAACGTCTTTTTGCCAAATGTAGTTGAAGACCAAAAAAAGATCTTACGATTTCAGATCGGGGCCCCTAGCTGGCACTGCGTCATATTATGGTAAATCCGGCCCTAATTAATGCATTACGTTCACAAAAAGGCTAGATGTGGGCCTGATATAGCAACTTTTAGGACAAAAACTCTCCATTTTCTCCGGGTTATCCGTTTAAATTGGCTGGCAAAAATTGAATTGAGGGGTCCCGGCGCCCTAAATCTTCAATTTTGCTAATTAGTTATCCTGTCGTCAGCGAAAAATGCTCAAAAGAAACTGAAACTGAAGAAACAATAGGCTTTTTTGTCACATTTTTGTCATTGGTGAAACTTCAATTGGGAGGGTCCCTGCCCCCCCTACCCTTGCCTACGCCTATGCTCCGAGTGAGGAAAACAAAAAAGGTGTTTGCAAATTTTCCGCGAGGTTTCTGGCGTTTTATAACGAAATTTCAACTGTTCAAAAAATAGTGCTGTCCTCGAGCCGAGGACAGGGCAATTTTCGAGGACTTGAGGCTTCGAGGCCAAGGCCAAGGACTTCAAAATGTGGCCTCGAGGACGTCCTCGAGGCCAAGGACGTCCTTGAGGACTCCACCTCTGGTTCTTAATCTATGAGTAGTTACTGGTACCGCAATAGCTGAAAGGGGTAATTTGTGATTTTGAAAAGGATAATCTGTAATGCAATATTAAAAAAAAAAAGAATTTCTTTGGCATACCGTATGTTATCATGCGTGGCTAGTTTTAAAAGTTTCATTTTGTTTCACTTTTACCATAGTCATAATTCAATACCTAGGGTCTCTTATAAATTCTCGTGTTTCATAAAATATTGAACTGTGATAGTGAAGTCCATTTAGTAATGGGCGTGAAGTGCTGGGTGAGCATATCGGTATGTTTCTTGGTTCCAGTAGTAGCGCTAATTCAATGCCAAAAAGCAATTAAAAAATCTCCAACGAAAGGAAGCTACCAAAAAGCTTTTGGGAACTTTCAAACTTTAGTTTTACAAAAAGTGTGATTAAAAAGCCATGGTGTGTGACTAATTTTAATTGTGGTTTATTGAAGTTCTAACTCAGGAAAGTATCAGTATGATTTCAAGCACATTGAAGCGAAATTTTGAGTCTCGCTATGCAGCATGGCGAATTAATAGGAAAAGCAGTTGAATCTATGGTTGAATACTCTGTAATTTGGGCTAAAATCTGAGCATTTGGTAGAGTTTGAAAAATCAGTACAGCACCTTGATTCTGGGGGAGTGCAAGCAAAACAAAGCAGAAGGTCATTGGAGGTGTCCATTCACAATGCTCAGGCAAAAAAGCAGTATCAATCTTCCCATTAATTGAATTGGCAATAAAAAAAGCCTTATTTATTTTCGACTTGTGTTCATTTTCCATTGCAAGCTGTTCAGTGTTGTATAGTTAGCCATTTTTTCTCAGAAGTGGTTATACTAATTAGTATTCTGTACATCGAAATATTTTTAGGGGTAATGTAACACCTAAAAATAAGGTTGAGAACCACTGGCATATATACCGTATTTAATCTTTTTTCTGTTTTGTAACAAAAGTGGCTATTTGCATTTTTAAAGAAGTATTGGGTACTTAGTGTCTCGAGCATCGGTTTGGTTTTTAATATGAAAAAGCTGCTGCACCAGTCGTTAGGATCTATCATTTTTTCTCATTGATTCGATTTAAATAGCCAACTGTACGGCAGTTTGATACATTCAAAGCATTGCTCTTATGGTGTACCGGTAGTAGTTATCGTCTGCCAAGTCTCACAATCGAGTTAGATTCGCGCTGAACGCGTCTCTGTGAATCTTGCGATTAGGTTAATTCGCACTGCATTCTGTTATTTTTTTTTTTGAAAACCTTGCATTAGAGTTGGGGTTCAGGCAGCAACGCCAGCTTGAGAGATAGCAAGTCGAAGTGCAAGAGATAGCAGATCAAAGTGCGAAAAGAAACAACAGGTTAGGGATGTTCATTTCAAAATATCGAATCCTAAGAAATCAAGTCCTATTGGGAACTGGTTTCGTTTTATGATTCGGTTTAGTTGTGAAAAACTGCAAGTTTGGTCTTCACCTTAATTTGGGAGGAAAATGTAAGTCTGAGTGAAGACCTTTTTTTTGGTCTTTACCTTAATCTGGGAAAAAAAATGTCCTAATTGTGATTGCGAGTGAAGAACTTTTTTTTGGTCTTCACCTTAATTTGGAAAGAAAAACAAAATAGTACCGGTACTGCCAGTATGCATTCCATGTTCTGGCCACGCCGAAGTTACGCCAAGCAGACTCATTGCCACGCCAAGCGACTTTTTTTCATTTTTGAACCTTGCAAACTTTACGCCAACTTAAAAAATCACACATCGTCGCCAAGTGGAAAGGGAGTCCCGCACATTTCGCAATCAGCTGCCGTCTGCGCAGGCGTGTAACAGTGTTCGGAATTTCTCGCTCAGCTTTTGGTGCCTTCCATTTACCGCGTTTCAGTACTGCATTAAATTTTTTTGAAATAATGCTAATACTTTATTGAGAGTTGACTCGGATGGCTTCTTTGGTCCTAGGCAAGTGATGCTTTTTGGTGAACTGTAAAGACTGCAGTGCAGGCGTGTAGCCAGAAATCTGCAATGGGGGGTTGCTACGGGGTTTTGGGGGCTGGGCCCCCAACTCTCAAAAAATTTTTATTTTGTTGACAAACATAACTTAATTTTAGGCCTATTTTGATAAAAATTAATGCTATTAAGACGTGGAATAGAAATTAGCAGTGCAAAAACATAATTATACTAGTTGCATAAATGGGCTATATTTTATAGAGAACGATATAATTAGGAGGATTAATGGAAGTTTGAGAGAAGTGATTGGTAATTAACCAATACTTAAATTGTAGGGGGGACGCGTCCCCGATCAAGAGTCAGCGTTCCCCCATCGAGATTTAGCATACCCCACTCAAGATTTCAGCGCTGGATGAACAGACAAAAAGAGTGCCAGTTAGCACGAATAAATCATATCAATTCAGGCCGAATATAGTGCCAAATTGTGGTGAAGACCTTTTTTTTTAATTTTTATTTTTGGTTCTTCATCTTATTTTGGGGGAAAAATCAGATGTGCTAAAAACGTAGCATTTTCCCTATTCTGCATTTTGGTCGGCAGGCCAATGGGGGACTAGAGTCCCCCCTCGCCCCCTCTGGCAACCCTGCTGCTGCTCAATGTTTTGCTTTCTTCGATAGCTTTTTTATAACCATTGGGTTCGAGACCGAGACGGCATCTGCCAAGACCGAGAGTAAGACCTCAAACATTTTCTCTAGAGACCGAGGCCGACTTCTAGACCTCCAGCCTTACTTTGAAATCTTATCCTCAAAAACTGCAAAAGTTGTTTTGTGCGAAAATGCGGTTTTCGATATTCGAGCAGTGCTTGCAGATAAGCTTAATTTGTGCCCAACTTTTCGTTAACAAATTGTTACGATTCCGAAAGAAAGAAATGCCTTATTATACATTAGTAATTCACCTTAACGTTTCGCACATTTTGAGAACGTGACGACTTGGCCATGATTTTTTTTCCTTCTGAAGTTCCTCATATTAAATGCACGAACTTGTTGCAAACTTTGTATTTATGGCCACCCCCCACTGCTTTGTTGCAGACGTGGCATTCCATAAATAATAAAAAACTAAAAAACATAGTGGGCACAAGTCCGTTAATCGTTAATCCGTTTATAGCGAAGTTAACGTTTTCATTAACTCGTTAATTCGTCAAAAAGGTTTTTTGAGACTAAATTAACTTCCGTTAAGTTCTGTTAACTTCCGTTAAGGTTTTTATCGTTATAATATCTTGTACCATTCATTCATCGTAGCGGTACAAACCAGTTTGTCCTGGTACCACTTCCACTTGTTGCGTATTAGCATGAGTTTTATAGAAGAAAGCAAAGAAAAGAGCTCTTTTTTGTGGCAAATAACAAGCTGCAGCCTCATAGGTCTATTAATTATCGCTGTTCACTATTTCCAAAGATTTTATGATCGCAGCTTCGTTAGTGCGTTTGAACTTATTTTTGTCTTGAAATTAAATTAACTGTAATATGTAACTTCCAAAACACAAAAGGACCACCATAGCAATAAATATTTCCTTGCAATCAGCTCAACAGCGTCAATACGTATTCTAGAAGCGAGTGAATAAAAAGAAATTTAAATTACTCTCAAAATGTTAACGAATTAACGGACTTTATTAATTTCCGCTAATTAAAGCTGAAAATAACGGATTAACGTTAACGGAGGTGTGAAGTTTGTTAACGGACTAGTGGTTAACGAAGCAAACGTTTTGGATTAGCTTGCCCACCTATGATAGAAAATGATAGCGTGACCGAACAACTTATCAGTGCCAGTATAATGATGTTGAAGTGTATTAAACTTGCAGTAATAAAACAAACTGATCTGATGAGCCTCAATACGTTGTGGCCTTCATATCTGAATCAAGGTATTATTTTTTCATACGTTTTCACAGTTTCAACTTTCAACTTCTGCTATAAGCTACTAGTCCAATTATAAATTATTTCGTTAGTTTGTAGTTATCATCAAAAAATATTTCTCCACGTATACTCAATGGTTATTCACCAAAACAAGCGTTTTTGTGGGATTAGGAAAACAAGCCCGGCACCACGTGGGGCATTTCGGGGCCGTGCCCCTCCAAGCTAGAAATTTCCCCCACCAAGCGAGAAATGTGTTCCCCCGAGCGAGGATTGTGCCCCAAAAGAAAGTTACTGGCCCGGTGCCACTGAGTGCATTTCGGGGCCTGTACCCCCCAAAATGCGGGATCACGTCTTTTCGAGGCGACCATTTTGGCGCCACCTATTTCGTGCCGGTCCTTTTCGGTACAGACCGTTACGACGCCAATTCGGTGCTCTTTGACAGTTCACTTATTTAGGGTTAGGGTTAGTCAAAGACCACCGAATTGGCGCAGGAAAGGTCTGCGCCAAAAAGTCGTGGAGCCCTATTGTTTGTGCTCCCCCAAGCCTGATTAAAGTCTCGTTTCTGGACGAAAAACACGAGTAAACGACAAGACGAAGCCTAAGATTTCGCGCTGAAGACCTTTTTTTTATTTTCGGTCTTCACTCCTAAATTTGCGGGCAAGAACCGAGATCCGCACCATAAAATTCCATCGCGCCCCGCCTGGCTATGAAGGCCCTCCTCCGAGCAAGAATTGAGCCCCGAAAGGAGGCAAACGACCCGTATTTTTTGCCCCCCCCCCCCCCCCCCCCCCTTAGTCACGCTACTCTGACTCCTGGCCTGTAGAAAAGCCTGGTTTTTTTACTCGCAACAAAAAAAAAGTCACGAAAAATTTGAAACTATCCTCGCCAAGTTTCAGCTTTCGATGTCCTATCGTTTTCGAAATACTACAGTACAAAGGAGAAAAATTCCCCCTAGTTCAGCAATCAGCATGTTGCCAAAGTGCCGACACTGTGATAAAAATTATCGACTAAGTTAGTTACTTTGATTTTTAGAAGCTTCTAATTAGCAATAGTGACCGATATTCTGGCATTAACACTGATATCACAACACTTTTGAAGTAATCGTAATTACACTTTATTCACCAAGTTGCCTAGGCCACAAGAGACAGCAAAGGGACCTTTATGGTCATCGAGTCACGCTAACACCTGCTCATCTGTCTACCACGCACGGCGGAGGCTTCATACTGTCCCTTTTATTGCTGAACGTCATGCAGGGAAGCTGTTAACACCAATGTTTATAGTCTTTGGTTTGATCCGACGGGGAATCAAACGCTGACACCTGCTCATCTGTCTACCACACACCGTGGAGGCTTCATACTGTCCCTTTTATTGCTGAACGTCAAGCAGGGAAGCTGTTAACACCAATGTTTATAGTCTTTGGTTTGATCCGACCGGGAATCGAACCCGTGTTTACCATTTCAGCAGTAGATGCTCTATCCACTCGACCACTGACCACTGAAGTAGTGAAATAGCTATTTTTAATATTGAAATAGCTATTTTAAATACACTTTTGAAGTAGTGAAATTGCTGATGTCCATTGTATCATCACAGGGATGCAAACAATTGAGCAAAGAAGTATCTACTTAATGTTGTTATTGATGCCACACTTAGGCTAAGCGGTAATTATTCTCCATTTTGCTTGATAAATTATTCTCTATTTTGTGTCTAATGTGACGAGTTAGCGGAAGCATTGCCGACACTAAACCCGAACTGGGCTGGAGACCCAAAACTCGTCTCAAGTTTAGGCCTGAACCCGATCCGGAAAACCCAGCCCGATTCACAACTCTGCGTCATGGTGATCCGCATGTTGGACTAAAGACTTGCAATATCTTTGTTCTCTGCGCTCGAGTGGAAGGCATTGCTCGATCTTGATTGTGGGCCATATAAGCTATTGCTTATACCGGTATGATATTTTTTCATTCAAAATTAGCTTAAACTTTTAGCGGTTACCCCCACTCAGTGGCGGATTTAGGGGGGGGGGGATGGGGGGGATGCATCCCCCCCACCAGCCTAAAAGTAACGGTTTTGGCCGAAAAATCAGCCTCTATTTCGAATAATTCGGCTCCAGTTAGGGATGCATCCCCTCCCACCAACCTAAACCTAACGAACCCGGCAGAAAAATCACTCTCAATTTTGGTGAAGACCTTTTTTTTTTTTTTTTTTTTTTTTTTTTTGGAGACCACCTAATTTTGGGCGAAAAAAAGAATTTCCGATTTCGGCCGAAAAATCACTCTCAATTTCGGTGAAGACATCCGAATTTTTGAGGTTTTGTGCTTAAAATCCCCCCCCCACCAAAATTTTCTAGATCCGCCACTGCCCCCACTTAGGGTTGCCAAATCGGTAGAAACGTTTTCAAGGACAGTTTGATGTCTGAACTCTCTTACTCTTAAAATTTATAAAATCAATAATTTAAGCGTACTTTATGAAAAAGAGGATTGAGCATTTTATTGATAAGCTACTAGTACTACTGTGGCCAGATAAGAAATCATAGCTTGCAACAATTAATTATCAACCATAGCAGACCGAAGTTTTTAATAACTCTTATCAAGAACATAATGTACAATTATTGTGCATGCAAGAAAAATAAAACTAAAGGTGTAATGCTTTGTATTTGCGTAGTTTGTTTAAAAGAAGTATTACAAATCATTAAATGTGAAGTCTATCCATAAATCGCACAATTACCAAATATTGCTTCGATGCTCGAACTGCATATGACGTTGTGTCCCTGAGAAAGACTATGTTTCAATCAGGGCCGAATTGCCTACTCGTTTAGATTGACAAAGATTATAATACAGTCCCCAAAGTGTCGTGTTTATGATTGCATAATAAGCCTATACAGGGTGCCTGATTCACACGTCCAATAAAACACAATACAGGGTGGGCCATAAGTTTCCATACATAGGAGAAATAAACATTCGTATATATTTGACAAATTTTATTAACATAATGTGCTCTGTATGACTACCATTGTTTTGAATCCACATATTAAAACGTGTTTCCCAGTGTTGATGCATTATCTAAATACAAATTTGTCAAATATACAAATGTTTATTTTTCCTATGTATGGAAGCTTATGGCCCACCCTGTATTACACACGCATAGTAGAAACGGATAGAGCAGAGATTGCCAGCACGAAATGTAAACGGTGGGATGTGGGTAAGTGGTGCAAGCAGGGGTGCCGATCTTTGCTGAGCATTAGGGGGGATAATTCGCAGTTTTACCCTAGTTTTCAACATAGGGGGGATGAACCTCGATCACGATTTTGTTCAGGTGAGCAAATTAAGTAAAGATAAAAAAAGGTCTTCACCAAAAATGGAACACTTTTTTTCCCCGAATTCAAGTGGACACCTACGCTCAGATGCACACCAGCGCCAAATTATTCGGGGGAATGCAGATGTAGACCATACTCAAACTATTGGGGATACAGTCAAATTATTGGGGGATATATCCCCCCCCCCCCCCCCCGGGTTTCGGCCCCCCTGGGTGCAAGGCAAGGAGGGAGGAATGTTGGCCTTCTTGATTTTGATTGCACATTTGCACACATACTTACTACAAAGCATAGGCCTAGAAGCTCAGTGGAAGAAAAGTTTGATTTTTCGGCTTATGTTTTGATTTTTTGTCGGCAGCGTGGCCAGTAGAGTAAAGGCGTCGTTTTTACAACAACCCTGATCGCAAGATCTTAGTTCAACCCGCACCCTGGCCACGTTGTTGCATTCTTGGATAAGGCATTTTACGATTATTACCTTTGCATGGTGGCTTTGATGAATAAGCAGCAAATTCAGTGGAATTCGAAAAAATTCACAGGTACATTGGGAACTCCTAAGTAGGTTCAGATTTGTCCAAGCACGAAGTACAGTTACTGCAATTAAAAGCGTACGGATCGTACAATAGTTAGCGTCTAACGCTGTCCAGTGACACTGTGACAGGAAGATAAATAATAACACCAACGTTTTTGCTCTGCGCCCTCTTTTTTACTCTCAACGTTTTTGGTGTAACCATTGTCAGCTGAATTTTACCATTGTTTCCTGAAATTATTACACCATAGACTCATTATTAGGAGTCTATTGTTACACACAATGTAGATGCAATTAGCATTCAATATAAATTTCCCAAGTAGGGCTACCTTGTTAATTGAATATTTGGCTGTTTTGATTTTTAGGTTCATTGCCTAATTTATAAAAACCAACAAGATTGGTTTGACTGTGTTACTTTGTAGGTTCAAGGACTTTAAGGACGCCAGACAATTTTCAAGGACATTTGTCCATTTTTCAAGGATCAAGGACACAACGAGATTTTAAGGCAAATTCAAGGACGATTCTTGAGATTCAAGGACGTTTGGCAACTCTACCCCCATTCCCTCCACTTTTTATTCGATCCATAAGCTGAGTCAAAATTTTGATTCCTCCCGGGAATTTACCTACACGTTGAAAATGGATCCGCCAACCATCACTGTGGCAACTGAAGAACAGAAGTATTTGCTACTGGAACCACAGGCGTAGCCAGGGGGGGGGGGGGGGCAGGGGGCCTGGTGATTGAAATGCCACCAATGATAAAAAGGTGACAAAAACCGTATTGTTTCTTCAGTTTTAGTTTCTTTTTGCACCTTCGCGTACAACAGCACACTAGTACATCAGTAAGTATCAATAATATTGACGACAAGGGGGCCCGGGTCCCCTCAATTCAATTTTTGCCAACCAGTTTAAATGCATCACACGGGTGAAATTAAAGGTTTTGGCGCTAAAAGTTGCTACCTTAGGCCATCTTGCAACATTTTCATGAACGTAATATAACAACCAAAGACGGATTTACCATATGACCAGTGGTGGGCAGTAACTAGTTACAATTGTAACTAGTTACTTTTTTAGTAACTGTAACTTCGTTACTTTTTTCAGATGTAACGATATTTGTTACTAGTTACCAGTTTAGAGCCCTAAAAAAAGTTACAGTTGCTTTTTGTACTACTTGCTTTGAAGCAAATTACAGATTTTTTATGAATTTCATTTAAAATAATTGTTGCACTGGCAACACAGGACGCACAGTCGCATGTCTGATCAACCATAACCTTTTATCCATATTTTCTTCACTGTGTTTACTGGACTATACAATCATGTGGTTGCTGGCTAAAGTGAAAGCAGTGATAGTTTTCTAGCTTCGCTTTCTGGTGATTGAAACCGTTTGGAGATTCAGTGCTGAGTAGGCCTACTGCACAGCTGTACACTTTAACATGTTAACCTTTTTAAAAGGCAGTTACCGTAACTGATTTCTGTTTTCAAAAATTTTGTAGCTATTAGTGCATATTTTTAGATCTAGCTAGTCCTTTTTTCTTCGCATTCTTACACAAATGCGACTTTGAAAGTTGATGCATGAAATTTAACGCTTTGACAAAACTAAATTTTGTGACAAAGAAACATCTTTGGTTTGGTCTTAATATACTTTTGAGAAAAACAGACGTAATCTGGCGAGTGCCGGCAGGCCTGTTTAAGTCCAAATTTTTAATCACTAAAAGTAACTGTAACTTGTAACTGTAACTAGTTACTTTTTCAAATTTGTAACTGTAACTTAGTAACTTTTTTGCCTAGTAACTGTAACTTGTAACTAGTTACTTTTAAAAAGTAACTTGCCCACCACTGAATATGACACAGTGCAAGGGGCCTCGCGCTCAGATGGTAAGACTTTTTTTGGTCTTCACCTGTATTTGGCAAGAAGATGTTGCAAAATTCCTATAGTGCCGGGGGCCCCGCGCAATGTAAATCTGGCCCGGTCAATAACATTGTTAGTATGCGTATAGAATAGAATATAGAAAACCGTTTATTTGCGATACAAACACATCCAAAACGAACACACAAAAACAAAAATTACGGTCAGTTTATTTAGGCCAGGAAGCACCAACGAACCAGAAGGTTTTTTAATCTAATGGTGCTTCCAAACTTGTTACTTGACAGTGTAAAAACTTAGAGAAGACCGTATCAGAGGTGGAATCGTGGACACAAGGCTCGAGGCCGAGGCCAAGAACACAAAAAAAAACCGAGGCCAAGGACAGCTCTTCCGAGAACAGACACTCTGCAGACCAAGGACAGGAATGCTCGAGGCTTAGAACCAAGGACACAGGCGCAAGTGTTGTCCCCCCCCCCCAAAAAAAAGGCTTTCAAAAATTTTTTTCAGGCGATCTCCACAAAAAACGGTCAAGAAAAATTTTTTCTGCCGATCTATAAAATTCTAACCATTCAAAAAACAGTGCTGTCCTCGAGTCGAGGACAGGGCAATTTTCGAGAACTTGAGGCTTCGAGGCCAAGGACTTCAAAATGTGTCCTTGAGGCCAAGGACGTCCTCGAGGACTCCACCTCTGGACCATATGCCATTTTTTAATAACAATTCTCCACCATTTCGCCAGTTTTTAAGCGAAAAACTTCTTTTGAAAAAAAATTAGCCGGGGAAAATGCTCATTGAGCATGTTATTGAATTAGAATTGAGTAAGCATGGGTCTCTTAAAGGAGATCTTCGAGTGGACTATTACTCACTGCTAAAATGTTGCAGGAGGCAATGTATCTTACTTCCTCCTACCTGGGCCAAATCACATACAAAATTTAACACCAAAATGCAAGATTTTCAACTTGCTTTGAACTTAAATTGCAAGTTAAAGAAGCAATGAACAATTCAATTTTTTTTAATTGGGATTCAAATGTTAAAAATCTATTTTTTTCAAATGGCAATCTCTGAACACCAGCGAAATCTGATCCAATGGCATTAAAATAGCTTTTTTTTCCAAAAATTTAGAAGGAGCTTCGCCCCCAGAGCCCCGCCTAAGACACGTTTAAGTTGCACTACTTTACTCAACAGTCAACACTTCTCCCAATTTAGACATTTTTGCTTTACAACTTTTTGGTTTAAGCCCTCTCCCTTTAGCAAAATCCCAGTTAAGAGCCAAAATAGGCCACGGCTTCTGAACTTCACTCTACGATATCTTTGCCCCACAAAAAGTTCCTCTTTCGAATATTTTTGATGACGTCATTGCATGTGATTTGTGGTTTGCCCCCCCCCTCAAACCAAAATCCTGGCTACGCTTATGACCGGTACCAAACGTTATGTTCTAGTACACATCATAAGCAGGTTTCGCTGTCGCTGAAAAAACAAACAAACAAACAAAAAACTATCGACTATCGAGTGATTTGCAACTTTGTGAAATAACAGCGACTCGACAAGCGATTGACAATCGCTATTGCTATTGAAAGCAACAATTGATATATGCCTATTGACAGCGACTGGCGATTATATAAAAATACAGTGTTTTCCTTAGGAAAAGTTTAAGATATTTCAATTTATTTTTATTTGTGAATCAAATAGCAAAATACGTTGTAAAAAGGTCTATAAAAGGCCCGTAGCATGGGCTAGGCTAGTATGACAACCAATATATTCTAGCTGCTTTCCCCGATATTGATAAGGTTTTGAAAGAAAGTGATGTTAGCTGTTGTCACATGGCATTTTCAAAAAAAAAGATACTTGAGGTTCAGACGTGAAAAATGAGGAGAGAATTAGGGGAAGGGGCCAAATGAATAAATTACGAAAAAGTCAACAAAATGTTGACTTTTTTTGAAAAAATTATTTTTAGGTTTTTGAAAACTAAATGAAAAATGCGAAACATTTTGGTATTTCATGCTCTTAGTTTTTTTCTAACAAAAACAGGTAGAGATATTGGCCAAAATATCGTGATCAATGAAGCATGATACGTACGCAATTTAAGCTTGGCGGAGTCGGCGATCAAGGCAAAGGGTTAAAGCAGATAAATAATAACAGGCTTCGAGTTTCGTGCCTGTAGCTTAAACTCCCTGTCAAGAAAAAAAGGCTTATGCCAGAGCAGCAGCATCTTGCGCCAGTTTTACGCCAATTGTCGTAGCAGCTCTTCAACTCACGCCGCCACGCCAAAGAAACAAATTTTCCACGCCGGAGATCTTCCGAAACGCATAGCCTACATAAAATGCAGACTGGCAGTACTGGCGGCCGTTTTACAGATTTATGATTCGGCTAAGAATTCGGAATTCTGGATTCGGAAAAAAAGATTCGCAATTATTCTAGAATACCTAATTATTCTGTAATTATCATCCTTATAACTGGTGCAACAGCTTTTTTGGATTTGAAATCGGACCGGTGCTCTAGGCCTCTAGACACTGCCTTTTAAATAATCTCAGATCTAGGTTGTTGTTGTTTGCTTTACAGTAGGCCTATATGCTTTATTTTGTTAAGTAACTTGTTCATTGAACAAAGTTGTTCATTGAACAAGTGGACCCAAAAAATAACTTTCCGGGTGTGATTTCAGCTTGCCTTGGACAAGTGTTAAATTTGAATCTTAGAAATAGATGTCAACACTAGCGTATTACGATTAGGTATAGGCCTACTAGTACTACAGTATAGTACTAATCAGTAATGATAGTGACTATTTTTTCAAAAATTTTCAAGTTAAAGAGAATAAAATGAAACAGAAATATTCATCCGAGCTTTTTTCATTTGTTTTTTTAGGGGTTAAGATTAGGGTTTAAGGTAGGGTTTGGGTTAGGGTTCGATTTGGAGATAGTTTTAAAGTAAGCATTTGAGTTTGGGTTAGACTCGAGTCAGAATTGATAAAAAAGTAGATAAAAATTTTGGGTAAAATAAAAGCCTTTCATCAGTAATATCTAAATCAATAACCCTATGCAATATTGCTATGTATAATATTGATCTTGATGGCATAACTAATCTTGGCTTTGTCCAATGTTCGTGTGTGACTTTGATCACATTATCACGAGTCAGTGGTGCACCCAGGGAGGGGGGGTTGCTGGTTTGAGGGTCGAACCCCCTCCCCTTTTGGAACTTAAAAACAACATGATATGTTGATATAACCCAGTTTGTGACACTTCGCTGAAAACCGGAATACTTTTCACCATAGTTTGGCAAGTTAACGCAAAACGTTAGCTTCGTTAACCACTAGTCCGTTAACAAACTTCACACCTCCGTTAACGTTAATCCGTTATTTTCAGCTTTAATTAACGAAAGTTAATAAAGTCCGTTAATCCGTTAACATTTTGCGTGCAACTTACATTTCGTTTTATTCACTCGCTTCTAGAACATGTATTGACGCTGTTGAGCTGATTGTAAGGAAATATTTATTGCTATGGTGGTCTTATTGTGTTTTGAAAGTTACATTTTACAGTCTAATCTAATTTCAAGATAAAAACAAGTTCAAATGCAAAACGAAGCTGCATGATATTAACGATAAAAACCTTAACGGAAGTTAACAGAACTTAACGGAAGTTACTTTAGTCCGTTAACAGCACTTAACGGAAGTTAATTTAATCCGTTAACATGAAAAAACTTTTTAACGGATTAACGAGTTATCGGTAATGAAAAAGTTAGCTTCGTTATTAACGGATTAACGGACTTGTGCCCACCTATGCTTTTCACTAAATACACTCAAGCAGTGTTCCCTTTAACTTTATAGCTAATCAGCCAGTGCCCAAATTTTCATGAAATAATTGTGCCCAAAGCTCTAAAATGACATTTATGTGGCCTAATTTTCGTACCAATCGAGTATTAACATAGGTGGACAAGCTAATCCAAAACGTTTACTTCGTTAACCACTAGTCCGTTAACAAACTTCACACCTCCGTTAACGTTAATCCGGTATTTTCAGCTTTAATTAACGAAAGTTAATAAAGTCCGTTAATTCGTTAACATTTTAAGTGTGTATTACATTTCCTTTCATTCACTCGCTTCTAGAATACGTATTGACGCTGTTGAGCTGATTGTAAGGAAATATTTATTGCTGTGGTGGTTTTTTGTGTTTTGGAAGTTACACATTACAGTCTAATTTAATTTCAAGATAAACATAAGTTCAAATGCACCGACGAAGCTGAAATCGGAAAATCTTTGGAAATTGCGAACAGCGATATTTAGACCTATGAGGCTGCAGGTTATTTGCCACGAAAAAGAGCTCGTTTCTTCGCTCTGTTTTATAAAACTCGTGCTAATGTTCAACAAGTGTTACCAGTGCAAACTGGTTTGTACTGGTACGATAAATAAATGGTGCAAAACATTAACGATAACAACCTTAACGGAAGTTAACAGAACTTAACGGAAGTCAATTTAGTCCGTTAACATGAAAAAACTTTTTAACGGTTTAACGAGTTAATGAAAAAGTTAGCTTCGTTATTAATTAACGGATTAACGATTAACAAACTTGTGCCCACCTAACTGTATAAGTATTAAAGTATACCAAATGTCATATTTCCACAAATTTGTTGAGTTTTCTAAAGGTATGTTTACCATGTTGCTAAAAATTATTTGCCCTTGATCCAACAAATCGCTGATTGGCTGAAAAAATCGGCCAAGTGGGAATACTGCACTTAAGTTGTTGTGTTTATTACTTACGGTAAGTTGTTGTTTTAGGGCTATAATTTGATCCTGCAAGATATTTACCAAGCAATTGAGATTTTTGTATTTGGTTCTCCTAATATACTACTTACAGAAACACTATGTACAGTGTGGTGTAACTGTGTGTATTTGACATATCCATGGATATTGAACAATGGATACATTGCATTGGTCATAAACTTCTGAGCTGTTGATTAATAATTATGAGCTATGACGTCACAGTGTGTATTACTGTCCGCATTGGACTGAGTGCCTCGCTGTAATTCATTCAATTAAAATACTAGTGTATGTTACTTGCTGTTAGTAATCTTTGTAACTGATATTGCGTATATGTACTGTCCGAAACACAACATGGTGGCAGCGGTAATACTTTGAACCTGTATTCATGCCAGAAACGTATCTAGTTGAAAAGCTGGAAGAAAGAAGCTTCCTTGATAATTTTGGTGAGTTTAATCGCATGCAATAGCCTACGGTACCTGTACCAATAAGCATCATTGCAGATGTATTTTTACGACCACCGCCAATGCTAGATATATCCGCAACCAATTTGTCGGAGACTTTCAAACAGTGGCGGCAACAAATAGAGATATACTTACTGGCTAGCGGGGCAACGGCCAAAGACAACAAAATCCAGAAAGCGATAATTTTGCATTGCGCTGGGCCTACAGTGATCGAATTAGAGCATCACTTCACTTATGCTAATGATGAGGACAAAAACTCCCCCAATGTCCTTCTTACGAAATTAAGCGAATATTGCAATCCTAGAAAAAACGTTGTTATGGAGTCACATCGGTTTTGGAAGTTGTCCTGGAGTGAACCTTTTGATGCGTATCTAACACAACTGCGTAATCGAGCTGAATCGTGCGAGTATCAAGACCCAAATCGAATGATCCGAGACAAGATTGTTTTCACCGCCCCTGGTAAGCTGCAAGAAATGTTGCTCCGAGAAACCAAACTCACCTTAGACAAAGCTATAGACCTTTGCCGAGTTTATGAAAGCTCCATAAAACAAACACAAGAAATGCAGGCCACTGCCAGCAATTGCAATGAGACGAGTTTTAGGCCTAGTAGCGCTATACAGACAATCAAACATTCAACCAACCGGCCCAACACCAAACCGCTTCAACCAGTGAGTGTTGCGAACATAAATTGTCATTTCTGTGGCAAGACTCACAAATACAGTAGAAATTTTTGTCCAGCTTACGGCAAAGAATGTGACCGTTGTCATGGACGAAATCATTTCAAAGCGACGTGCCGCCGACAAATCCATCAAGTGCATGATGAAGACTATGATCAAACTGACCTCGAGAACGACGTAGGCCTAGAAGCGAATGCATCTTTCCCAACGCCGACCATCTATGAGCCAAACTATACACTACATGCTGTAGGCAAATCTCAGTTAACAGCTCTGCTCCGCATAAATAACACTAACGTGCGATTCAGCTGGACACAGCCGCGGACATTAACACTATTAATAAACGTTTCGTGAGGCCTGAACAAATTAACCCAACGCAAAAAAATGCTGACAATATGGAACAAAACTAAACTAAAACCTGAAGGCGAAACAATCCTCAACGTCATGAATCCTAAAAACTCTACGACCCACTCGGTAAAATTTGTGGTAGTAAATGATTCGCTTAATTGTTTGTTAGGCCTAGAAACAGTGCAAATGATGAATTTAATAAGTGTAAATGTCGAATCGTTTATTGCGAAAATTGCCGCAAATGATGATCTGGGCAATTTAGGTGTTGTTTCTTTGCATGTTGATCCTTATATTAGACCTAAAGTGTTGCCAAGTAGAAATATACCTATTGCCCTTCGCCAAACAGTCAAAGCTAAACTAGATGAATTAGTGCACCATAAAGTCATCTCACCAGTTCATGAGCCCACTGACTGGGTTAGCCAAATGGCAATAGTAAAAAAACCAAATGGTGATATTCGTATATGCATTGACTCGCAGCCCCTCAATACTGCACTTAAACGAGAGCACTACAAGTTGCCCGTTCTGGATGACATTTTGCCCGACCTGAGCCATGCGAAAATTTTTTCAAAACTGGATGTGAAAGAAGCATACTGGCATGTCGCGCTTGATGAGGCTTCCAGTAACTTGACTACCATGATTACGCCGTTTGGGCGATACAAATGGAACCGCCTGCCTTTTGGGTTAAAAGTGAGCAGCAAGATATTTCAAAAAAAGCTCGTTGCGGCTCTCGCTGGACTGAAAGGCGTGTTTGCTGTAGCAGATGATGTTACAGAAATCGGCCGTGGAGAAACAGAGAAAGAAGCTATGCAGAATCATGAAAAGAACTTAACAAACCTACAAGAGCATTGTCGAGAACAAGGAATCCAACTGAATGAGGAAAAGGCTGCTCTCAGGAAAACAAGCATCTCATTTATGGGCCACTTAGTTACTAATAAGGGCATTGAGGCAGACCCCCAAAAAGTAACCGCAATCACGAAGATGCCAATACCAAACGACGTTTCCGGAGTAAAAAGATTGTGTGGTATGGTACAATATCTCGCAAAATTTATGCCCAATTTAGCAACTGACTTGGAGCCATTGAGAAACCTCACCCGCAAAAATGTGCCTTGGGTTTGGTCGAAAGACTGTGACAATGCTGTTTTGAACATTAAGGGTGCGTTTAGACTGGACGCGAAGCGAAGGTTGGCGACCTTCGCGAGTGGTCGATTACGTCACTCGCGCCTTCGCGAGTCTTCGCGAGTGGTTGCTAATCTTCGCGACTGGTCGCTTCATAGGCTAATTTTAACAACTTACTTTTAAAATGTATTCAATGAGCAGAAAGCTTTGTGCAGTTTATTATTGAAGCGCTATTATAGTAATCACAGGTTCTGTTTCGTCATAGCGCGCTGGAATTACCGGTAGAACGAAGATTGAGTTTATATTATGTTATCACGCAATAACCGTGAAGAAGAGTCTAGAGTAATAGCTCAGGTAACAAAACAATCTTGAGAAAAAATTTGTAAAGTTTAAGTGAAAACCGAAGTACAGTAAATCGAATTTGGAAATGAAAAGACAAGTCATTTCTTCAAAAACGTAGTAGTAGGCTACTTGACCTATTTACTAGCTATCAATGATTTGTTTAGATCCTTCCACTGAAAACTTGCCCTAATCTGTTTTGACGATGACAGTTCTGGGTTTTAATGCAGAAAAGCAAAAAGCTGAAAGCAGATGTCAAAAGTTCTCTTTAGGTGTTTACTCAGTTTACAAATCCTTAAACGCTTTCACCATCCATGTCTCATTATGGTAGTGGTAGATCAACCGGTATCTTGTAGAGTGTAAACCAATAGGCTAGTCTACAGGTTCATTTAAATCATTAACTATGTTGTTTTTGTGATGTGATTTTTTTTTTCAGGTAAGCATGTTATGATACCTGTAGTAAGCTTAAACAGTTGTTTGTATGTGTTATTTAGTGTTGTTTATGAAGACTCCCAATGTTAACTCTATGAGTGAAACTGAAAGCTGGATTTGTCATCAGTTATGTTGTGGATTTTTTGCTTATTGTGCAATGGATTGCTGTGTTGATTTGCTGGAGAAAGCAAAAAAACATTGCAGTTTTTGCATGATTTGACACTATCATCGAAGAACAAGAATTTAGCACAGTGATACCTGATACCAGCAGTTGCTTTGAGGAAAAGTCAGCCTCTAAAACTAAGTTTGGTGTTTTATTCGCTAGCGGAGCGCTTATCGATGTTTAGTGCGAAGTTAAATGCTATCGAGAGCATTTTATTAGTTTGCATTTTCTTGCGGTACCAGTAGCTACGTTGCGACGGTTGCGTTTACCTCAAAGAGCTTCGCTTTAAACCACCGTTTGTAAGATACAGACAAATTTATGGCAGTAAGGTCAAGCCCCCTCTAAGCATGTTTTTGGTTATGCCCCTGATAAAAAAAAACATTTAGATTTTTTCATTTGAAAATTGTTACTCAAGCATCTGAATAAAAGTGTTGTTAGTTCTCACATTTTTATGTAACTGACGCTTCCTTCCCCAGTCCAATTATTTTTATTATAAATGATGTATCAAGTTTTTTGTTTAGTTTAGAGAATGGAACAATAGTAATGAACTTGCTTGGCGGGTACTTCTCTACCAATAATAGTAACCTCAACAAAAAAACAGAACTCACTTTCTACTGGTTAGATATATATTGGCTTTCTAGTTCATCTAAATACACTGACTGCAATTGCAATGATTGAACTTCAGACTTAAAATTGTTTACTTTGTCACTTTATTCACCATGTAAAGCAGTAAAAATTTTAAAAGAGACAGAAAAAATGTTTTAAAATTCACTAACAACTAAATTCAGATATTACACAAAGACACAGTAAATGAATATTTAACACACTTGACATTTCTATTTTCATCAATTAGGACTGGAGTGAAAAATCACTACCAAACTACAATATTCATAATTATAAAACTTGGGGTAGTCCAAAACCATTGCTTCCAGTTCAACTTGATCACAGTCACAAAGCTTTAGAAACAAGAAGACTTTTAAGAGGACATTCAGAAGAAAAAATTCCATGTTTGTAGCTATTCAAAGAAGTGACTAGTAATTAGGCCAATCCAAAAGTTCATAGGAATTTTTCGATTTTTTGTGTCTATCTAGCTCTTGTATGTAGCAGTGTAGCTTGAAACCAATTCTAAATACAGTTCTTTTCACCAAGTTGGCTTGGTCAAAAAGGCAGTGAAAAAAGTTTTGCGAGTTTTCCAGTATTCACGGAATTGTTCAATTGTGGTTACTTTTAAAACAACAAGCTAACAAACAATGGGTAAAAACACTACCAACACACTCAAAACTAGCCTGTTGGTGGGTTATTTTATATTCTGAAAAAAAATATCATGTTAGTTTAAGTTTACTTTAAGACAAAAAAGCAAAAGCTGCTCAGCCAAAAGAACTACTGGACTGGTCTTCTGCTATGCTGCACAGAATAAAAAGTTTTGGTTTAAAAGCTAGACGTCGTGGGGTTAGGCCTACTGCTTTGCTGCATTCATTATAATGAAGCTTTGAGATCCAGCATAGCTATGAAAAATCACTCTAGGATTTACAGCCTTAGCTGTCTAGATCCAAATTAACTTGGCTAGCCTAGGGCTATCGCGAATCTAACTTTGCCAACAACCTAGGCCTACTCTTTGGACTGATAAATAGGCGCTAAACCATACAAATGAACTATTTATATTATTTTCTAGCTAACTGCGATCGCAAAAATCAAATCAGTGAATTAGTTGGTTATCTTACTACAGCTTGCAAGCAAGCGCTGTTGCGCAACTGCTCGCGAAGGTTGCGAGCGGTCGCAACCTTTCGCGAGCTGTCGATGACGTCAAATTTTGGTTGCTTTGCGTCGCTTCGCGTTGCTTCGCGTCCAGTCTAAACGCACCCTAAGAGAAAGATTTCTACCCCTCCTCTGCTAGTTTATTTCGACGAGACAAAGCCCATGATGCTTCAGGTGGACAGTAGTAATTAAGAGTGGCCTTGGAGCTGTGTTGCTACAAGATGGAAAGCCTATAGAATACGCGTCCAGAGCGCTTTCCCCTGCTGAGCAGAACTGGGCGCAGATTGGGAAAGAAACTCTGTCAATGGTATATGGATTGGAAAGATTTGATCAGTATACGTACGAAAGAAAGGTAGTCATTTGCAATGACCACAAACCAATGGACATGATTTTAAGAAAACCATTAAGTCAAGCTCCTAAAAGACTTCAAGCGCTGATCATGCGCTTAAACCGCTACGATATCGAGTTCCAATATGTTCCCGGAGCTGAATTGGTATTAGCAGACACCTTGAGCAGAGCAGTCCCAGACCAGAATTCTCCTTTTGAGCACACACGAGTTACGCAGCTCGATACGTTCGAAATGATTGCCGATGAAAGACTGAAGCAAATCAAAGAAGCCACTTCAACTGACACTGAATTGCAAAGCTTACTGCAAGTCATTCAGAACGGGTGGCCTGACCACAAAAATCAGTTGCCGGAAAATCTTAAATCTTATTTTGCTCTACGAGATACACTAAGCTGTGAAGCAGGCATTGTACTAAAAGGGGAACGAGTAGTTATTCCCCAATCTCAACGAAACACTATTTTGCACCAACTCCATGCGGCTCATTTTAGGTGCTGAGAGTATGATACGCAGAGCGCGAGCCACTGTTTTTTGGTTGGGCCTAAACAAAGATCTCAAACAAATGGCGAATAATTGTTATATTTGTCAAGAGCATAAAGCCCAGTAACCAACGCGAGCCACTTTTACAACATAATGATGGTCATTACCCCTGGGAGAAGTGTAGGGTAGATTTATGTGAATGCAATGGTAAAATGTACTTCATTTGTGTCGACTATTACTCTAATTTTATCGAAATCGATGTTATGTATTCCACTACAGCCCAAAACATTGTTTATGCATTAAAGAAAAATTTTGCTTGTTTCGGCAACCCCAAAATGGTGGTGTCTGATTGTGGTCCACAATTTACATCGGATTGTTTTCAAAGCTTTTGCAAAAGTTGGTGTATCAAACATGTTGTACACAGAACAGCTCTTCTGCGCACCTAGCGGTGTGTAGTCTAAATAACTTAAGGACCTATACTTTACTAATAAGATAGCTAGTCGTGTATCCTCCTGAATCTGGTAGTCTAGAGACCGGAATCCAAGGATCTGAGAGCGACGGGAGCGCAAGATAGGGCTGTGCACCAGACAGCAGCCACCTAAACGAATCCAGGCCACTAACGAAACCTCCAGCTCAAACTCCAAACAGCCAGAAATACCGGTAAAACTATAATTCACAATCACAATGCTACAGTACAGGACAGGACTCACACGAAAGAATAAAAACAGCAACAGCAGTTCTCAACTACGGCAAGAAGGTAAAAGCAAAAACCGACTGGCACTACGGTACTTAATAAAACTGTAAAATCAGCAAACTTACTACACCAGTACAGGGGTTAGCCAACCTTCACTACACTACAAGTAAACCTATATCGTACAGTAAACTTAATCGTAACCTGTTGCTTTACTCGTTTACAATATCTTATTATCTTATTTATAAAAAAGGAACAGGTCCCCAGTTTAAAACACACCAAAAATAACACATAAAAATCTAGCTGCAGCTCAGCCAGCCAACTCCTCAAAGTTTCGTTTCAAATCAACAACTATGCGCATCAGTGATTTTAGTGGTGCGCTAGAGAGAATAAAAATCAAATTATTGTTTTGTACACACCCAGCCCCAAAGGCTACTGTCAAGAAACGTAGGCTTTACACAACAAGAAAAAACAATAATTTACACAACCTGTAAGTTCACTACAACAGTAACACTTTAAACAACTTACGTGAACAAAGGTGCATAAAAGTTAATCTCCACATATTGCAAAGTGAACGTGTATCAGACAGTAACAAGTTTATATCTCAGCGCAAACAATTGCACAAACCTTAAGCTTTTGTAACTTATAGTTGAGACTATTCAGAAACTGCGTGACTACAAGCAGTAAACTAGAAATTCATTAACGAAGTTCAAAACAGTTCAGCGCTTCATCTACACAGTGATATTTCGAATGCAGTCATAAACGTGAAATACTGTACAACAATCACTTCAATACTATTACCTTACTTAAACAACGGCAGTACAGAGCAAAGCTTTGTAAACAAATCAACTCGGTATTTCACAATACGGTGGTAAACTAAACTTAAGGATAGCGGGATCTAAGTCGCTGCAGTGTCACATAACGATTCATATGATGTTAATAAACACATGCATTTAAATAACATTCATTATAGCTTGCACAGTTTAAATAACAGTAGCTTGTACAAACAAAACGCAATACTCGATAAAAAAGGTAACAATAACATCACACTAACACAAACAACACTTATCTTACATTAGATCACCTTCAAGTAAACAGATTTTTCTAACGTCCCTAATAAGTTCAGAAGAATCAGCTGTTCGCAACTTTGCGCTGCGCACCAGTCCATTCGAATCGGAAAACACTTCGGTAACAATTGCTTTGGGCCACTGTCCTCTCCTTGTCTGTTCATTCACAATAAGAACCAAGTCACCACGTTTCAAATTTCGCGACGTACCAAACCATTTTCTGCGAGATTGCAACAGAGGGAGATAAAGATCTAACCATTGCTGCCAGAAGAGGTCAGCCAGAAACTGCGACTTCTTCCATGAGCGTCGATAAGCCTCACCCTTCAGAAAGGAGTCAGTTGCCGCGTCTTCACACAAACTTCCAGTCAGAATTGAACTCGGGGTCAAAGCGCCAAGATCATCTGGAGTCGAAGCAAGTGCTGTAATAGGACGGTTGTTTAATATACGCTCGATTTCGGCAACGTACGTCAACAAGTCAAATTCATCCAGTGTCGAGTTCTTTACAATGGAGGAAAAGACCTTCCTAAACAGTCGGAAAAATATTTCATAAAACCCACCGTGATGGGAGGCACGGGGAGGATTGAAGTGCCATCGTATGGTCTTCCCGAATTTCGATGATCGCCATTTGCTGCAACCGTATAGCTTGTCAAGTTCCTTTTTAGCTGCAACCATATTACCGCCATTGTCCGAGTAGACTTCTTTGGAAAACACATTTCTTCTGCTACAAAATCGACTGAATCCTTGCATAAAGGCATGAACATCCAACGACTGTAATACTTCAAAATGAACAGCTCTTGTAGCTAGGCAGTTAAAAATACATATCCAACGTTTTACATTGTTACGTCCAATTCTCACGTTCACAGGTCCCATAAGATCTGTCCCAATAGATGTAAACGGCACTGTTTTGTTCACTCTTTGAAAAGGTAGATCAGCCATCTGCTGCTGTCCGGCCTTTGCTTTCCAAAACTGGCAGGTGGCGCATGAGTTTAACACTTTTTTAACAGCAGAATGCCCTTTTATTATCCAAAACTCTTTGTTCATGTCAGCTAGTACATGATTAACGCCAAAGTGTCCTTCTTTTTCATGATGATATTGAATTAACAAATTAGTCACTGGGTGGTCATAAGGAAGTATAATTGGATGTTTCGCAGATATCGGAAGAGACGAATTTTGCAACCTTCCTCCAACACACAACAAGTCATTCAACAGTATGGGAGAAAGATCGCGAATGTCTTTCAACACAGCAACTCGATTGGCGTCTTCCTGCGTTATTCTTTGTATGGCGTCGCCTGTTTTCCTGTGTGAAAGCAGAAAGTCTGCTGCACCTGGAAAAACCTGATATTGAACAGTCCTTAGAATTGCATGCTTGGCGGCATCATAGTCTTCAGCTCGCAGTGGTTCAGTTCGAAAGGTCAGTTAAGTGTTCAAATATTTGACTCTCATATAGAGTTTAAAACGCAAAATCCAAGCAGTAGCTGTAAGCAGTTTTTCAAACGTGGAGTAGCGCGCGAACAGCCGATACAGGGGATTTGCAGGATTTAAGCACACGTTAAAACAACTTTGCGCACAAGCAATATCACACGACGATAAATCCTTAACTAACACGTCAATAAAATCCGGCTGGTCGGGCCACTCAGAAACACGGAGCATTAAGAACTTAGGCCCATTTAACCATAAGTCAGCATCACTAGCCTGGCAGGGCTGCATTCCACGAGATGCAAGATCTGCCGGGTTCAACTTACCTGGTACATGCCTCCATTGGTCAACTGAGGTCAGTGCATGCAATACGTTCAACCGATTAGCAATAAATATCTCAAAACGAGTCGACACATTATGGATATAACGCAATACAACCATAGCATCCGTCCAATAATATACACGATTCACATGCAAATCAAGTTCGTTACAAATTTTTGTTCCCAATTTCGCACCAAGCACTGCAGCGACAAGTTCTAACCTGGGCATGCTCATAGGCTTGAGGGGTGTGACTCTTGATTTCCCCATAACAAAACTAATTTCGATAGAGCCATCACTATAAACACAGCGTAAATAAGAGCATGCTCCATAGCCCACAGTCGAAGAATCAACAAAAGTGTGCAATTCGCACCAAACAAGGTGACCTTTTTCATGAGTCACAAAGTTACGTCTCATACTAATACTCTCAAGAGAGACAATTGCGCAAACCAAGCACCCCAATTTGGCTCTATCCCAGGTAACTGGTCTAGAGGTTCGTCCCAACCCAGCTCAGCACGACATGCTTCCTGCAAGAGCAACCGAGCAGGAAGCAAGAACGGCTGCAAGATTCCGAGCGGGTCATACGTCTGACTGATCATCGACAACAGGCCTCGCCGAGTGTGAGGTTTCTGTTTAATATCCACATGCACGTTCAAGGTGTCCGTCTCAGCGTCCCAGAACACACCTAATGTCTTGTGAGGGGGCAATCTACCATTACCAAGCTCCACTGAAGATGCAAGACTTTCGGATGGTATATCAGCCAACACTTCTCTAGTATTAGACACAAACTTAGTCAAGTGAAAACCACCGCTTACCAATAAGTTCCTCAACTGGCTCACGATACGCTTTGCGTCCTCTGTAGTTGCACACGACTTGCATAGGTCATCCACGTAGATATTACGCATGACAGTTCTCACGGTATCATCATCCACTCCTACAGCATTGTCTGTGGCCGTCCGACGTAGTGCAAACGCTGCACAGCATGGGGAACACTTCACTCCAAACACGTGAGTCTGCATTTGATATTCAACTAAAGGTTGAGAAAAATCATTTCCTGCAAACCACAAAAAACGTAAAGCGTCCCTATCATTTTCATTTACAAAAACCTGTGAAAACATCTGTTTTATGTCAGCTACAAACGCAGTAGGATACTGCTTAAACCTAAGCAACACACCAACCAAATTATTAGTGAGATCTGGTCCACCTAACAGCAAGTCATTGAGGCAAACGCCTTTATACCTAGCGCTGCAATCAAAAACTACTCTAAACTTGGTTAGAACAGAGGTGCAATGATGAGGAATGTAGTTGGTCTTCTCAGTAGCTTCAAGAGACTCTTCAGGTATTTGAACTGCATATCCATTGTCGATATATTCATTTATCTTCGCAGAATATTTGTCAAATAAAGAAGGATCCCTTTTAAACTTCATTCTCAATCCCTCCATTCTCTTTACAGCCAAAGGACGATTATTTTGTAACTTTGGAGGATTTTGCTTCCAGAGCAAACCAACTGAATAGTGTTCACCTATCTTGGTCACTGCACTTTCCATAATTGAGACTGCTTGCTTATCCTCTTGAGACATTGCTACTTCACCAACATCCATTTCCACATCTTGAAAATCATGGTTCATAATCTTAAGCAACTCTTGACATGATTGCTTGGTTTCAGTCTTTGTGTTCACAAAGTTGACCACAAATCGAGGTGGCACAGAAAATGATTGATCTTCTTCATCTTTGCCATATATGACCCAGCCTAAAGCAGTGTGAAGCCCACTTGGCTCGCCTGGAGCTCCAACTCTTTGTTCTTGCAACAAGAAGGCTTGGTGTAAACTGCTACCAAGAAGTAGCTCTACATTCCGATTTTCCAATTCTGGGAAGTCAATATCCTGTAAGTGCGAATATGCCTTTGCAACAGTTTCAGTAGGAATACTGTCACTTACATCGACAATCTTATTCATGACTAAAACATCTTTAACCACAAATGCTGGTTCTTCTCCAATTCCTTGAATGGCTAAGGTGTCAATTCTTTCGTTTATCATGGAAGCAGCATTACATGTTTGTAGTTCCACCATGGTCTCTGTTATGGGAACTCCCAAACGTTTAACAAGATCTTGAGAACAAAGATTCACACTAGAACCTTCATCTATAAAGGCATAGGTATATTCTGCCTTTGCAGGGTCAGGACCCCAAACCTTTACCGGCACAACCTTAAAATATGTCTGACCTGACTTGTGTGGTTGCAAAGAGTCCACAGCCGAACATGTTCCACTTGTTTCTACTTGCTGATCCAACTTTTCTGAGTCACTACACGATGGAGCCGATGATTCTTCTCTTTTTTCCTTTTGAGCCTTTTCTGGGGTAGAATCTTCTACATGCAAGATAGTATTATGCTTGCGTCCACACTGTCTGCATCTAATGCTGTTTTCACATTTCATCACCCTGTGACCAGAAATCAAACAGTTGTAACAAAGGTTGTGAACCTTGACTATGTTCCGTTTTTCTTCAATTGATTTTTTCTTGAATTCCGGGCACTTCCAAAGTGGATGGGTCTCAGAACATACCTTGCACTGGTTGCGAGACTTTACTATTGTGTTTGGTTGCTGGGTAGCACACGCAATCTTTCCACCGCGGTTTCCATGGATTGAAGTCTTCTCCTTTGGATTTGACGTCTTGCTGCCACAAAGTAATCTTCCGTAATGACTATCTGCAGCAGATGCAGCCTTTTCTACCAATACTCGTAGTTCATGAAAGGTGCCACCTGAACTGCTTTCATTGCTAATCCGTACAAACTCTGATTTGATCTTGTAAGGCAAACGCTGGAAGAGTTTGTGCATTAGCTCTTGATTGTTCAACATCCAGTCTTTTCCCCACGATTCAAAACTGACCTCACACTTATACATTTCGTCGCAAAGCTTGGTTAAAGCCTCTCCATCCCATTCCTTTATGGTAGGGCCATTTACTAGTCGTTCTTGTAGTCTTTCCATCAGCTTTCTTGAATCTCCAAATCTCTTTTCCAAACGACTCCATGCTTTCTGATAAGCTGAGTTCTGGTCTGGTAGGCAAGACAATCCAGCTATCACATCCTTTGCCTTTCCTGTGCACATTCCTTCCAGAAACGACATGCGATCCTCATTATTCCAATAAACATTTTCGACGTGGCGTTTAAACTTACGTTTAAATTCCAAGTACTTTGTGGGGTCACCATCAAAATTGTTTATGACCAACTTTGGTCCCGGGGGAGCAAATTGCTGATGATCATATGGAGACCAAAATCTCCCACCACTCCAGGGATCGATTGGCATCATAGGACTAGGAGGAGGCACACTGTACCGTGGCAAGAAAGGATTAGAAGAACTAGTTCTCGGTTCATGATCATAGTAGTCTCTTTCAGGTCTAGTCCCCATACTAGAACCAGAAAATTTCTCACTTCTACCTCTGCCACATTGCGATTCTGATTCCCTCCAGGGATCCACAAACTTTGGCTCAGTCTTGGACTTTGTTGGTGGTATCATGTCAGTCTTTTCATCATTCTTGATGACTTTTGAAGACGAGGAAAACGCTTCTTTACTTCTTCGTGCTTCAGCTCTTAAGTCCGTCAACTTATCTTCCAATCGTTCCGCTTGAAGCTTGAGTGTCACAGCTGGACTGGGAAATTCAAGCAGCTCTGCGTGAATATCTGTTACTGTATTCCATGCCTCTGAGCATTCTGATTCAATTACATTAATTTGCTCCATGGATGAGGCTCGTTTCAGCTGCCGAAATAGTGCACTGCATTTAACTTCCATTTTTGAAAGTGCTTTCTTGATATCAGCACGTCTAGAAGCTGAATCATTACTCTCAATCTCATCCAAGAGTCGGACTTCTTCGGATCCACTTAACCAATTCATTTCTTTCAAACAAATCGATTCTCATACAAACAGCAACTATACTAATCCTTTTTTTATAAATCCAATG
This sequence comes from Trididemnum nubilum, assembly GCA_963965965.1. NCBI lineage: Eukaryota > Metazoa > Chordata > Ascidiacea > Aplousobranchia > Didemnidae > Trididemnum > Trididemnum nubilum. The sequence continues at coordinate 25,733,603 of OZ014489.1, read as the reverse complement.
TACACAGAACAGCTCTTCTGCGCACCTAGCGGTGTGTAGTCTAAATAACTTAAGGACCTATACTTTACTAATAAGATAGCTAGTCGTGTATCCTCCTGAATCTGGTAGTCTAGAGACCGGAATCCAAGGATCTGAGAGCGACGGGAGCGCAAGATAGGGCTGTGCACCAGACAGCAGCCACCTAAACGAATCCAGGCCACTAACGAAACCTCCAGCTCAAACTCCAAACAGCCAGAAATACCGGTAAAACTATAATTCACAATCACAATGCTACAGTACAGGACAGGACTCACACGAAAGAATAAAAACAGCAACAGCAGTTCTCAACTACGGCAAGAAGGTAAAAGCAAAAACCGACTGGCACTACGGTACTTAATAAAACTGTAAAATCAGCAAACTTACTACACCAGTACAGGGGTTAGCCAACCTTCACTACACTACAAGTAAACCTATATCGTACAGTAAACTTAATCGTAACCTGTTGCTTTACTCGTTTACAATATCTTATTATCTTATTTATAAAAAAGGAACAGGTCCCCAGTTTAAAACACACCAAAAATAACACATAAAAATCTAGCTGCAGCTCAGCCAGCCAACTCCTCAAAGTTTCGTTTCAAATCAACAACTATGCGCATCAGTGATTTTAGTGGTGCGCTAGAGAGAATAAAAATCAAATTATTGTTTTGTACACATGTTACCTCATCTCCTGGCCATCAACGAGAAAACGGCAGAGCCGAAGCTGCCGTCAAAAGTGCTAAATACATGCTAAGGAAAACGGCATCAGAGAATACAGACCAGTACTTAGCACTGTTGGAGATGAGAAACACCCCACGTTAGGACGTAAACTGTAGTCCTGCCGAATTAGTTTTTGGTCGTCATGTCCGATCCATGATTCCTGCTCGGACAAAACCACACGGTGTGCTGAACACAACCAAACGGCAGCAACGCAAAAATACAATTAGGAAACACTATGATCAGCATGCCAAACCTTTACCTGAGCTAAAACCCGGAGATATGGTGTTTTTTCAAAGCCCGCACAAAGAAGGATGGGAACAAGGCATAGTGACTAAGAAGTTGCGCTCACGAACATATATAGTCGCAAACCTGCAAGGCACGACTTTTAGGTGCAATCGAGTCCACATACGGAAACCAAGAGATTATAAGGAGCCTGATATTCACAACCCGGCACCCTGGTTTCCATCATTAGGATCGAGCACTGCTGAAGCCCTTACCCATCCCACTGCATCAGAACAAGTGAACCCCAGTCCAAGGCCCGAAATCCCCTCATTGTCAAATAGACCCAGCAGAGAGCATAAAATGCCGGCACGATTTCAAAACTTTGTTATGTATTGATTAATGGCAAAGCATGTGCTGTGTAGAATCACACTGTTCGTGTTTGTGAATTTCGTTGGTGTTCCTTTTACTTTCGTTATGAGTTTGAACCCTTTTAAAAAACAGAAGGATGTTGATTAATAATTATGAGCTATGACGTCACAGTGTGTATTACTCAGTGGTGGGCAAGTTACTTTCTAAAAGTAACTAGTTACAAGTTACAGTTACTCGGCAAAAAAAGTAACTAAGTTACAGTTACAGTTACAAATTTGAAAAAGTAACTAGTTACAGTTACAAGTTACAGTTACTTTTAGTGATTAAAAATTTGGACTAAAAGAATATTTCGAACCTTCGGCCTAGCTATTACACCGAAGTCAATTCTCAACACCATTCTCATACTCATTCTTAACTGAACTCTGTTCTATTTTATACTATTTCCTGAACTCAGCCCTAACCCTTTATAACATTGCGTTGGTAAGAATCGAGCCGAAGACTTCGTGACTCTTCACACGGCACATTGTACCGTTACGCCACCGAAGCTGACATTGTTATTGTAAGATCTATGCATCAGCGATCGGAAGAACTGCGTTCTTGAAACATCGCGTGCTCAATCAACCGTGAACAACGTATGCGTTATTGTCGTTGGCGTGCGTTAGTAGCGTGGAGTAGCACTAGACACTTCCTTCAGCTTTTGATATATTTACTTAAGGTAGGCCTAACTTACCTTGTGCATGCTTTACTAGCAGGCTATAGTATAAACCAGTAAGCTACCGGATGCCGATAATTTGTGGTAAACAAGGCCAACAGTACCACCGTCCACCGGTACACTGTAATGTAGCATCGTATTAGTACCGGTACGAGGTAGCTAGGTAACATAGACTCCTGAACACAAAAAGTATCTCATGCGATAGCAGTAATCAATGTGCTTCCGTATACAGCAGATGGGTAACTTATGGAGGTTATTTAATGTGATACCAAACTCTTAAACCCAAACTCTAAAGCCTGAAAGCTGGTTTGAAAACATGTTATCCATGCCAGAACCTACCAGTTTAAGTGGAGGCAAGAGGACGGTGCAAATCAATACAGAACAACTGGAAGGTTGCCTGACACCCTTCCTAAAACTCAAAGACTAAACCCCAACCCAAAATCCCTTCCTTTTATTTTAAATTGCAAAACTGTAACCCACAATCCATAAAACCAAAACCGAACTTTTACTGCAAACTCCAAATACGAAACCTGGAAACTTAAACGTTAATCTTAAAGTTGACCCAGAAACTTGATCCAGAACCCCAAACACAATTTTACCATAACCGATGAGATAATCCCTAACCCCTTCGATTCTTCTTGCTCCAGCCTCTTGAACTAGGTTGCACTGATTAGAAATGCATTTCACTGAAATTGCAAACTAACACTGATTGCTAGTACACGTACAGCTGTGCAGTAGGCCTACTTAGCACTGAATCCCCAAACGGTTTCAATCACCAGAAAGCGAAGTTGGAAAACTATCACTGCCTTCACTTTAACCAGCAACCACACGTATAGTCCAGTGAACACAGTGAAGAAAATACGGATAAAAGGTTATGGTTGATCAGACATGCGACTGTGCGTTCTGTGTTGCCAGTGTCATACAGTTATTTTGAATGGAATTCATAAAAAATCTGTAATTTGCTTCAAAGGATGTAGTACAAAAAGTAACTGTAACTGTAACTTTTTTTAGGGCTCTAAACTGGTAACTAGTTACAAATATCGTTACATCTGAAAAAAAGTAACGAAGTTACAGTTACTAAATAAGTAACTAGTTACAGTAACTAGTTACAATTGTAACTAGTTACTGCCCACCACTGGTATTACTGTCCGCATTGGACTGAGTGCCTCGCTGTAATTCATTCAATTAAAATACTAGTGTATGTTATTTGCTGTTAGTGATCTTTGTAACTGATATTTGCGTATATGTACTGTCCGAAACACAACATGAGCAGAACAGAGCTTGACACTAAAAAGAGACAGACGGCAATTTAGTAAAAAAAGTCGCACTTGTGAAAAAAAAATAACTGAGCCAAATTAGGGGCGCACCCAGAAAGTTTTAAAGAGAGGGGTTTAATTTTTCAAAAGCCAACCAGTAATAAATTGTGGTTAATTTATTTTAATCATTAATGAAAATACATGCTATTATAGTCAAATAAGTTTTTGTGGTAATGGGCTGGTTACATTTTGCCAGTGTTCCCTCTAATTTTGGATCTACTGCGTAAATGCGGGAAAAGACGCGAAAATGCCTGAAGTCGGTGCGAAAATGCCTTCGCAAATCACAAACAACAATGCCGTGCACTCAAAGTTTTGTGCGATCTCAAACAAAAACAAAAAAAAAGGCCATCGCACAAGGAGACTGCCAAGAGTTTTCTTTTCTTTATCGGCGTACTTTAAAACAAATAAAACGAAAAAGGTCTTTAGGTAACGTAGTGCATCTTTTTCTGCGACTTTCGGCACTTCTGCATCAAGTATCGAAGAAATAGCGCCGGAGGCTGCGCCGGATACAGAAAAAATAGCGTTGCGCCGAACGCTACAGCCAAACAAAAACGCCGTAATTTCGAAAATCAAAAAACGCCGTTCGCAGTTGCCATAAAGTAGTGAGAAAATGCCGCAAAAATTTTGCACTATTCGCACTTTTTTGCGCTTGCAGGGAACACTGCGATTTTGCTACCACGTTTGCTAATTCAGAAACCCTGTATTAACGATTTCGAAAGTAGCTGGTTGTGAAGATTGTGCTTGAGCGAACAAGTTACCATTATTATCTGTTATGGGGGCCTTAAGGCTTAGCTGCTGGGCAATTCTTGCAATTTTTTTGGAGGAAAATAACTATTTTAATGCCATTTAGATGACATTTTGAACGTTTTTAGAAAAATTAGAAAAAGCTAAATTACTAAGATTTGGAAGAGTTTGAAAGAATTTATTTTGCAGAGTTCAATCAGGCCCTGCACACTTATTGATCAAGTCCAAAATACGTTTAATATAAATGCTGAGAGATTGCGTATTTGGCTTAAATCGTTTATTTGAATGCGTTTTTGAATTAAAAAACCTTGTTAGTGGTACAGAATTTCAAAATAGCTTTTAATAACGTTGCAGCGATTATTTCCACTCTGAGAAATGGGTATCGTTAGTCTTGAAAAAGGCTGTTTTAGGTTGTATAGTACATTTTTGTCCAACTCTCTTCATAAATCTATGCTGGAACGAAGAAAACTTATAATGCGGTGGTATACGTAGAGGTTGATTACACTGAAATTGACAATGCGTAGGTGAAGCCACGGGGGGCTCGGGCCCCCCCTAATTGAAATACCAACAATGATAAAAATGTGGCAAAACCCTTTTGTTTCAGTTTTGGTTAGGGTTTTTGCATACACCAGTACACGTCTACAACAGTAATTAACAATATAATTGATCTAGGGGGCCTGGGCTCCCTCAATTCTATTTTTGTCAACCAATTTAAATGTATAACCCATGTAAAATTAAGGGTTTTTATCTTAAAATTTTCCTAGTCTAATGCTAAGATTTATTAATCAATTTTCCTAGTCTAATGCTAGCTTTATCAATCAATTTTCCTAGTCTAGTATGGTAATATTTATCATTTAGTTTTCCTAGTCTAATGCTAACATTATCAATCAATTTTCCTAATCTAATGCTAACATTTATCCATCAATTTTCCTAGTCTAATATTAACAATTATCAATCGATTTTCCTAGTCTAATCCTAACACTTATCAATCAAATTTTCCTAGCCTAATGCTATCATTTTTAAGTCAATTTACCTAGTCTAATACTAACATACTTATTAGTGAATATTCCTAGTTTAATACTAACATTTATCAGGAAAGTTTCTTTGCCTAATGCTAACATTCATCAATCAATTTTCCTAGTCTAATGCTAACATTTAGGGATCACGTCTTTTCGGTGTGACCATTTCGGCGTGACCATTTCGGCGCCACCTATTTCGCTGCCTTACGTTTTCTGCACAGATCGTTTCGGCGCCAATTCGGCGCTCTTGGACAGTTCACTTATTTAGGGTTAGGGTTAGGGCTTTGGGTTAGTGTTAGTAAAAAGCACGGAATATTGTCGCCAAAAAGGTCCGTGCCAAAATGGGCGCGCTGAAAAGTCGTGGACCCTAACATTTATCAATCAATTTTTCTAGTCTAAATTTTGACCTATTTGTTGCAGAGATATTTTACTTCAAACATGATGTCAGTGACTCAATTGTAATGTTATAAATTTTAATAATTTTTGCTGGCGACCCTGTGGTTGATAAACAGTAGCATCTTAGTGACGCATTTTCAGTTCTATCCTAAAGCATCGATTAGGCTACTGCAAAGAGTCGTTTCGCTGCGTACTAATCGGTTTGGTCTTGTTGGCAGAATAGATCCGAGCTGGAAAAATGAGTAGACTGTGTGATAGCCTACCGTAGGTAACCAAGGTCTAAAAACAAGCAAAAGAAGCTAGTATAGTTATTAGAGTAGGCTATTGTTTTCAACTTAGATGGAAACGTTTATTCTAGGAACACAAAATACCGCACGCAAATACAATATATAGGCCTACTCAAGTATTGGTAGTCTTATTATTAGATATGAGTTTGTACTGTGTAGTCTAGTAATAAAAACCTTATTGCAAGACTAGGCTAGGATTTAGACTAAAATGTATCTGCCAGCATGATTTTTACTGAAATTGCTAGGCTACCGAAAAGTTTACTCTTTTTACCAGCTCAGATCTGTTGTGCTGATAAGATCAAACTGATTTGTGCACAGTAAAACGACTCAATGCAGTAGTTTAATCATTGCTTTAGGTTAGAACTGGGAATGTGTCGCTAAGACGCTAATGCTTATCAACAACAGGATTGTAAGTAAAAATTATTAAAATTTATAACATTACGATAGTCAATGACGTCATGTTTGAAGTAGAATATCTCTGCAATGGGTAGGTCAAAATGGAGTCAACGCCAATCTAGTCTTATACGATTGGCCTAACTTTAGATACTTCCATTAATTTTACCTGTAGTCCTCGTTTTAGTGCAATTAGTAAATGTCTCCACTTCAATTTGGGTTGTTAACTCTAGTATGTGTGTTAACTTTACCATCATTGTGTTGTATTTCAAATAAAGTAATATACATGATATACATTTTTTCAATGGAGATTTTGTAGAGATGGTTTGCAATGTGACTTCAGTTGCTTTAGTCTAGCAAACCAAAAATTATGGTTATGAATTTAGAAGATTGAACCATAGTCATTAATTTTATAGTCTCTAAAACAATGAGTTTAGATACTATTTGGGTATAGTCTTATAAAGCCAAGTAATTTTGAATGGTACTGGCGATAGAGTTGTGTACTGGATAGGCCTACTACTCTGCCCTGATCAGGTTAGCAATGGACACAGTACTCGACTTTACGAATAAAACTCAAGGAAGAGATAAGTTGTACAGGTATGCAAAGTATTGTTTCTGGTATGAAAAAAGCTTGATATTTGTAAAACAATAAAAGGCAATTAAGCTAAATAAAGTATGACCTTAGGTAAATATTTCGTCTAGATCAGTGATTCTTAACTAGGGTGTAACACTACAATGAACTTGCTTACTGGCTAGTGATTGTGGTTTGTAATTTGGTTTGTAACTTGATGAATGAAAAAAAACTTTGTTTGAGCAGGCCACACCCCCCATTTTTATATCGGTACCTCCCCTAACCACCGATTTTTTGTATCTCGTGTTCTAGTGGTCATAGAGACACAATTTTGGTGTCAAAAGTTGAGGTATACCAAAGTTTATATTTAACTTGCTAACATACTATAACTCTAAAATGTTTATTTTCGTCATTATATGAGAAAAATCATTTTCGACACCAAAATTTTGCAATTTTTAGTGACAAATATCAATTTTGTGGCCTTCAGTAAAAGTAACATGTTTGCTGTGAGGTAAAGTACCACCAGCAATAATTATTTAAACCATAGATTTTTGTTGCAGACAACATCAGGTCATTAGATTGATACCAAAACATACTGTGCAAGAGCACAAGGACTGCAGAAAAACCGCAAAGACGACACAAGAACCGAAAAGACAGCAAAAATATCAACCCTTGCGATTTTTTTGGTCCTGTATGTTTTAGTAGAACCAGTTTAATACAATGCAGTTGAGCTCACTACAATGTTAAAAATTAATGTTCCAGAAAGATTAGAGTCATCTGCAGTTATGTCGAATGTTTATTGCTGAGATCAAGCATAGATGACATACGAAAGATAGGCCTATTATGTGACCTCTAAGGTACAAGCGACGTACTACACTACTGCCAGAGGTGAGCACATCAAAGCGAAACGATCTTTTCAACCAGTACAAGCGCGGTGCAGTGCAAAATGCGCAATTTAATTTTTTTAATGTTTGAAGCGCTGCGCAACTTTTGCAATGAGCTTTTTGATTCAGTTGTGCAATGCAATTCTGCAATTGCAAAACGGCATGTTTGTACCAAGTTAAAGCGCAACCAAACTTCCGCAATTGAAATTTCACAACACAACGCAAATACAGCAATTTTTGCAATTTTAGACAGAAAAAAAGCGAATAGTTAGCTAACGAAGGCCGACATTTGTCAATATTGCCATTGAAATAGAACAAAATTACGTTCCATGTATAGAATTGCGCTACCAAAAAAAACTTTGAACACACAACGCAATTAAAGCGCAACAAATTTTAAAGACTTTAACCTGCAACAAAACTTTCGCAATGTTTTAAATTAAAAAATTAAAGAGCAACACGACTTCCGCAATTGCGGAGGTTGAGGAAGTTGCGCTTTGCCCACCTCTGACTACTGCTTTCTTTGAAATTTCTTACTTAAGATAGTTTGGCTGGCCTAGTTGATTATGGGGTAACATCTAAATTACTACCTGCTCATTTTTGCAAATTTTTGAAGGCTATGATATCTTCGGCGCTATACTTGCATTGGGGTCGGCAAGCCATATAAAGTGCTTGATGACCAATCAGAGCGAAATATTAACTAGTTATTGATCACCACAATTTATCATGTCCCTATAGTCTATTTTGCCCAAATGGGCAAAAACAGAATGATAGGGCATGATAAATTGTGGTGGTCAGTAACTAGTTAATACGTCGAATCTTATGCACTATGTAATTTTGCGATTAAAGAGTTGCAATGTCTCGCCAGATTATTCTAACCAAGGTGTGGGTTATGGAGAAGCTTACTACTAGTACACTTGCTAGACTGTGCTGCACTTTCTTAAAATTTTCATGACTAACAACCACATCCACACCTCCAATCATCATTTGTTGCCATGAGCATTGTTGATCTAGTAGGAATTTTAACTTTCTTGAATTTATTCTTGAAGACATGAGGCAACATTGCAATTTTTGTTCTCCACTGATCAGTGCCGGGAATATTTTCGTCATTGATGGTATGGTCAAAGGAGGATTTGCATTTGCATGAGCAAATATCAAACACTTCATTGCATTGCTTTTCAAAATTTGCAAATAGCTCAGAGATTGGCATCTCTCTTTGGGCTCTGCTTTCAAACTGGAAAGAGCATTTGATCTTTTCTTTAGTTCTTAGAGAAGATTGTTATGTATTTCCTAAATTAGCAAAATTGCATGTCTTGCGTATGTCTTCCTCCAAAAAGTTTGAAAAAACATGCACTGTTGATTTGAAATTGGGATCTTTACCGACTTCTAACTCTTTTTTTTCTCCAATAATATCCTTGTATAAAATTTTGCAGAGTAGGTAATTTCCGTAACTTAGTAAGCTCGATAATGCACACCTTGGTTAGAATATTCTGGCGAGACATTGCAATTTTTTAATTGCAAAAAATAGGGCGAAGATAAATATCGTAGCCTTCAAAAATTTGTAAAAATGAGCAGAGAGTATTTTGAGATGTTACGCCGTAGAACAACTTGGCCAGCTTGTACCTAGAGGTTTCATAATAAGCCTGTCTTATCTATTTTTTATCTAGGCCAGATCTAAACAAGAAGCATTTGACATAACCAGTAACTGCAGACAACTCTAACCTTTCTGGAAAAACAACTTTAAAAATTGGATTGAGCTCAGCTGCATTGTGTTAAACTGGTATTACTAAAACATACAGAACCGAAAGGATCGCAAAGGTTGAGATTTTTGATGTCCTTGTGCTCCTGTGTATACTGTAGGTTTTAGTACCACTATTAAACTGATGTTGTCTGCAACAAAAATGTATGATTTAAATGATTTATTGCTTTAACTCACTTTACAGTGGTTAGGGATGTGCCGATTAATCGGTATCGGCAAGTATTGGCAATTTCGGGGGGAATCGGCATCGGTAAAATATGGCCGATACTTGCCGATTCTTTGAACAAAATAACATAGCTAATTTTATTCCGATCAGATCATTTTACATCGGTATTTCTTACCAGACAAAAACATTTTTCTTTTTATGAAAGCGTTTACACATGTTACGAAAAGAAAAACTACAAATCGTTGAAGAAAAAATGAAACAAAGAAGGTTTTTAGCGAGCGCATTGCTTATTACTTCACGCAGTTGCATATTGTGCAACACGATGGTAAAAACAGTTTATTGCATCACAGGATTGTTTGAACAAAGCTATTGATTACAATACAATTGCTGTGGTTTAGAATGCAGCGAACAGAAAGCTTGAAAATGAAACACATGTAAGTCTGAACTCTAAAGCTGCTGTAAAAAAAGTTAACAGTATATAAACAACGATGCTGCTGCACTATTAACAGTACATAAACAACGTTGCTGCATTTGAATTTGCAAGTGTTTTATTTCGAATATTAAAATCGCAACGTTCTGTTGATCGTTCTTCTAATCGTATGTTGTGTCTGCGAGATCGCTGGTCAGTCGCAGTGTTAAGCCACGGATGTTGCAAAGCTCTAACTAAGCAGAATTGATGTGACACTAAGCTACCATATGCCATTAAAGAATATTACCGCGTTGGTTGAATGATGTCAGCGACATACAGTTCGTCATTTTTTAATGGTGTAGCCAATAGTTTTGCGCTTGATGTTGCATTCAGAGTTAACACCTGCTTGTTTGTAAAGCGTTGCTTTAAACACGACTCCTCTTAAAATAACTTTGTCCAGCATACATATATATAAGTTACATAGTAATTAAAGAATCGGCATCGGCATTTCAACAAGAATCGGCATCAGCAAAAATTTTGGTATCGGTACATCCCTAACAGTCGTAGTTTACCTCACAGCAAACATGCCACTCTTGTTGAAGGCCATAAAATTGATATTTATCACTAAATTGCAAAATTTTGGTGTCGAAAATGGTTTTTCTCATTTAATGACGAAAATAAACATTTTAGAGTTATAGTATGTTAAAAACTTAAATATAAATCGTGTCTCTGTGACCACTAGAACATGAGATACGAAAAATTGGTGGTTCGAGGGGGTGCCAATATAAACATGGGTGGTGTGGCCTGCTCAAACAAAGTTTTTTTTCAAAATTTTTTTTTCATTCAACAAGTTAGGCCAAATTACAAACCACAATCACTAGCCATCATCAATTTTCAAAAAAAGTGATAAAAGTGTTACACTCTATTCTAGGGTGTTGCAGTTGCCCCGACCTCTTCGGATTTTTTTCTACCTTCTTCAAAATAGGAGGTTGCCAAAGAAAATCAAGAATACAAAGTTTGAGAAAAAAAAAATTGAAGTTTAGGGGTCGCACAGAGATCTTTTTTTCCCAGGATTTGGTATTTGTTTTATTTTGTACCACTAGATGGTGCTACATGAAATCTTTGTTACTAATGAGTCATTGCAAAATTGAACATTAATCTGTGGTCTTATACGTTCAAAAAAATTTCACTACAACTTCTAAAACTGTTTACATTTATGTTTTGTTTTTTTTCAGAATTAATTGTGGCCAAAATTGATCACGTTTCTGTGCTGGGAAACTACAACAGACATTCTATTTGAGTTAGACCTGCAGTGTCTATTTTGGCTGGCTGTGTAAAACAGAGTGAAACATAGCCTACAATGTTACTTTCTTAAAGAATGATGGTGCAGACTATGCTTTAAGCCTAGTCATGGAAATCTGTTAAACCGCTGTCCTAGCTTGACTATAGTTACAGCTGCAGCTTACTAAAACCATATTTGTTATGTTTTGATGTGTAAGATACGGAGTTGAGTGCAATCTACTAAGTACAGGGTGTCCATAAAGTCCGTGTGCACTTTAAAAAATTTATAACTTTATTCTTATTTGTGATAGAAATAATCTGTAAAAATGTTTAGAAAGTTTTATGTATCTAGTTTTAAGTACAGCTATTGAATAATTCTTCACTACAAAATTTGTAACAATTCTTAGATAAGCAAATTCTGCGTGTTAGACAGTTTCTAAATCAGGAATTTCCTAACAGATGGACTGGAAGGAGAGGACCATTTCGTTAGCCTCCACGTTCGCCAGATTTGACTCCATAAGGTTTTTTTTATGGGGACATATGAAAACAATTGTGTATGCAACCAAACCTAGTTATTTGACAGCTAAAATAACTAATGTGATTTCAGGCATTACTATAAATCAGTTGGGAAATGTTTTTCGTGAACTGCAAAATCGTGTTACTCTTTGTATTGCAAATGATGGAGAACATGTGGAAACTTAAATAAAATTTCAATAAAACCTTAAAAAATATCGATTTTCTTCTTTCAAATCCTTTTTACAAATTATTTCTATAGCAAATACAATTAAAGTTATAATTTTTTTAAAGTGCACACGGACTTTATGGACACCCTGTATAAGCTCTGTAAAACATGAACATTAGTAAATCTACTAGCAGTCTACCAGTACTATAAATGTAAATTCTTGCAGTTGGCTGCCAGGAATTATTTCTAGACTTGATGACAATACTACCAAAAGCACATGTTTTCCCAACACAAAGTTGGAATTCCAACAAATTGTTAATTAAAAATTATTGAGGAAGTAAAGAAGCTGGTAGATAAAATGAAAAATTTGTACAAATCAACTTTAACAGAACGAACAGTAGAAACGCAAACAAAACCATTGACAACTTCAAGGAAAGTTCTCTCTCTCTTCATTCATTATTATTCATTTATTGTTTTGCCTGATCGATAATACAATAAAGATATCGCACAATAAGCCTAACAATCACGCCCTCTTTCCCGCAAGGGTTGCAAGGGCAGCTGCTCAAGATTAAGCTACCACACTTCACAGTCTTCCATCACCCCCATCATTTTGCTTGGGTAAAGTCCCAAGCGATTCCATCCAAGCTCCTCAATATCATATTGATTCATCTGCAGTAGTTTTAGGTCGTCCAACTGTTTTTTTTTCCATTTGCTTTGGAAGGTAAAGCTTGTTTGGAAGTTTTTCCTGAGGCATTCTGCTTACATGGCCAAACCATCTAAGCTGAGATCTTTCAATTTGGAGAAGTAGCGGCTGTTGAGATTTTCAAATCTCAAGAGATGCGCATTTTGTCAGTAATGTAACTAGTTTGATTTTTTTTGAGAAACCTCATTTAGGATGCATGCACTTGCGTTTGCTCCTTTTCAGTCATTTCCGAATTTTCATGATCATACAGAGATACAGCAAGTGAGAAGAGACGTAGACTTTTTTGAAAATTGAGAGCTTTGCTTTTTTTGACAATTTTCGTCTCACAACAACTGAATAGTGCAAAGTTCTTATTATTGCAATTGCCTTGCCAATTCGGATATCCAGTTCTTCGTCTTGTCCCTTGTGAATGCAACCCCAAGATACTTGAACTTGTATACGTGTTTCTGTGTTGCTCCATTTAGTTGCAACAAGCACTGAAACATGAAGTTTTGTCCTGGCTTATTTTTATTCCTGCAGTGTCATAAGCAGCTGCAAAGCTTTTTAATAAGCGCTGAAGGCCAGATTCTGTAGAAGCAGAATCAAATCATCAGAACATAGCAGGCAACTGATTTTTTAATTCCTATCATGGCACACTCATCAGCGTGGTTGCATTTGTCGATCCAATTCACGTAAACAATGAAGAAGAGAAGAAACATAACTCACCTTGGCTGGAGTTCAATGCCTATATGGAAAGCTTTGATTGTTTGCCATTTACTCAACCACGAAACTTCAGTCGGCACTAAAATATGCCTTAATGGCATGTAACAACTGACCATCAGCGCCATTCTTCTGCATCTGCATAATCCTCCCAAGTAAGAAAGGCAATCATATTATACTTTTCTGAGATCGACAAAGCATGCAAAAAGATCTTTGCCATGTTTCCAAGATTTATCAAACCTTGAAAAAAAATTGAACACAACAATGAAATCTTGGTCATCAAACCAATGCCTTAACATAATTGAAAAATGATGAAGAAAAAGCATTTTTGCGTAGCATGATGTCTGATTGAAAAACCAGTATCACGTACAAGGGAAAAACTTTGGCTGTCAAAGAAAAGAAACTATGACAGCTTATCAATAATATGCTTTTTGCAAACACAGCTGTCTAGAATAAAAAAAAAAGACTGTCATTGGGAAAATAACAATAATGAGCGCTTTTCAGTTTAGAATTAGAGCCAGATATGAAATAATTATTAAATTGGAAAAATATGCAATAATTTGGTTGTGGCGGTAATGCTTGCGGCAGTAGGTCTATAATGCAACTTTTGATAACTTTAACTTCAGAAGTTCTCTTGTTGGCTATGTACTAAACAACAACTCCAAAAACAGTAGAAATGATCAAAAGTGATCACAGGTTTGTCTTGTAGTCCAAAAACATTCAAAATGAAAAAAAAAATTTTTTTGAAATTGCCAAAATTTTGATGTCACTGTGCGACCCCTAAACATTGACAAATTTATACGAGACTTTACCAAAAGGGTTTTGGTGCGAAGCCTCTAACTTAAGCTAAGGTAGAAATTGCCACGATAAAATTTTCAAATTTATGGGGCAGCTGCAACACCCTACCCTATTTTTAACAGCTGCTCTTAGAGCCGTATGACTTGGTTATCCTCTCTGCGGCTCTCATTAACCTTTTGAAAATTAATCTGTTTGCTCTGTATATGTAAACTTTATTGAATCATTCTTCATTTCAATCGTAAAACCAATACTATTAAAGCAATAAATGTAGTGATATTCCCTATGATTTGGTTATGAGCATCATGTTAGCCAACAGTCAAGGATAACATTGCACAGTTCTATTTGGGAGTTAGTTATTGGATGTTAGTGTTTGCACATTAGCTTGGTTCTCATTCCCAATTAAAAGTTTTATTGTGATGAATACAAACCAGAAGAGAGGGAGTCCTAACTTAGTCTGCGATAGGTTGTTGGACTGAAGTTGCAAAATATTAGGTTAATGCAATAACAAAACCAAAGGGGTCCAAAAGGGCTGAACAGCTGCTCAACCTGCATGGACCGAATATGGAAAATTTTTGTAATTTTTTAACAAAAATTAGCGTTTTAGCATCATTAGAATCACAATTCTCACGTTTTTAGAGCCATTTGAAACAACTAAATTTGGAAGCACCTTAAATTGGAAATTCGTAATAACATAATGAAATTGCCCAGCCCCGTCTGTCCTCCTTTACTTACAGATCGAGTCCAAAACACTTTTAAACGCTTGCATTTTGGGGCTGAATGTTCTAAGTGGCTTCACCTGGCTACGCCACTGGAGCTGAAGCCACTTTTAACCAGGTCACATAAAAATTTTACCCAAATATGCATGCTTTGAAGCATAGTTTGAACTTGAAGTAAGGACGCTGAAGAGGCTGAGAAATTTATTTCTGTCAAAGAGTTTCCAAATCTTAGGAATCAGTTCTTTAAGTTTCAGATGGCTTTACAAAATGCTAAATTGCGATGAAATGGCAATTTTTCTGAAAAATTATAAAATTGCCCGACTGTTGTTGTAGTGCATATTTATCCTCCTGTCACCGGACAGCGTCAGACGCTATCTTATTGGGCGATCCGCACACTTTTCATTACAACAACTACTTCGTGATGGGAGGAATTCGCACCTGCTTAGGAGTGTCCGATGATCCAATGTTCCTGTGGATTTCTTCAAATTCTTGTCCACTGAATTTGATGCTTGTTCAAAGCCACCCAGCAGAGATAATCATCGTAAAGCGTCTTTTCCAAGGACGCAACAACATAACCAGGGTGCAGGTTGAACCCAGATCATTCGATCATGGTCGTCGTAAAAACGACGCCTTTACCCATTCGGCTACGCTGCCAACTTTACCCATTCGGCCTCGCTGCCAACTAGCTACTTTGAACTGCTGATAAAGCTAGCTACTATGGGCAAGTGAAATGTTTCCATAACTTAAAAAATAAAAACCTGCAGCAGTTGCACATAAGTAGTTGAAAATTTTGGTTTGTTTGGTCGCAGCACTTGTCAACTTAGCGATGTAAAATTTCGCTCTGGAACTAAAAAAGGTTGAGAACCACTGGTCTAGATGCTTTTTGCATAGTCATGTAGCCTACTGTGTACTGATTACAAAATGTATAAATAATGTCATCATTTTTGTGTGCTGTTTTTTTAACCTGAGTGATTGTGCTAGCAGAAGTTTCAAATTTTGAAATTTAGATTCCGGGACTTTCTAGCTAATACAGTTGGCCTATTTAAAAGACTAGGCTAATTAGTAATGTCGAGAAAAACTGGTTATCTGATTGGAGTTGATTTCTTATGGCATACAGTGTTTCAGGAATTTGGCACTAAAGTTAAATGGGGATGGTCATCAATCATAGTGAAAGATTGTGCTCTTGTTATGTTCTCGTGTTAATAAATAGCAGCAGCAAGTGAGCAAAGTATTCTCAGATAGGAAAATCTGTTTTAAAGTCTATCAAAATGTGTAGTTTAGTGTATAGTCTATCAAAATAGTGTGTGTCGATGAAAGCAATGATAAACTAGATTGGTTGCATAACTTAAGAACTATGCGATATATGTACTGCAAGAAACTGATTCTTTTACAGTATATATACAAGTCTATCTTAAATCATTTCATTGGTTGTTAAGCTGTAGCTTACCATGTTACACATGCATGATGTAAATATAATGCAAAACGACTATATACATAATATACATAATATATTTCTTACACAGCTGTTCTAAATTCAGACAGCTCCCTAGTTGCATTATTTACATATATAATTCCTTTAGTTGCATTATTTACATATATAATTTTTTTTAAGGGGTTTTATAGGAATCTTATAGTAGATGAAATCTTTTCCTAACACAAAAAGAAATTTTACTTCTACTATCAGTAAAATTTGTTGCACTGCCATTCTGATTTTTTTTTTTGGTTTGTTCTAAATGCCAGTGAGCATAGTATGGCATAATAAAACCCTAACCCAACTATGCCTATTTTGAACAACCAAGTTTTTCTTGTCATTTGAATTTCATGCTCGTTGATAAATTAATTTATTCACCATATCAGTGTTTTCATTTGGTGCTCTGACTGGTACAAGACAAAGCCATTTTTGACATTACCATTTTAGGAGTCTTATTACTATACGAAAATTACTGATTTCTTGTGTTAGCACTATCATCAAACCAGATTATTTGTTTTTATATTTTTAATGAACTTGCCTTTTATTTCAGAACACTTCAATATACATGTAAGCTTGTTGGATGGGGACTTAAAGAAGCAGATGCACATTCCAACACTGTGAAAAAGCTAGCTACTTTGGAATCTCAAGCAAGCACTGCTAGAAAGTGTAAGAATTTTGATCAAAAACAGGCAATAGGCTGGTTTCAACATATATATAATAGCTCAGCAATTTTGACATGTCTTGTTTTTTTAATTTTTTATTAAACTCGCATTACGCTGAAGTGTGTAACGAGTTTGTGGGGTCCATCTCCACGTCATTGCATGCGGCAACACATCTTTTGAAGAAATGTTGCAGCAGTTGTGAGTCGTTGGCAACAGTGTGTCCGATTTGACCAGCCAGAGAATTAAACCTCAGATCTCCTGCTCTTGAGACGAATGCGTTATCGCTTGACCAACCAAATTTGCATGGCTTAGGCGAAAATTGCTCTGTTGGTTGATCTGTAACCAACTGTTAGTAGTAAAACTAGTAGAAAGTCATTTAAATCATAGCAAATTTTTTAATGAAGTGTTTAGTGTAGGCTCTTTTTAAATATTAAGAAAGGATTTATGAAGACACTTGTGTGATAAAGGTGAAAGAATATTATAGAGTTTCAAAATTAATTATAAATGGTGTTAGTTAATTATTTAAAATAATTTCTTGGGAATTGCATCAAAACTTTCTGGCATCACCTAAATCAATTTAATGAATGGTATCTAATAAAATTGATTTGTAAATCCTTGGATAAAACTTATAAATATGTGTATATGTTTCAAACCCAACCAAGTCTCACTTAGTTTTGTCCAAACTGACAATGGCTTTTTTGTTTTCAATTGGAGTAGAATGCTGTAAGGTTGCTTAATTCATGTTAACATAAATTGGTAATATCGGCCAGATGGTCAAGCGGTAACATGTTTGTCTCTGGAGTGGGAGGTCTGAGGTTTGAATCTGGAGATGGTCGAATTCGACACAGTGTTGCCAATGGCCTGTCACCGTTGCAACATTTCTGTGAAAGAAATTGTGTTGCCTAGGTGCAATGATGGGAAGATGGGCCCTCCAATTCATTACATGCTTCAGTGTATTACAGAGAAAGATTTTGATTTCATTAGATAAATTGGTGATCTTCGTTAATTTATTTTAATCAAGTATCAGTAACAGTTAAAATTGATGAAACTTAACGAATTTTTGTATCAAAATGCTGCTGAAACCGTTTTTGTAACTTCCTGCAAAAATTGTTCCTTGCAAATGCAGCTTTTGTTTGGTTATTTACTTTTACACTTTTTTCTTGAGCTGGATTAAACTCATTTTTATTTTTTTTTATTCTATAGTTTTACGCCTTGGTAAATTTTTGGAAAGTTTGCGGTCTGCTCAAAATACAATTCACCTGCTGGACCCAGTGCTTAGGTACACCCTTACTGTTACACATTTCAACCGAGCCTTGTTCTTGCTAGTTGATCACTATCTATGGTTGGGAAGAGTTGGACTTGCAAATGTTCACAAAAAGTGGGAATATGTTTCAGCAAGATTCTATCTAGCAACTATTATTTTATCAGTTGTACGAGACTTGTATGCTCTTCATCTTGCTTATATGAGACAGTTAAAAACTAAAAGCAGGATTGAATCTGTGAAGCATTCTCGTTTAGATTACATATGGAAATGTTTACATGATAACCCTGAAGCTGTGCTGGATTTAATTCGAAATTTGTCTGATTTTCCAATACCTGGTGCTAAGTTAGGTTATTTTCCTAATCACAATGGATTAATTGGTGTTCTTGGTTTAACTTCATCCCTTATTGGAGCTTATCAACTGGCATATCCGTACATGAAATTGCGCCCCTAATGGCAAGTCAGCTGTTGATGTTTCAAAAGCAATTAATGCAACATTATGAAATGAGATCTACAAGAAGTATGTTCAACTGTTTATATTAATCTTCAAATTGTTGATTTTTTAGCTACCTGATTAGCACTGATTTTTGTTTTTGACCATAAGGAATTTTTTGCAGTATGCGTTAGTGATTTTATTAAGTTTATTGTGTCTACAATTTATAGAGAATAATCTTTTGTCACTTATGTTTTTTTTTAAAGAGATGTTTTGATTTTCTAAAAGTATGAAAATTTTTTTTCTGTTTCAATTTCTACAGTTGATGATTTTGTTTCAAGCTCAAAGTTGATTTTTGTACTATATATAGCACTACTGATGTTATTTGCTTGACGATAATGTGTGCACAAATGGAAAGAATTTATTGAGAATGAAAGTTGTACATGTGGACAGGTTTTGCTCCTATCACAACCAGAATTTATGGCTGAACATTTTTCTTTTAAAAGTTTGAATTCTAATCACTTCATACCAAAATTTGTGCTTTCAAGGGAAGTCAGATTCTTTCAGAAATCAGGACTGTTGTGCTTTATATTTAGAACATGGTATTGGTACTGATTTAATGACAAGCTGTGGACAGTATACTGTACAGAATCTTGATGCCACAACCAAAATTACAATTAACAGCCTGAGACATGTGATTAGGGAATCACAATTTGTCTTTTATACCTTGTCAGCGGAGCTAAGATTGCAATTTGAACATGAGAGTAAGTGGTTGGTTTGCATTACTCTGCCTTTCGATACTCATTTTCCTATCTGAAGCGCTGACTATACTGATGAGAGGGCTATCTGATGAAACCTGATTCTAAAACAGTATTGTTCATTTGGTCGTTTGAACTTCTTATCAAATATCTGGATAGTTTTTTTTGCCGACAGGTGGTTGTGTCTTCATCCAGTTGGATCAGTCCATCTATACTGTGAGGTGGAGAGTAAAGTGGACAGTCTGTTGTTATGTGGTCTGACGTTTGATTTTCAGCGCCTCATTCTTATGCTGCATTTGTTGTCATAGCCAAGTTGTGAAGCAAAGAACCAAAACGTCCTACACCAGTGCGTAAACAATTTAGCTGGACGCAGGAGCGTCTAGGAAGATGCATTCCTGATGGCAGACCGTCAGTTTTGGGGATGAACTGATGGAGTCTGGCGTTGCGGTTGCCCCATTTAGTGTTCCAGGAATATGCAGCCCAGTCTGTTGCCTTGGTATCTAGTTGGTCAAGGTTTGACATTGGATCTTAGCAGCAAGCCTAAAAGGATGTCGTTCAAGAGCCAAGTTCGTGGCTTGTGCTCTTGCTGTGGAGTAAGTGTCTTGGCTCCAAGGCTCTGCGGCTAGGGAGAGTGTTGGTTGTCTGTGGTAAATCATCCTCATGGTGGTAAATGGATTGCCACTCAGTCCCAAGGATTGCCAAGAACCTCTCAAAAGTCCAAGTAAGCATGAAACAGTATGTCTCGGGGTGTTAATCATGATATTGCTTACAAAGCCTCTAAGAGTCTAGTCTGTATACTCTGTAGCACTTTTAGTTCTAAAAAAGCAGTTAACTAAAATTGGGTTTTGACATCTCATTAGGGGTTTTGTAGTGTTTTTTTTTGTCGTATATACCTAATAACCAATTACAATTACATAGTGAATAACGCTTTTTATTTAATTTGAATTTGTTTGGTGATACCTAATTTCTGTTCCTGATTACATTGGTCTACTTACAGCTGGGTAATACATTCGTATTGTACTAATTTTTTACCACTCCATGATTAGAACCCTGGCTAAAATTACCGCTACAGGTATGTTTGGTTGTCGCTCAGACAATTTTTTGTTTTTATTCGTGATTTTAACCCAGGCTGCCAAGTGGCCTTGTTATTGGCAGCTTCAATTATCATTTAAGCCCTGATATAGGTAGTGAGATCAGGTTCCAAGCTTTTATTAGCCAGTATATTTTCTTGTGTTTTCAAAGTACTCGTAATCATCATGTATTGTACGTATAATGATTGCTGATAGGTTAAGCTTTGATTGAGTGCAATTTGCAGTACCAGTAAGTGTGCATAAACTGTTGATTATGATTCTACAAAAGCTATTATGTGAGTTTGCGATGCTGAGTGTTACCACATTGATTATGTTTTTGTTATTTGCAGTCAAATTATTCTACATATTTTGATTTTAAAAACAGGATGATTTTGGAAAATTATGATATACCGTACAAATTTGATATACGGAACTTGCAGAGCAGTGATGAATTTGGCAGCTTGCGTTCAATCATGCCATCACTAAATCTAATGCATATCGATAATATAGTATGGCATGTTTTTCCTGCTGTCATCAGTCACCCTCTAAAGTCATATAGTAGATCTTGGTATTTTGATTTGTTCTCACTTGTTGCTCCTACTTTACTGTAATGTACTGTATCATGCACTGGACTAATAACTGGCATTGGTAGTTTTATTTGAATTGATCAGTAATGAGTGCCTCTTCATATCTGATTTATTTTCATTGTGTTCAATGCCTTTTCCAGGCAGTTGCAGTCAAAAAACGTGCTGTCTTCCTATACCTAATTAATTGTAAATATTGTCTTTCCTAAATAAACCAAATAATCAGGTGCCATGCAAAGCAGCTTTGGTTTCAGTTGTATCTATTCGCCAGCTGTCTTGGCCAGGAGACAGCAAAAAAACTCTGCAGCTTGGCAGTGTCTGCTTAGCTGTATAATGCTCAAGGTGAAGATTTGACACCATCTTTTTTGTGTCTTTAATGCTGAACATTAAGCAAGAAACGTTAATATCAATCTTTAGTTGTCTATTGTTCGACCTGGCCGCAATCGAGCTTTAGTGTTATGTTTCGGTTGGTGACGCTCATTAATATATATCTGTTGCCAAAGTTTGGCTCTTCTAGGATTTTTATAATGGTTCGAAGACTAGCAACTGCCTTTTCGAGTGAACCATTGCATCTCAAGTGAATGATAGACTGGTGATTTAACCGCCTGATATCTGCAGGTTCACCGCCGCTGGCATATTGTGATTTATTGCAGCAAAAACGGTCATGTTAACATCATTTGAAAGAACTTTTGTGCGTTTTTGGGTCATTTAAAAGAATTAAATTGCTACGACAGAAAAGCTTTAGTCCTTTCAACCCCTACTCTGGGGCAAAGTCTTAAAAGTTGGATTTGCGCAATATCCGTTTTTCGTCCGCTTTTGTCTGTTTTTATACATTTTTTGGTATACATGAAAAAGTATGTTCTTTTTCGTCCGCAATTTTATATGCCCATATCCGCGATAAACAGACTGAGTAAAAACGGTTAGTGCGGACATGGACTTATTAAAATGCGGACGAAAAAGCCTATTTTTTCACAGAGAAGCAAAAACGGCGGAAAACGGATACTGCGTAAAGTCACTTAAATACATTTAAAAGTTCGCCTCTTTTAACTTTTTTAGTGACATATTTATGGGATTGGCATGACTGCAGCCTCCTTAAACGTGACTTCAGCACTTAGTTTCGTTGAATACATACTACATATAGCAATTTCTGCTCTTGGATGTTTTCACCAATATGCTATGTGTTAACTGTTAAATATCGTTAGTTTTATTGTGTGACAAATCTCTAGCAGTGGCTGTTAGGTTAGAGTAAATTTTGAGAGGTTTATCAAATTTTGTGCTTGTGTCTCGGAGTTCTTAGCATTGATATCCATGACCTAACAATGACATCCCATTGCTCTTTTGGCACCATAACTTTCAAGATGAAGAGGTAGATATATATATTGTTTTCAGAAGCGTTGCTGTTCTAGATGCAGCATGTTTTTTGACTACAACTTTTGTGATATCTGATTTCCCTACTGTTGCAGGCTTGCTAGAATTTTCATGAAGAAGTAGACTTACTGTAATGTTAGGAAATTGGAATGTAGTTGTGGTTAGTGGAGCTGCATTGTTTGTTACTGCTGAGGTTTGTCTTTGGTTTTATCGGTGGTTGGAAGCTAAAAACACGTCTCAAGATGCGCAAAATGTAGAAACTAAACTGTTTCATAAAGTTTTATTTTTTCCGGAAAAGAAAATTCCCTGCAGGAAGTATTTACTTACACCGAAAGTAAGTGTGTTATTTTTTTGTTTTCTTCTGAAAAGATTAATTAGATTGTACATGTAGTCAGTTAATTGTTGCAGAGGTGACATGCTAAAAATGCTAAGATGAGAAGTTGATCGACGTACAAATATATTGTTTTACTAGGCCAACTATTCAGTTGTAAAAGTTGTAATTGACTACTTTTGTTATTTGCAGTCAACTAATTCTACTGCTCAAATCATTGTATGTATGGGTTGTGGCAATTGAGTTGGCGTAGAAAATACATACCAACAAAACTTGCCCGTATTTTTCAGGGTTGCCATAGAAAGAAATGTCCCTTTTCTCATGATGATAACTCGTCGTTTGTTCAACTGATCAGAGAAGTACTTAGAGCAAAGCGTTCTATCGATTTGTGCATGTTCAACGTCACCTGCCAGGCAAGTTGCAAAATGTGCTATTTTTGAAATCTATATGCAACATTACTTTCTTGCACGGTAATGACAAACAAAAGTGACAGATTTTAAATTTTAAAACCTGGGATCATTTGGCGGTATTCAACGCATCGTCAGTGTTATAGAATCTTAAGCTTTTTAAAACACAAAATTAACGACGTCGTAACTCTTATAAAACATTGCACGATAAGTTTTTGGATACATTTTGATGGTCTTGTTGGTAAACTTTTAAATAAGTATCATAAATTAGCCGCATTCTGATTTGTGCCTGGATCGATCAGCATTGTCGTGTTTTGTGCGAGTAGTTGTATTCAGAACTCTAACTTGTTGAGTTTTTTTAAACCTAGTCTGTTAAAAAGTAACTTTAAACTTTGTTTTACTGAAAACTTTCAAACCGAAAACAAAAGGTTTCTTCGTGTCCAAATTTCTTCCTGTCCAAATCCAAAAAATTAACACGTCTACAAGGAGACGCGTACATAAGCTTTACGAAAAATTTAAGCGTGTTTTAACACTAGGAACAACATTTAATCTCACCGCGAAGTTACATCGGGATTATTATTAAAAATTTTGCAATGGCGCATCACTAATTCGCTATCGTTACTATACAAACATCACATTTGAAAGTATGAATAATAGGGTAATAACTAATCGATATTTGTACAATACTGTATTGCATTAGTGCCGTAAGAATAGGATCAAAAACAATGCAAAAACGTATAACTTGAATCAATAATTTATTTCATTAACTGATGATTGCAAAATCGGGATTTTCTATTTAGCTTTAAATAATTCTTTAATTTTAATGTTTTAGAACTGAGATAATCTGCTGTGATAGCTTTGGATAACAATTTATAGCAAATCGTTGAGCAAGTTTTGTCAGCTAATCAGCTGTTTGTTGGATAAAAGCAAATACTCTCTGGCAGAATGATAAAATAGCTTCAGAAAAGTTGACAAATTTTTGGAAATAATTGTTTAATACTGGATTGGGACGAAAACTAAGGCGCTTAAGTACTCTTTACAGTTTGAGGCATAATTGCTTTGAAAATATTTGGGTAAGTTAGCAAACCTTTAATTTTTTATAGGATCTAGCGCATGTAATTCTACTGAAATATCGTCAGGGTGCCGCTGTCCGAATAATTACTGACAACGATTACATGAATTCGAAAGGTTCTCAGATGCATTCCTTCCAGTTAGAAGGTATGCTATGCCATTATTGGAATCATCACGCTTCAGTACTATGAGTCCCAATCATGCAGTTGACATCGTATCGTTTACAAGGGAATAGTGTTGTAGAGGAAATAGTAGTTTGGCAATTTGTGTACAACTTCGTTGTGATCAAACTCTTCTCCGAAAAAATTTGTCAACTTTCGTCTGGTAATTTGATTCACCTCTGTTCTCCCATGCCTTGTTCTTTGTAACGGGCCCCCTAACTATTTGTTATTATCAATTACAGTTAAAGCACTGCAATTTCAGTCTTCTGGTTTTGGATACCTCTCGCCCTACGAAAGCTTTCAATGTGCGTGATGGTTCATTGTATTGCAATTTTGTTGCTGTTATTTGCAAATCATAGTCAATGCCAAGGATACCCCTAGGAATATTTACGTGGCGAGCAAAAATACAGTTTAATAAAGATGGGTGTTTTTTCAGCATTTCTTGGGTCGTCTACGATATGATAATACTTCGAATGCGGTTTCTTTTTTCGCTGAGAAGTTTCGGCAAAATGTCCGTGTTAAGACATAATCTTACAGTCATTTCAGAATTTATTTTTGTCCCATCACGCATGATTTTAGCTTTTGAGAGCAAAATTTTTGCAATTTTTTTAATGATGTTGACCGAATTAGCTAATTTTCTTTCGGTCATTTTCCAAAAATTTAGGGTAATATCCGACAAAGAACTGCAAAAAAAAAAAATAGAGTAAAAGCATTTACTTAATTTGATTAAAAACAGTAAAGCCTTATTTAAAATAATGAAATTTTTAAACGTTTCGGACTTAGCTATGTCCATCATCAGAAAAAGTATTGAATAAGAATAAGATTTTACTTTTTACTGATGATGGACATAGCTAAGTCCGAAACGTTTAAAAATTTCATTATTTTAAAAAAGAATTTTAAAATAATGAAATTTTTAAAATAATGAAATTCTTTTTTAAAATAATGAAATTTTTAAACGTTTCGGACTTAGCTATGTCCATCATCAGTAAAAAGTAAAATCTTATTCTTATTCAATACTTTTTATTCTATTAGAGTAAAAGCAGTTAGACAGTATCTTCAATTATCCGAAAAAATATTAGTAGCAAATTTTTATTGAATGCAAAATGCTGATACTTATAAGCAGTGCGTGAAAAGTAAAGTTTTTGCTGAAAAGAATAAAAATAACTTAACTAGGAGTAGCAACAGAATGTCCGACGTTAAGACACACGAATTAGTGAGATAAAATATAAAATCTACGAGTTTAGGTTAGTGTTTGAAATAAGCTGTCTTGACAAGTTCTATTAACATTCTTTCGAAATCGACAAGAACCGCTTTTCAACTATTTTTAATAACGTTTCCAGATCTTGGACCTTTCACAACCTGGCAGCACTCTTTTGTCTCTGCTAAACCAAGGCCATTGGCTGAACGGGTTTTTGAAAAGTTGGTACACAGTACTTAAATTGTAAAATTTTGCGTGGAGGGACGCTTTTGCAGCCTTGACCAAACCTTAGTAAAGATTACGTAATTCCGTCGTCGAAATTGAATAAAGACCTAAAAAGAAAAAGGTCTTCGCCGAAAACTGAATTGTTTTTTCGCCAAAATTAGGTGAAGACCCCGACGGTTGAAGTGTTTTTCCGTCCGAATCACTTTTACCGCGGAATTTGGTGCTGTATTCGACCGGATTTTGGATTTTGTAGGCCTTTTTCCTCTCATCATTCAGCTCTCAAATCTCGATGGGGGACGCCCCCCCCCCCCCCCCCCCCCCGTCCCCCCTACAATTTAAGTACTGGTGGTACAGAACTTAATAAATTTCGGAAGAAAAAACGGTTTCGAAATTGAAGTTCTCCTTGACTGAGGGACTAGGTCATTATAACAACGACCATTTTGTAGATAGGCAGCTAGAACGGCTTCAACACTGCTAAGATTAAGTGCCTTAAAAATGCTCTTGTCAAAATTCATCTGCATGCACGTCTTTGATGCAGATGAAAAAAAAAAACGTCATTAGTGAGTTTTGTCGCTAAATATATTCCATAATTTTTTGTTTTCTACACCACACGTTTATTTGCTTGTTTTAAAGACAAGATGATTTAAAGCACAGTATTGCTTGTGTTAGGTATACCAATCCGCTATGACCGATCTTCGTTCTTGATGCACCACAAATTTCTAATTATCGACGCCTCCACTGTGATAACAGGCTCGTTTAACTGGACGCAGTCAGCCATCATTGGTAAGTTCAACAAACAGCTTGTTACGAGAGCATTTTGGAAGCTGTTTTTCGTGCTTTACCTTCTACCTGTCTCTGTTCTTCTACTACCTGTATCTACGTTGTACATAATACTGTATTTCTGAAGTTCCAAAATTGTGTTTCTTTTTCACTTGAAAGGCTGCGAAGCGTTGGCTATTTTATACGTTCTCAAAGTGCTCCGCTAGAGAAAAACCTAGGTGCTCCGCAAGCTATTTGTTTTTTTTGTTTTGTTTTTATTTCAGAAATTTATTGTGGGGTTCCGTAAATAATGGCCATTTTATTGAATTTCTCTGCACGCGGGCTCCATAACACCAAAAGTTTGAAAACCCAAGGGCTAGTTGACCAATTGTGACAAAATGAAACGCTTGTGTACTTCAGGTCTTACTAGTTATATTAGCTGGATATCAGAACAGTAACAGTTTGAGATGTTATATATTGCTTGCATCAGCCTCGGTCCGTACCATATTCGAAATCGTGTTTTTTGCCAGATTGGTATTGAACTGAAAGTTAAGATCACTGTTTTAGTACGCTTATTTAAACTACGATGTGGTTTTTCACACTCTCTTATAATCTAGTACGAAGCCCTTTTTATCTCGACTAACTCGAAAATCGTCGATGTCGAAGCCTGTTTTTAAACTATTTGGTGGTCATTGACTTAAGTTATAGGTGAATTTCAATCTTCTAAGGAAAGTAGTCACGAGATTACTTGGTTGAAGCTAGTCAACTGACAGCAAACCAGCTGACCGCCAACAACCTTAATGTTTAATGGTTTTGTGTGCTTTTGGCCTAAAGGCTACCAGCGCGGAATTTCCTAGGCTTCCGCGCTGGTAGCCTTTACGCCACAAGTATGCAAAACGATTAAACACTGAAACTCTGGCCTGCAAACGTCAAAACATTACAATTAAATTATACCCTTAATGTTGTCGGTCAGTTGTGTAGTGTGTACCCGCTTTTGGTTGCTGATTGTTAAAGGTGCTTGTTACTAGAGTAATAGTATGGTTGATAGAAATAGAACGTCTGTTATGACGCGAGATTCTGATTTGATTGCTTCCCTGCTAATCATTCAGCATTAACAATTTTGAGTCCCCGCTGTGTGTGTATGTGGTAGATAGGTGGCAGCTTGACTCGAAAACTGTTCAAGTCCCTTCACTATCTCTGACCAGTGACCACCTGACTAAGGTCACTTGGTAAATAAACGTAATCGATCGTTTATGTTTAGGCAACCAAGAAAATGTAGTTATGACGAACAATTCTGACATTGCGCTCCCTTATGTGAAGGAATTTGAAAAAATGTGGGAAAAATACTGCCCAAAGTCCGGGGATGCCCCTGTTTTCATTCAGTATTAAAGCACTAAGCAATGCTTGTCTGGTCCTTGGAGGATCTAAAAAGAGATGGTTAAATCGAAGATGATGATACTACCGAAGTTTTGGCGTTTCAATGCTGCTACTGCACGACCCAATGACGTCACCTATCTGATGCAATATTTCAATGGCAACTGAAAATAATTTGTGCGGAAAATTTTCCGGGCGCGTACTTTTTCTAAGTTATGAACTCTTCAATCAAGCGTTTACATTCTGCCAGAATCTATTGCACTGCACCCGTCTCAAGGAACTTTTGCATTGTGCATTATTCTGACTGGCATTGCTCTTCGCAGGTCTTCACTCGTTTTGAGACCTATTATTTTCGCGACTAAATTACGTAATGTCCGAGAAAAGGTCTCACGTGCACTCGGGCAGGCTTTGATTCAACCAAAAGCTACATTTTTAACAACGGGTTTGTGCGAACCGACTACATAGTACCACTACCGTTCACGTGATTGCACCCCCATTTTCCCAAAAACTTTCTAAAAACTAGACGGCAAAAGATTTCTAGACTTACAGAGCGAGAACGCTGTAATCTAGCAAGTGTAGATGCCGCACGGCCCCAATTTTCCATCGCTTGTTTGAAAAACGGTCCTCTGATTAGATCTTGCCCTAATCGAGAAGCGATGAAGCACGTGGTGTGCTGTACCTGGACACCTAGTAAGAAGTCGACCTCGACTGTAACGTGCTAGATAATTTCGTTGGATTAAAAATTGTAACGTTTTTTGCAAATCACAGGTCGCGCAGAACTTTTAACCCCGATTGTCATTTGTTTGATTTCTCCCATTGTTTTTAAGGTTTAATTTGTGTTTCGAAGACAGTTTTATATGCGAGTTAATAAAGTTTTTTTAATGCTGAAATTGTGTGTGGTCAAGTCGGTTTTCGGACAATCTGGGGGGTCATTACATGCCCATCGTTATTTAACGAACATTAGTTAAGGTATTTCGTTATTCATATTCGTAATTCGCTATTGACACGCGGTATTTCGTTATTCGTTAATCGTATGCGTTATTCATGTGCGTTATTAGTAGTTTTTTTTTTTTCGATCAACATTTTTTGTGCTGTAACGACTAACTAATTGAATGCTATTACATCCTCTGTTCGTAACAGAAAAATCCATTCTGGAAGAATAAAATCACTGCGTTAACTCTATTCCGACTATTACGTCATTTTTTCAATATGCATTATAATTATCGCATCTCTTCGACTGCGGTCTATTAGTAAGCTTCGGTCATTTATCTGTAAGCAAGAAAAAGTCACTGATATGAATTTCAATAACCAAAGTCAGTCTTCAAAAATACAGTAAACGCGAAACAAATGAGCGAAAAGGGGAAAGGGTCGAGCACGGAAACTTAGGTAATTATCGATTTGATGGTAAGAACTACATTTTTTCACTGGAGCATTATAATCCTGCAAAAATTACTAGCAAATTGTGGAACGAAGGTACTCTATTAATGCAGCTGGAACTTGAAGAGATTTTGGCAATTTTAAAACAGCGTATTGTTTGTTTTCTGAACGGCGATCAAATTTTATTTAGTGACATGTAGTTTTGTAATTGTTTATTACACGCCTTTTGTATTCCTTCTTGAGGCATTTAAAAAAATGCTGTTCCAAAGTTAACATCGTAAAATTTGATCGAATTCTTACTCAGTTCAGCCTGAGTTAAAAAATAACTTAGCTTTAATTAACTGTAACGACATTTTGATGAAATTATTGATTAGCGTGTGTGGTGGGCTACTAGGTTATTATGTCGCAAATACAGGGTTGGCCAAAAAAAATTGCACCCTTAGACAAAGTGCCATAACTTTTTTTTGCATAGAGATAACAATTTAAATTTTTTACCATTTTTTTACAACGATATATTGCGTAGCTGTTTAGAATTTTACAATGAAATTCCGAGTAGTTATAAAATAACGTCCATTTAAACGTTGAAGACTGCAATCTCTCACAAAGTGCTTTCAGAGTTTTTTTTGCAGGTAACGTAACTTTTTTTTTGTAATTGGCCTTTCTATACTCATTGTGACGTAACAATGCCTGAATGCTAACAAATCTTTTTTCAAATGATAATAACTTTGATATACCAAACTCCACGATGATAACGCCATCGATGGGTTTCGATCTCGAGTGCGGTTGGTGATTGCAGAAAACGGACAACATATCGAAAAATATTGAACGAATGAACAATCGCTTACTATTTGTGCCGTGTTAATTTTCAAACAATTGCAGTTTATGATACTCACTATTTAAACACCTGTAATTTTGTTATTTTATGGAAATTTGTAATAAAATTTTACACAGCTACGCAATATATTGTCGTAAAGAAATGGTAAAAATTTTAAAATGTTATCTCATTCCAAAAAAAAGTTATGACACTTTGTCCAAGGGTGCAATTTTTTTTGGCCACTCCTGTACTTTTCAGATAAAATTTTAGTGTTATCGAGGTACACAAACTTGCCCAATTCAACGTTTAGTTATCAGCAATTTTTATTTCTTAAAAATTTTGGTAAACCATATTACTGGCAACATGGTTTTCCAAAATGATCTATTAATTTCTTGTCTAAGACAATATTAACATATAAAACGATAAAAACGTACCGGTATTTGCCTTTTCGCAACTTTTTATACTGATTGATAATGAAATATTATGTCAAGACTGATAAAAATAACGTTAACGAATGGTTTATAGAATTCGAAATATTTTCCAAAAAATGACGTAGTTATCAAATATTCGCTATTCGTTGTTTATAAAATTTGAGCATGTAATAGCAAATAGCCTAACGAATAACTAAAAGCGGAAGAGCAAATAATATGAAATTACGAATAGCGAACATCGGAAAGTAATGGAATTTTTTGTGACAATTACGGAAAGGTTTCTACCGGTTATTCGTTATTTTTGGAGCATGTAATACCATTTTTCGAATAACGAACATTCGATAAATAACGAAGAGCTTGTAATGACCCCCCTGGAACTCATTTGTCCTAGAATCGGTAAAGTTGTACCTTAAAACATTCAAACGAGTTCTTGGCAGTGGTGGGCAGGGCATGTTATGGAATGGAATGGAACGGAAATTTCGGTATGGAAGATGCCACGGGGGTCATTACGTGCTCTTCGTTATTTATCGAATGTTCGTTATTCGAAAAATAGCGAAATGTGGTCTTACATGCTCCGAAAATAACGAATAATTGTAATCTTTCGGAAATTGTCACAAAAAATTCCATTACTATCGGATGTTCGCTATTCGTAATTTCATTATTTGCTCTTCGTTATTTGGTATTATTTGCTATTCGTTTTGCGTTATTTGGTATTACATGCTCAAATTACATGAATAACGAATAGTATTCGATAACTGCGTCATTTTTTTTGAAAATATTTCGAATTCTATAAACCATTTGTTAACTTTATTTTTATCGGTCTGGACACAGTATTTTATTGTCAATCAGTACAAAAAGTTGCGAAAAGGCAAATACCGGTACGTTTTTATCGTTTTGTATCTTTATATTGTCTTAGACAAGAAATTGATAGATCATTTTGGAAAACCATGTTGCCAATAATATGGTTTATCAAAAGTTTTAAGAAATAAAAATTGCTGATAACTACAAACGTTGAATTGGGCAAGTTTGTGTCCCTCGATAACATAAAAATTTTATCTGAAAAGTATTTGCGACATAATAGCCTAGTAGCCTACCAAACACGCCAATTAATAATTTCATCGAAGGCGGCTACGATTAATTAAAGCTAAATTATTTCTTAACTCAGACTGAACTTAGTAAGATTTCGATCAAATTTTTACGATATAAACTTTGGAACAGTATTCTTATAAATGCCTTAAGAAAGAATACAAAACGCGTTTAATAAGCAATTACAAAACTACTCAATAAAATTTAATCGCCGTTCAAAAAAAAAAAAGAACAAGAATACGCAAAGTTTTTAAATCGCCAAAATTTCCTGAAGTTCCAGCTGCATTATTAGATTAAGTACCTTCATTGCACAATATACTATTAGGTTTTGCAGAATTAATGCTCCAGTAAAAAAGAGTAGTTCTTACCATCAAATCGATAATTATCTAAGTTTCCGTGCTCGACCCTTTCCCCTTTTCACTCATTTGTTTCGTGTTTATTTTTGAAGACTGCCTTCGGTTATTGAAAATTATACCAGTAATTTTTTTCTTGCTTACTAATAAATGACCAAAGCTTATTAATTGACAGCAGTCGAAGAGATGCGATAATTGTAATGTATATTGCAGAGCAATTCCAACCAATTATAATTGATTGCAACGACTAGAACTATACGTGATACAATTTTGACGTAACAGTCGGAACAGAGTTAACGAAGTGATTTCATTCTTTTTGAATAAATTTTTCTGTTGCGAACGAAGCATGTAATAGCATTCGATTCGTAATTCATTACAGCACAAAAAAGTGTTATTCGAAAAAAACTTCGAATAACGCATATGAATAACTAATAAGGCATATGATAACCAAAAATATTAGGAAGCGTTTAGCAACTAATTATCTGTTGACAAATTAATAGGGTAATTCGGTCATGAACATTACGCAAACAGTGTAGGTATTGTATCATCCGATCATAGAATATGTTCATTGCAATTTGCAGCTGCATTGACGCTGACTGGCTAAATTTTTGTTTTGAGAATGACAACTTGTCCAGTGCCGCTGCCAGAGCAAACGAAGTGAGGAGCACGAAATTAGACTGAACTTTTGCACATTAAAACGAATCTTGTACGGAGGCAA
The DNA here is from genome assembly GCA_963965965.1 of Trididemnum nubilum. Classification (NCBI taxonomy): domain Eukaryota; kingdom Metazoa; phylum Chordata; class Ascidiacea; order Aplousobranchia; family Didemnidae; genus Trididemnum; species Trididemnum nubilum. Next base: position 25,700,833 of record OZ014489.1, on the reverse strand, counting down.
ATTATGCGCAATTTTAAACTTCTGTAATCACGTCGAAAAAAAAGACATCTAAGTCCGGTAGCGTTCTTTAGTTTCTTTCGTTTCCGGCCCATAATCATTTGAAAAGTCTATCTGCAGAAATGACTGCGACCTAACCAACTTTGAAGGTGCTTTAAAACAACAAAAACAGCTGGTCTTTTGAAAAACGAAATTAACGATTTTGATAGTTTACATTATTTTCTACACTAAGACACTCCCATAAACAGACGTGCATCCAAGATTTTGCAAAAGGAAGGGCTTGGAAGATTAAATTTATTTTGTTTGAAAAATACCTGGATTGGGTGGCGAGCTGTGCAAACTGCTGCAGCTTAATCATCTTATATAAACGGAGGTCTGGGGGCGAAGCCCTTGTCACTGTGTGATTTTTTGAGTTTTCGAGAAAAATAACTTTCAACGCCATTTGGATCACATTTCGCACGCTTTTAGAAGCCAGTAGAAAAGTTAAATTGCTTAGCCCATTCAGCTCCTACTTTACCCACAAGTCAATTTAAAAACACGTATAAACGCTAGCATTTCAGGGTAAATTTTTTAGTGACTGGCTGGGAGTGGCTAAAGCCCCCTTTGCCCTCGTAGTTCCGCCATTAAATCCTTAAAAGCTTAGCTTCCCGTTGTGCATCCTGACTCATAGTTTAAGAAACACTGGCATCGGGCTTAGAATACTTTGTATTGAATACGATGCAAACGTTCCTGATTTTGAAATTGCTATGACTAGCGTAATTGGTACTTGATGACCTATTACTGATTAGGTTCAGAGGTGTAAACTTTGGGTGTTAAATCTGGTGTTTGGAACTTGAACGACTAAACTTTCGGTATTTAAAAAGTTTAATATACTGCTAATGTGGGTAACTTTAGTCAAGTAGGTAGGATTGAATGTTATTGTTCCTTTTTGCAACATTGTTGGTTTTTTTGACTTTACAAAAAACGTATTTTTAGTATTTAAACCAAAAAGGAGGGTAAGGCCCCCCGTAGCAACGACACTGAATTTGCCAACTGAAAAAACTTTTTCTTCCACCGTAACAAAAATTTGTATTATACTTTTCTATCCTCGATTGAGTTTAATTCTTTGTTGTTTTTTTTGCGTTTAAACTTTTTTTCCGGCATTTTTGTAAAATGTTTTTGGCAGTTTGGCTATGCCAAATTTCATAATTTGTGTGATTACAAACTTGCAATCATTAAAGTCAGTGCATTTAACCAATTTACCCATCAACCTATAGTCTGTTGATTAAGAGGTTAATATTTACTTGCTGAATGAAATTTTATGGTAACTCATTCAGGCCCGGCGCCACGGGGGGGAATTCCAGGGCCGTGCCCCCAAATGACTGCTTGTGCCCCCCCCCCCAAGCGAGGACTGTTGTGCCCCGAAGAAATTAACAGGCTTGGGGCTACTGGAGTGCAAATTTGGTGTTTACCGCCCGTATTTTCGTAATTTTTGTGGACTCGCACCGGATTTCATAAAACCTTTTTTTTTTTGGTCTTCATTTAAGAATTCGTGAAAAATTGCAAGATTTTTGAGACGATAACCAGAATTTGTGGAAAGTTTTGAACTGAAGACCTTTTTTTGTTGGTCTTCACTTTGTTCGTTTGATCCACACTGGAATAAACTTTTCGTGCCCCTGTGCCCCTCTCGAATTCACATGAATAAATTTCTCGTGTCCCCCCAAAATTTATTTCTGCCCCCCCCCCCCCCCCCCCAGTTACGCTATCCTGTCGCCGGGCCGGAACTCATTACGTTAATGCTTCAAATATGGGATGAATTCAATGCATCGTACTATGTATGCTGCTTATCTTTGCAAGCGACTACTTGGAAAGGTACGCTTAACGTTGCAAAAATACAGTACAAATTACACGTTGCTTCCGGTCGAAACTTATCTTGGTACGGAAGTATGGAATGGAATATGGAAGGAAATTTTAGTATGGAATGGAAGATTTTTAGTATGGAATGGAAGAAAATTGCCAGTATGGAATATGGAAAAATCGTCTTCCATTCCATACCATGTCTTGGTGGTGGGCAGTAACGAATTACTGAAGTAACGAATCACTTTTTTAGTAATTTTTACGGTAATGACACAACTTTTTTTAAAGTAATTTTTGTGGTAATTTTACAGCTTTTTCAGAGGTGTCAAAATTACTGATTACAAATTACTTTTTAAGTGTTACTCATAGACAAGGTGCAGATGACAAAAAAGCGTTAGCAGTTGAAACAACGTGCTGTGTATCTGTTCGCAATCAAGTTGAAATTGTAACAACGTGTTTGTGATGACGTGGCCGTTCTGGCACTATGAGGAGTAACACTTGATTAGCTGCTTATGTTAGGTTTCCAACCAATCAAAACAGCTTGTGTCCAAAAATGACGCATGGTCATGCCATTGGCCGCATACCTTTCCGCGCGTCAAAAAAGACGATGAATCGGATAGATTAGTTTAAATGTAAGCAGCGCAGTGGCGTTAGAAGAATCACGGTCAAGTTTTAAAGTTCCGCTGTTATATTTTGTTTTCGGTTTGCTTAAGCATAATATAAATATTAAATAAGTAGTACACTGGTTTTATTTACAAAAGTTTTTTTTTGTGGTTAATGCTGACAGATTAGGTCCTGTTAAACGTACTAACAGTGGTGCAGATAAAAAAAAGTCAATCACATTAATAACGGGTATCGAGCTGACGATATCAGTAATCTAGACTTTTTAAAGCACTTTTTAAAGCCTGCACAACATACGGCCCAGCGAAGCCTTTTATTGTATTTCAGTCATTGCAGTGTCAAGTAGAAACAACTTTTGTTGCAGTGATATAAACAGGAACATTTTCATCATAATGACATTACTTTAGGGAAAATTTTATAGAATCTAAATGGCCAAATTTTATACAGTCCTTAAAATTCATTTTTATTGAAGCACTTTCAACGAGTTTTGTCACGAAAATAGTATTTGAACATCAGTTTCACAACGCAATAGAATTCTTTGTAACATCGCGCAACTCCAAAATAGCCGCCATGACGTCATAAAGAGCAAAGATTTGAAATAAATTTGCTCTAAGCAACTTTTTTCAATAAGCAATTACAAGAGAACGGGTTATACAACAAATTTTAATTGCAAGTTTTACTTCTCAAGTTCATATTGTGCTGCGAATTTGATACAAGTTTTATTATGAAAATGCAATTTGTACCATGACGTCATAACCACGATAACGACCAAGATAACCACCATGACGTCATTTTTAGTGAAGAACAGAGAAAACATTCAATGATAATCCACTTTAATAAATTATCGTATTTTTTTAGAGGCCTGAAAAAATTGTTTTATCTTTTACTTCTAGCTAATCATCTCTACTAAATATCAATCTTAAAACAATTGCTGTTACTGCGGCAGGACCTGCAACAGAGCCGCTGTGATATGTCACATGAGGGTAAAACATTCTAAAATTATTTATAAGTTTTTTGAATTAATTTCGTTTTTCGTACTCGAGAGCTTTCAACAGGTTCTGCTCCATATTGCCGGCTTACAAATGAACTAATAATTGCTTTGCCAAAATTGACACAACTTTTGCTGCTATGATATAGCTTTGAAAATACTGTTACTGTAGCTGCGATGAAGTGATGTTTAGCAAAACGTTTAAAAAAGGATCAAAAATTTTGTCATCCTTAAAAATAATGGCGTTGCTGCTAAAACATTTCAATCATATTTTGTCACCTACTGCAGCTTGCTTGTCTAGGCAGGACTGTATCGCAAATTTAAAACAAGAGCTGGTATGATGAAATAACCGGTAAAACAACCGCTATTACCTCGTGTTTCTCGAAACTTTTTCGAAAAATGGTAGGCTATAACGTTGCTATGTCGTATTATAGTGTTGTTTTTAAAGCATCTTGCGCAAAATCTACCATTTAAAATTTCAATCAAATCAACAAACCGTAGTATTAAAAATTTGAAACAATGTGTATAACGACGATAAAAGTTGTAAAATAGCCGCCATGACGTCATATTTAGTTCTTAAAAAATCATCAAAAATTGCTGGCTCATTTATTGATACAAAAGCACTTAATTTGGACTAGCTTTTGAAATTAACAACTCCTTGTTGCTTTGCAAATTTAAATCATTAAGGTTTGTTGCAGTAATGGACGTCATATGACGTCATGCGTTAGAGATTTGTTTCAATCTTAAGATTTTGCGATTTGCTTTACAACATAGCACTTTAAAATAAGCAGCGCCCCACATTAATGTGTGCAAGTTACATCTTCAGCGTATTGAAAAATCAAAATAGATTTTGTGCCGGTGCAACAAACTATGTTATGCAACCGCCATGATGTCTGGTGCATAACGCAATGTAAAAAGAAAAACTAACTAGATGGGAATTTGCCAGCAAACCCAGTGAACGACCGACGCATAGCTAATGCTGTGACCAAGGATGGCAGTACGGTACGGTACGTTCAGAATTTGCGTACTACGTACCTTGAACCGTACCGTACTAACGTCCCGTACCCGTACCATTACAAAAAAAGCGTACAGTACCAACGTACCTTTTTGGGGCCCCATTTTGGGGGGGTCCCCGGGGGGGTGGTACCCCCAAATTATGTTAAAATATTTGTCTCTTAAATATCTACTGATATCAAAGAAAAATGGCACCCTAGGTTAAATCGTTAAAAAATTTATTTTTGGGGGGGTCCCCGAAGGGGTGGTACCCCCAAATTATGTCAAAATATTTGTCTCTCAAATATCTACTGACAACAAAAAAAACTGGCACCCTAGGTTGAGCCGTTCAAAAATTTGATTTTTTGGGGGGGTTCCCAGGGGGGTGGTATCCCCAAACCATGTCAAAATATTTCTCTCTTAAATATCTACTGATATCAAAGAAAAATGGCACCCTAGGTTAAATGGTTAAAAAAATTTGTTTTTGGGGGGTCCATTTGGGGGGGTCCCCGGGGGGGTGGTACCCCCAAATTATGTCAAAGTATTTGTCTCTCAAATATCTACTGATATCAAAAAAAACTGGCACCCTAGGTTGAGCCGTTCAAAAATTTCATTTTTTGGGGCCCCATTTTGGGGGGGTTCCCTGGGGGGTGGTACCCCCAAACCATGTCTAAATATTTCTCTCTTAAATATCTACTGATATCAAAGAAAAATGGCACCCTAGGTTATATGGTTAAAAAAATTTGTTTTTGGGGGGCCCATTTGGGGGGTCCCCGGGGGGGTGGTACCCCCAAATTATGTCAAAATATTTGTCTCTCAATTATCTACTGATATCCAAAAAAACTGGCACCCTAGCTTGAGCTGTTCAAAAAATTGATTTTTTGGGGCCCCATTTTGGGGGGGTTCCCGGGGGAGTTGCCCCAAAAAAATTTCAGGAGACACAATTGCGTATGTACCTCAACAACTTCACACAAAAATTAGATTTCTATGTTTTGTGGTTTACGAGAACTCGAGCGTACAAGATTTAGGAAGAAAAAAAAGGAAAAAAAAGGAAAGAAAAAGGAAAAAAAAAAGGAAAAAAATAAGAAAAAAAACCTCATCGCGGCCGAAAGTGGGTTGGTAGGGATGAAAGGATATCTTAAGACATATAACCATGAGAAATATTTTTTGCCGTACTTAAGCCGTTTTTGACTTAGACCGCTTTTTACGCCAAACTTTCGGGGCGGTTTTCGGGTCATAAACCCGAAGTCACGTGACCGATTGCCTCGAAATTTGGTACAAACATAAAACTCATTAATCTCAAACTGCTGTCAAAATTTCATGTAGTTAGACCAAACGGTTCTCGAGTTATAAGCAAAAGTCTGAAATCTCGCACTCATTAGTTAGAAAATGGCCGAGTAAAAACAAAGGAACACGCGACGCGAGCGTCGGTCGTTCCAATGATATTCGCAATTTGCGCATGTGCGTTAAATTATGCACGCACAAAATCTGTATTCTCTTACACACATCATGGCGGTTAAATGCATTAAATATGAGCAACCATAACTAATTATTAAAGCCGTCAGCATAAATGACGTTATAATTGTAAATGTTTAAATGACGTCACTATTGCGTACAAAAATTTTCTAAGTGACAGATGCAACTTAGCTTATTAATTTCTAAAATCAACTTCAATCATAAAAAAAACACAGCAGCAACATAAGCAAAGTCATGTATAAGCGATTTAAAACTGTAATGTATTGAAAACTACCGTTCTGACATCACAGGAACGTCAATGTACCAAATTTCGCATTGAGGTCAATCTAGCTGGAAAATTCAAATTACGCTGAACATCACCACATGTGTTAAAAATGTGTGTTCGACACTGTAGTGCGCTTTCTAACTTGACCAAAAAAGCACATACCAGAGAGAATTTTGACGTTATGACGTCATTAACAAAAACTGAGATGCCATCAATTTACGGTGAAAAACTTTTGATACGCAAATAGGCATTTTACGTACGTAACAAAAAATGTTTGCGTAGCTTTGCTGTCTTGAAAGGGAAGAAATGCGATATCACAATGTTTAGTGTTACCCAGGGGCGTATTTAGGGGGGGTCATTGTGCCATGCCCCCCCTTTGGGTGCCAGAGATGCACAAATATGTAAGAATAGTGCGCGAAAATAAGTCATGCACCACCTTCCTTTGGAATTTGGGCAGGAAATGTGGGCAGAAAAAGTTGAATCTGGGGAAGACCTTTTTTTTGGTCTTCACCTAATGTTGGGCTAAAAACCAGACTAATTCGGAGTGAAGACCTTTTTATTTTATTTTTGGTCTTCATCTAACTTTGGGCCAAAAACCGGACTAATTCTGAGTGAAGACCTCTTTTTTTGGTCTCCACCTGATTTTGGGCAGGAAAGCGGACTGATTCTGAGTGGAGATCTTTTTCTTTTGGTCTTCATTATTCTCAAATTTTCTGGCCTCCATTCGAAAATCCTGCGTACCCTACGCTAGTGGTGTTACCCTTGATTTGTGTATTTTTAATTTTTTTGTAGCGAGCACGATGAGTTTTTTGCTCAAATTTTGCCTGGTGCTATCACATTGCGTTTTGAATAAGCTAACAATTTTGTTTTTAAGTTCGGAACTAATTTAAATTTTGCCTTCATTTGTGTTCGAACACCATTATTTAACCTTAAAACACAATCTTTTAGCTCATAAGTGACGTCATACGCTATAATGTTACGTCATCATTTCTATTTTACTTCATTTCTATTGTCACGTCATTTTCAAAAACTTAGGAATACAGACTCACTTCTTGCCAAAAATTATTCTTCTAATCTTTTGCTAAGGCAGTGATGCTACTGAGCATATTTTCGACCACTCTCTATACTCGAGGAAGCAACCGTTTTTCCCTCACAAATTTTTCAACTTTCTGTTGGGCAGATTTTGGTAGACTTTTTGTATGTTATTCTCCACATCATGTAGCACCAAAAACCGTTACAAAATCATTTCTTGCAATTTTTTCCAGTTTGGGCTCTATTTTGGCGTAGATTCTAACGCGACTATAAGTTCATAATGTGTCGACGCGTAGACTATTGTCTAACATACGAGTAGAAAGGCAGCTCGAAGAGGCAACAACAACACTATTCCTCACGAGCCAGCTTTGTGGAAGAATACAACCGAATGATTAAGCAGCAGCCTAGATGTTAAATTTCTATTCCTTGATTTTGCTTCATAACGTTGGTGTTGAAGGCCTTGCTTTAGCAGCGCACCAAAAGCCGCAATAGCCGAAGAGTTATGATATTTCTTCACAAATTTCCTTGACAGCGGAAACGAATAACCCGAAGTTCAAAATCTGCTTAGTTTTTAAACAATTTTGTACTCACTCAGGTTAAGTAATTAAAATAACATTCTTTGATAATAAAATAATACAGTACAATACAATACAATACTTTAACGCAGAACCGTGTCAAAGAGACAGCATAATGAAAGCCATCATCATAACAGGCCCGGCGCCAGAACAGCGTGACTGGGGGGACAGAAATAAATTTGGGGGGGCATGAAAAGTTTATTTATGTGAATTCGAGAGGGGCACGGGGCACGAAAAATTTATTTCAGTGTGGATCAAACGAAGAAGGTGAAGACCAGCAAAAAAGGTCTTCAGTTCAAAAATTTCCACAAATTCTGGTTAACGTCTCAAAAATCTTGTAATTTTTCACGAATTCTTAAATGAAAACCAAAAAAAAAAGTCTTCAAAGTTTTATGAAATTCGGTGCGAGTCCACAAAAATTACGAAAATACACCAATTTGGGAGTCTCAGGCCTCGATTTGCACTCCAATAGCCCCGAGCCTGTTAATTTCTTCGGGGCACAGTCCTCGCTTGGGGGGGCACAATTTTCGTTTGGGGGGCAGAAGCAGTTATTTGGGGGGGCACGGCCCCGGAATGCCCCCCTGTGGCGCCAGGCCTGCATCATAATGCAAAATTTGTAACGATAAATTACTTTTTTTTGAGAAGTAACGACTACGGTAATTTCATTACTTTTGTGCAGTAATTTGCCCACCACTGGTTGTTGGTGCACATCTCGTCATCTTAACGAATAATAAGTCTTTGCTGAAATATGCTTATTACTTACAATTAATACTGTTGCACTCTGCCCTTACCGCATTCATAATTTTGGGATACCCGTCGCGCTTATCCTGATGCTTACATTAACGAATAGAAAAAAAAAACTTCCCTGGTACAGTGTACTGAAATCGTATAAAAAGCAATGGTCCTTAGCAGCATGTGCAATTTTTGAGATGCTTCCGAAATGCCGGTTGCCTAACCACTACGAAACTTCATAGAGCGAAGAATACTGTTTCAGGTTTCTGGCAACTGGCTCTTTTTTGTTGTACAGAATAGTCTTAGAGCTCTCAATTTAAAATTTTTGAAACAAATACAAGAAAGCAGCTAATGTCAGAAAATCTTATTTTAATTGTGCAAAACTCATGTTTTTTTCCGCTAATTCGAAACACAATTCTTCAGCACGCTGTAACAAAACAACCAATACCGTCACTGCTGAAACGGTAGGCTCAGATTCGATTTTCAGTTGGGTTAAGCCAAGGACTACAACTTGAGCATGTGACTGCAAGAATTGTTCGGTAACGTGACAGCGTGAAACCACCGTGTGTGGCAAACCAAGTGGCAGCTTGATTCGAAAACGGAAAAGTTCCTCACTGTCTTCCGACAAAAGTAACTCGGCAAAAACAGATTTAATAATGATAACGTTGCTAAGAGTACAACTATTATAACAGACAAATGGTACACAACTCGTGGAGTATCGATGGTTCAATAGTTTTATCAAAAACAGTTGCAGTTAGTGAAATTTCGTGCTTATCATTTCTGAATCTGGTTTGCTCCAACGAAAATCACAAATTCTCACAATAACTGCTTCCAGAGGTAGGCAAAGCGCAACCACCGCAAACGCGGAAGTTGCGTTGCGCTTAAATTTATTTTGAAACATTGCGAAAGTTGCGTTGTGGACTAAAGCCTTTTCAAGTTTGTTGCGCGTTCAAAATGTTTTTCGGTTAATGGCGCAATTCCACAAATTGAACTTAATTTTGTTCCATTTCCATCGTAATATTGATGTAGATGTCGGCCTTTAGCATATTATTTACTCTTTTTCTGTTTAAAATCGCAAAAAATGCGGTATTTGTATTGTGTTGTGAAATTTTAATTGCGAAAATTAGGTTGCGCTTTAACTTGGTACGAAAATGCCGATCAACCATGAATGTGGAAGCGGAAGCTGTGTAAGGGGTGCCGCTTCCGCTTTGACCATTCACATCGACCACCGAAATTTTAATGTGGTGCAATTTTTAAAAAAATATACGAAAAGTGAATGTTTGATTGATCATCATTCGTAAAGAAACATTTTTAAAGGCTTGTGGTTCACTTAGATCCGGGGAAACCCCCACCCTATCAACTCAAAGATGAACCATGTAGCTAATCAACTCATTTTTTTAAATTATACGGGTTCAAAAATTCTCCACTGTAGTCCTAAAATTTAAAGATTTTCAGAAATACTTTTAAATAAGGCTTTGGCCATTTTTGAGGGCCATACTCGTATAAATAAAATCTGAAACCAAGCTCGTATAATACAGCATTCACCAACATAAAAACAAAGTTTCCAGTTCCAGCGTTTTAATTTCTTTCTCTGCAATAATATATTCTTGAACAGCAAACAGAGGAGAGCATCATAACGTCTCTCAAACAAACATTAATATTGCTTGACTTTTAAACATCATGTTACAATCAAATCAAGTTTCATTATACTCGCTGTAATACGCCGAAGAGTGTAACGAGTTTGCGGGGCCCATCTCCGCGTCACTGCGCCTGGGCAACACAGCTTCTTTCGAAGAAATGTGGCAGTGGTGGCGAACCGTTGGCAACAGTGTGTCCAATTTGACCGGCCCGAGACTTGTATCCGATTTGAACTTCAGACCTTCCGCTCCAGAGACGAATGCGTTACCGCTCGACCAACTTGTCGGTTCATGTTGTTATAATGCTTGTTTTAATTATTGCCAAGTACCGCTTGCGACAAGAAATAATTCTTCTACGGTATTGTGTAAAACCGCATAACTTTTGCAGTGTTCTTTATTCTGTCCTAAACATACACGTTGCTAGCAAAACTTTTGGAGCTAACCACATGCACAAACAAGTTATTAAAAAAGAATTCTGAAAATGTGGAAGCTTCGCCCCAGGGCTGCCTAATTATAACCAAGTAAAGATTTGCGCTTAACACAGATGCAGTTGGAATAAGTTATTATCCCAGTGCTTGAAAATCAATCCCCAGACCCCAAATATTTTAAACTTTAGGGTAAACGTTCAAAGAAACTCGCATCAGCTGAAACATAACGACCATGTGATTAATTGGACTTTTCGCTGCAGGGCAGCTCCCAATCCGAATCCTTGACTACGTCCACATTAACAAAGCTGTTTTATTTTGGCTTATCTGGAAAAATTTTTGCTAAAAATTTTAAGAAAAAATTACATAATCAAGTGGTGAAGGGGAAGCGCTAATGGTGGAAGCGGAAGTGATTCAAAAATTGCCGCTTCCGCATCCCTGGCTTTAACTGAATCAAAAAGTTCATTGTGGAAGTTGCGCTTCAGAAATTAATCTAATTAAATTGCGCATTTTGATAATACTGTTGTTTGTGCCCACCTCTGACTATTTTACGATCTTGCACACCATTCAATACATTAGTAGAAACATTTGAAATTGCAACTTTTTAGGTATTCTTCCTACAACTATTAGTATTTTTTCAGGCAATTCAGTATTCACTTAGTACTTGATCTTTTCTCTAATGGCGAAATTGGCAGTTCGAGCTGATCTACGTTGGCGCATTTAAAACTTTTAGTTTGCAACACCACTGCAAAAGCAACTTTAAACAATAAGATTCAACGTGTCAGGTCAAAAGCATAGCTTTTGCAACCGTCCCTCTTTTCTCCACACCACACAATCGTTCCACGAGAGCCAACGCAAACTCGAACGCAGTACCAGGACCTCGGCTTGTGATAAGATTACCGTCTTTTACAACCGAAGCTTCTGTGTAATTATAACCTGGAAACAAAATGAATAATATTGAAAGGACTATAGCAACTTAGCAACCATCTACTGACATATTTAAAGTTTTTTATTCAACAGTCCGAACACATTGTTTTAAAACCAAACGCTTCAATCAAACTTAGTTAAGTCTTTAGTCACGATAACAAAAACAAAAAAAGTGTTGTAACGCGTAATTTCAGGAAAATTGACAAGGGCGGCTATGCCACTTTCTGAAATTGGCACAGAATGGATAAGTCTAGAATTCCAGAAATGATTTTTAGTGAGTACCGTAACAGCTACTAGGCCTAAACTGGTACGAAGTGGGTTTGATAAAAAAAAGTCTTCCAGTAAGTTGAAAATACAAGGATAGCAAAAGTGCCTACCAGCTAAATGCAGTCTGAAAATCAATTAAGATTAGTTTAATTGTTGCAAGTAAGCCATGCTAATGACATAAACAAAACGACGCTCAATAATCCTTTCCCACACAACCCAAGTTCATTTAATTTCTAATATAGGCGATTCCATCACCAACTAACCTTCTAGTTTGTCTTGCAATGAAGGATAAGACGTGATCTTCTTTTCCAGACCAATACCATGAGCTTTCAACGCTATAGGCGCAGCACAAATAGCACCAATTACTTTGCCGGCCTTATCGTGATCTTGCAAAAGTTCTTTCACAGTAGCAGCCTGATTATACAGTAATAAAACATGCATGTTGGCTGTGTTTCTAAAAGAGGTTGTGAACAGTACTTCCTTGATCATCTGGTCTAGTTAGGACTAAGGATATCACTTCTTAGAAAGCTAACTGGATAAGCAAAAAATGGATGATTAAATTATTTAATCGAAAACAACACAGCAATAACACAGATTCAAAAGCACTGAAACAGAAATGAGAATCATCATCACACTATATACAGCATTGGGGGATTACATTACTTTTTATTGAAAGCAATGTATGTTTGAGTAAAGTTAAAATTACTTTTAATAACTATTGCCCATATTACATAATCCGAAAATTGCCAAGCAGGTGTTTCAATGATTATTCTAGCTCTCTTATTCTAGTGGTTCTTTACAAGTACAAATAGCTTTGTGAGATTGCAATAGCAATTGACAAGCCTTGAGGGAAATTTTCGAAATATATGCTTCATCATTACGTCTAAATTTTTTGACCCATTGGATGGATAACCTAATGCCAGACAAATGAGAAGGTACTGTAGTGAATCAAATAAGCCAGGGCATTTTCTTATCCTATCCAAAAGACTGCTGGTTGCCCACTCATTTTTTAGTCATTATGTGAGGTTATTCAACACATCAATTTAAGAGCATTGAAGAACTCATTTGTTGGCTTATCTGATTCTATCTTAAAGGCGGTGAATCATCCGGCCAATTTCGGTGGTTTACAATAGCTAAAATTGAACTATAATTTTTGATATTTTTTGCTGTAATTTTGGGACTGCGGTTGCAAAGATATTCAACAAATACAAAAAGATGTCCCCCGAAAAAAAGTATTTGAAAACTCTGAGTTTTGTTCTTCCCGCCAAAACCACAGTAGGCCTAATAGTTTAGAGAACTGTGGTAGGCCTAATAGTTTAGAGATAGTTTATTTCTAAATAGGTTAGGCCTAATAGTTTAATAAGATTACAGTACGCCTAATACAAGGTGTCCCAAAAAAAATGTAACACTTTTGATTGCTAACTGAACTCTCATTTTAGAGCGCAATTTTCTGTGCTTTTGCCGAGTTAATGCATAGGGCAAGGAATTTTTTTCCTGAAAAAATCAAGTCGCTACCTCCACTCAGGGCCATTTTATGGCACGAGGAGTACTGCAGCATACTTTGCCGGGAGGTGCCATAGAAAAAGATTTGACTCCTTAAGAAATGGTCTTTGGCATGAAAAATCATTGTTTCTCCCACAAATGTGGTGTGTCAGAAACAAAAATCTCTAGTCTGATATGAAAGCTCATGTTTTTCCTAGTTTTTGTGTATCTCTTAAGACAAGTATGAGGTCCAGAACCCGCGTAGCTGGAGGTTTCTCGAGGGGGGTCAAGAAAATCTCTAACTCCCTCTCTTCTCGTAATGCAGCCCTATCTCTACTCTCACCTTCAGATCAGTCTCTACCAGCGACCATGACTCTACTCTTAAGGTTAGTTTATTCTCCAGTATTTTTAGAAATGCTCTTCAATACTGTAAATGAAAAAAAAAACTTCCATGTGTCCTTCATTTTCGTTTATGCAGGCATTCGGCCTGAGGGGCACTACCATAGTGCCCCCCCCCCCAAAAAAAAATGCAATAATCCGTCCCAAACTGTTGAAAAATTCAAGAATGAGATTACCCAGTCCATCAGGAGGCTGTCAAATGAGACAAATTATCGAAAATATCACTATCAAGCTGAATGGTTTCATGAATCCAAAAGAGCATGTGTCGCTGATTTCATTCATTATCAAAATCAAGGCAAAAATGCAGAAGACCGAAACGAACCTTAGGATGGAAATAATGACTTAATTTTTCAGGAACAAAACTTCATTGCATATGCATTCACTGGGCAAAAGCTCTACAATGTACGTTGTAAAATCAAAAAGTTATAAGAAATGTAAAGTGTTACATTCTTTTTGGGACACCATGTAGTTTAGAGAACTGTGGTTTTGGCGGGTAGAAAAAAAACTCAGAGTTTCCAAATACTTTTTTTCGGGGGACATCTTTTTGTATTTGCTGAATATTTTTGCAACCGCAGCCCCAAAATTAAAACAAAAAATATCAAAAATTATTGTTCAATTTTAGCTATTGTAAACCACCGGAATTGGCTGGATGATTCACCGCCTTTAACAACAAGATTTAAAAGCACAGAATACTTTTTTGACCTGCTGGATTTGCCTCTAGTTTGATGTTCACTAGTGTTGGCTAAATTGTTTGACACCCCACTCTAAATCCCTATGCCCCACCCACTTGCAATTCCAAATCTTAAAAAAATAATAGGCCTACTCAAATTTAAGCAGAATAAACACCAAGCAGTAGGCAACTGTAAAAAAAACAACACTATTAATGCATCAAGCAAAGAAATATGCTGCCGATATATGAAACTAAACAGGTTCAATACTTAGATAATAAGGTAAAGTATAATACCAATAATCTTTGTTGCTTCAAAGTAACTTCTAGAAAATTATTATTTTTTGAACACTATGAAAGTTTAAACATGATCGAAATCATTAAGAAGGCTATCTTTACTGTATTCTAATAGTACCGGTAAAACATAATTTTAAGCTTTGTTGAAAGTAAGAAGCAAGTATCACCTGATCAATATCAGCAGCCTACCTTAGCAAGAGAAGTTGCTCCTTGTAAACCTCCAGGTAGAACCACTGCATCAAAAGGTCCTTGTTGAATTGCTCCGGCAAGGTCGGCATCTGGTTTAACTTGAACACCACGACTACATTTCACCACTTCAGGGCCAGTCAGCCCACCAACAACAACTTCAACCTAAAAATTGTTAGTTTTACGCAAAAATCTATCAGACTACACAGCAGGGAACACAATAGCTCAGTTCTATAAACTAAACAACTTACTAGTTGGTAATGCTCTGTACAGCAATAGCCTAGTTGGTCTGTTGGTAGGGCATTGGGCCAGTTGTTCTAAACAATGCACAGTCTGACAGTAGGGTAGAGGTTGAGGTTTCACAGCGCCAGGCCCAAACTGTGCCTGTTGGAAATTAGTAATTCCCGGGGGTTGATTCTATTTGAAGTCTGGTCTAACCCAAGCACGCAACTTTGACTTAGCCAGTCGTTTAATGGCTTCTAACAATAACATATGTCACCAACTTAGCCACAGGTGACTCGCAACTACTGTAGACTGGCGTTACGAAAACAGCAGGCTAGCGCTCTAAAAAATTAATAAACAAAAGTAATTAAGTATGAAGCCTTCAGCATGCCAACTACAAAAATTTACTTAAACTATAGGTTACAAAATTACACAATATCTATTTACTTATGGCTGCGCTCGCTGCTACGCTGACGACTGCGTTAACCTTAAAACAGAAAATGCAGCAAGAGAACAATTATCGATACCGAGCAGCCGACTATGACGTGCCGCTACGCAAGAATGCGAAGCAAAGTGTAAACAGAAAAAAGGAAACCATAGGGGTAGAGCGGCTATATTTACAGTCCCCTCTAAATTTCCATAACTGAAGTATAGGGGCAAATTTACTTATTGAACCAATAGCCGCGTGATTGGTGCAGCGAACGACTCAGAGTTAAAAATGTCTCATCTGCCGAACACACAGTGTTCTCAGAGCAGACCTGTACAAGTAAACGTCTCAGTTTCCAAAATCTTCTGGAAGGTGTAAAAATTAAAGCTCACTCTGTGAGTCCATAGCCATGAGGTTGGCGTAGCAACCATAAAGAAAAGTCTGTATCTGCCGACTAAACAGTGTTCGCATAGTAGATTTGAAACTCAGTGTCGGAGCATCTCGAACAGTTGCAATCAACGTACGAAATTTCGCTTCATCTTGTAGTTACCGTAGATAGTGGGTGACACTGTAGAATGTACACGTTCATAAAGTATACCAGTGCATTTGGGATCATCATTCGTCATGGAACATTGACAGGAAAAGTTGAGTGGCTGGCATCATCATTCATCATACGGTTGCCAGCTAATGAAAGGTTAACGGGATTGTTGTGGGCTGGCATCATCATTCATCATACGATTGCCAGCTCAAAAAGATTGACAGGATTGTTTTGCGCACACACAACACTTACATACACACATACACAACACTTACATACATAGAGACTTAAGGGGGTGACTGTGCAAGAGTGGAAGGGAAAGACAGCAATACAGACAGGGAAAAAATGACAGTCAAGGAAAGAATATCATGAGGGGAAAAAAACATGAGGCAAGGAGTAGAACTACAATGTTACGGAAGGGTACATCAACAGGAGGTAGGGATACAGATCCTTTCGGAACAACTGTTGGGGCAGGGATTTTTTCCATCGTTGAATTGATTTCTAGCACATTTGTATTGAAGGATAGCTGAAGACAAAACAGCATCAGGATTACTGCCAAGACGTTGGTTGTAAAACGTTTTTGTCGAGCAGGTGACGTCATCGTGTTGGTTGTCAGCTCTCTGCTGGTTAACGTTGGTGCTGGCATTATCATTAGGTTTGCCAGCTCCGTCGTTGCAGTGATATGAAGATTCAGAAGTACCACCAATATCATTATTGGCCGATTGGCTAGTCCCAGGTTGGTCTTCGTCAAGGTTTAATAGATCCATAGACTCATCGTTGTGAATTTTCATGTCGTCCGCAGGCTCAAGCAGCACTAATTTACGAATATCTCGCTGACGCAGTAGTCCG
The DNA here is from genome assembly GCA_963965965.1 of Trididemnum nubilum. Classification (NCBI taxonomy): domain Eukaryota; kingdom Metazoa; phylum Chordata; class Ascidiacea; order Aplousobranchia; family Didemnidae; genus Trididemnum; species Trididemnum nubilum. Next base: position 25,683,995 of record OZ014489.1, on the reverse strand, counting down.
TCCGAAGTCTTAACAGTCGCTGAGCGAACAAGTCCGTCCTTGCAGACCTTTGTGTCAACGACCAGTGCATATGGGTATCTTCCACGGGTCGGTGTAGTGTCATCAAGAAGCAACACAGCATCTCCCTTCTGGAAATTTCGATGAGGCTTGGTCCATTTCGACCGTTGTTGCATCAATGGAAGATAAGAGGCAATCCATCGATCCCACCACTCACAGCTTATTTTCTTAGTGTAATTGTGACATCGACGTAGTTCATCAGCTTTTCGAGGCATTGTAGTTAGAATACCCTCGTTACTTGGTTCGAGAAACCCGGTGACCAAATCGACTGGACGGATAGGGAGTACATCATCTTCATCACCTAAATATCGTCCTAAAGGCTTGCAGTTCATTACATACCCTGCTTCCCTCATGATTGTCATCAATTCGAAGTCTGTTGGTATACGTTTTTGATATCCTGGTCCGATAACACCTTCTGTAATCTCTCTAAAAGAACGAATCTGCCTTTCCACAAGGCCCTGGTGATGGGAACTTACTGGAGTTGAAAAATCCCAAACAATGCTTTTGTTTTTCATCCAGGCTTCAACTTCTGAGCGATGGTAGAGATTCTTCAATAGATGTTCCTCTTCTTTCTTCAGGACGTTGCATGCTCCTCTGAAGGTTGTTGAACAGTCACTACGAAGATGCTTAGTTTTCCATCCAGTTAAACACAGAAAACGTCGAAAAGCGTTTAAGAATGCTGAAGTGTGCAGTGATTCGACCATTTCTAATCTAACTGCAGTTGTGGCGTTGCACACAAAAATACAAATCCATCGTTTTTCGGTACTTCGACCCCTTTTTACCTCGAAGGGGCCGGCATAATCCAGCGATACGGACGTAAACACGGCTTGTCTAGGTGTGACACGGTACTCGGGAAGGGGTGCCATCAATTGCTGCCCTCTTGATTTCCTGAGAAGCTTGCAGGTGAAACAGTCCGACAAATAGCTGCGCACAGTCTGTGCCCCACCTATAACTTTGAGTCCTTCGTCATTACTCAAGGAAGCTAAAACGGTTTCAGCAGCACGATGTCCCAAGTGTTCATGCCTCTCTAAGATGAACAGTTGTGTGACTTTGTGCCGTTTGGGTAAAATTGCTGGGTGCTTAAGCTCGTCTCTAAAGTCATCATTGTAATCCAACCTGCCTCCAACTCGCAGAATTCCATCTGGGTCCAGGTAGGGAACAAGTTTTTGAATGGAGTACATCCAGGGTTCACGATCTTGAGTAGAGAGTGCACTCACAGCCTCCTCAAAGGTCAAGTTCTGTCTCATTTTGGATAAGACTGAACTAAAACAATCAGTTTGGGCACTGCGAATAAGGACACGTTTCGCAGCATAAGGATCATCTGCATCGTTGTGTTGGGGAGAACCTGTAGTTAAGTTAAAGGTCTTTTGTTTCCATTTTGTGAAGCACTGCAACACGTTCGAAACTACCCTCAGGACTTTGGCCAAGTTGTTGGTACGATTGAGTGTGTACTGCATGAATTGTTGCTCGTCGTTGAATGGCTTGTTCATCGTACTGGCTGTAGAAGTCGATACAATGGCATTTTGATCAGCGACAGAGAGCTTGACACAATTCTCTGGCCAAGGAAAATGGGGATGCTGCAAAAATTCGGGGCCATTTAACCAAAGACTCCAGCGTTCAGCATCTTCAACACGACATGGCCGCGTGGCTACATCTGCAGGGTTTTGACCAGACGGAATATATCGAGGGAACTTGCCATTACTGTTCTTCAAGATCAAGTCAACTCTATTTCTTTCAAACACGCGAAGTTCCAACGTTTTTGTCCTACACCACTGAATAACAGTTTGTGAGTCAGACCAAAGCTCATAATCGTCAACAGTCAAGGATGTGGCGTCGAGGCACTCCTTGAGAAGACGGGCTCCAAGGTCCAGTGCAATAATTTCTTTGCGGGGCATCGATTCTCGAGTCATTTCTGATTTCGAATGCAAGGAAGTCCGTGCAGCAATTAGGTGCACATAGGTTTGTTCCCCATAGATGACTCTCAAGTATACAGCAGCAGCTGCCACGTCTTTGCTGCTGTCAGCAAACATGTGGAATTCGCAACGACCGTCTAACTGAAGGACGTCTGGGATTTTGCGTCGAGGTATAGGCACCTGGTCCAGTGATTTCAAGCAACCGATAGCCTTCAGCCATCGCTTCGCAAGGCCATCAGGCACAACTTCATCCCACTCCTCAACTTGTCGAACAATCGCGGAACAACTGACGTTCATCTGGATGTATAAAGGAGCCCACCAAGATAGGGGGTCAAACAGTCCATTGTTGAGGCTGACTACTTGTCGTTTGGTAAATTTCTTACCATCAAAGGCATCAATTTTTAGGGTTGGTTTCTTCAGGAAGAATTCGTCTGTATCGGTATCCCAAACTAAGCCGAGAGTCGTCTGTGGCTTGTCCGATCGACTGTCAGAAGTCTTTTCTGTTATGTCTCTGCGTGCTGGAGCTAAGTCTTCTTCAGGAATTTCCGCCAAAATTTCTTTGTCGCTTGAGTTCCATTTTGTTAGTTGAAATCCTGTCGATGACAAGAGCTTCGATACTTCATTGATGACACGCTTTCCTTCTTCAACAAAGTTTACACCTGTAATGAGGTCATCTACAAACATGTCTCTTGTAACTCTCTCAGTTACCTCATGTGAGACGTCTGGTATGTTTCTTTCAGCGGTGTAAAGCAAAGAATATCCAGCAATGCTCGGACTGCATCTTAGCCCATAAGGGGCGACTTGGAAACGGTACACCACAACATTTCCTTGCAGCCCAGGTCCATCAAACCATAAGATTCGGAGCATATCTCGGTCTTCAGGGGCAATGCGTATTTGAAAAAACATATTAGCAATGTCCCCAGCAATGCCATGCATCTTCTCGCCGAAACGTATAAGGATGGATCTCAATGACTGCATAAAGATTGGACCACGCTCCAGAAGTCCATTTAGCGATATCCCATGATACTCCCTCGCAGCATCATATACTACGCGAAATTTCGACTGGGACGTGTTGAAATGAGGAATATAGTAGCGAGGTTTTGATGGATTTTTATCCTCTTCCTGTAGCACTTTATCAGGGACACGAACAATGTGACCCTTATCAATGGCAGTTTCAATTTTTTCGCAATACTTAGCGGCAAGTTCAGGCTGGCCTTCTAATTTCCCTCTGAGCTTCAGCAAGACATTTTTGGCCTGCTGATAATTTTCCCTCATAATTGCAGGGTCACGAGCCCAAGGGAGACTAAACTGGAGGTGAGATTCACCATTATCCAACGTAACCAATTGAACTGTGTCCTGATATCTTTTCAATACTGCTTCATCAACTCTGCTCATGGTAAGCTTGTCGTCAATAGGTGAGTGATAAAACAAGTCATTTTCAAGTTCTTTTAACGCCTGACCTCTGTCTTCCACCCCCAACTTCACTTTCGATGCACACCACCGATTTTGATTACGAGATCGGAGAGAGTTTAACGTCACATTTGGCAAGGCGCAATTTTTCCCTGAACTAAGCCATAAAGTGCCAAGTTCATGGTCAGCAATGTTACTTTTCTCCTGCCAGGCAAGACTCTGTCCAGAGAGAATATGCTTCCAAGCAAGGTCACCTCCTATGATCATGTCGACCCGAAGTGGAAGAGTGCTGCTCTCGGGTAGATATCGAGCAAACGGCAATTCATGATCAATAAAAGTCATCGATTCAAAAATAGCATTAGTTCCATCCTTCTTTGCAAGATTCAAATTGCACTCAGTAAACTCGCATTTCATTATGCTACCGTCAAACATGGAATACTCTTTGCATCCTACTGGCATCCATTTATCATAGAGCAGCTCAGCCAACCGTCGAGAGCACAAGCTTTGAGTGGCACCGGTGTCGATTGCTGCATAAAACATCAATGTTTCTTTTTGGTCATCAGTTGGGAGCGCAGTTAGGATCATCAATCCGACTTGACCAATGGGGCCTTGATCCATGAACCCCAGAACGTTTCTTCTGTCTGTTCTCAAGGGAGGAGCGGCCTTTAACTTCGTAGGAATCTTCGACTGTAAAGTTGGCGATTGCAAAGCACTTTTGGAAATGCTTTCTGTGCCTGTCGGGTGAAGTAATGCGTGGTGTGGCTTGTTACAACTTTTACATGGATGCTCCACTTTGCAGGTCTTGCTCATATGGCCATTTTCCAAGCATGCGAAGCACAGTTGATTATCTTTAACTACTTGCCAGCGATCCTTTTCGTCCATTAAAAGAAAACGCTTGCACTGTACGAGAGTATGAGTGTCAGAAGTTGGGTGAAGCGCACACCGCTTTAAGCTAGTAGAAGTGCAAGGGTTATCGTTAGAGTCTTGGACAGCAGCAGCTATTCTCATCGGAACTTGGTTTCGATGTCGAACATGATAGCTTAGAGTTTTATCTTCCTTTCCTCTGTGCTGAGTATTATCGTTGCTGTCAACTTTCATCAGATGCAAGGAGTCCACGTGGGTAATCTCCGAACTCAAGAATTCAATAAATTGGTCAAAAGACCACTTATTTGCAGGATACTGTACGTCAAACTTATTTCTTAGTTTGTCACTGAGTGTCGAGTACAGTTTACCAAGTATCTGCGGTGCTTTTAGCTTCGACTCCAAGCCTACAGAGACTGCCACGCCCTTTAGGTTGCGTAAGTCGGCTCTTAGCTCAAGTAACGCCTTACGGTTGTGGTCAATAGATTTCAAAGGGCGTTTAATTTGTTGGATTGCATTTTCAATTATCATGTCCTTTTTGCCATATACCTCCTCTAGGGTCTCCCAGATGACGTCACATGCCTTTCCAGGGTCTATGACTGCAAACGCATCTTGGATAAAACGCTTAGCCTGGCCTTCAATAGTATTTTCCAGCCACCGGAGCAATAAGTCTGGACGGACATAACGCAGCTCATGATATCGGGTATTGAATCGGTGCCTATAGGCAGGATAGTCGCTTGCACTTTTCCCTGAGAACTTAACACCACATTCATCTACCAATTTGTTTCCTGCCGTCCAGAACACAGGCAGGGCCTGGTTAGACCAGTTTGCGGTCGAATATTGGGGAAACCCAGATGGGGCCAAAATATTCCCAGAGTGTATGGGGTCATTAGGATAGTTATGGTGTTTAGAAGTACCGAAATTATCCATGGGTTCACTAAAACCTTTTGCACAGTGGGCAGGATCAATATGGGCACGTGCCGCACTGGAACGTGTAGAACCAGCCAAAACATCAGTGGAGTAATTCGTGGGGACATAGGTGTTTGCCATGGTTACGCCCAAGTCTTTAGCATAGCGAACAGGGTCAACTTTATCAAAAGGTACACTGGAATGCTCAGGGCCCGCACGGACATCAGTATAGCTACGGTACACATGGTTTGGAAGAGAGACATTAGTCGTGGTCAATCTCGCACCAGGGCATACATTGCTTGCGAGTGGGTTCGAATCCCGAATGCCAACGGTGTAACGCATAACATCCTTATCGGCCGAAGGTGAGATTAAATTATCCTGTCTACAATGTAAAAGTGAATTGTACATACGTGTCTCAGAAGGATCCCTGTTGCACACCGGCCTTGGGTTGCCATGTTGCTGGTTAATATATCCATCTGTATCAGCAACTGGTGGATTGTTCGTGTTGGGTAGCTCTCTTCGCATAGTAGGTGCAGCATCAGCTATATGTGTACCAATAGTAGGTTGTTGGTAAGATGAATAATCCAAAGTCTGCACTTCATTGCGATTATTAATGTTCACATGTTCCACGGTAAAGTCAATAGGTCCCCTCGTATAACGACGATGGGGGTCTAATTTGTCGCTTGATTGAGTTGTAAGAGAATCAGCTGAATTAGGCAGGTGTCGGTTTGAAGTAGAGCACTGAATGTAAGAGGTGTGTTCAAACTCCAAAGCTCGGCTCTTCACAGGCTCATGAAGGCTTGTATCAGCAGCATGTTTTCCATTTGGCCTACAGGCAAGAGGTACTTGACCAGTCTTCAGGGAATAGTCGACCTCTACGGAGTTCTGGGCACAACTTGCCTCGCTGATTTTCGATCTATGCTCTTTAGCAGTGTCATTGTCTGGGACAGAAATGGGACACTGGAGAGGAGGTACCCCAGTGATCGATGGTGCAGTAGCTGGATCACCACTTTGTAGACTAGGAGTAGGACTAGGCCTACGTGTATAGTAAACCTCATTCAGCTCTGCAGCGTCTGTAACACTTTCTAAGTCATCCACAAACTGCTGTAGATTTGACAGTTCCAAGTCCTTTTTCTTTAGTCGCAAAGCAAGCAGATTGCTCTCCAAAACTTTCTCTTCCACTATCAAATCTTTCCATTGGCTTTGTTTCCTCAGGTGCTCAATTTTACGTTGCTGGCCTTGAATTACAGATGCAGATTCGGAAGAGCTAGTGAGCATGAGCAACTGAAGTTCCAGCGTTTAATTCATTGGAAGCTGTAGTACAGGCGGTAGCTTCAGACCTCGTCTCTGGGTCAGCCATTGCCCTACTATGATAGCGAATCAAATCCGCTTTACCTTTATATTCCATGCACAGCTTTAGTACGATTGGGTGAGAATTTGCTGTCGGGTTATCACTCAACCATTGACTTAATGGCCTGCTTGTATATATCATGGGCTTTTAATCCATATTTGAGGGTTGCGTTTAACAAATCAGCATCAACTTTGTCATCCGACCTGGAATACTCCCTCATAACATCAGTAATAGTCTTCAATTCGCGACTGTAGCGAACCAATGATCTATGATTGCTAAATTTGGGAAGGGTTTGGGTCATCCACCCAGGATAGCCTAATGTCCTCTAGGCTATCTTCATCTTGAGAATCAGCTTGTCCAACGGGCAACATAATGCTTTGAATAAATTGAAATAATGGCGTAAGCTGCAACTCTTCGTCTTGCTGGGCTTGGCCAACTTTATTCCCTGATTGAGTCAGACGAACACAAATTTCTGTTTTCGTAATGTTGGAAAATTAGTAATTCCCGGGGGTTGATTCTATTTGAAGTCTGGTCTAACCCAAGCACGCAACTTTGACTTAGCCAGTCGTTTAATGGCTTCTAACAATAACATATGTCACCAACTTAGCCACAGGTGACTCGCAACTACTGTAGACTGGCGTTACGAAAACAGCAGGCTAGCGCTCTAAAAAATTAATAAACAAAAGTAATTAAGTATGAAGCCTTCAGCATGCCAACTACAAAAATTTACTTAAACTATAGGTTACAAAATTACACAATATCTATTTACTTATGGCTGCGCTCGCTGCTACGCTGACGACTGCGTTAACCTTAAAACAGAAAATGCAGCAAGAGAACAATTATCGATACCGAGCAGCCGACTATGACGTGCCGCTACGCAAGAATGTGAAGCAAAGTGTAAACAGAAAAAAGGAAACCATAGGGGTAGAGCGGCTATATTTACAGTGCCTATTTAGAAAACCACCATCACACCATTCAAACACAATTTAAACGTTGCTGGCTCACGCTTTATTTCCCAACTAAAATGCATTGTTGTGTCCTTGGGAAAGACACCAACTGGTAAATCTTACATTATTACAGTAACTGAGAAAGCGGGTGATGTTAAGAATAAGCCATCCACTTTTTTTGGAAGCTATGCAACCAGTGTATTCTCTCCGACATAAGCTATTTCCCAAATCTAGCCCTAATCCTAACGAGTGCACACATGAGAGGAGCGAGAGTGTGCACGTGCTCATACACAAGTCGCAGAGGCACCGAAAAAAAGCGAACAGCTTATTACTTAACAACATCCAAGTACGGTAATTTAAACGTTGCTAGCCTACTGGTATTTTCCAATTGAGTCAAGCAGTCTACCAGTAGTGGTAGCCTACCACCAGCCTGACGAGAAGACTAGGAAACAGAAATCAAAAAAGGAGAGCTTGTGCTCGTGACTGTGTGCATAAATGTACCAGAGCATACGCTACCATACCTCAGCTCTTCGAAGCACATCAACCGCAATTACAAATTCCATCTCTTCAGCTCCTTCAGCAAGTAAAACTAATGCTTTAAGTTTAACCATATTCGCACAAATAAAATCGATTTAATCTAATCTACGTACAGCAGTACGTCCTTAACAGAGAAAAAAGAAAATCGTACAACTGATTTTTATACAGCAAAATAGCCTATGATATCAAGATCTGAAATTTAACATCATGGGTAAATGTTAAAACGCTTGCTTGATTGATACGTCTAATCATGCTCTAATCAAAGTAAAATCGCATTTCTTCTAGCTTTTCTAGCTTAAACGAGGACTAATGGCTTAATCAAAATCAATGGGTGTTCTTAAAGTTAGGCGATTTGTATTAGACTAGATTGGCGTTGACTTCATCCTTCTTGACTCTGCCGTTCCAGAGATATTGTACTTTAAACACGACGAAGGGGTCTCTAAGTGTTACAAATTTTAATAATTTTTATTGGCAACCCTGACGTTGATAGCCTTAGCGTCGTAAGCGACTCCCCAATATCCCAGTTCTAATCTAAAGCAACACCGCTATTAGGCTATACTGCATTGAGTCATTTCGCTGCGCTTTAATCAGTTTGATCCAGAGGTGGGCAAGTTAATGCAAAACGTTATCTTCGTTAACCACTAGTCCGTTAACAAACTTCACACCTCCGTTAACGTTAATCCGTTATTTTCAGCTTTAATTAACGGAAGTTAATAAAGTCCGTTAATTTGTTAATATTTGCGTGTAACTTACATTTTTTTTATTCACTCGCTTCTAGAGCACGTATTGACACTGTGGAGGTGATTGTAAGGAAATATTTATTGCTAAGGTGTCTTTTCGTGTTTTGGAAGTTAGATTTTACAGTCTAATCTAATTTCAAAATAAAAATAAGTTCAAATGCACTAACGAAGCTGCGATCGAAAAATCTTTGGAAATTGTGAACAGCGATAATTAATAGACCTATTAGGCCGCAGCGTATTTGCCACAAAAAAGAGTTCCTTTCTTCGCTTTCTTTTACGTAAAACTCGTGCTAATATGCACCAAGTGTTACCAGTGCAAACTGTTTTGTACCGTTCCGATGAATGAATGGTGCAAGATATTAACGATAAAAACCTTAACGGAAGTTAACAGAACTTAACGGAAGTTGATTTAGTCCGTCAACAGAACTTAACGGAAGTTAATTTAGTCCGTTAACATGAAAAAACTTTTTAACGGATTAACGAGTTAATGAAAAAGTTAGCTTCGTTATGAACGGATTAACGGACTTGTGCCCACTTATGGTTTGATCTTGTCTGATGCACAGTAGATCTGAGCTGATAAAAGAGTAGCCTAGACTGTGTCACGGTAAAGAAACAAACCCCGTTCCCTTGCTTAGTCTGATTGGCTATAGTCAAGATATTTCTAATTGTACGCTTCAGAGGTGGAGTCGAGGCCACAAGGCCAAGGACACAAAAAAAATTCGAGGCCAAGGCCAAGGACAGCCCTTCCGAGAGATAGACCCTCTCGAGGCCAAGGGACAGGAATGCTCGAGGCCAAGGCCAAGGACGAAGGACACAGGCGCAAGTGTTCTCCGAAAAAAAAGGTCTTTTAAATTTTTTTTTCAGGCAATCTCCAAAAGAGGAAAACAAAAAAGGTCTTCGCAAATTTTCCGCGGGTTTCTGGCGTTTTCCTACATAACTTTGAAAATGAACAAATTCCTACTATTGTAGAAACCGATACAAATGCGCATCGCACTATATGAGGATCATTCGATATAAACCCTCGAGGAGAGGATCTGCTAGCGCAGTGCCATTGCTACGGGGGATCCAGGGGGGCCGTACCCCCCCTAACAACTGCTTGTGCCCCCCAGTTCGGTTTATTCGAAATAGTTCTTTGGAGCATCACTTAGGGAAAAGACAACAGGCAATACTGGAAAAAGGAATACTAATGTTCAAACATAATTCTCGATCGAAGTTTTCTCGATTCTTTGCAAAATTCCTGGCCACCTACTGCTGTACATAAATGTGACCCAATATTCCTTCTTATTAACTCGCCTTTACGAATGTGTCTCAGAATAGGGATGAATACTAGGATATGTTTCATAATTTTACCTTTTTTGAAATTAAAAATGCTTGGGGTCTTATCAGATCGGATTTAGGCCACAATGAAGAAATAAAAATTTTTTTTCCATTACTCGTTGTTTCGAGGGTGTCCCGCCCCCACAAAGTTGTATATTTTTTGACACTGGAAATTTTTTTTTGACAAGTGCGATATCTCCTTAACAAAACGAGATAGAGAGTAAAGTTTGGTATCAAAATTAACAGAATGGTCGACTTCCTATCTGTACTCAATACATTCTTAATCGCTAGCTCCAACAGAAACGAAGTTATTTACGAAAAACTGTTTTAGCACTCAGTAAAGCTGAAGATAAGATAATATCAAGTCAGTACCGATTTGGCATAAAAAGCAAATCAAACTGCAAAACAGTCATATGCAAAAAGAAAAAATCAAACAGTTTTAGAACAAAAACAACAAATGGGACATCTCATTACACGCTGCCCTGCATTTATACTGCTCGAGAGGTCCATTTGGGGAATGCTCTTTGGCTCCTAAAGGTACGATCCGTCGATACAGGGTTTTAAAATGGCTGGAAATTTTGAGCCAGCAACAAAGTTTTTTACCCTCCCGAGGACGATTCGAGGAAACAAAAACAACAAAACGAGTACAGGTAACAAAGGCAATAAACACATCAACCGTAGCTACTACATAAGTATGAACGTAGACGAACATCTGTCTGGTTTCTTCATGAAGAATTATCTCGAATCTTTTTGCGATGCAACAAATCTTTCAGCCAGCCTATTTTTCTGTCATTGCAGGGATTATGATTTCGATCGATTTCAAAAATTCGGCTGAGCCAAACGAGATGCATGTCGCGGTTTTGCTGGAAATGGTAAAACGTCGCATAAATGAAACTTATCTACCTCACGTTATTGATGAGGTTGAAGGTAAAAGCAAAGGTCTAAATACATTGGTAGAAGGCGGTCTTTTAAACAAAATCAAGTCTGTCACCACTGGTTCTCCAGAGAATTTGATTGACAGAGAAACTCCAAATGTACGCATTACTCCCTATTGCTAAGCTACATCTTCAAAACAAACTTTGATGGTTTTCTGAACAAAAACGTATGAGAAACAGCGCTGATGCAGGCTTTCGAAGCGACCAAATGTGCTTACTGGTTTTGTCTTGTCAGCTTTTTATGGATATACCAGCCAATCTCAAAAGTTTGCTCTGGTATAAACAAGAAGAGATTAGTCATTCCCGTTGGTTGACTACGGCAAACGGTTATCTGCGAATGCTTTAGTTTCACTCTTCCAATCTTACTACGGTAGAGAAGACAAAACTCTCTAGACTTGTGTTGTATATGGTTTCTGTATATTTACCTTCATTTCGATGACACACCTTAAACCACATGCATGTGAGGATCCTTTTGTGACATTGTTTCAAAGAGATCTCTTGTTAGCTTTTGAAGCAGTTGATACCGACCTGCGTAAAGTAGTGAACCGGTACTTTTTGCAGCATGCAAATAGTTGGCTTTCGTCACATAATATAAATTGCTTTAAGTGTCTACTCTGAAAATCCACCAATGACCTAGGAAGTTTGGCATTTCTTACTTCACTGCCGGAAGAATTGGCAATTGAAGATTTGCTTTTGACTAGACGAGCCAAACTAAGAGACTTTTTACCATTTCCAGTAAAACCGCGCCATTCATCTCGTTTGGCTCAGCCAAATTTTTGAAATCGATCGAAAATCATAATCCCTGCAATGACAGAAAAATAGGCTGGCTGAAAGATTTGTTGCATCGCAAAAAGATTCGAGATAATTCTTCATGAAGAAACCAGACAGATGTTCGTCTACGTTCATACTTATGTAGTAGCTACGGTTGATGTGTTTATTGCCTTTGTTACTGTACTCGTTTTGTTGTTTTTGTTTCTCGAATCGTCCTCGGGAGGTAAAAAACTTTGTTGCTGGCTCAAAATTTCCAGCCATTTTAAAACCCTGTATCGACGGATCGTACCTTTAGGAGCCAAAGAGCATTCCCAAATGGACCTCTCGAGCAGTATAAATGCAGGGCAGCGTGTAATGAGATGTCCCATTTGTTGTTTTTGTTCTAAAACTGTTTGATTTTTTCTTTTTGCATATGACTGTTTTGCAGTTTGATTTGCTTTTTATGCCAAATCGGTACTGACTTGATATTATCTTATCTTCAGCTTTACTGAGTGCTAAAACAGTTTTTCGTAAATAACTTCGTTTCTGTTGGAGCTAGCGATTAAGAATGTATTGAGTACAGATAGGAAGTCGACCATTCTGTTAATTTTGATACCAAACATTACTCTCTATCTCGTTTTGTTAAGGAGATATCGCACTTGTCAAAAAAAAATTTCCAGTGTCCAAAAATATACAACTTTGTGGGGGCGGGACACCCTCAAAACAACGAGTAATGGAAAAAAAATTTTTATTTCTTCATTGTGGCCTCTCGGGTGCCAGTGTTTTATGATATCAAGAGATATTTAACAGACAAATATTTTGACATAGTTCGGGGGTACCTCTCCAAAAACTCCCCTACCCCAAATGGACCACCCAAAATTCAATTTTTCGAATGGTTAAAGCTGGAAAGCTAACTGTTTTTAATATTATTAAATATTAAACAAATATTTTGATATAGTAGAAGGCCGGGATCACACGATCAGTTTTCTATACAATTTGTTTGCATGAAGAATTTTGGAGCTATTATATCTAGATGCTATTTTTTTGAAAAACTTATTGCCAGACGGAAGCATCTGGTTTTTTCTGCCAACAAATTGCTGAAGGTTTCACTTGTATTTTTTTCGCCGTAAAGGCATTTACGTAGTAGTTAACAAATTTCTTTGAAGTTTGCTGCGGCGGTTGTCGTATCATGCGCTTTGTCGATTCATTGTTATTCCTCGTTTGTCAAAATGATACAAGCACGTTCACAAAAGCGAAAAGCTGCAGCTTTAGTAATAACTATACTAGGTCTGCCGCAAATTGCGTGCGCAAGCTATAAAATTTTTTTTCGGCCTGCAATGAAATGAAATAGATCAATGGAAAATGTTAAAATAACTTGGCTCGTGTGGAACCCTTTAGCGTATAGCATAGCTTTTTTCATGCTATGCCATCTATCACCAACAAAATTTGCATAATAGTGCATGATTGCTCAAGTGCTATTAAATCATGTTCTTTCCGGTGCTTGCGGTTGCAGAGGGTTGAATAATTGGATGTCAGGGCAAATTGAAAGTTTATTGTTATTAAATAAGAATAAGAGCGTTTTTGTTTGGGTTGTTACAAAATCAGCGAGAAATAGCTGAAAACTATCTACTGAAATTTATCTTAACTGCTTCAAAATGCAACAAGCTCTTTTGCCAGTGGACATGTCAAATTTTAACAACAAAAATATTAGAATCATCAAAAACGTATCACTAATTGCATAAATTCGGCACCAGGAATGATGATTCGGCACTAGCGAATACTGGGCCGGAAACTTTTTTGCGATTAGAAGGAAAGTTTCAATATTTTGATTAAAACCACAAGCGCTGCCTTTCTTCGATTTCGCGAATTAAAAGTTCAATTTCATGAGTTGACAACGATGGAATGTTAATTGACTATACTTCAGTTCTGGTTGATAACTTTTCAAAGTGAATTTGGAAAAGGCCTAGCACAAGTTTGAAGTACGAAAAATTGGGTAATCGATATGCGAAAGTAAACAAAACAGCGGGCAACACATTTACGTCTTTGAAGGAATATGAGAAAATAGCAAGCACAATGTTAAAATGCGTCATTGTCGATTAAAACAAATGAGGTAAAATTGAACCCTTATTATTATTAAATAAGAATAAGAATCGCTTGTCAATTTTTGTAAGTTTTTGGAAAGAAAAAGCTATTTTAATGCCATTGGATCATATCTCGCACGTGTTCACAACCATTTGAAAGAACTTGTTTTTTTAACATTTAAAAGTCAATCGAAAAAATTTAATTGTTCAATCCTTCTTTTACTTGTAATTAAAGTCCAAAACACGTTTAAAATCTTGCATTGTGGGGTAAAATTTTAATTGTTAGTGATTTGGTCCATGTAGGGGAAAATTGCCTCCTGCAATATTGGTCCATGTAAGGAAAATTGCCTCCTGCAATATTTTAGCAGTAAATAATAGTCCATTCGTAGATTTTCCTTAAGAGATTTTTGTTTTGTCATAAAATTAACCAGTTATACGAGTACATGAACGACCAGAGGGCCCATATCCTCAACTGAAATTCAATAATTTGTTCAATCAGCATTTTCCACGGCTAATTTTTTTAAAAGTATTTTGTGCGTAAAAACTGGCCAGGTGGAGGTGAATCGTAATTGAAAAATGGTACAATTGATGATTACGCTTACTAAACATGTTACTCCCGTGCCGGATTTACATTGCTCGGGGCCTTTTGCATTTAGAGGATTTTGGCGACATCTTCCCGCTTAATATAACTGAAGACCAAAACAAGTCTTACTATCTGAGCATGAGGTCCTGACACTGTGCCATATGGGAAATACAGCGCTGGTTAGTGCATTACGTTCATAAAAAGTTTAGATGAGAACCTGAGGTAGCAACTTTTACAACAAAAACCCTTGATTTCACCCTGATTTTACGTTTAAATTGGTTGGAAAAATTGAATTAAGGGGATGCGCCGGGCCCTCTGGTCGTCGATATTATTTATTGCTAATTACTGTTGTACGCGTGTACTGTTGTACGCAAAGATGTTAAAAGAAACTGAAAATGAAGAAACAAGGCTTTTTTGTCAAACTTTTGTCATTGGTGGCGTTTCGATTGTAGGGGCCCGGTCGCCCTGGGCCATCACCCTATCTACGCCTATGATTTTGAAATAAGATCGCGTCCTTAAGTTCTTTCATAAAAATAAATAAAACAAAACATTTGAAGCAAAATTAAAATAACTTTTTTTCCAAAACGTGGAGGACTCAAGTCACTTGACAATTTTTGGAAACCTCAAGAATTGCATGATCTTATTATGACGTGAATACGTGGTCGTCATTATTGGAACAACCTACGTTCGCGTCGCTTGTTCCTTTGTTTTTACTTGGCCATTTTTCAACTAACGAGTGCGAAATTTCAGACTTTTGCTTACAACTCGAGAACGGTTGGGCCTAGCTACATGAAATTTTGACAGCAGTTTGAGATTAATGAGCTATATGTGTTATAGATTGATGGCTGTGTCCTAGGCGGAATGCCTAGGTCTTCGCTGTCTGGTCCTAGCGCTCAAGAGGCTAACAGAGAATATTCCAAAATAAACTTGTATTGATAAAAAAGCAAATAAAAAAGACCAGTGCAGCATAAATTTATCGAGGATTGCCCGGCAGGGCGGAAAACACTTAAACTGAAAAACTGAATTTTACACCAACAAAATAAAAAACTTCTTGACGCTACTGTTAAAAAATAAGACTGACTTAACTGATTTTACTGCTGTGCTAGAAATAAAACATTGCTACAAAAAGTGATCAACAAAAAGGCAAAACGGCGCGTCTTTCAGGCAATGTTGCAAAGTTTCTTCCTTGCAAATTATGAAAGACGCGCAACACAAAGTAATATGCAAATTAGGTGAATGAACGTGTTAACAACAGAACATAAAAACCTAAGTTCGAATCCAACTAAAAACGATCGTGCTGTAACAATATGTTTGTACCAAATTTCGAGACAATAGGTCACGTGACTTCGGTTTTAGGACCCGAAAACCGCCCCGCAAATTTGGCTTAAAAAGCGGTCTTAGTCAAAAACGGCTTATTACGTACGGCAAAAAATAGTTCATGTGGTTGTATGTCTTAAGATACCCTTTCATCCCAACCAACCCACTTTTGGCTGCAATGAGGTTTATTTCTTTTTTTTTTCCTTTTTTATCCGTTTTTTTTCTTCCTAAATTTTGTACGCTCTTCTCCGAAACCACAAAACATCGAAATCTGATTTTTGTGTAAAGTTGTTGAGCTGCAAACGCAATTTTTTCTCCCGAAATTTTTTGGGGCAACTCCACCAGAAACCCCCCAAAAAAATTAATTTTTTGAACAGCTCAAGCTAGAGTGCTAGTTGTTTTTGATATCAGTAGATATTTAACTGACCAATATTTTGACATAGTTTGGAGGTGCCACCCACCCGGGACTCCCCCGAATGGATCCCTCAGAAATCAATTTTTTGAACGTCTCAATTTAGGGTGCCAGTCTGTTTATGATATCAGCAGAGATTTAACAGACAAATATTTTGACATAGTTTGGAGGTGCCACCCCCCAAAAAATCAATTTTTTTACAGCTCAACTTAGGGTGTCAGTTTGTTTTGATAACAGCAGATATTTAACAGACAAATATTTTGGCATAGTTTGGGGGTGCCACCCCCCCCCCGGGGGCCTCCAAATGGACCCCTCAAAAATCAGTTTTTTGAATGACTCAATTAACTTACCGTGCCAGTGTTTTATGATATCAGGAGATATTTAACTGACAAATATTTTGACTCCACTTTTCTGGAGGTTCCATAATCAGATATTTTTGAATAGTAGGCTAGTTGCTGATGATTTAACGGCAGACAAAAAGTACTTTTGAGCGTCAAAGCATTAGCTACGCGTCGGTCGTTCACTGGGTTTGCTGGCAAACTCCCATCTAGTTGTGTATTGGTTTCTGGTTGTGATCTGTAATACTAAGTTGTGTGTGTGTGTGTGTTTTTTTTTTTTTCTTTTACGGTGAGTTATGTCAATTTTATCCATTCTAGTTTTGTTTTTTTTTCTTGTCTTTGGATCGGGCTTTTGGTTGATTACGTTTGCTTCCTACTATCATAATCGTTTACGCTACTACAATTCAGGGTAATGAGTTTCAAGACGGGCTTTTAGGGAATACATGCAACCGATCCTTAGGCTTGACCTTAAAATTAGCAGGGTTCGACGTTACGCCGTCGGTGATTCCTTGAAGGGACCGACTTGCAGCTTGCCGGTACCTTTTTTTTTAATGTAAATATTTTTTTACAACATAACACAGAACACGTCAAAAATTAAAATTAAAAAATTTGTTTCACCCGTAATCGGGATCATCAGGGGTATCCTATTCCTTTTCTATTTAAATAAGATACCCCTGATGACCCCGATTACGGGTGAAACAGACTGTTGGGTTTTAAATTTTTAAATTTTAATTTTTGACGTGTTCTGTGTTATGTTGTGATAATCGCTCTGGCCTACGCTGTCGAGCACTTTTTTGAATCGGTTGAATTCAAACTCCACTCATCATAAATTTTTTTTTTTAAGTAAATGTTGTTCAGTTAACAACATTGCTTGATATAGTTGTGGGCGGACGCTTGGGTGTAAATTTTTTCCCGCCTACAGCAACATCTGACTTCGCTGGCCCGCCTGGGCTGGGCTGCTTTTGATTGAGATTGGTGTAATTAGGGTTGGGTGGGTAATTTTAACCTAAATTTAGTATGTTTTGTTGTTTGGCCTGTGGCGTCGGATGTGCCAGTGGGTAGGGAGATAGTGTTGTTCAAGTGCTTAACTACTTTGCGTTATTTTGTATTATAATTTATTGCCAAGTTTAAGTTCACGCCTATTACAGTTAAGTATTGCTATAGGTGCAGTTGACTAAGATGACCGCATGGTCTTTTCAATGATTCCTTCCTGCGTACTCTTAGCGTTTGGTAAAATAAACTTGACTTGACTTAATCTAGCAAGACCTCAATAGAGCAGAGCAAGTTTTAACTGGGCATTGCAATCTACAGCGGCACAAGAAACCTACAGGTCGTGCTGAGTCTTCTCTGTGTCCAAAAAGTAGTCTAGAGGATGAAGCACCAAATCATCATGTAGGCAATTGCAAGCTTTACCAAGATATTTGTGTTAAATATTTTGAAACCACCAAAACCACTGCTCACGAAGTGGTAACGAAATGTAACATTAACAAACTGGCCACGTACATAAAGGAAGCTGAAAGGTTTTCTGAGTTCGACCACTAACCAAACAAAACTACAGCAACGTAGCAGCTACAGTTGCAATGGGCCAAAATGAGGCCTACGCAATGTGTAGGTGAACTTTACCTAACGGTAGCAGATCCGCTTGCACCGCTGCCCATTAATAATAATAGTAATACAAAATTTTAACGGTTCAAGAAATAGTGCTGTCCTCGAGCGGAGGCCAAGGCAATTTTCGAGGACTTGAGGCTTTGAGGCCAAGGCCAAGGACCTGACCTTCGAGGCCATGGACTTCAAAAGGTGTCCTCAAGGCCAAGGACGTCCTCGAGGACTCCACCTCTGGTACGCTTTTCATATCCACGAGCTTTAAGTTTGGTATTATATGACTGACTAATCACGAATTTCATGTGTGTGACGTCATCTTGCCGCGCAGCATAGGCGTAGCCAGGGGGGGCCCAGGGGGCCCGGGCCCCCCCTAATCAAAATTCCACTAATGATAAAAATTATGACAACACAGCCTAGTGATGTTTAGTTGCTGTTTTTTTTTCCGTAATTACGCACTTAAAAGTAATTAACAATAATGTTAATGACGACGAGAGAGCCACGGGCCTCTAACTAACAACCACTGGGCTCTGGGGCCCCTAACTAACAACCAGGAGCTCCTAACCAACAACCAGGGGGCCCCTAACCAACGAGCAAGGGGTCCCCAACCGACAGCCAGTGGGCCCCAGGGGTCCCTAACTGACGACCAGGGGGCCCCAGGGCTCCTAATTAACGACCAGGAGGCCCCGGGGCCCTTAACCAACAACCAGGGAGTCTCGGGGCCTTTAACTGACAACTAGAGGGCCCCGGGGTCCCTAACTGACAACCAGGGGCCCCCGAGGTCCCTAACTGACAACCAGTAAGCCCAGGGCCCCTAAGTAACATCCAGGGAGCCCCAGAGCCCCTAAATAACGACCAGAGGGTCCCAAGGCCCCTAACCAAAAACCAGGGGGCCCTTAACTGACAAGGAGGGAGCTCCGATGTCCCTAACTAACAACCAGAGGGGGCCCCAGGAACGAAATGTAACAGAGGGGGCCCCAGGACCCTTAACTGACAACCAGAGGGCTCCGGGGCCCCTGACTGACGACCAAGAGTTCCGTGCCAGGAGCCCCGTAATTAAAATTTTAACAATTTATATGCAAAACCTGTGAGAAATCTACGAGTTTTGTTCTAAAAGCTGCAACCCCAAGCCCTTGTTTAACGTTATTATGAACTTAATGCTATAACGTGGGCGGTAATGCAAACCCCAATTGAAATACTACGAATGATAAATATAATGAGAGCATAGCCAGTAAGTTGTCCTTGTCCGGAATTGCAGTTTCTTTAATTTAGGGTTTACGCGTGCAAAAGTAAGTAATAATAATGGCGAGGACCACATGTTTACGTCATAATAATGTCATGCAATTGTTGGATGTTTCAAAAAACTGTCAATTGACTTGAGTCCTCCACGTTTTCGAAGAAAAGTTATTTTAATTTTGCTTTAAATATTTTTTTTCATGCAAGAACTTAAGGGCGCAATCTTATCTCAAAATCATTGGCGTAGCCAGGGGGGTGACCAAGGGGGCCCGGGCCCCCTCAATCGAAATGCCACCAATGACAGAATTTGACAAAAAAGCCTTGTTTCTTCATTTTCAGTTTCTTTTAGCATCTTTGCTTGCAACAGTACACGCGCACAACAGCACTTAACAATAAATAATATTGACGACCCGCGGGCCCGGCGCACCCCCTTAATTCAATTTTTTCCAACCAATTTAAACGTATAACCACGGTTAAATCAAGGGTTTTTTTCCAAAAAGTTGCTACTTCAGGCTTCATCTAAATTTTTTATGAACGTAATGCAATAACTAGCGCCGTATTTGCCATATGGCACAGTGCCATGGCCCCTCGCTCAGATAGTAGAACTTTTTTGGTCTTCACTTATATTTGATAGGAAGATGTTGCAAAAATCCCTTACGTGCCAGGGGCCCCGCGCAATGTAAATCCGGACCGGTAATAACATGTTTTGGTAAGTGTAACCATCTATTGTTTCATTTTTCAACAACGATTCACTTTCACCTCGCCAGTTTGTACGCACAAAATACTTTTAAAAAAATAGCTAAGGAAAATGCTGATTGAACAAATTATGGAATTTGAATTGAGGGGGCCTGAGCCCCCAGGCCGTACATGTACTCTTATAATTGATTAACTTCATGACAAAACAAAAATTTCCAAGGAAAATCTTCGAGTGGACTATTATTATTTGCTGCTAAAATATTGCAGGAGGCAATGTGCCTTACTTCCCCTACAAGGACCAAATCATTTACTATTAAAATTTCACACCATAATGCAAGATTTTAAACGTGTTTTGGACTTTGATTGAAAGTAAACGGAAAATTGAATAATTACATTTTTTCGATTGGCTTTCAAATGTTAAAAATTTAGTTTTTTCAAATGGCTGTGAACACGTGCCAAATGTGATCCAATGGAATTAAACTAACTTTTTTTCCAAACACTTACAAAAATCGCCCAGCGGCTGGGGGCTTCGCCCCCAAACCCCGGTCTATGATACGTTTGAGTACACTAGCTTACTCAACACGTCTCCTAAGTTCGGCATTTGAACTTTTTAACTATTACTTTTTGCCCTCTCCCTTTACCAAAATTCTGGTTAAGTGCCAACAGGCTAAGGCTTCAGATCTTTCATTCTACCATATTTCTGCCTCACAAAAAAGCTCCTTTTTTGAAAATTTCTGATGACGTCATTGCATGTGATTTGTGGTTTGGGGAGCCCCCCAATCAAGAATCCTGGCTACGCCTATGCCGCGCAGTATCTGATTCTACCGACTGTAGTTATTCTATTTTGGATAGTTCAAGCGAACGGATCTAAATCAAATCAAAGCAAATCTTTCATTATACTCGCTGTAATACGCCGAAGCGTGTAACGAGTTGGCGGGGCCCATCTCCGCGTCATTGCGCCAGGGCAACACAGCTTCTTTCGAAGAAAAGTTGCAGCTGTGGCGAACCGTTGGCAACACTGTGTCCGATTTGACCGGCCCAAGATTTGAACCTCAGACCTCCAGCTGCAGAGACGAACGGGTTAACCGCTTGACCAACAGGCCGTTGTTTCCTCAGTTATTGTTGCGGCATGCCATTTATATTCTGAGTGTAAAATAAAATTGTTTAATTACTGAGTGTAAAATAAAAAACAAAAAGACTAATAAAGAAACAGACTGTTTGATACAGCCTTTAGCGATCTCGGTAAAAATCAGGTTTTCAGATACATTTCAGTCTAAATCATAGCCTATAGCCTAGCAATAAGGCCTCTTTTACTTGGCTACAAACTACAAAGTCTTCTTTCTTCATTGCCCGCTTTTCCGTGAGGGTTGCGGGGGCAGTAGCTCAAGATTGAGCCGCCACACCTCACGGTCTTCCATCACCTCCATCATTTCGCTTGGGCGAAGTCCCAAGCGATTCCATCCAAGATCCTCAATGTAATTGGTCCATCTAGTTCTAGGTCGTCCACCTGGTCTTCTCCCATTTGCTTTGGCAAGTAAAACTTGTTTGGGCAGTCTTTCCTGCGGCATTCTGCTTACATGGCCACACCATCTAAGCTGAGATCTTTCAATTCGGAGAAGCAACGGCTCGATGTTAAGAGATTTTCGAATCTCAGAGCTATGCACCTTGTTAAACAGTGTAACTCCTTCGATTCTTCGTAAAAACCTAATTTCGGACGCTTGCACTTGTGATCGCATTCTTTCGGTCATTACCCAAGATTCATGACCATAAGTGAGAATGGGGACAAAAACTGGTTTGAAAACTGAGAGCTTTGCCTTTTTCGACAATTCTCGTTTCATGACAACCGAGTAGTGCAAAGCTCGCATTACTGCACTAGCCTTGCCTATTCGGGTATCGAGTTCTTCGTCTTGCCTTCCGTCACTCGTAAATGCAACCCCAAGATACCTGAAGTTTTCTACCTGCTTCAGTGTCGCTCCATTCACTTGTAATACGCACTGATCAGGGTTTCTTGAAAGATGAAGCGCCTCAGTTTTGGCCGTGCTTATTTTCATTCCGGCGGTGTTGCATGCATCTGCAAAGCTATTTAATGCGCACTGGAGGCCAGATTCTGTGGAAGAATGCAGAACCAAATCATCAGCGAATAGCAGACGACTAATTTTGCAATTTCCAATCGTGGCACACTCATCAGCTAGGCTGCATTTGTCGATCCAATTTATGTAAACAATGAAAAGGAGAGGTGACAAAACGCACCCTTGCCGGAGTTTAACGCCCACATGGAACGGCTTTGATTGCTTGCCATTTACCCGAACACAAACCTCCGGTCTGCAGTAGAATGACTTAATAGCGCATAACAATTGACCATTAACGCCATACTCCTGCAAAACCTTCTAAAGTTTATCCCGAGGAACTCGGTCATATGCTTTTTCAAGATCGACAAAGCATGCAAAGAGATCTTTGCCATACTCCCAAGATTTGTCGAAGATTTGCTTCAGAGTGAAGATTTGGTCCGTGGTGCTGCGACCAGTGGCGAATTTAGGGGGGGATGCATCCCCCCCACCAGCCTAAACATAACGTGCATATGCATAATATTAAACATTTAAAAAAAAGCAATCAGTGATTACTCGATAGGCCGAGTGACTGCGATATAATTTCTGAAGCCATTGGGGGGGTGGGGTAGGGCGGAGGGAGGAAAAAGTTATTTTTACAGCGAACTTTTTACAAAGCAGAAATTAGTTTTTTACAGATCCGATTGATTTGAAAGCGCCAAACTAGCAAAATTCACAACTTGCACTTTTCAACGATAAAGGCACAACACAACACAACAGGAATTCAATTATGGCGCATTTTCGCTCAAACCTCACGCAATACCAGTAGCGTAGCCAGAGGCGGGGGGGGGGGGGTATAGCCCTCCTATTGATGCGTATGTCGACCAAAATGCAGAAAGGGAAAAACACTAGTTTTTAGCTGTTTGGAGATTGTTTTTTTGTACTGGAGGGGACTAAATAGTGATTTAAAACATCTTTTGAAACATATGTTCAGGGGGAAGGGGGCTAATTTGTCAAAAATAAAACCAACAAATAAATGAAAACTTTGAAAAATGGTAAAAAATAAGCAATCAAATTTGATCGCAAGTGTAAAAATGCTAAACATAGGTGTCATCAACAAATATACTATAAACTAAGGAATAAGGGGGGCTATTCAGTATTAGTTCATTACCAATCATTTCTCTCAGATCTCTTTTCATTAGCCCTCTCCCAAAATTATTTTTCTCTATAAACTGTATACGAAATAGATTACTCCGTGTGAGTTTTTTTGAAGTATTCGATTTTATAATTTACCAGCATCTAAACAAGAGAACTAACATTTTACCATTAGCAACCTCCTAAATAGCCCATTTATGCCACCAGTTTAATTATGTTTGCACTGCCAATTTCTAAGCCACGTTTTAAAACCATTATTTTTTAATCAAAATAGCCCTAAAATGAAGTTATTTTTGCAAAAAAATGCAAAAATTTCGATGCTCCACCATCCCCCAACACCCCCCCAATTGCGAATTTCTGGCTCCGCGCCAGCGCAATACAGTAGTACGGTTTCGCACAAAAAGTGTGTTGATTTGATTGAACATCAAGTAAAATGTCTTCTGGAATGTGGTTTTATTACATTTTTAGTTACGATATGCTAAATGAACACTTGAACAAAATAGACTTTTGACAATAGAAATATCAAACTCCGATGCTCATTCTGTGTGAGTAGCGCAGCCAAGAGAGGGTGGGGGGGGCTTTTGCCCCCCACCCACCCATTGGCCTGTCGACCAAAATGCAGAATAAGAAATATACCACGTTTTTAGCACTTCCGAGACTGGTTTTTGGACTAGAATGAGGTAAAACGTGATTTAAAGCATCTTTTGAACCATATATTCAGGGGGGCTAATTTGTCAAAAATAAAACTCACAAATCAATAAAAACTTTGAAAAATGGCCAAAAATAAGCAATCAAATTTAATACAGCTCACTGCAAATGCTTAACATAGTTTTTATCAACAAAAATATTATAAACTCACGAACAGGGGGGGATCTATTCAGTATTGGTTAATTACTAATCACCTCCCTCAAATATCTTTCCATTAGCCCCCCTCCAATTATTTTTCTCTATCAAATATAGTCGAAATAGATTACTCCGTGTGAGTTTTATTAAACTGTAGGATTTTATGATCTACCAGCATGTAAACAAGAGAAAATTTTACCACCAACCACTTCTTACATAGCCCATTTATGCAACCGGTTTAATCATGTTTGCACTGCCAATTGCTATGCCACGTTTTAAAAGCATTATTTTTTATCAAAGTAGCTCTAAAATTTAGTTATTTTTGTAAAAAGATGCAAAATTTTCGATTGCTAGGGGCTACGCCCCCAGACCCCCAAAGCAGCTCCCTCATTGGGAATTTCTGGCAACGCGCCTGTTCTGTGTATGCAGACGGTTATGCTGGCGAAAGTTTAATAAATACGATTTTTGACGCAGGAAAGACGAAAAGAGCGTTTTATGTTATTAATTTGAATTGGTTAAATCAATGACATGAAACTGGTTTTATGTCATTGGTTAAATTTAAAAAAATATTTTATATACTGGTAACGTTTTTGGGATGGGACGGATCAAAAATATTCCCAACAAGTTTGCGCGAGGTCAAGAACATTAATTATAAACATGCAAAATTTTGAGATTATATAAAATTTGTGCACATAAATTTTATTATCCCCCCCACCAAAATTTTCTAGATCCGCCACTGGCTGCGACCCGGACGAAAACCGCACTGACCATTTTCCAGTTTTGATTCCACTATTTCTCGGCATTTCCTTTCAAGGCATTTGGCATATACTTTCCCTGGCAAACTAAGGAGTAATATCCCTCTGTAGTTTGTACATTGCTTGCGATTTCTTTTCTTGAATATCGGAATAATCACACCTGTTTGCCGATCTCAGGGAGTTTTGCCAAACTTCCACGCAACTTGACACACACGCGTTAACCAGAGAATTCCTTCTCCAGTCAGCGCTTTCAACATCTCCGGTCTGATTTCATCTTCACCAGCAGCTTTTCCAGATTTTATCCCTTTAATTGCCGTTGCCACTTCTGCTGCAGTGAAAACTTCGTCCTCCCCTAGATGTGTCACTTGGTGTGTGTCACGAGTCGATGCCTTTACAGGATTCAAAAGCGGCAAACTACAAAGTCATACCTGATAATACGACAACCAGTACTTGAGTAGGCCCATTGTATTTGTTTACAGTATTTTGTGACAATAGAATATACTTTTCTAACTAAGTTTCAAACAATGGCCTACTACTCTAATATTAGTGTCCCTGGTAATAAGGCACAGAACGCTTGTTTCCCCTTGCGGCCAACCAGTCTACTCGTTGTCGTGGTATCCATAGCTTACTCTACCTTTACCTCGATTTTTTCAAATTTGCTGGGTAAAATAAAGTCGAAGTTCGAGGTGCGAAACCATGAAACAAATTACCGGTGGTGAAAATTTAAAAAGTAAACCCTTCAATTTCTTTTAATTTCATTTTACACGGGGAGAGGCAGTTTTGCCCCCTCATGATTTTTTGCGATAAATCCATAGGTGGGCACAAGTCCGTTAATCGTTAATAACGAAGCTAACTTTTTCATTAACTCGTTAATCCGTTAAAAAGTTTTTTCATGTTAACGGACAAAATTAACTTCCCTTAAGTTCTGTTATCGGACTAAATCAACTTCCGTTAAGTTTTGTTAACTTCCGTTAAGGTTTTTATCGTTGATATCTTGCACCATTCATTCATCGTACAGGTACAAACCAATTTGCACTGGTAACACTTGTTGTGTATCAGCACCAGGTTTATAAAAGAAAGCGAAGAAAGGAACTCTTTTTTGTGGCAAATAATAAGCAGCAGCCTATTAATTATCGCTGTTCACAATTTCCAAAGATTTTCCGATCGCAGCTTTGTTAACGCAACCGAATTTATTTTATCTTGAAATTAGATTAGACTGTAAAATCTAACTTCCATCAAAAAGACCACCATAGCAATAAATATTTTCTTACAATCAGCTCAACAGCGTCAATACGTGTTCTAGAAGCTAGAGAATAAAAAGAAATGTAAATTACACGCAAAATATTAACGGATTAACGGACTTTATTAACTTCCGTTAATTAAAGCCAAAAATAACGGATTAACGTTAACAGAGGTGTGAAGTTTGTTAACGGATTAGTGGTTAACGAAGCTAACGTTTTGCGTTAACTTGCCCAACTATGGATTAATCCCTTCAGAAACAAAATTTTTAGTTCGAACCAACTTGACTTCGAATCAAAATTTATCACAAATAACATCTAAAAATTTGAATTTGCTAAGGTGACTGGAAGTTTTCCGATTTTTAAAGTTTTCCGAAGTCACTTTCCAAAATCTGAGCATTTTTTGGCCAACACTTAACTTAAATGACGTCATAAGATATATGCGATGCAACTAGCTTGTCTAAGGCATTTTATGATTCAGTATCAAAAGACAAACTTATGTACAAGATCTGAACGGCCTGTGACCTTAATGCAAAAATGACGTCATTTTTCCAAATATGGCTATGTCGTAATGACGACGCCATCAACTCAAAACTATTTTTTATAAAAATTTTGGTGAACACTACCCCGTATGCTAAATTTGGCGTTCCCAGGAGTTTTGGTTTTAAGAGTTAGCTAGCCCCCGTGTCAAATACCCTCCGTAAAATAGGATTAAAAAGCATTTTTCATCATCATTTCATGTTGAATCCGGTATTGCTCCCGTCGACGGAGTTGGCCGGATTTCGTATGATCATTGTCTTTACCACGCCTCGCCATTGCGTTCGATTATATGCATCCTCTTTCACCAGTCCATTTTTCTTCATCTCATTCTCTACTTGCTTTCTCCACGTTTTGTTTCGGTCTTCCTCTTCTTCTAGTACAGCTCACTTCAAATTTCAACGCCTTCACTATCGCATTTTTATCTTCTTTGCTCAAAACATTCTTGCTTTAGCCATCCTATCTAAAGACTCTTTTATGCCCAACACGTCCATCAACTACTCGCTGTTTCTTTGATCTTACAGGTTTATAGCACACATCGCTCGAATCATAGCTCTTTCTGTTTTTCTCAAAATTGCCATCTTTTTTTCTCTCAAGCACCATGCTTCACTTCCATACAGTATAGCTGATCTTACACAACTTTTGTAAACATTTTCTTTCATATTCGATGAAAACCTTCTGCCTTTGAAGTATTTCACTGCATTTTCTGAACTTTATCCTACCAATTCTTGATCTAGCTGTTACCGCTGTTTCACACCCACCAGTTGCATTCAATCTGTCACCTAGATAAGTGAACTTGCTCACAGTTTCCACACCATCACACAGTTTTTCATCTGGTCCCTTGAAGTTCTTTACCACACTTCTACATTTCTTTACCACACTATTATAGGATTAAAAAGCAAAAAAAGAAATTTGCGGAAAAATATTAACTGTATTGTTGCCTATTGATCAATCATCATCTGTTAGTACTGTTTACTTGTACGCTATATTACAGAGGTGGAGTCCCCAAGGACGTCCTCGGCCTCGAAAACACATCTTGAAGTTCTCGAACCTGCCCTGACCTCGGCTTGAGGACAGCACTTTTTTTATTCGTTAAAAATGGACCATGGCCATGACCTTCCTTTCACGCTACCTAGGAAATCGGCAGAAACCTTGCGGAAAATTTGGGAAGACCTTTTTTTTTCTTTTTTGGAGAACGCCTGATTTTTCGCGGAAAATTGGCGTCTCCTCGCGTTTTTTTTTGAGGTCGCTTGAATAAATTTTTGGGGACTTTTTTCGTAGAGCACTTGCGCCTTGTGTCCTTGGTCTGGAGAGGGTCTGTCCTCGAGAATTCGGTCCTTGGCCTCGGATTTTTTTGTCCTTGGCCTCGAAGGTTGTGTTCTCTACTCTACCTCTGCTATATTAATAAACAATCAACATTCTACGGTCTGTATATACGTGCTGTTCAAAAATAGGTGCAAAGCCAGATTTATTTGATCACAGCTTTTGTGCAATAATGTATTGTGCATATTAACAAGATGCATTTCGCCTAGAAAAGAGGATTATTCGGTGCTTCTTGTCTTTCAAATGTGACTTCTGTTTACCTCATTGTGTCAAACTATTTACTTCACAGCCATCGGTATAGCCAGGAAGAGGTGGACCAAAGCCCCTTTAGCCGAATCCCTTATATAGAAATTTAAACCAAATATGAATAACGAATAATTAAATATCGTATAGTATACTTTCAGGCGTGTTTTGAACTTGACCAGAAGTATAATAGTGAGACTGAAAAATAATAATCTTTTTATTTCACACAGCCGCATAACGTGACCGATCCAATTGTAGTGGACCCCCTTTTTGTTCAAATTAAGATTGGGGAATTAAATACAGAGTCTATTTAATTCTTCAAACTAAAAAAGGAATTTCATCAAAATTGGATAGGTCACGTGGTGTCAGTAGCGTAGCCAGGGGGGGCGGAGGGGGCTCGAGCGCCTCCCATTGGCCTGCAAAGTATGCAAAATAGCACGTTTTTTGTGCTTTTGAGGCCGATTTTTGCTCCAAAACTGAAAATAGCCCTCCCCCCATCGGATTTGGGAGCAGAAGTTGTGAAGGACTAGCCGTTATTTGGACCAGAATAGTGGTGGTTTTAGGTCCTGGAGCTCACCCTGAGTGGGTGAAAACCTTTTTTTTTTTTTTAGAAATCACCTGATTTCGGCCGGAAAAACACTTCGATTTTCGGACACCTAATTTATTTTCACTCTTCAATCTAATTCAAGACTAATAAAAATTTGGGTCAAGCTCGTTTACGGTTGAATCAAACTTCCAACAGCGAAATCCTGGCTGCGCGACTGCATGGTGTGAAAGAAAGCTATGGTTAGAATTAAAAAAGCTTACTAATTCTGTCAGAGCACGTCCAATTCTTAGCGATTTTAAATGGCTTCAAGCCAAACGTGCTAACTGTCATTCAATGACGTTGAAGACTAATATTGTGTTGTACAATCACAGGCAGAGCCGTGCCTAGATGGTTCGCCCGCCTACCCCCCCCCCTTCCCCCCCCGGAAAACTCAAGAAGGAGCTCCCTCCGAAACGCTTAAGTTTCCACATTTATGCTATCGGCTTAAATAGTTACTTAACTTTTACGCTTCTAAGACGCACTACTTTTCTAAAACCAGGATTGTAGAACAGCACGAAAATTTACAGTTAAATTCACATTAATGATCTCCAAAATATAAAATAAACCACTATACAGCTGCAGCATACAAGTCAGGTTATAAACTGCCACGCCGAGTTAAACATGCGATCCTTGTAAGCTGCTGTAATGACATCAATAATATTCTTGCAAATCTCAAAAATTCTTTTTTCGAGCTTTTGCAGTGGCATGTTTTTTTCGAGCTTTTGCAGTGGCAAAAACATCAATGATGCCATTATAATCTAAACTGCGAACACAAGCATTTTCGACAGAAAATATTGCCAATGATGAAAGTCTGTGGTCCATGATAGTTGAGCGATGAAAGGTTTTAATCAGTTTTAGAGAGCTAAAACTTCTTTCTGCGCTGGCAACCGAAATGGGGCATGTCATAACCGCTCGCAATGCAATGAATAAATTAGGATATACTTCCAGTAATCCCTTTTTACAAACGTAGTTAAGGAAATCTCGTGTGGTCTTGATGTGTTTTAATAGGGAACCGTACTAAATATGCTGAGATTTGCGTGAGTGCTGGGCCTGATCATAGCTTACTGTAGCGATATAACTATTAATCAGAAATATAAAACTTGAGCAATTAAACAATATTTTGTCACAAAGTTGAGCAATTAAACAATATTTCGTCACAAAATGATTCAAGACTCCCGAACAAACCCCAGCAGAAAATTTTCTCAACTATACATTAGCCTAACGATTAACCACTTTAAGTAATAGCAAAACTCAAACCTCCTAAAAAGATCAATACTGAACTCTAGGAACTTAGAAATAAATTTTAACTTGATTGCTGACATCTGAAGGCAGTCTGTCTAACTATAACTAGACTGACTCTGACTGGCTGTTGTGCAACCGACTGGTAAGCAGAACATCTGAATTGATTAACTAGTAGTTCTTCTGCTAAGACAAAGAGATTGTGATTCTATTACATCATACATGAAATTATAACGCAGCAGCAGAGACATACAGGTACAGCGAGCGTTTTTTCAGTATCTTATGCCATATTTCAAACTGACAATACGCTTTAATTTTGTTCTAAATATTGCAAAAAATACTAGCACTGATCGACAATACCAACGTTTAAAGTAGAAGTAGTAAAGTAAAAAGTGGGGCCCCCATTTTGGCTGGGCTCCCCCCCCCCCGACCGAGTGGTTTGGGGCTGCCTTGGCACGGCTCTGATTACAGGAATCGTGAAATCACGGAAACCGCCCTGCGGCTGTCTATGAGACGTCTTTTACCTCTGTCTGTGCGACGCAGACAAACTTTATCTTTGGAATTTAAGGAATTAGCCTCAAAATCGAATTATTTCACCACAGCATTATATCCTGCTGACTGATCTCCTTCAATTAAAATTCGTTATCGTTTTTTATTATTTTTATTCGTTTTTTGCAAGATGCGTAAGTCACCGTGGCAGCGGCTCCGCGCAGAATCTACAGTAGTTTATATTATCAATACAAATTTAACTATTTTGTAATTGAATAGAATTTAATAATAAGCTAGAGACAGTATACAGATTACAGAGTCTTACAGGCACAATCAAACCTATGATTAACAGCCTATAACATACTGTTTCTACGCTCATGTTCATACTTGTAGTCCTAACTATACTGACGAGGAATAAAAGACGAATGTCGATTCCGAAACAGTATGTCTTAGGCTGATAATCATAGGTTTGATTGTGCCTATAAGACTCTGTAAACTGTCTATAGCTTACTATTAATTTTCTCAGTACATTGTTCTTAATGAATAGAATTTCATTCACACAAAAAAGATATTGAACCGAAAAGACATTTTGGTTTACAGTTTCCCAACACAAAAACTTACGTTGTAGGTTACAGGGTCACAATGTAGGCTGTAGGTTGTCAGTAATTCTAAATGCTGAAGATTTAAAAAATGATGACTCTTATGTTGAACCGAGGTTTAGAATGAGAGAGTTAGCATTGACTTGTCACAAAGAAGAGTGCCTTCTCACGATATCGGACTTTGTGACAGGTATGATGAACTCATATAAGTGCGGAAGCTGCAAAACTTCTTTCCATTCGTCTTCCTCCGAATTCCATCTGACCAAGCTGCGCGTGAGCCTGCGAAATTAAAACACCAAAACAGCTTTAAAACTAGCAAAGGACTACTACAGTATCATACTGAGCGTCCGCTTTTCCTACGACTTTCTGACTAGCAGAATGCCTTAAAAAGAGTTTCTCGAAAAAGCTTTGCTCGCAATATGGGATCTGTGGGAAAACCATCAACAATAAACAGGTGCTCATGTGTTCAGAGGAGTTCATATGCTAAGAGTCGAAATATGCTGAGAGAAGTTCGAACGAAAAATTAAAACATTTTCGTACAAAATATATCCAAATTGGACGGCGTGCTGAGTAAACTGGTGTCACTAAAGCATAGCACAGACGAAGATCTGTATAGACCATAATCGTTTCAATTTTTTTGATTTTTTGAAAAAACAAAACAAAACAAAACATTTCAACGCATTGGATCACATTTCGCATCTTTTATAGCTATTTGAAGCAACTGCTATAACATTGCTAAGATTTGGAAGCCAGTTGAAGATTAAATAAATTAGTTGTCTTGCATCTTCAGCCAAATTACTTGGAACATAATCAACCAACTTACTCCCCGCAAACGTAAATTGTATTTCCAATGCTACAAGCTGTGCAAGGACCGAGAGGCCACGGTGGATCCTTTGCTATTTCAGTCCACACTTTGTCTCGAACTCCAAGTGTCTCGATACCATGAACAGGTTGCCCACCGCTTAGTCCACCTGCAATAAAAAACCCTAATTATGAATTTGCTTTAGCTTTTTTTTTCATGCCCGATCTTCTGTGGGGATCAGCAAAAAAGCAGAGTTGCTCGATGAAGCTCTAAGCATTAGACTTGAATGGAGCTTCTAGGCTTCTAACCAGATTTTCATTATAATTGAATAATGTCATGCAAGCAATGGGGTTCTAGAAATAGAATTAAAGTTGTGCTACCGGTATTCAAAACAACTTGCGGAAAAACGCTTTGTCAAAATAGAAAAAAAAGTACCTAGTACAGTATTAAGTCAAAAGCTAAGTTTTACTCTTGAGAAAGTTGTCAAAAGAATGACTACGGATGGATTAGAAATGACGCACGCAACAAACAACAGCAAAAGTTAGCTCATTATTGAATTTAGCATCCTCTATTATAAACGTAGAGATGGAAAATTGTAATGAAGTTCATACCTAACACAAAGGAAAAATTAACCGAGGAGATCAAATTGATCAATAGTCATGTTTTGGACTTCTCATAAAACCTGCGGCGAAAAAATAATTTAAAACTACTATCTATATTGCAATATATTCTTTTCGTTTCGCCCACATAAAAACTGAACCACAACACAACTTTAAAATATTATTTTTTGTAGAGCTCATTGAGACAAACGGGCTCGATTTATAACATTAGAGCCGCTAAACTTGAATACGCAATTAGAGACCTGCGACGTAAATCCTCACGGACAATATGGCGGCAGTTCCACATTCCGCCCTGGCACAGTTCAAACGAGGTCCGTTCTTCCACCTTCCGGATCCCTTATCATAGATAACCACAGAGTTTGTTGCTACAGAAAATAATTTCTCTTAGGGTGTGCACGGTTTCTATGTCTCACTCAGCCTCATGACGGACGATACATGACAAGTTTTTTTTTTAAATAAATTTTATATAGCTTAGCCATAAGTGTCAAGGCTACATGGAAATGCGCCAAATCCATGCGACAAAAAGTTTATTGTTCAAGTTTACATCGTAAGTAAGTAAGTTAAGTATCTTTTTTTCGTCACCACTCACAAAAGAGCACACAAATCAAAAAAAGAAAACGCAATCTAGTCAGTAACTGTATAAAGAAGCGAATGGAAACTGGAAGCTGCGAAAGGACCTCCTCGGGTCATGGAGTCAAGCAGCCTCCCCTTTTGTTTGAGAATAACATTTCCACAAACAATTCAAACTGATTCGCAACCAAGTAAAACAAAAACCCGGCAATTATAAACATTACATAAAGTAATTTTTTTTTTCGTACGTTTGCATTAAATGAGTTTTGTATTTTTTTAAAAGTAGGGAATGGGAGGTTTTGAATTTTAAGGGGTATAGAGTTCCATATTTTTACTCCTTGATGTTTGATACTTCGTTGCAGAGGTGGGCACAAATAACATTATATCAAAAGCGCAACGCAACAAAGCGCAACGATCTTTTCAACCAGCAAAAGCGCAGCGCAAAATGCGCAATTTAATTTTTTTGCTTTCTGAAGCGCAGCGCAACTTCCGCAATGAACTTTTTGATTCAGTTGAAGCGCAACGCAATTCCGCAATTGCGGAACGGTATTTTCGTACCAAGTTAAAGCGCAACCTAACTTCCGCAATCGAAATTTCACAACACAACGCAAATACTGCGTTTTTTGCAATTTCAGACTGAAAAACAATAAATAATTTGCTAAACAAGCCCGAAATTTATCAATATTACGATGGAAATAGAGCAAAATTAAGTTCAATGTATAGAATTGCGCTTTTAACCGAAAAAAATTTTGAAAGCTCAACGCAATTAAAGCGCAACAAATTTTAAAGGCTTTATTCCGCAACGCAACTTCCACAATGTTTCAAAATAAAAAATTAAAGCGCAACTCAACTTACGCAATTGCGGAGGTTGCGGAAGTTGCGCTTTGCCCACCTCTGCTTCGTTGTAATTTGTTGATGGTATAGCGAGGAATATGAAGACTGTGACGGTTGCCCAAAGATCTTAGCCAGAAGCGTTGTTCAGAAGGGGACTCAACAATTTCGTTATTGTGGTTTACAGTTATACAGTAAGTACAATGCCTCGCATGGCATTTATATTTTGTCTACGGCTTTAGTTCTAACACGTTTAAATTTAGCAAAAATGAAAAACCAAGTTTAAAGTTTTGTGATGGAAGATCCAATTTCAACTAGTGACTGAAGACCTAATTTCAATCTTTGTTTGGGAATTTGTGCCTGATTAATTATTTTTTCGCAATCTTGTGACTTACAACATCAAAAAGATTATTTGTCATTGTCTAATCAGTAGGGTGGAGTGAAAAAATTTTTTTTTGGAAATTCAAAAAAGTGTAGTTTGGAAATCCTGGCAAATGGTCTAAAAATAGAAAAAAAATCGACTTGAGCCAGTTGCCACCTACCATGGGCTGGCTACCCCCCCAAAAATTGGTCGCGGGGGTAAAATGGCCATAAAATCATGTTACTTGATAACCGCTAGTCGTAGAGACCTGATTTATAGCTCAAAAGTTGCAGAATCATCATGTTTCTATGAGTGCTAAGAGGACTTTTTTGTCTATTTCAATCATAAAAAAAGTTACAGTCAAGAAACCGGTTTTTCATGCCAAAATTGCATCATAGAGAATTGTGATTCACTACTAGTTAACATGAACTCTTGCAATTCGTAACTTGCTAAGAAATTTGATTTTAGGGGTATGTCGTACAACATATTACTGTAGTAATGCGAAGTGCACAACAAAAGTGAGTGCGAGGCTGGCAAACATAGATGTGTTATCAACAGTCAACACAACATAAAAACATTTTACGAAAATTGCATTTTAGTGTCAAACTTTTTTAACAATTTGCGAGATCTAATTTTTTGGCGAATAAGTCCGTCTCTTCTTTCAAATCCAGTGACTTGTGCTGATGCTTCCGTTACCAATTTGACATGTCTTTCGACAGTTTGATTGTGGCATGGATGGTGTAAAATTAAGGGTTTCATTCGACAGTCTTCAATTTCAGAATCGGACAAATGTCTAATAGCTGGAGGTTGTTGCTGACAAATTTCCAAATCAGCCAACTCATAGTATGTGTCTGCTTCCAAGTTTAAAGTAGGAAGGTGAAATAAACGAACTGAGGTGTCGTTCTTGCGAAGTGAAAGAACGTGATTCTCGCCCTTGTCTCGAACAGCTTGATCGTCATCTCCTAACATTGCGATCAAAATGCTTTCTGGATGGCCAAAATATCCATTTCTTTGAACAACATTTTGAGCTACTTGTCGAAGATCTTGATTTGTCAGACTGTTAATTCTTTTGATCAAGTTGAAAAAACTTTAGAAACATGTGTTAGTTGGTTGTATAACTTGATTTCAAACCAAGTGGGAAAATAAACAGTTAAACAAAAGTTAACTAAGATTTCCAAGTTCTGAGGTGGTTCATCAAGTGACACGTAATACCGCAAAATTCTACAACCCAAAGTCAACCATCTTGAATGCACCACTGGGCCAACTTCCAAATATTGTAGATCATCATCACAATTACCAGTTATAATTGCCAAACAGATTTTGTAAGCGTAGTATTGATCTGTACTCAGGTCATCAATGATATGAGGTGGAAGTTTTGGAAAAGAAGAAATAGGGACGAACACTTGCTTAAACTGAGTAACTGGCCAACTTGATACAGGACCCTGTATTTTTTTACCTATTGGTCCGGCAAATGTATCTGGACCACTTGTTGCCCCATCCAAAGCAGCAAACACATGTCGCAAGGGAAGTTCATTTGTGTGTAGTAAACACACAACCCACTGAAGAGGTCTGTGTAATAATTCTTCTAAACTTCGAATGAATCCATTGTGTTTGCCTGTCATAGAAGCAGTACCGTCAGTGCCAACTATTGCAAGCTTGTCTTCCAATTCCGTACCACTGAAAGAATCAAACAACTTTTGGGCAATTGTTCTACCTTTGCCATCTTCAGGAGAAAAGTGAGTAAGGTAATAACTTCCTGGCTCACCAACTACTGTATAATGTTCTTCCAGTTGAACAGACCGATAATGCTTCTCATTTGGACCTTGTGCAACAATTTGGGTTGCATCTTTGCGGCCATCCAAATACACTGCGTTCACCAATCCAAAGTTTTGTTGCTCTTCGCTCCGGATTTCGTTTCGGCATCTTTCACGCTCTCTTCGTAGTTTACTACGATCAATGATGCGTGTTTTATCATCTTCAGTAACTAAACCAACATCCACTAGGACACTGTTAGCAACTGCAGCAGCTGCTCTATCCGATAGCTGGTAGCGTTCACAAATTCTGGCAAGGTTTGGCCATTTTTTGCGATTTTGAATGGATGGATTTGGCATTTCCGCTAAGAGCTGAGAAACTGCAGATGATTGTGATGTGTCTGTGCTTGTTGATGCCAAAGATTCGGACTCCGAGACATAATCAGTAGTTGACAGAGTAATAATTTCATTTTGGCATTGTGAACTTGGGGCATTGACATGTGATTCTGAACGTCGTATAAATTTTTGGTCAGATGAGGTCAAAGGCAAAGCTACATCTAAATATTTTCCAATACGCCGACTCTTTTGATCTTCATAAAATACAAAATCTTCATCAGTCATTCGCAACTTGTGGTCTTTTTCCAAACGTCTTCGTTGTTCATTGTCATTGCAAAACACGTCGAACAACTTATCTATATCTGACAAGAACTCCGCTTCTTTTTCCAAAAAAGATGCTCCACGTTTTTTCATGGGATATTCATTCATTCATTCATTCTTTTTTTTATTCTTGACCACCACAACAATAGCAAATGCATGGTAACACAATAATAACACGTAGAGTCAGGAAAAGGAAGTAGCGACACAACGTCAGACGTTAAGACATGCAGAGGATACTGAACACAAAAAAGCGATTTTTATTTGCATGGTTGCTACACCTGTCACACCGATCAAGTCACACCGATCAAGATACCGATCAAGTTTGCTGAAAGCTACCACCTGTGCCTGTACTTTTTTAGATATAGTTAAGTAATGTAATGGATAAACATTACACCACACCCATCTGTCATGTATTTCTTTAGCAACATCATTTGCAACGTCCACAGTTCTAAAATTTTCGAATTAGATGATCCTCTCTAACACTTGACATTTGGTGGGTAGTATACCGGATGGAAAGCTTTTACTTCCAGTGAAAGTGTATCCACTATGTAAAACTTTAACGTTGCTTGCACTTTGCCTGGTTGTCATAGCTATAAACTACGGTGGTTATCAAGTTATTTCATTAATAGTACTAAGCACCTAATTACTTATCTACAAAGAAAAAAATCTTTAAAAATTTGTAAGGACTAAGTAGACGTAAGCCTATGTCTACCTAATCCTTAAAAAAAGCTGTGTTACACCAGCCAAAACTAGTTTTTTGGCTGTAACTTTTTTTATGATTGAAATAGACAAAAAAGTCCTCTTAGCATTCATAGAAACATGATGATTCTGCAACTTTTGAGCTATAAATCAGGTCTCTACGACTAGCGGTTATCAAGTAACATGATTTTATGGCCATTTTACCCCCGCGACCAATTTTTGGGGGGGTAGCCAGCCCATGGTAGGTGGCAACTGGCTCAAGTCGATTTTTTTTCTATTTTTAGACCATTTGCCAGGATTTCCAAACTACACTTTTTTGAATTTCCAAAAAAAAATTTTTTCACTCCACCCTACTAATCAGTGTTTAAGTCAAACGACTAGGTGATTATTATCCTTTGTTAAAAATAAGCTGTTAATTAACGCATCTACTAAAGCCGTCTTTTAAAAATCGTTACCTTGTGTTAAAAGGTCTTTAGCATTATTTGTTTTTCGAGACGACTTTAGATAGACAGCAGCCAACCACCAACGTTTGCTTTCTAATTTCCGGCCTTTTAGATGCTAGACAAAGGTGATCTACCACGTGCCGTCATTGCTTGGAACTATTTGATCGTACTCGGAGCCCGAGAGCTCAGTATTATCTAGCAAGGATTGAAGTGAACAGTGTCATTTCGTGTGAAAGTGTTTAAGCTGTTTAACTTGGAAAAATTGCATTTTGCGACCCCCTTTTCTGTGGATTTGAGAATTAACTGTTAGATATTTTGATATAAGATTTAAGTATTAACAGTCATATAACGTGGAAGAAAGACCCCGAATTGGTCTTTACATCGAATTTTAGACACTACTCCGTTTTTCTGTATTTTTGTCTTTTGATAATAATAATAAACATTAAAAAATCATTTAAATCATGGGGGCAGCTAGTCTAAGGAGAGAAGGATTGGGAGAGTTTGGCGTAACCCTACTACACGTTATTGAATTTGGTTATCAAACTCCGCATCGGTGCCGTGCAGAAAACACCAGACGGTTCTGGTTGGCAAGTCGTAGCAGATCTTCATTTTAAGAATTCAGGAATTAACGAAAAACTGTTTGGCAAATCGAAACACCCTGCAAAATCTTCAGATACCGACAGTCAATCTAACATTGCTTGCCTGTCGGTGATTCCCGGTGTTCGAATTCATCGTTGTTGCAGTACCCTCCAACCATGTACACGGTATTTTCTAAAAATAACTTTTTGAAATAATTTGAAGAACAAGTAGTAGCCTAAGAAGTAACTCTTTTTTACAATGTCATGTTTTCTGGCTACTTTCTGTTTGGCTCTGGTCCACACAAATTTTTTGTTGACCGACCAATGGCTTTAGTGTTTAGTAGATTAAGCGTTTGCTATTAAAGCAATACACTCGCAAGATGTAAGCTTAATTGTAATTACATTTTATTCATCAAGTTGTTTCGGCCAGGAGACGACGAAAAGACCTTTCGGTCTTCAAGTCAAGCTGCTACCTGTTTACCGCACACGGTAGAGGCTCGACACAGCACTGTCTCTTTAATTGCTGAACGTCAAGCAAAGTAATTAGTGTACAAGTTTGTCTGGCCTTTTTTGAGACACCAAAATAAAAAATGTAAAAAATTTAATTAAAATCAGTCGACTCAACAGCATAAGCTACAGTAAAAAGTTGTGGCCTCTATCAAAAAATCGATTTTTAGTTGAACAAATCAAGAATCATCAACCAAAACAGAGTCATGAAAATAAACAACAGAAGGTTTAAAGTTTAAACCAAGTTCCATAAAGTAAACTTTTTTTAAAAACAATCTTGTAAGAACACGAGGCTCAGTTTTGCTCAAAATTTAAGAGCAAATAAGGCTGAAAATTATCAAAGAATCAAAAACAGTCAGCCTCAACTCAAAATTTAGTCCGTCTTGCAAAAAAAATTATTTTGAAAAAAATGAAGTTATTAAAATAAATCTGTGTGAATGCAGCTTAATTCAACTCACGATTGATGGCAACTGCACTGGCAAAGCAGCGTTTCACTTGCGGTATCGATTTGAAAAGCTGCCAGTTCTCGTCTCCGTTTGGCTGCTTGATAACGCGTTCAAATGAGTCGGTAAGAATGAGAGGTCTTGAAAATGGATGATGACTGTTATCGAATGACTCATCCCAACTCCGGCCGCCAGCCACTACTAACTGACCTAAACAACAAAATTTGTTGTTTGATTGTTTTGTTGTTGCTTTTTTGCGTTTGTGCTTTCTCAATTTAACGCTACCACAGTGGCAACCCTGCAATCGTAAACTTTTTTGAATTTTGTTTTTATTTTCATTAAAAAACCAGGGCTGCGAACTCGATTGATTTTTATCTGAGTTCAAGTTCGAGTTTAGCCTATTTTGACAAGTCCAGTTCCCTAATTTAATTTTTTCGAGTTCAAGTTTGACAAAAACATCAAGTTTTTCCAATTGGAGTTCAGGCTGACAAAAATAGATAACTTTTCGACTTAATCGCTCTCTTTTTGTAGACATGCGATTTTTCTAGGTCGCCACGGCATAAACAAATGAACATTCTCGAACAAAAATATTTTCTTCCGACAGTTTTTTAATCTTTAAATTTCAATTTAATGAACTCGAACAGTTTTAATCGAGTTCAGAAAATTTATTTTTTGCCCTTCAAGTGCGAATTTGGCAAAACAACCGCGTTGTTTTTGAGTTTGCAATCCTGTAAAAACGCTTGTTTTTTGAATTTCATTTTATCAAAAAGCTAAAAAACAAATAAATTCAAAACAAAAAGAAAAAAAAAATGGCTAAAAAAACAATCGCAAAAACCTGATTTTTACATCTTTATAGGCTACAACACCAAAAAGGCGTTTAGAGCAACGTTTGGTGAAAACAGAAAAAGCAACGCAAAAAAAAGCTGGCCTCGGAAGAGTTTAAACTAACCATCGGCTAGGCTCGGAATTATGCCAAGAAGAGGGAGGTAATTAATATCGAATATCAGCAATAAGCATTAGCATGTTTCATAATTTCACCTTTTTTGAAATTAAAAATGCTTGGGGTCTCATCAGATCGGATTTAGGCCACAATGAAGAAATAAATTTTTTTTTTTCGATTGCTCGTTGTTTCGAGGGTGGTCCTGCCCCCCCAAACTTTGATATTTTTGGACGCAGAAAAAATTTTGATAAGTGCAATATCTCCTTAACAAAACGAAATAGAGAGAAATGTTTGGTATCAAATTAACAGAATGGTCGACTTCCTATCTGTAGTCAATACATTTTTAATCGCTAGCTCCAACAGAAACGAAGTTATTTACGAAAAACTGTTTTAGCACTCAGTAAAGCTGAAGATGAGATAATATCAAGTCCGTACCGACTTGGCATAAAAAGCAAATCAAACTGCAAAACAGTCATATGCAAAAAGAAAAAAATCAAACAGTTTTAGAACGAAAACAACAAATGGGACATCTCATTACACGCTGCCCTGCATTTATACTGCTCGAGAGGTCCATTATTTTGGTGATGCTCTTTGGCTGCTAAAGGTACGATCCGTCGGTACGGGGTTTCAAAATGGCTGGAAATTTTGAGCCTGCAACAAAGTTTTTTTACCTCCCGTAGACGATTCGAGAAACTAAGACAACAAAACGAGTACAGTAACACAGGCAAAAAAATACATCAACCGGAGCTACTACGTAAGTATGAACGTAGACGACTATCTGTCTGGTTTCTTCGTGAAGAATTATCTTGAATCTTTTTGCGATGCAACAAATCTTTCAGCCAGCCTATTTCTCTTTCATTGCAACGAATATAATTTTCGATAAATTTCCAAAACTCGGCTGAGCCAAACGAGATGAATGGCGCGGTTTTACTGGAAATGGTAAAAAGTCTCTTAATTTAACTCGTCTCGTCAAAAGCAAATCTTTAATTGCCAATTCTTCCGGCAGTGAAGTAAGAGATGTCAAAACTTCCTTGGTCATTGGTGGATTTTCAGAGTAGACACTTAAAGCAATATTATGAGGCGAAAGCCAACTATTTGCATGCTGCAAAAAGTACCGGTTCACTACTTTACATATGTCCCAATCAACTGCTTCAAAAGCTAGCAAGAGATCCCTTTAAAACAATGTCACAAAAGGACATATGCATGGCGTGTTATCAGAAATGAAGGCAAATATACAGAAACAATATATGACACAAGTCTTTGAGAGTTTTGTCTTCTCTACAGTAGTAAGATCGGGAGCAGAGCTGTAAACCGGCCGACAAGTTCAGGCCCGAACCCGGCCCGAACCCGAAAATATAAGCCCGAACCCGAAACTTAACTTGAAGCCAAAATCATGCCGGAAAAAATCCAAAAGTTAAGTTAGGTCTTAAAAATTTACCAATATTGCCAAGTTATTTTTGTTATTTTTTTGTACACCTATGACAAAAAGTACGTCTCAGGCCCGAATTAAGCCCGACATTTTTGTCAACTTTAGGCCCGAACCCGACCCGAAAAGCCTGGCCCGACTTACAACTCTGGTCGGAAGAGTGAAACTAAAGCATTCACAGATATCCGTTGCCGTAGTCAACCAACGGGAATGACTAATCTCTTCTTCTTTATACCAGAGCAAATTTTTGAGATTGGCTGGTATATCCATAAAAAGCTGACAAGACAAAACCAGTAAGCACATTTGGTCGCTTCGAAAGCCTGCATCAGCGCTGTTTCTCATACTTTTTTGTTCAGAAAACCAGCAATGCTTTGAAGATGTAGCTTAGCAATAGGGGTAATGCGCACATCTGGAACTTCTCTGTCAATCAAATTCTCCGGAGAACCAGTAGTGATAGACTTGATTTTGTTCAAAAGAGCGTCTTCTACCAATGTATTTGGGCCTTTGCTTTTATCTTCAATCTCATCAATAACGTGAGATAGATAAGTTTCATTTATGTGACTTTTTACCATTTCCAGTAAAACCGCGCCATTCATCTCGTTTGGCTCAGCCGAGTTTTGGAAATTTATCGAAAATTATATTCGTTGCAATGAAAGAGAAATAGGCTGGCTGAAAGATTTGTTGCATCGCAAAAAGATTCAAGATAATTCTTCACGAAGAAACCAGACGGATAGTCGTCTACGTTCATACTTA
Organism: Trididemnum nubilum; assembly: GCA_963965965.1. Classification (NCBI taxonomy): domain Eukaryota; kingdom Metazoa; phylum Chordata; class Ascidiacea; order Aplousobranchia; family Didemnidae; genus Trididemnum; species Trididemnum nubilum. Next base: position 25,641,573 of record OZ014489.1, on the reverse strand, counting down.
CGTAGTAGCTCCGGTTGATGTATTTTTTGCCTGTGTTACTGTACTCGTTTTGTTGTCTTAGTTTCTCTAATCGTCTACGGGAGGTAAAAAACTTTGTTACAGGCTCAAAATTTCCAGCCATTTTGAAACCCCGTATCGACGGATCGTACCTTTAGCAGCCAAAGAGCATCACCAAAATAATGGACCTCTCGAGCAGTATACTGTAAATGCAGGGCAGCGTGTAATGAGATGTCCCATTTGTTGTTTTCGTTCTAAAACTGTTTGATTTTTTTCTTTTTGCATATGACTGTTTTGCAGTTTGATTTGCTTTTTATGCCAAGTCGGTACGGACTTGATATTATCTCATCTTCAGCTTTACTGAGTGCTAAAACAGTTTTTCGTAAATAACTTCGTTTCTGTTGGAGCTAGCGATTAAAAATGTATTGACTACAGATAGGAAGTCGACCATTCTGTTAATTTTGATACCAAACATTTCTCTCTATTTCGTTTTGTTAAGGAGATATTGCACTTATCAAAATTTTTTCTGCGTCCAAAAATATCAAAGTTTGGGGGGGCAGGACACCCTCGAAACAACGAGCAATCGAAAAAAAAAAATTTATTTCTTCATTGTGGCCTAAATCCGATCTGATGAGACCCCAAGCATTTTTAATTTCAAAAAAGGTGAAATTATGAAACATCCTAATGAGCATTACTACTTTGCTAAGACAACAATGAAATCAAGAAGTTGTTTAGTAAGAAGAAACGAACCATCAACGAAAAATGACGTTGCGCCTGTTCTCTTGGTGGTCATCGTTGATGTTTTGTATGAATTTTCATTGAGCTTAAGCAGGCAAACTTCCTGCGAAATTAAAAAATTCGATTCCAATCCTCCGCAGAAAGCAACTGTATCACTGAATTTGCAGTAAGCATACGAACACTTGTCTTTTATCAACACGACATTCTGAAAAGTGAAAACAACGTGCTGGTCAATCACTGTTGTCATCGTAAGCAAATAAGTGGGTAGTCTCATCCAAAAGTATCGACAAGAGTGACTTTGTAACGTCCAAAGCGAAACTGATTTTCCAAAATTTCATTTCTGTATTCGGACATTTTTAGGTGAAGACCAAAAATAGAGGTCTTCGTCAAAATTTTGTTGCATTTGCAGTTAACTTAATGTGCTGGAGGCCAGCAAAAATTATATTTTAAGATAATGGCGAGGAAAAACAGTTGGGAGCCTACCTGAGTTTAAAGTCGCAAAAAAAAATTGGTAGGCCGAGCCAAACTTCGACGGCTGCACTACAAACAATGCCCTAAGGCTAACTAAAGTTCTGCGAAAAAGAGCTCCTCCTTTGCAGTTTATACAAAAAGATTTATTTAACGTTCAGTTAGCCAATAACGTCAAAACCATTATATTGACATTTTCGGGCGACCCTATTAATTACTGTACAGCGTGCACACATGATTGAACATAATAGAATAAACATTCAAATTTTAAACAAAAATTAAGCTAATACCTTTTTAAGAATCCCTATGATCGGGTCAGTTTGCAGTGGCACAACAAATGGAGGATGGCGGTGGGAGAAGAGTCCCAGCAAAGCATTCGCATCTAAAAAGACTCTGCTAATAAAAAGATAAGACGTGTTTAATGCAAATTAAAACTAAAAGCTTTAGCACGGTTCTTGATTTTTTTAACTTTCGCGACGCTTCGCGTCGGAATCGTCTTCGTTTTTTTCTGAACAAAGTTAAATTAGCATAACCTTTAAGAAGGTTAAAAGTAGAAACTCTAAATTTGGATCTTGGGTAGGAAACAGATGGAACAATCTTGATGCAAATTTTGGTGGCAATCGGTCATGTGATGCGGAGTTTCATGCCAAAAAAACTGCAAAAATCGAAGCTCGAAAGGTAAATTAGCGGTTCGATTAACTGTTCGGTACTCCCATTCGTTTGGGAACAGTCCCAGTGCCTGGAATTTTTCTTGATAGCGTAAGAGTGGTTTGTTGAACCAAAAGTTTGATCATTGGTAATTGAAAAGTCAGAGTTCAAATTCACCATGGGCGTAGCCAAGGAGGAGGGTAGGGCCTGGGGGCCCGGGACCCCCAATTGAAATGCCATTGAAATAAAATGATAACAATTTGACCAAAAAGTCTGTTGTTTCTTCAGTTTCAATTTCTTTCAGGTTTTTTTCGCGTACAACAATACACGCGTATAACAGTAATTACCAATAATATTGACGGCCGCGGGGGCCAGGCCCCTTCTATTCAATTTTTGCCAACCAGTTTAAATGTATAACCCGGGTGAAATTAAGGGTTTTTATCCTAAAAGTTGCTACCTCAGTACCTTATCTAACCTTTTTATGAACGTAATGCAATAACCAGGGCAGGATTTAATACGTATGGCAGAGTGCCAGGTGCCCCGCGCTCAAATAGAAAGACTTTTTTTTGTCTTCACCTATATTTGGCAAGAAGATGCTGCGAAAATCCCCAAAGTGTCAAGTGCCCCGGGCAATAACAACGTTAGGAGGATTAGCCATCTATTACGCCATTTTTCAACAGGAACAATCCACCTCCACCTCGCCAATTTTTACGAGACAAAATACTTTTGAAAAATTAATTAGCTAGAGGAAATGTTTACTGAACAAATTATTGGATTTTAATTGAGAGGATCTGGGCCGGACCGTGACTTTTAGGCGCGGACGTTAAGCACCGGGACTTTTAGATGAAGGGACTTTTAGGCGCCAGAGATGAAAAAGATTTCTTTCTAAAATTTTCTTCCAAAAAGTTTTTTCCATAAAAAATGCTTGAGAAAAATTTTTTTTCCAAAAATAGTTTTCTCCAAAAACACAAAAAAAAAAATTAAAAAAAAAGTATTTTTTACAAAAAAAAGTTAAAAAAAAAATTGTTTCAAATAACAGTTTCTTTTTGAAAAGCAGTTTTAAAATTTTTTTTTTTTAAAAAATACATTTTTATTTTCAAAAACTTTTTTTTCAAACAAAAGCATTTCAAAAAAAAGTTTTTCAAACTAAACAACACATCAACTTTTATTCGGAATGGTTCAACGCTAACACCACAACCCATTTTGAATTGCACTCAGCATGCATAAAAAGGATGAGAACTGTAAAAGCACAGAAACCGAACCAGGAAACAGCGAAAATGACCACAAAGTCTTCGTGTCAGTTGCCCCCTCGAAGCTGATATTAAACAAAAAGCAAACACAAAAAACAACGCACATGAAGATATGCACAAAGTTAAGGCAAGTTGAAGAATTTAATTGCCCATTCCCTTCAGCCAAAAATTTAACCTGAAATGCGGATTTCTTTGGGCAAATTTTACGCAAAATTTTACAAAGCATTAATGCTGGAAAATTTTACAGAGAAAGTGTGTAGAATCAAAATAGGGTTTTAGTGCAGAAGAACCATAAGAAAAAAAATACGTATCATACTAAATTGACCATAACATGATCCTAAGCATTGCAAGGTTACTTCATTTTGTTGTAACTAAAGGCTTTATTAATTACTAGATATCGGTATCATTTAAATATTTTGACAGTATGTGATTTTTTACTTCTTTGCAAATAAGTTGGTTGAAGCTTGTTTTAATTCATATGCGCAACAACATAAGCGCTACAACAACATATATGGTACTTGGGCCCAGATTTTTGTCCAAGTATGTGCATGGTCCGTCTACTTATTCCTAAGTTGGTGGGCTTTATTTAATAATTTGATTTGGAGCTGTATCTTGTGTTATGGTCATGAAGTGATGAGAGCTGTGAATAAGAAGACTGCTGGGAAAACTAATATTGATTTGATGACAGACAATATTTTGCAACTTCAACAAAAAAATAATTTTCCACGTTTAATAGTTGTAATTGGAGAAAAAGTGGTTTTGAATGAGCCCGATAATCAGCACTACTGATAATATGAATAATTCGTTTTTGTAACGACACCAAAGGGCACCAAAGCGAATAATTTGTTTTTGTAATAATATTTTAATCAAAGTAAAACAAAAAAGTTTTACTTTGATTAAAACTTTAATATCTTCGTAGCTTTCATCTGACACTTGTCCAAAAAAAAAATTGTCAGAATAGAGAGTTCAGGAAAAGGAGCGGCTACAGAAAAAAGCTAACCAATGATTGGCGGGAAAAGGATCAATGAGATAGCGTCATTCGAGTACAATTTTAAGCTGTACACGAATACTTTTGTCGGCAGAAGGCGGGGTAAAAAGTTTTGACAAAGGTGACTGCCGAGCCCATTTTCCTTCTTCTCTATCGATCATTTGACTTCTGAGCTCAGATCTTGGGTGTGGTCCTATTGTTGAGTCTCTCCAGAGTTCCTCCGTGACCTCAATCCTCTTGAGAATGAGGCATACGTGGGCAAGTTAATGCAAAACGTTAGCTTCGTTAACCACTAGTCCGTTAACAAACTTCACACCTCCGTTAACGTTAATCCGTTATTTTCAGCTTTAATTAACGGAAGTTAATAAAGTCCGTTAATTTGTTAATATTTTGCGTGTAATGTACGTTTGGTTTTATTCACTCGCTTCTAGAGCTCGTATTGACGCTGTAGAGCAGATTGTAAGGAAACATTTATTGCAAGATGGTCTATTTGTGTTTTGGAAGTTACATTTTAAAGTCTAATCTAATTTCAAGACAGAAATAAGTTCAAATGCACTAACGAAGCTGCGATTGGAAAATCTTTGGAAATTGCGAACAGCTATAATTAGTAGATCTCTGAGGCTGCAGCGTATTATTTGCCACAAAAAAGAGCTCCTTTCTTCGCTCTCTTCTATAAAACTCGTGCTAATACGCAACAAGTGCTACCAGTGCAAACTGGTTTGTACCTGTACGATGAATGAATCGTGCAAGATATTAACGATAAAAACCTTAACGGAAGTTAACAGAATTAACGGAAGTTAACAGAACTTAACGGAAGTTACTTTAGTCCGTTAACAGAACTTAACGGAAGTTAATTTAGTCCGTTAACATGAAAAAACTTTTTAACGGATTAACGAGTTCAAGAAAAAGGTAGCTTCGTTATTAACGGATTAACGATTAACGGACTTGTGCCCACCTATGGAGTGAGGTAAAATGACAGATCGGAGAACAACCCTTGACGACAGGCTATGTGCAGTATTGAGAGAGCTCTTCTTGATACGTCTTTCGTTTATATTTTTATTCTATAGTAAAGTAATGCAGTAAGTGTGATGAATTTAAACTATACCGCTTGTATGGAAAATTTTACACGAAAAATTGTCGAAAATGGTTGTCAAGTCTGCAGCCACTTCTAATTCAACTCACACAACAAAAATAACTCAAAAGTAAAACAATAATTTGAAGCAGCCATACAACCCTGTTCAACTTCAAAAGTTCTTCATGCAATTCTGAAGAAGTTAACTGCAAGAATTTAGCATTGTTTTTTCCAAAGTATAAGTGTATTTACAACAAAGTGTAACGATTAAACTTAAAAATATTCATTTAAACATTTTTTTTTGATTTACAACAAGGTGTAACGATCATAAATAGGAATCTGCCGAGAGATGAATCCTTAGCTCCTGAAAATCTTTGTACTGCATTGTTTGGTAGAGGCAGACTCAAAAGAACCATGAGACGTCACGAGGTTTGCTGCGTGTGCCAATATTACTCAAGCAACTCGTGCCGTGTGCCGCAAAATTTAGAAGCGCGAGCTGGAGATTGCAAGCATCCGGATTAGTTCAGGCCCGGCGCCACGGGGGGGGGGGGGGCATTCCGGGGCCGCGCCCCCCAAAAGAGAATTGTGTCCCCCCCAGCGAGGATTGTGCCCCAAAGAAATAACAGGCTCCTTGCTACTGGAGTACAATTCGAGGCCTGAGACTTCCAAAATACTGGTTATTACCCCAGAATTCGTGAGCAAGAACTGTTTCTTTGTAGATTTTCCAATAAAGACCGTTTGCTTTTGTGGTTTCACCCCAGAATTCATGAAAATTCACGTATATTTTGTTATGAAGATCTTTTTTTTGATCTCTTCACCTCAGATTTTGTGGAAATTTGCAAACTTTTTGAGATGAAGACTAAAATTTGTAGACATTTGCGTATTTTTTGAGATGAAGACCTTTTTTTTGGGGGGGGAGGGCTTTACACCAAATTTTGTCGAATTTCGCGATGAACACCTTTTTTTTGTCCACACCCTCAAATGCAAAGAAATAAAGTTTTTGTGCCCCCCAAAAATTTGTTTATGCCCCCTCCCCCCAGTCACGCTATCATGGCGCCGGGCCTGGATTAGTTATGAAAACTGTGCATGCATGTACTAGAAAACATTTCAAATATTGAAAAAAATACAATAAAGAATCAATTTCCATCAATCAGCTTTTAAGTCACTTTTATTAACACTTCTTTCTCCGCCTCCTGACGACAAAAGTATTCGCGTAGGCCTACAGGTAAAAAATTGTGCACAAATGACGCTCTCTCATTGATCGTTTTCCCGCCAGTCAATGCTTGGCTTTTTTCTATAGCCGCTCCTTTTCCTGCACTCTGTATTCTGACAACTTTTTTTGACAAGTGTCAGATGAAAACCTTTGAAGGTATTAACATTTTACTCAAAGTAAAACTTTTTTGTTTGAAAAACCTATTTTTTTGGAAAAAGATTTATTTGAAAAAAAATTTTTAAATGTTTTTGAACATAAAAATCATAGGTGGAGTCGAGAACACAAGGCTCGAGGCCAAGGACACAAAAAAAAACCCGAGGCCAATGCCAAGGACAGCCCTTCCGAGGGCAGACCCTCTCGAGGCCAAGGCCAAGAACTAAGGACACAGGCGGCAAGTGTTCTCCAAAAAAATAAAAAAAGGTCTTCAAAAAATTTTTTCAGCCCATCTACAAAATATTAACCATTCAAAAAATAATGCTGTCCTCGAACCGAGGACAGGGCAATTTTCGAGGACTTGAATATTCGAGGTCTAGGCCAAGGATTGACCTTCGAGGCCAAGGCCAAGGACGTCAAAATGTGTCCTCGAGGCCAAGGACTCCTCGAAGACTCCACCTCTGATAAAAATATGTTTTTGAAGAAAAAAAAAAATTAAAAAACTGTTTTTTTGAAAAAAATTTTTTTCGTTTTAAATAACAATTTTTTTTGAAAACTTTTTTGGAAAAAAAGTTTTTCACTTCTTGCCCCTAAAAGTCCTGGCGCATAATCGGCGGCGCATAAACGTCTGCGCATAAAAATTGTACACCAGATCTGGGCTCCCTGGCCGTACGGCGTACATGTACTCCTACACCTGGTTATTTTCATTACAAAACAAAAATCTTTCAGAAAAATATTGGAGAGGCTCATTGTTTACTGCTAAAATATTGCACTAGGCAATGTACCTGGGCCAAATCGCTTACAAAATTTAACCTCTAAATGCAAGATTTTAAACGTGTTTTGGACTTCAATTGTAAGTAAAAGGAGTATTGAACAATTTAGTTGTATCAATGAGCTTTCAAATGTTAAAAATCTAGTTCTTTAAAATGGCTCTGCACACGTACGAAATCTAATCCAATGGCATTAAAATAGCTTTTTTTCCAAAAAATTACTAAAAACCGCCCACCACCAAAAAATTACTAAAAACGACTGGTGGCTTCGCCCCCAGACCCTCATAGCCTCAGACGGCTGGGGGCTCCGCCCCCACGCCCCCGTTTGTGTTTCGTTTGAGTTACACTACTTCTCTCAACGCGTCTCCCAAGTTAGACGTTTTCACTTTTTAACTTTTGGCTTAAGCCCTGCCACTTTAGCAAAATCCTGGTTAGCTGCCAAACCAGGCCACGGGTTTTGATCTTCCATTCTACGATACCTTTGACCCACAAAAACTTCCTCTTTCGAAAATTTCTGATGACGTCATTGCATGTGATTAGTGGTTTGCCTCCAATCAAAAATCCTGGTCGTAACTTGATTAAAGTTGCGACTTTGTTTTTACAACATTTAAATATGAGTTGCTTTTCCAACTAAAATATTTTCATAAGCTACTGTAACGCAAGCTGCATTGTTGGAGAGTGTTCGGAGTTCGAATATTGAGTTGGCCACTGGTAAATCACAATTTTTACGACTAAAAATACAATATTAGAGTCTAGGTTTTTCTAAATATTAAGCAATTTCATAAACACACACGCACAAAAAATAAATTAATACATACCTTTGGAAAGAAGAGTTGGAGCGCTTGTTGTATTAGCTGGAGCGGATGCTTTACTTGCTCCTGGTTGCACCATTACGAGAATTCTAGCAGTAATTAAAAATAAACTGTTACGGGCCTACACGGCCCATAACAGTGCTGTGCGCTTGTTAGTCTGAAAGAAAATTGTAAAAAATTAAATCCTTAAATTAATCTTCTTAATCAAATTTGAGCAACACTAACTTATTGATGCGAAAAAACAACAATGAATAGAAAAGGCTTGGCGCATGTTCCGTGCACGCACGCTAGCTTTTTGATGCAGCTGTTCGATAGCAATCTAAGCTAATCCCCAAATCTAACCCCACGCTATTTCCCAAAGTTTAACCCCATAATAAAAGCTTGCGGTTATCTACAGACCGAGTTAGGTAACCGAAAATCTATATTAATCTTATTTAAGGAAAAACCTGCGCTCACGTTTCGTGCACCTACTTTATTTCGTATATATAAGAGGTGGAGTCGAGGACATAACGTTCAGGCCAAGGCCATGGACTCAAAAAAAAATCCGAGGCCAAGAACCAACTTTTCGATAGCATTCCCTCTCAAGGCCAAGGACAGGAGTGGTCGAGGCCAAGAATCGAGAACACAATTTTTCTAATTTATAGTTGGTAAATTTTCCATAACTTTTAAACACGAAAGTGCTCAAGATATTGCATTTCGTTAAGTTTATGATGATAATTCGAAAATAGTAATTTTTTAAAATAGCATTGAAGGCCATTTTGAAGTTTTACACGTTGGCAGCTGATGTTGATTACGTGCCGTAACGGTATCGTGTTAACAAGGCCATAACCTGTGAATGGGAATATAGGTAAATTATGAACGTAGAAATGGTTAATTTTAAGGTCTTAATTTCATCAGTTAGAGTCACGATGCAAATATCCACTGATTATGAATCCCCAGTTTTTTCGAAGTTTTTTAAACGCAAACTATATTGTTTGGTTAAACCATAGGCTCTTTAAAATAGACTAGAAACAGACGCACGGAGAAAACGAGAAAAGCATTGAAGAAACAAAGTGTGCTTTTGTTGCGAAGGTTTTTTGAGCTCACGCGTATTTGACTGATTTGATTTGACCATTTGGACATAAAAGCAGCGCGAATGAATCGTGAACAAAAAAAGAAATTACTGTCAGAAACCATTTCTTTTAACGGATTTGTTAAAAAGTATTGTCTAAAAATATTGCAAACTAATGTGAATTTATGTTTTTAAAATGAAATGAGGTACCGTACTGGGAATGCTTGTAGCTTATAAGTTTTTGGCACTGAAAAAATACGGGGTTCTGGGTCGAGGGCAAAGTCCCCATGCAAATTTAAATAATTTTAGTGATTTGTTTGGGAAAAAAATGGCTATTTTTGTGACTTCAAAGAAGATTAGACACTTAGATTTTCAAAGCAAATTTAAAAAGAAAATACCGTAAATGCTAATTTAGAAAAAGTTTAGTTTTTCAACGATTTCCCAACTCTAATTTTAAGCCAATCTTTTCTCTACATTTCAGTGTATTTTGTCTTTCTCACATCTAATGCCTATCAATGAATGCGCGCTAACGTTTCGGCCGCCAAAAGACACTTTCTTAGTTTAACATAAGGTATTTAAGTACAAAAAAACCTCAGGATCCCAGCAGAGTCGTGTTAAGGAGGAAGACATTGGAGACATTTGTCCCAGTCTCCCTTCGAAAGGTCAACAATTGTAGAAACATAGAAATAATAAACCATTATTTTTTTCTAAAAATGGCCAAGTTTTTGCGGGAGCTTCGCCTCTTCATCTTAATGATATGGTAAAAAAATTTATTAAATACTCCAGGCATTTGAACAATTAGAGTTATATTTAACATTCACACTTACTGTAATTTCTTAATAATTTTTCACGCAGCTTTTATGATGATCCAATAGTTTGGTATTTCTAGCGGCGATTTCAAGCTCACACATTGTTCAGCTGACACAATGCCCCCAGACTGCTTGCCAGTGATTTCTAATCCCAAAACAAATTCTTTACGCTCGAGTATTTCCAGAGTAAATTGGCGTTCTCAGGATCCGTTTCAGCAGCGTAGCCAGGGGAGGGGGGACTATAGCCCACTCCCCATTGCCTTTCAACCAAAACGCAGAATAAGAAAAATACCACATTTTTAGTTCTACTGAGACTGTTTTTTTTTGCGCTGGAATGGACTAAAAAGTGATTTAAAGCAACTTTTGAAACACGTATTCAGAGGGGGAGGGCTAATTTGTCAAAAATTAAAGTCACAAATTAATAAAAACTTTAAAAAATGCCCAAAAATAAACAATAAAATTTGATCGCAAGTGTAAAAATGCCAAACATAGGTTTTATCAACAAATACATTATAAACTCAGAAATAAGAGGGGGCTATTTAGTGTTAGTTAATTACCAATCACTTCTCTCAAATATCTTTCCATTAGTCCCCCCCAATTATTTTTTTTTATAAAATATAGACGAAATAGACTACTCCGTGAGAGTTTTAATGAATAGTAGGATTTTATGATTTACCAGGATGTAAACAAGAGAACTACAGCGTAATCATTAGTCACCTCCTACATAGCCCATTTATGCAACCACTTGAATCATGTTGCACAGCCAATTTCTGTCCCACGTTTCAAAAGCATTATTTTTTACTAAAATAGCCCTAAAATTAAGTTATTTTGCAAAAAAATGCAAAATTTTCGAGCCCCCAGACCCCCGTGTCTCCAGCGGCTGGAGGCTTTGCCCCCAGACCCTCAGCCTCCGGCGGCTGGGGGCTCCGCCCCCAGACTAACTCTCCCCCCATTGCGAATTTCTGGCTACGCGCCTGATCCGTTTTGTTAGTTACATCGACATATACTAACATATTTACTGTAGTATAACATCGATATACTCGTACCTTCTTTGGTACTGCTTATGGTTGCATATATTGCTACTGTTTGGCTTAACTCAAAATTTTCTGTATATGGAACCCCACATTACCTGTTATGATTCTGAATGGTTTGGTGCTTTGCAGTGTGTACCCCTTGCACTGCTAGCAGATATAAAAACAACAGTTTTCTACAATGCTTTTTGCCCCCCCCCCCCATTCTCCGATTAGAACTTTCACACTATATTATTTAAAATAGGTTTTAATATGACTTGGCTATCACATTGGATAATTTTTCAAATAAGGAAAGGAAACAACGAATTGACAGACTGCCAGTTATGTTGTTCTTTGTTTGGTTGTTTTCCTTTTTAAAAATAATGCTGTCCTCGAGACGAGGACAGGACATTTTTGAGGACTCGTAGGCTTCGAGGCCAAGGACTTGAGTTTCGAGGCCACGGCCTTCAAAATGTGTCCTCGAGGACTCAACCTCTGGTATATATAAATAACGGTAAAGCTAAACTTGAAATAGGTACCCTCATTGATTTTCCCTGCAGGTACTGGTTTTTTAGGTTTAAGCCAAGTACATTTATCCTATTTTCCACTGATTTACGTTCTTACAGCTTAAACTTGTACCGCAGGTTTAAAAAATTAAAGAAATAGCCTAGGCTATGTTTTTTAACATGAGCTAATGTGCGAAATGTAGTTTCACCAAAATATTAGCTGTGCTTTGGCATGGAATATTATTTTACAGGAGCTGTGAAAACAGCTTACATTTACACTTGAAACCTGAATATTACGTTAATCAAAGATGGCGTCCGATAGCCTGAATGTAAGCTATTGCCCATTAGGCCTGTAGGCTAGACCTGTCTGTAAAATTAGTTTCAAGGCCTAGTCTGTCATTTGTCACAGTCTCTGCTTCAACCAATGGCATCATAAAATCAAGCAACGAAATACCAACAAGCAAGACTCAACTCCAGCAGCATAGCTTAATAAAGCAATTCACCTAATTGCTCAAAAGTGGTACAACCGATCTTAACCGTACAAGCTTGATGTCCTTCGTGGTCGACTCCTGGGAAGTCAGAACAACTTCCACTGGAAATCAGTACAACCGATCGTAGGGGTAGCCAGGATTTTTGATTGGGGGGCCCAAACCACAAATCACATGCAATGATGTCATCAAAAACTTCAAAAGAGGAATTTTTTGTGGGGGCAAAGATATCGTAGAATGGAAGATCAGAAGCCGTGGCCTGGTGTTGGCACGTAACTGGGAACTCGTTCAAAGAGAGGACTTAGACCAATCGCTAAAATGCAAAAATGTCCAAACTGGGAGACGTGTGTTGAGCAAAGAAGTGTACTGTAATTCAAACGTATCACAAAAAGGGGTCTGGGGGCGAAGCCCCCAGCCGCTGGGCGATTTTTCTTTATTTTTTGGAAAACAGCTATTTTAAAGCCATTGGATCACATTTCGCACGTAATTCAGAGCCATTTGAAAGTACTAGATTTTTTGCATTTGAAAGCCAATTGAAAAAAATTGAGTTGTTTAGTCCTCCTTTTGCTTGCAATTTAAGTCCAAAACACGCTTAAAATCTTGCATTTTGGGGTTAAGTTTTGTAAGTGATTTGGCCCGGGTAGGAGGAAGTAAAGTACATTGCCTCCTGCAATATTTTAGCAGTAAATAACAATCCAGTCAAATATTTTCCTCAGAGATTATTATTTTGTCATGAAAACAACCAGTTATTGGAGTACACAGGGAGCCAAAGCCTTCTCAATTCAAAATTTTGTTCAATGAGCATTCCCCTACTGTAGCTAATTTTTTTCAAAAATATTTTGTAGCATAAAAACTGGAAAGGTGGAGGTGAATTGTTATTGAAACATGTACATTGTACAATAGATAGTTACGCCTACAAACCAAGTTATTACCTGGGCCGGATTTACATTGAGTCGGGCCCCTGGCACTTTGAGATTTTTGCAATATTTTCCTGCCAAATACAGGTGACAGAGGTGGAGTCCTCGAGGACGTCCTTGGCCTCGAGGACACATTTTCAAGTCCTTGGCCTTAAACCCGCAAGTCCTTGGCCTTGGCCTCGAACCCTCAAGTCCTCGAAAATTGCCCTGTCCTCGGCTCGAGGATTTTTGCACCGTGGAAAGTTTGCGAAGTCAGTTTTTGTTTTCTACCATTCGAGATCGCCTGAAAAATATTTTTATTATTATTATTAATGGGCAGCGGTGCAAGCGAATCTGCTACCGTTAGGTAAAGTCCACCTACACATTGCGTAGGCCTCATTTGGGCCTATTTTAACTGTAACTGATAAGCTAGTGTTGTTTTGTTTGGTTGCTAGTCGAACTCAGAAAGCCTTCCAGCTTCCTTTAAGTATGGGGCTAGTTTATTAACGTTACATTTCGTTACCACATTGTGAACAGTGGTTTTGGTAATTCCAAAATATTTCACTCGAATATCTTGGTAAAGCTTGCAATTGCCAACATGATGATTTGGTGTTTCATTCTCCAGGCAACATTTTGGACACAAAGAAGATTCAGCACGACGTTTTCTTGCGTCGCTGTACATTGCAGTGCCCAGTTAAAACTTGCACTACTGTATGTAATTGAGGCCTCTAAAGGTTAAGTAGACGTATTGTTAGCAGAGATGGAGTCCTCGAGGACGTCCTTGGCCTCGAGGACACATTTTCAAGTCCTTGGCCTTGGCCACGAAGCCTCCAGTCCTTGGCCTCGAAGCCCTAGGTCCTCGAAAATTGCCCTGTCCTCGGCTCGAGGTCAGCACTATTTTTTTAACCGTTAAAATGTTGTTGTAAAACACGAGTAACCTGGCAGAAAGTTTGCGAACACCTTTTTTGTTTTTCTCAATTGGAGCATTGGCGTAGCCAGAGGGAGGCAGGGGGCCCGGGCTCCTCCCCAATCGAAATTTCGCCAATGACAAAAATGTGAAAAAAAAGCCTATTATTTCTTCAGTTTCAGTTTCTTTTCAGCATTTTTCGCTTACAACAGTAACGAACAATAATATTGAAGACCAAGAGGCCCGGCCCCTCCTCAGTTCAATTTTTGCCAACCAATTTAAATGTATAATCCGGGTAAAATTAGGGGTTTTTCTCTTAAAAGTTGCTACCTTGGCCCTCATGTAATCTTTTTATAAACGTAATGCAACAACCAGAGCCGGATTTATTTTATGGTACAGTGCCAGGGCCTCGCGCTCAGATGGTGAGACTTTTTTTTTTCTTCACGTATATTTGGCAGGAAGATCTTGCGAAAATCCCAAAAGTGCCAGGGGCCCAGCGCGATATAAATCCGGTCCGGCAATAACATGGTTAGTAGGCGTAACCATCTATTGTACCATTTTTCAATAACAATTCAATGATTCACCTCCACCTCGACAGTTTTTACGCACAAAATACTTTAAAAAAAATTAGCAACGGAAAATGCTGATTGAGCAAACCATTGAACTTCAATTGAGGGGGCCTGGGCCCCCTGGCCAAACAAATACTCCAATAACCGGTTATTTTTATGACAAAACAAAAATCTCTAAGGAAAATCTTCGAGTGGATTATTATTTACTGTTAAAATGCAGCAAGAAATAATGCGCCTAACTTCCCCCTACCTGGACCTAATCACTTACAATTAAAATTTAACTCAAGAAGGCAAGATGTTAAACGTATTTTGGACTTACATTGCCAGTAAAAAGAGCATCAAGCAATTTTATCTTTGTAATTGGCTTTCAAATTTCAAAAATTTAGTGCTTTCAAATGGCTCTGAACACGTGCGAAATGTGATTTAATGGCATTAAAATAGTGTTTTTTCCAAAAAACTTACAAAAAATTGCCCAACGGCTGGGGGCTTCGCCCCCAGACCCCCAAAGCCTCTGGCGGCTGGGGGCTCCGACCCCAGACTCCCGTCTGTGCTACGTTTGAGATACACTACCTTTCTCAACACGTCTCCAAAGTTAGATATTTGCACTTTTCAACTCTTACTTAAAGCCCTCTCCCTTTGCAAAATCCTGCTTAAATGCCAACCGGCAACGATTTCAAATCTTCCATCCTATGATATCTTTGTCCCACAAAAAGTTACTCTTTTGAAAATTTTTGATGATGTCATTGCATGTGATTTGTGGTTTGGGCCTCCCTACCAATCAAAAATTCTGGCCACGCCTATAAATTGGAGATTGCCTGAAAAAAATTTTGTGAAGACTTTTTGTTTGGGGGTGGAATGCTTGCGGCTGTGTCCTTGGTCTCGAGCATTCCTGTCCTTGGCCTCGAGAGGGTCTGTCCTCGAAAAGGCTGTCCTTGGTCTTGGCCTTGGATTTTTTTCGTGTCCTTGGCCTTGGCCTCGAGCCTTGTGTCCTCGACTCCACCTCTGATTGTTAGTCGAGAGGACGTCCAACTAACGGACTCCTTCATCCTCAAGCAGTCCTTTCGTTCATTCCACATAGATTTCCATCTATCTGCGGACCAGTCCTTAACCGTGTTAACACAGCTGGCATACCTGACTGTAATAAAAGGTTCAGGACCATGTATTTTTGATTTAGATCCAGATTTGGCTACATAGTCTGCCACTTCGTTGCCATGTACCCCTGCATGTCCAGGAATCCACGTAGTACTGACGTGGTTTTGTTTATCTAACTGATTTAGGTTTCTAATGCAGTTGAACACTGTAATTAATGTTACAGTGCACTTTATGAGTGATTTGATAGCTGCTTGACTATCAAGCAGCGCAACAATAGTCTGATTGTGCATTTTTTCCATAAGCACGTTTTTTGCCACTTCTGAAATAGCTAAGACTTCTGCCTGGAACACAGTACTGTAAATTCCAAGATGGAAAAATTCTTGTTTTGGAGAGTTGCTTGGGTATTCTGCATAAAAGCCCGCAGCTACTCTACCACCTAGTTTCAAGCCATCGGTGTAAACCTTGACAGTGTTCTGATTTAGAACATTTTCAGATCTGATAAAATTTTTTTCATCCATTATTTAACATGCGAAATTTCTCTCGATTACCTTAGTTTTCTTTATTCGGTCAGCTGGCATTTGCAGCAGAGATAAGAATTTTCTAGCCTCATTGCAAACATTACCATGGCATTTCGTTTTTCCAAAGGAACCAACTAGGTTGACATGCCAGAGTCCACCAACAGTGATTCTGTATGACCCTCGCACTGCCTTAGCCGGTAAGAATTCCTAATAGGAGTTATGTTGAGCAATATTTCCAGAGCACCAGTAGGGGTGCCAAGAAAAGCTGATAAAATCGTCAGGCAAGCAAATCTCTGCACCTTTGTGAGTTTCCTCACTGGATACTTTTTGTTGAGACAGCCAGCCCAGGACACATACGCATACGACATGATGGACTATCATAGCTGTGTATATCCATTTCCACATAGATGGTTTTATTCCCCACGTTTTAGCCACAATTTGTCTACATTGCATTAATGCTGTAGTTGCTTTGCGGATAATTCGGGTTATATGTGGTTTCCAAGTTAGCTTACTGTCCAGAGTAACACCTATAACAGCCTTGCTTCCTTAGAAAGTTCAGGTTTTGTACCATTCATTGACAAGGAACCCAAATCGGGATTCCGTTTGTGAGTGAACAGTACAATTTCGGTTTTATTGCTGCAAAACTGTAGCTCTTGTTCCAAAGCCCAGTTTGCAGGAATATTTCTTTCTTTCTGTGCCATACCTCTGATCCAAAGCATATCAGCGCCAAGGACCAACACTGCTAGATCATCGGCATAGGCTTGAACATAAAAGCCCCTGCTACGTAACTCTAGCACTAGCAAAACTTTTTTTGAAGACTTTTTTTTTTTGAGATCGCTTGAAATAAAAATTTTTTTTGAGAACACTTGCGCCTGTGTCCTTGGCCTCGAGAGGGTTTGTCCTCGGAAGGGCTGTCCTTGGCCTCGAGCTTTGTGTCCTCGACTCCACCTCTGACAGGTGAAGACCAAAAAAAGTCTTGAGAGCGGAGCCCATGGCACTGTGCCGTATGTTAAATCCGTTCTTGGTCACTGCATTACGTTCATAAAACGGTTAGATGAGGGCCTCAGTAAGCAACTTTTAGGATAAAGTCCCTTAATTTCACTCGGGTTATAGGCCTACGTTAAAATTGGTTGGCAAAATTAGATTGAAATGGCCCGGGCCCCCTGGATCAATATTGTTGTTAATTACTGATGTACGCGAAGATGTTAAAACAAATTGAAGAAACAATTGTTTTTTTTGTGACATTTTTATCATTGGTAGCATTTCCATTGGGGGGGGGCCCTCCCCCTGGCTACGCCTATGCAACCGATCCGGTTACTGTAATCGGAACGCGTTCCTTCAGACTCTAGTGCGCTGCCGTTAAGGGTTGGCTGCAGAATCGTTCTGGTTCCCTATCAATTTTTCTGCTATAACCCACGTAATTTCTCGTCTTATCTGCTCCTGCAGCATCCAGCAGTCAATGACTCAGCCAGGTGGGCTGAGCAATTTAATTCTTGCAAATAACTTTCAATTCTAACAATTTTGTTCTTGCAAATGACCTTTGAAACGGCTATTTTTTTGCCGAAAAATTGCCTACCGACTGGGGGCTTTGACCCCAGACCCCCATGGTCCTGATCTGTGATGCGCTTAGTAGCAACAGTTTGCTCAGACGCTTAATACATTTTTCGAAAAAAATTCTAAACTTTGGGTCCCAGCTCCCTTACCAAAATCCTGGTTGCACGCCAGCCAGCGCAGTGATTGGGTTTAACTTTGCTTTCACTCCAACATTGTGATTTGTGAAGTCATCAAAAGTTGATTTATGGGATCATAATTGCAGAAAACTCATGATTGTAAAGTGGACAGTACAACTTGCTTGCTGCAGATTTTGAAAAATTCAAAGCAAAGGACCCAAGTCCGACATTCACAAGTTGATTTGACAAGTCTGTTGAAGTACAAACTTATTTCATTTCAAATATTATTTATTCGAGTGAAAGCACAAATACGGGAAACATCGACTGCACCTGCGAGCAGGCTCTTGAGAGAAATTCCAGGTACCGAACCAAAACAAGAGCCTTCTCAATCGAGCACCTATATGGAAACCAAATAAAGGTCTCCGTTCAATTATAGTCACTATATACAGGGTGTCCGTAAAGTTACTATACAGTATTATATGTAATAGTTTTTGTTACTATATAGTTAATATTTTTTTTTTTTACAAGTTTATTCAATCAAGCATGCCACGCAAGCTAACTTTGGAAGAGCGCAAATTTATTTTGAAGCGATATAGGAAAACAGAAAACGCACAGGATGTAATTCGTGATTGGAATCATTATTTTAATACAGATCCTCCAACACGTTTGGCTATTTATAAACTTCGAGACAAATTTGATGATACTGGCTCAGTTGCCGATGCTCCGCGTTCTGGTCGGCCAAGCGTGTACACTGAACAAAATTTGGTTACAGTTGCTGAGGCATATGGCAGAAGCCCAAAGAAATCACTTCGCCGTGCTAGTGCAGAAATTGGTATTACACGAACCTCTCTACGTAAAATACTCACGAAACTCCAAATGAGACCATACATTCCAACCTTGATCATGACTTGCGCACCAAAGTTTGTCAGAGTGTGGTATCACGTTGCCGAGAATGTATTGGAGCTGAAGGCCTCCAATTTGAATATTTGTCATAGAAATTGTTTGCCTTGATTGTAACTTGTAAGACAGTATTATACAGGGTGGGCCAGAAGTTAGGGGGCAGTGATACAATCAGTGCTTGTGTATCACTGCCCCCTAACTTCTGGCCCACCCTGTACAATGAAACTGCATAGTATCTTGTAAGACTGTATAGTAACTTTACGGACACCCTGTATATTGAGTGACTATGGTCCAATTTGGACCTAATTTTCTAGTTTCTACCGGTGAAGACGAAAAAGTCTCCGTTGATTTGACATGCCTTTTTTGAACGAACTTGAAGCGACTCGCGTTCTTCACCATTTTTCTACCTTGCGGCAGATCGATTCTCTAACCGTACGACTCTAACAAAAAATCCAGGCATGGATACTCCACGCCCAGCAGGTAGTGCTATTTAGCCGGTTAGCGCGAACCAGTTGCTTAATTGGGAGAACCGGTTGAAATAAATTGCTCAAACAAATAAATAACCTGCACTTTTGACTTGAACAAAGCGGTTGCTATGTTTAGAGAGCCGATTGCAGTTCCTATTTCAGCAAATTTTGGGTTGCACAACTGTCTAATGTCCATACCCCCCTCCTTCTTCAAGGCCCTGGTGCAGAAGAGAGCAAAGCGCAACCTCTGCAGTTGCGTTGGAGACTAAAACCTTTAAAATTTGTTGCGCTTTAATCACTAGCAGAGGTGGAGTCGAGGACACAAGGCTCGAGGCCAAGGACAGCCTTTCCGAGAACAGACACTCTCGAGGCCAAGGACAGGAATGCTCGAGGCCAAGGCCAAGGACCAAGGACACAAGCGCAAGTGCTCTCCAAAATCACAAAAATTTTTTCGGCGATCTCCTAGCGATCTCCACAAAAAAACGTTTTCCAAAGAATTTTTCAAGCGCTTCAAAAATTTTAGCAATTCAAAAAATAGTGCTGTCCTCGAGCCGAGGACAGGCCAATTTTCGAGGACTTGAGGCCTCGAGGCCAAGGACTTCAAAATCTGTCCTCGAGGACTCCACCTCTGATCACTAGCGTACGCAGGATTTTCGAAAGGGGGGGCAGAAAATTTGAGAATAATGAAGACTAAAAGAAAAAGATCTTCACTCAGAATTAGCCCGTTTCACTGCCCAAGTTTAGAAGACCAAAAAAAGGTCTTCACTCAGAATAAGGCCGTTTTTCTGCTCAAAGTTAGGTGAAGACTCCCCCCCAAAAAAAGATTTTCACTTAGATTCAGCCCAAATTCCAAATGGGGGGGCATGACCCAATTTTACGCACTATTCTTAAATATTTATCCATTACTGGCACTCCAAAGGGGGGCCATGGCACAATGCCCCCCCCTAAATACGCCACTGGCTTAAATTACACAGCGCTTCAATTTTTTTTTCATTTAATAGCGCAATTCTATACATTAAACTTATTTTGTTCCATTGCGATCGTAATATTGCTAAATGTCGGCCTTCTTTTACCAAATTGTTTACTCTTTTTCTGTCTAAAATCGCAAAAAATGCGGTATTTGCATTTCGGTGTGAAATTTCAATTGCGGAAATTAGGTTGCGCTTCAACTTGGTACGAAAATGCCGTTCTGTAATGACGTTGCGCTTCAACTGAATCAAAAAGTTAATGGCTGAAGTAGCGCTGCGCGTCAGCAATTAAATTGCGCATTTATTTACTGGTCGAAAAGATTGTTCCGCTTTGATACAAAGTTATTTGTGCCCACGTCTGCCCTGTTGCCTGCGAACATACTATTGTTGAAAGCTATTGAGCATAGGACTACCATACGTCCTCTTTTCCCGTTTTAAAATGAACTGTCCTCCGAGGACACCCAAAAAGTAGCGAAATGTCCTTTTAATTGTAATTACGTTTTATTTACCAAGTTGCCTTGGCCAGGAGACAGCGAAGGGATCTTTCGGTCTTCGAGTCAAGCTGCCACCTGCCCATCTGTCTACCACACACGATGGAGGCTTCACACTGTCCCTTTAATTGCTGAACGTCAAGCAGGGAAGCTGTGAATTCCAATTTTTATAGTCTTTGGTTTGACTCGACCGGGAATCGAACCCGTGTCTACCGCTTCAGTAGCAGACGCTCTATCCACTCGACCACTGATCGTTTTTTTTTACAATGCTCAGAACTTAAAGGCGGGAGTCGAAGACGAAACCAACCAAAAACTATATCCTTCCGTGGCCCAGCATGACGAGAGACTTCCGAGAACGCCATTTTCGAAGGTAAAACCGGCGCAAAAAGATGCGGTCTCCGAAACAAAGGTCTTCAGATTTCGCCGATTGAAAATGGTGTTCTCCAGAAAAAAAGTTCTTCAACCATTCGTTTGTCCGGTACCCTCCGCGAGTTTGGTCGTTTAGCCCTCGTTTTTTGGAACTGTTCTGTGTTTGGTAAATGAAAATATAGTACCCCTAATCGAGTATAGCTACTAGGGTTGTTCAAAAAAACATGTTTTTAAAAAGTAATGCTGCAAATGACTTTTCTCGTTGTCATTACGTAAAAAGTTATTCCAAAATTTTTAATCGATAACGCCATCATTTTTAGTTAAAATTGCATCTTTGCACGCTTTATTAAGTATTAAATGGAAAATGGTTGCCTCTTGTCTAAACAACATCGTTTCAGTACAAATCATGCCAGTCATTTACAACGTCTTTTCAGGCAATATACTAATCACAGAGAGCTTAAACACTTGCCAATAATCACTTAATTTTTGTGGGTACTTTTTAAGATTTAATATTAGTCTTTGAATTGTACTGTAAGCATAAATTATTTTACCGTGCAATTTTATTGAATATAGTAAATAGAAAAGACTGCCACAAGAAGCGCAACTGAAATTGGGTTGATTAGCAATCCTAAATCTGATCTCAATACCATTCTTTTTTTATTTTTGACCACCACAACAATAGCGAATGCTTGGTAACACAATAGTAACACGTAAAGTTCGGAAAAGAAAGTAGAGCCACAACATCGGACGTTACGACATGCAGAAGATATAGAAGATAAAAAAGTGCTTTTTATTTACATGATTGCTTCACCTGTCTCACCAGTTTTATGCACAAGATAGGGGGCCTAATCAATCACACTCATCGACATACCCACAAGAAGTAAGTAAATGTAACAGCTGGAATAGTTGTTCGAATAATTGATTAAAGAGGAAAAAAGAGGGGGCAGTGACCAGTGCCAGGCCAGACACGGTTACGTAGGTGGTCAATGGGTGGCGCAACCGGCCCAAAACTACCTTTAGCTCAACGGAGATGGTGAGGAAAGAAAACCACCCTGAAAATAAAACCTCACTAGGTCCGGAAACCATTTCAAGTAGCAGCTGGTCACAGTATCAAAATAATAGCAATTTTGTAATCGATACATTTGCATTAACATGAATATGTACAACATACAGCAACAGCGAGTCACACCATCTACATTGTGTATACATAAATAACTGGTACAATACTACCGTAACTTATAATCTCTCCGATATCTCAATCAGAACAAAGGTATACCGATTTTTCATGAGGAACTAAATAGCCTATATCTGTATGTAAAAAAAAACGTGGAAAAAGCTGCCTACCGACATTGAAAAACCCGTGATTAATGCTTTCTTTGGGAAGCATCAATCATGGATTGCTTCCACGATTCAAAAATTTTTAGAAGTTATTTTGAATGTTACCGACTATTTTTCTTAATTTGTTGGGGCATTATGATTTTTGAAAATGTGAAAAGTAACGCTTAAAATCGTAATTTACGATTGCCAATCAGCCCAACTTCAGTTGCGCTGCTTGTTGCAGTCTATTTCCTCAATCCAATAAAATTGTGCGCTAAAATAATTTTCGCTTTCTGTACAATTCAAAGGCTAATATTAAATCTAAAAAAGGACTCACGAAAATTAGGTGATTATTGACAAGTATTTAAAGCACTCTGTGATAAGTGTATTGCCTGAAAAGACGTTGTACGTGACTGAACAATATTGTTTGTACTGAAACAATTTTGTATACAAGAGGCAACCAGGTAACCATTTTCATTTAATACTTATAAACAAAATGATCAAAAAAGCGTGCAAAGATGCAATTTTAACTTTAAATGATGACGTCATCAATTAAAAATTCTGAAATTAATTTTTACCAAATGCAAATAAACCAAAACAATCAACAAATTACGGTCATCTGCGTCTGTTGATATGTCACTTGCCAGTGTTTTCCGATAAAGAAATTTTCACTATTTTTAATGACGTCATAAACTAAAATGGAGTAGCGCACCTTCAAAACATCACAATTTTTTTTGTGAAAATTGGTCAATATCATTTTTGGGGGTAATATAACGGGAAAAGCTATTCGCAGCATCACTTTTCAAAAAAAATATTTTTTTGAACCTTAATAGCAACTATTTAGTGGTTGTGTATTGAGTAAACTACCTACAATTGCTGTACCAACGTTTCTTTCCATACTATTCGAATTGCAAAATGATTACAGTTTATTCTAATGCAATGATAGCGGTCAAATCAATTCTATCTTACAACTTTTTGGACGAAAAAAGCGAACTTTTCAAAAGTGCGCACGGAGTTGGCCAACCACTTCTACTGATTAATATGCTACATATTAGCAACTTATAGCTAGCCAAATCACAGATTTTTCCCTTCTTCGAATAAAGTATTATAGGTGTTTATTTATTCTCCTGTCATCTGACAGCATCAGACGCTGACTATTAAATGATTCCCACACTTTTTATTGCGATAACTATTTCGTGTTTGGAGAAATCAGCATCTGGAATTTCCACTAAAACGATGTTTCTGTGAATTAAAAAAAAAAAATTCTTGTCCACTGAATTTGCTGCATGTTCGAAGCCACCAAGCAGAGACAATCATCAAAAAGCGTACTAACCTAGGACACAACCTAACTAAGGTGCTGGTTGAATTCAGATATTGCAATCCAAATCGTAGCAAAAACTACGCCTTTCGCCGCCAACTTAAATATGCGTGGGATAAAATATCGATCATTACGTAACGCAAAACTTAACGGCATAGATCGGTTATTCGCCAATACAGCAAACACTCGAGTAAAAAATCATTGAACATACTCAGCAAGTAACTGTTTCAGCTGATGATTTTTAGAAACGAAGCAAACTGTATGGTCTTCCGAAAAATTGCACTTTGTGGAGCAGCGAAACTCAGTTGTGTTTCGGGTACGCGATCGACAAAGTTTCTGGCACCTAGTGCGATTTCCTAACTGATTTTGCAAAGATATGTCCATAGAAAGACACTTAAACTGTTTACACGTTGTGAAGGCTCAGCCAGTGGCGGATTTAGGGGGGGGGGGGATTGGGGGGATGCATCCCCCCCACCAGCCTAAACATAACGTGCTTATTCATAATATTAAGCATTAAAAAAAAGCAATCAGTGAATGCTCGATAGGCTGGGTGACTGCGATATAATTTCTGAAGCCATTAGGGGGGTGGGGTAGGGCGGGGGGAGGAAAAAATTATTTTTACAGCGAACTTTTTACAAATTAGTTTTTTACAGGTCTGATTGATTTGAAAGCGCCAAACTAGCAAAATTCACAACTCGCACTTTTCAACGATAAAGGCATAACACAACAGGAGTTCAATTATGGCGCATTTTTGCTCAAACCCCACGCAATACCAGTAGCGTAGCCAGGGGCGGGAGGGGGAGCTATAGCCCCCCTATTGATACGTCGACCAAAATGCAGAATGGGAAAAACACTACGTTTTTAGTACTTTGGAGACTGTTTTATGCACTGGAGTGGACTAAATAGTGATTTAAAACATCTTTTGAAACATATGTTTAGGGGAAAGGAGGCTAATTTGTCAAAAATGAAACCAACAAATAAATGAAAACTTTGGAAAACGGTAAGAAATAAGCAATCAAATTTGATCGCAAGTGTAAAAAAGCTAAACATAGGTGTCATCAACAAATATACTATAAACTAAGAAATGGGGGGGGGGGGGGGGGGGGGCTATTCAGTATTAGTTCATTACCAATCATTTCTCTCAAACCTCTTTTCATTAGCCCTCTCCCACAATTATTTTTCTCTATAAACTGTATTCGAAATATACTACTCTGTGTGAGTTTTATTGAACTATTCGATTTTATAATTTACCAGCATCTAAACAAGAGAACTAACATTTTACCAATAGCCACCTCTAAAATAGCCCATTCATGCCACCAGTTTAATCTTGTTTGCATTGACAATTTCTAAGCCACGTTTTAAAAGCATTATTTTGTAATCAAAATAACCCTAAAATAAGTTATTCTTGCAAAAAAATGCAAAATTTTCGAGCGCTGGGGGCTCCGTCCCCTGACCCCCGTGCCTCCGGCGGCTGGGGGCGGAGCCACCAAGCCCCCATTGGCCTCCGGCGGCTGGATGCTCCACCACCCCCACACACAGCCCCCCCAATTGCGAATTTCTGGCTACGCGCCTGCGCAATACAGTAGTGCGGTTTCGCACAAAAAGTGTGTCGATTTGATAGAACATCAAGTAAAATGTCTTCTGGAATGTAGTTTTATTACATTGTTAGTTACGGTATGCTGAATGAACACTTGAACAAAATAGACTTTTGACAATAGAAATATCAAACTCCGATGCAGGTAGTTTTTACTCATTCTGTGTGAGTAGCGCAGCCAAGAGCCCCCCCCCCCACCCATTGGCCTGTCGACCAAAATGCAGAATAAGAAAAATACCACGTTTTTAGCACTTCTGAGACTGGTTTTTGGACTAGAATGAGGTAAAACGTGATTAAAGCATCTTTTGAACCATATATTCAGGGGGGCTAATTTGTCAAAAATAAAACTCACAAATCAATAAAAACTTTGAAAAATGGCCATAAATAAGCAATCAAATTTAATATAGCTCATTGCAAATGCTTAACATAGTTTTTATCAACAAAAATATTATAAACTCACAAACAGGGGGGGATCTATTCAGTATTGGTTAATTACTAATCACCTCTCTCAAATATCTTTCCATGATCCCCCTCCAATTATTTTTCTCTATAAAATATTGTTGAAATAGATTACTCCGCGTGAGTTTTATTAAACTATAGGATTTTATGATCTACCAGCATGTAAACAAGAGAAAATTTTACCACCAGCCACTTTTCACATAGCCCATTTATGCAACCGGTTTAATCATGTTTGCACTACCAATTGCTATGCCACGTTTTAAAAGCATTATTTTTTATCAAAATAGCCCTAAAATTTAGTTATTTTTGCAAAAAGATGCAAAATTTTCGATCGCTGGGGGCTACGCCCCCAGACCCCCAAAGCAGCTCCCTCATTGCGAATTTCTGGCAACGCGCCTGTTCTGTGTAGATGCAGACGGTTATGCTAGCGAAAGTTTAAGTAATACGATTTTTAACGCAGGAAAGACGAAAAGAGCGTTTTATGTTATTAATTTGAATTGGTTAAATCAAGGACATAAAATTAGTCTTATGTCATTGGTTAAATTTAAAAAAATATTTTATATACTGGTAACATTTTTGGGATGGGACGGATCAAAAATATTCCCAACATGTTTGCGCGAGGTCAAGAACATTAATCATAAAAATGCAAAATTTTGAGATAATACACAATTTGTGCTCATAAGTTTTATCATTCCCCCCACCAAAATTTTCTAGATCCGCCACTGGGCTCAGCTAGACAAAAGATTACTAAAAGATATGCTCTGCATTAATATAGTTGGCATAGGTGGGCACAAATTGCTAATTAGCGAAGCTAACATTTTCATTAGCGGATTAGCGGTTCCGCTAACGTTCAAAAATGCTAACGGACTGGTTATCGAAGCTTATTTTTTTAGTCAATCCGCCAATCCGCAAGAAAAAAAAAAGTTTCTACCGCGGTTGCAATAAAGTATAGTCTAAAATTTACCACATTTAGCCGTTTTTGCTTGGCAGAGAAATACGTACTTTAACTATATGATGTAAGGCGTTTTTAGATCAGAATTATTGCCGCAAACATCGTGCTTCGATATGGTAATGCTTTTCTCGCGTTGGCAATCAATCATTCCCGTCTATGATATCATAATGCTGGCCTTTCGCAATCACGAGCCAATACGAGGTCAAAATTTCGAAATCAGCAATGCGAAAAAGCACGATAAAAATTGTTCATGTCATATCAAACTTCAGTAAGTTTGTGCTGGCCTGCGGGCTGCCGCTCACTACGGATTTAGAAAGATCTTTTACTTTTCATGCAGAGCCAGGCACGAAGCCAGAATGGAATTTTTGGGGGACAAGCGAAAATTTGGGGGGCAATAACTTTTCTTTTTCCTAATTTCTTTTTTTTTTTCATTTCTTTATTTTTTTTCGTATTTCTCAAAAAAAAAGGTCTTCGGTGCAAAATGCCATCATTCTCTTCGGATTTTGAGGTGATCTCCAAAAAATCAAAATAAAAGGTCTTTACACTTGGACGCCTCCATCAACTACGAGATTTGAGGTGATCTCCAGGATTCAGGGGTTGAAGATAAATTTATTTGGGGCACCAAATAAAATTTTGGGGGGGCATTTGCCCCCTTCTGGCTACGTGTCTGTACAGAGCAAGCATTTAGAAAGAGGGAGCAAAAAGATTAAAATATGGCATCAGAAACCAAAGGTACAGTTAAGCCAGCGATCGTACGTTGCCGGATTGCCTAGGTTTTTGAAGCCGAACAGTAGGCTATACCCGTTGTGGTTACTGCTAAGTAGTCTGACTGAAGAAAAGAATGCAATAAGGGGGGTTGGGCAAACGCATTTTTTGGAAACAAACCATGTAAATTGAATCCAAACTCTGAACTATTAAAAAGGCTCACAGGTAAACATTTAAGGCAGTGCTGCCGTCGAGGGTAGGCACGGCCTACTTGCGTTATTGGTTATTTTTCAGGATAAGCTCAGATAGTCGCTAGCCCCAATAATATAGTCAGTATAAACTGTCTTGGCTAAAATTGACAAAAAAGCTACTAAATTTGAAGGAGGCAGTAAGTGCAACAAATTTGACAATTTCTGATTTGCTGCAAGCGTAAAACTGGTATATGATGACACATTGTGACGTAACATTCGCTTGTATAACGTGCGTAATGATGCGTGCATGACTGGCCTTACCTAGTGCATGCTTAATGGCTAACATATGTTTCGTATAAACTTGAGTTGAGAGTGCTGTTTTAGGGCCAGTCTACACTGAGCGTAAAATCGTCAGCTTACGAGCGTAACCTTAGTTTATTTTAAAGGAAAATTCCGTAAGCCCAGGCGTAGCACCTTACAAGAGTAAAATTGCCAGCGAAAAAAATTTGCTAAAAAAGCAAATTTTTTTCGGTACGCTCGTAAGCTCACGATTTGCGTGAAATTTTGAAAAACTGGTTTGCCAGGTCTCGGGGTAGGCTAAAATTAGGTTCATAAGTTTTGTTGAAAAAAAGTTGATTTTCAAAAGTGAAAGTATGCGTGTTGGTTTGAAATAGCCTAATTCAACATGAAAATGGTTAGTTTGCGGCTCTATGAGGAAAAACTTGCAAAAAAGAGGCCTAGGTCGATAGGCCCAAAAGTGAATTATAAATTGTTTGTTGTTATGTAACATTTGGTTAGCCTATTCCAAGTAAAGAAATTTGAAAATTAAAACTTATGTGTGGTGTGGCGATGCAGATCACAATCCTGACCAGGGGGACTAGCTTATGCCAAAACCAGTACCAATAGGCCTACCAGTATGGTACGGTAGGTCTACGTCTTGGTGGTACTCGTACCTAGGGTGTAGTATACCACGTTGTTAAAGTAAACTGGTAATCTTAGCCTGATAGCTGCTGTAGGCTAGTTTAGTTTAAAAGGTTTAACCTACTGGTGCACTTTGCAGGTGCAGTGGTGCTGCATTATACCGGTAACAAGTAAGAGATACCGGTACTGGTAAGCAAGCAACTTAACAACCAAAGCTACTGTCAGCAACTATGCAAAGTTAAAAAATTAATCTGCCGATAAAATCTAGGCTCTGATTTTTTATATCAATGAAACTCAAAAGTATTAGAGCCTACACTATCAGTTGGCCTACAGCTACAATAATAAAAGCAGAATTAAAATGCTATAATCTAGGTGTACCCTGGTATTAGCCTACTGATATGATGGGCTGTGCAGTTACAGCTATATAGGCTTGTAAAATTATTCTATTTCAAGATGTGCTCACTTATTATTCACAACTATCAGGTTTTAGACTTTTACAAATAGTTAAGTGGAATTGCAGACACTGCCAAGCCAATAGGTTTGGCTTACTGTCATGTCAATAAGATAGTGAAATCAAAAGTTTTTATATTCTGCAATTGCTTTTCAGAATTGTAAATTAAGACTCTATTAGCAAGTATTTATTGTAATGAACAAAATATAGTAACTGCAAGTATTTGGAATTTAACAAATTTATCAATGATATGGTACTTTGGTCAAGACTCAAAGAAACTTATTGATGAATTTATGAAACAATGCTGATCTTTAATGATCAAAGATTTCAAGAATGATAACCAATCTAACGGTGGCATTGTCAGGTTTTCAAGGTTAGTTATGTGTATTTCGATTGACAATCTTTACCAGCTATTTGAGCTATTATTAAAGAAAAAAAACTTAAAGCGTTTTTATAATGAAAATAAAAACAAATTTGGAAGTTTTATCTAAATCATTTGCTTTTAGTTAAAATAATCATTTAAAATTAGCAGTGGACCCAAGAAAATTTGTCACTTTTGAAGTTTTTTCTAATGTGATTGTATGACAAGACAGTATTCACATCACTGCAACTTAACTACACAATTTCAAGTTTCTTGTAACATATGAGTAGCATTGCTTGTTTTTCTTAGGTGCACCTAAGATTTTAAAGTGTCATATTTTTCAAACCATAAGATGCACCAATGATAATTAAAGTTTTTAAGAAATCCAACTTGTGCCTTGTACTCTGATGCATTTAATCTGTACTTCTGGTTATGCTCACTTACAACCAGTTGATCAAGTGGTAATGCATTCGTCTCTGGAGTAGAGGTCTGAGATTTAAATCAGCCTGGTCAAATCAAACACAGCTTTGACAGCGGCTTTGCATCGCTGCAACATTTCTTTCAAGGCAGCTATGTTGCTCGGGTGCGATGATGCTCTGGTGGGCCCTTCCAACTTTATGCGCTTCGATGTATTACAGCATGTATAATGAAAGACTTGATTTGATTCCATAATTTCATTCAGAGTTAAACCATTTAGATTTTTAAAAAGTTTTTTAAAGTTTAATAAATTTAATGTAATGTAGTGCATCTTATAGTTTGGCGCACATTGTGACTAAAACAAAAACTATAAAAGTCATTTGGTGCGCTTTATGCTAGATAATAATAATTATAGAAGCCATTTATCGATACTACGACAGCCACCAATTAACAGTTGTATGTTCCAGTTTGCTGGTTCTTATGGTTTAAAAAATGCTGTAGTGATATCTTCGCCTGAATTAATTTTGATAGAATAAAGTATTCGTTGTTTAGTTTAAAAAAAAGTTGTTTTTTTGCTTTAATTTTGCTAACTTGATTTGAAGCTTTGTTCTGTAATGTAGTATTGGCGCTTTTTTGAGATTTAATGTGACCGCTTTGATGCAAGAAAATTTGATATGGTTAGGGTATTGCGCCAAACAGCTTTTGGGTCTGGTTCGGACTAAGATTAAAGTTGGCCAAGTCAATCGTCTAGTCTCAACTGGTTGCCTCTAAAAATTTTGGACTCTTCTCTGAGTGCAACTGTTTTATGCATAATTGGTCCGTTTTTTTGATATGTCTACTGCTCATGAAGGTTTTGGAACTTTTGCAGAATTTTGACCTTTTTTTGGTAGGAGTAATTATTATTTGTTTTACTCTAGGTCCTCCAACACGTAGAAGATAATTGGAACATTGTTGGAGCTGCATGATTGAAAACCAGAAGCCATTAAGTTCCATTAATGTTTGTTGTGTATTTCTACAACATGCTTCATGGTCATCACAACCTACAGGAAATTGATCATGATTTGGGTTAAGCGCTGTTGACTAACAATATGACATTTTCTCGTTTAGTGACAAGAGTGAAAAGCAGAAGTAAAGTCATCAAATTTCATTAATGTTTGTTCTGTATTTCTTCAACATGCCTCATGGTCAACACACCGTAATGAAAATTGCTCATGACTTGGGTTAAGTGCTGTTGGCTGAACTTGTGATATTTTGTTTTCCCACCATGAAATCAATAAAGACATTGGTGATTAATAATGCTTCGTAGAGTTGCTGCTTGACTTTTCCAGGATAAAGGCATTACTCTTTTCAAGTTTTATGATCAAAATATTGGTGATGTATAATAAAATATCTGCTTTCTGAGACTGATTGGGCATTGGCATCCTTTTTAATCCTGTGGTTATTTTTTCCTACAACTTTTGATTAAACCTATGAGACAGCTTTTGCTTTAAGCAAAAACTCGCGAGATGAACTTTCCTAGAAGTTTTGATTAAATCTCTGAGGTAGCTTTTGCTTTACACTTATTTATATATCAATACTATCAATAATAATATGTGCTTGTCTAATCGGCGCTGATATCTACGTGAAGCAACAACCAGATGGAGGGTTCCTCACTCCCTCCGAAACATTACAATCGTAAGAGATGCCCGTAGTGTTACTTTCTGAAATATTAACTGCTTTGTGCTTAAAATTTTCTACTTCTGCTTGCAAAAAATTTTTTTTATTGAGTCTTTGAAAATATTGAATACAGTTGCATTACAAAAGTTGCAATATCTGTTTTATTGAGAGAATTCAAAATTTCCTCCTCGGAGTACAGTAAACTTATTGAATGCTCTAATCGCACAATCAATTTTCTGCAGTTTCAGTGGTAATAATATTACTGCAGTACAGGGTAATTGAAATTTTTTAGCTACCATAATTCGCCCTATTTTCGTTCTGTTTTATGAAAGTGCAAGTAGCTGGACATCTGTGAGATTTCTCAATCTTCGGCTTATGCTAGGGTAAGCATTTCTGCAAATAAGTTTAAGTTTAGCAGGTGAGGGATTGAATCCCAAACTTTTGTTATCAAATTCTTGTGCGTTACTGTGATACAAAACTACCAGAGTGGTTGTAAAAAAAAGCGTTCAGTAGAAGCGTTTGTGTGAAAAAAGAAAAGATGAATACTGCAATAATGTATGCTGATGATTTATGCTGCTTTGCTGCGAGTGCTGGAGGGCTACAAGATTTATTAGATGTGTGTAGTAATTATGCCAAATTACATGATATTGTTTTTAATTGTAAAAAAACTGTTGGTATGATTTTTTCTAAAAAGATATGTACATGTTTATGCCTTGAAATATGAATATTGCTGGTCAGAAAATTAAGTTTGTGAATAATGTGGTATATCTTGGAGTTAATATTAGCAGTGATTTATGTGATGATATTGATATTGCAAGACAAGCGAAATATTTATATTGTGCAGCCAATAAACTCAATCTCGTTTTTTTAAATGTTCAATTGAGGTGAAAAACATTTTATTTCGTGCACACTGCATGTGTTTTTATGCTAGTCAACTATGGTTTAACTACTCCACATCAGCTATAAATCGGTTAAAAGTTGCCTACAATGATGCGTATAGAATTCTGCATGGCATGACTCGCTATCACAGTGCCAGAGCAAGTCAAATATACTATAACATAGATTCGTTCTACGCTCTGCAGCGTAAAATTACTAATAAATTTGTTGAACGCTGTCACTTATCTAAGAACCTTTGGCTTAAAATGTTAATGTCTTCTGATTGCTTCTATGATTCTACACACTATGATCATTATTGTGGCATTTTGTTTGTGAATGAATACAAGATGATGTATGTTGCACCAATCAGGAAAAGAACAGCTCCTGCTGTACAGTGTTTCTTTATTTTTTGTGTGTGTATAGTGCTTGTATATGGACTTCATGAGTCTGAAATAAACACTGAATAATAATAAGCATGTCAATAAAAATTTTAGTAATGAAATCACGAGTTATAATGCAATTCAATCTGATTGGTTACAAGGAGTTAACTCAAACCGCTTGGGGGGAGGAGTCAATACAATAATGATAAAATGCGTGTTGTTTTTGCAGAAGGAATTAAATGAGGAAAAGATTGTAGTTTAATGTGTTCGCGCACTCAAACTGTTCGACAATTCGAGAGGATAACCTACACCTGCATGCTACGCATCACGCACCGTCTGTTGTGTTTCCAGGGGTGGACTGGATAAAATTTACATAAAAGCTGATATGGGAGAGAGGCGAAAGACGCTCAACATTTGGCTTAAATGGACACGGGACAGAGGTGGAGTTGACGGCACAAGGCTCGAGTCCAAAAACACAACAAATGTCCGAGGCCAAAGACAGCCCTTTCGAGGACAGACCCTTTCTAGGGCAAGGACACAGGTGCAAGTGTTCTCCAAAAAAAATAATGTTTTTAAAAATTTTTTTCAGGTGTTCTCAAAAAAACAAAATCAAAAAATTTCAAAAAAAAGAAGTTTTTCTACAAAAAACGATCTACCAAATTTTAAGGATTCCAAAAATACTGCTGTTCTCAAGCCGAGGACAGGGCAATTTTCGAGGACTTGAAGCTTCGAGGCCAAGGACTTCAAAATGTGTCCTCCAGGACTCCACCTCTGTAAATGGAATGTATCAGGAGAACTGAAAAACAGTTGAAAGCTGAAAACAAAATGTACCCTGCAAAACATTGTGATCAGATCTTTCCACCGAGTCGCTCTCCGCTAAAAGGAATTCAAAAGAGGAAGAACCAGACCTTTGAAACCAGCCTCTAGTGCCCATCAGTGCAGACCCGGCGCCACGAGGGGGCATTCCGGGGCCGTGCCTCCCCAAATGACTGCTTTTGTGCGCCAAGCGAGGACTGTGCTCCGAAGAAATTAACACGCTCGGGACTACTGGAGTGCAAATCGAGGCTTAAGACTCCCAAATTCGTGCTTATCGCCCTAGAATTTGCGAGCAAGAACTGTTTTTCGTAGTTTTTGTGGACTCACACCGGATTTCATGAAACTTTGGGGATGAAGACCTTTTTTTTTTGGTTTTCACTTTAGGATTCGTGGAAAATCGCAAAATTTTGAGATGGAAACCAGAGTTTGTGAAAATTTTTGAACTGAAGACCTTTTTTTTTTACGTCTTCACCTTTTTCGTTTGATCCACACTCTTAAATTCACGTAAATAAACTTCTCGGGCTCCCCCCAAAATCATTTCTGCCCCCCTAGTCACACTATCCTGACACCGGGCCGGCATCAGTGGCGTGTAAGTTAATTTTTGTAATTTTGTTGTATTCACCAAGTTGCTTTGGCCACGAGACAGCAAAGAAACCTTTTGGTCTATGAGTTAAGCTGCCACGTTTTGTCTACCACACACTGTGGAGTCTTCACGGTGTCCTTTTTTTATTGTTGAACGCTAAGCAAGGAATCGAACCCAGATCTAGCTTTTTAGTAACAGACACTCGATCACTGATTGTCCGTACGTTATATTTTTTTGTGAGGAAGGTAGGAAAAAATTCACGTTCAAATTATCAAAAAGACAATACTATTTCTCGTGATGCATAATCTGACCCAAATTTAACCGAAACAACAAAGAATTGTAATAAATCTGTGATTTCCGTCATCCAATTCAGCACAATATTATGGCCACCCACAGAATACGCTGTTAAGCTGCTACGCTCATAAGCGCCGTTTTGTATAGTGTAGACACCCTCAACGTACGAGCGTAAAAAATTTTGAAATTTTGTACGCACAGTGTAGACCGGCCCTAAGTGTTTAAGATATTGCGCTTTTCGCTGGTAAGTAAATTGGACAACTAACCTGTATTCTATTCTATTTGAAGCTAAGCGCTGTAGCCATTTTGACTGCATAGAGAAAAGCTCCAGAAATGAGTGCAGCTTTAGAAACTTACTTAGCGACAATTGAAAATGAGGAGCAGAGAAGAGCAGCTCGAGTGGCGTTGGCTGGGGCGACGCAAAGAGAAATAAAGTGGACTTTATTGAACACTTTTGTTAAAAATAAACTCAATCTTATACCCACCATGCAGATAAAGATTTTGAAAATTGGATGAAGCAATTTTCAAATTTTGCTCATAACGCCAATCTGAACGAGGACACCTTTAGTTGGGACAATAAGTTAGCTGCGATTGAGGCATCTGTAACTGCTGAGACCTATGACAAAATTAGGTCAATCCATGACCAATTGCCCGCCGATGACCAACAGAAGCTAAAGTTGCTTCTGAATAAAATTGGTGATATGGCTGATGCGTGACCAACGTTTAGATTCATAGTAAAAATTTTGAACTATGTGCCCAAAAAGAAGGCCAGTCGTTTAGAAAGCACTACACTGATGTAGTTACCGCAGCCAATAAATGTGAGTTTCACAAACGCTTCTACGATGATTTGGCACTAACAACCAAGCTGCAAGGCAAAAGCTGTTCGAAGAAAAAGTTCTGAAACTAGCGAAAGCAGTAGAGATCATAGAAGCTGCTGAAGCTGTTAGAGACACGGAAAGAGATTTTTCCAACCGAAACGTTGAAGCTGTTCAGAAGCGAAATTTGAAAAAGAAAGATCAATTTTTGTCAAAAGATGCTGACCGTAAGTCACTTTGTTTTTATTGTGGTCTGGCTTGGAAGCCCCGGTATTTAAAAACTTGCCCGGCTAAAGGCAAAACTTGCCATGATTGTGGCAAAAAGGGGCATTTCTCTGGGACTTGAGTCTGCAGGGGTAAAACTATGGCTAAAAGGGAAACAGTGGAAAAGAAGCGTTCGGATGCAGTTTTAAATAGTATAGCCACTGAGACTGATACTGTCCAAGTTCAGATACAAGATCAAGATCAGGTTTTTTGCCACAGAGCCATGATTGATACTGGGTCAGATTGGAACTGCTTAGGCATAAATCAACTGGCATCGCTTGGAAGAACTAGTAAATCTTCGTGTATTTCTGATTATGAGATGCAAAATACTAGTGTTGCTAACGGGCGAAAATTGACTGCACTTGGATACTACCCAGTTGATATTCAGTTTGGTCCAAAATCTGCCAATACTAAGCTAGTGGTATTCAGAGAACTTGACAAGATGACATAGTCTCAGAAAACTTTGCAGAGCTTAGGAATTGTGTACAATAACAAGTATCTAGAAGCGTCGCCAAAAAAGTAATCCCTATTCAAAAAGAAAGTCGTATCCCAGTGCCATATGATCAAGGGAAGGTGGTAATGAACATCGATGAAACAAAGCCTATCCAAAGTACAGCTAGAGTCACAAAAGAGTCTTTAATTCATGAATTTAGAGATGCCTTTCAAGCACGATCTACACCGATGCCTGGTGAGAAGTTCAAAATTGAACTTGAATCTAATGCTAAAACTTGCAAGGTCAGTTATGCTAGGCACATTCCTATGGCTTACAAATCCAAATTAAAAGCCGAACTTGCCGAGTTAGTGGAAAATGGCATAATTGCACCGGTCTCTCTGCCTACGAGTTGGTGCAGTCCTATTGTTGTAACTAACAAGAAAAACTAACTCGGAGAAAGTTCGCTTGTGTGTTGACTTTCGACAACTGAATCGATCGGTTGCTCGAGAACAGCATCCCACTAATTCAGTGTTGGAAGCTTGTCAAAACATTGAAAGAGACGAAGCCGAAATTTTTTCCAAATTTGATGTTGTGAAAGGATATCATCAAATTCCGTTAGATGAAGAGAGCAAAGACTTGACGACGTTTATTACTCCTTTTGGAAGGTATAGATATGAGAGAGCGCCGTTTGGCATTTGCAGCAAATCTGAACATTATGAGCGACGAATAAACGAGAGCCTTGAAAACCTCTCTAATGTGGCCAAAGTACTAGATGATAATTGTATCTACTCTCAAACTTTTGACGTGCATGTTCGACACGTTCGAGCCTTTTTACAACGATGTAGGAAGAAAGGCATTCACTGGTCTGAGGTAAAGTCTGTGTTTGCTCAGCCAGAAATTGAATTTGTTGGTGCAGCCTTGTCCAAGAAAGGATATAAAATGAAGCCAAAAGTGTATGAAGCAATCGAAAAATTCCCGTTCCCTACCAATTTGACAGAAATGCGAACGTGTTATGGAATGGCTAACCAATTAGCACCATTCAATAAACATTTGTCTAAAGGTCTATCCCTTCTCCGACCACTATTGAAGAAAGATGCTGTCTTCTTTTTGGATGATGAACGGAGAAAAGCATTTGAAAATGCCAAGGAGATCATGAGCTCAGACAAGACACGTGCTTTCTACTGCCAAGGTAGACCTTTGAGGCTATTTACGGACGCTTCAAACATACACGGGCTGGGATGTGTTTTGCAACAAATGCTAAGTAATGGCACACGGAGACCAATTCAAGTTGCCTCGAGATCTTTACTGGACGCTGAAACGCGCTATTATCCTATAGAACTAGAACTTCAGTGCGTGGCTTGGGCAACAAGAAAGTGTCGCACTTTTTTACTACGAAATCGATATGTGTGTTACACGGATCACCAGCCATTAATCAATATTTGGAACAAGAAACGGCTAGATGAGATGGTAAATAGCAGAATTTTGAAATGCTTAATAAAACTGATGGATTATGATTTCCAGATGAAGTGGATCCCAGGCGTGGAAAATAAGATTGCTGAAGCTCTGAGTTGCAATCCAGCAGTAAAACCAGACAAGGCATACGAGCAAGATTACGGCAAAATCTCACGTCAAGTCTCATCTTTGATTAAAGTGTGTGCTCAAGAGGTCCAATGTTCATTCAGACTAGAAAAGGTGAAAAAAGTTGCTGACGCTGATATTGAATATCAGCTACTCAAACAACAAATTCAGTCGGGATTTACGGTTTCAAAGAACAAGCTTAGTGATTTGCTACATGCATTTTGGCAAGTTCGCCATGAACCGTCCGTAAGCGACGATCACAGAGGAATCGAAGGCAGTCAGGCAAGAGCAAGACTGATTGTATACTGGCCATCGATTGATCGCCATATTGCCCAAGAATGTCGAAGTTGTCAAAATGATAGACCCTTAAATCCCAAAGAATCCATGAAACACTTGCCGATTCCAACCAGAGCGTCTGGAATTGTGTTATGCGACTGGTTTGATATTAATGGACTCAAATTCATTTGCTACACTGATTGGTACAGTGGGTGGTTCACCACCAGAAAGCTGTGAACGCCAATTTTAAATTGTTTGTTGACACTGCGGTACCAGACAAGATATGGAGCGACCAAGGTCCTCCATTTGGTTCAGCTGAAATGAAATCATTTTATGATTACTTGTCAATCAAATGGGTGCCCAGCCGTCCTGAATACCCACAATCAAATGCATATGCGGAATTAGCCGTTAAAAATACTAAAAGTTTCGCTCGAAAATGCATGAGCGGTCGTGTTATTAATCAAAGCGCTTGGACCAAGGGTCTATTGCAAATCCGCAACACCCCCCACAAAACCACAGGCTTAAGTCCTGCCATTTTGTTGTACTGTTATCCAGTACAGGACGTGTTGCCTGCTCATCGAAAAAATTTTGAGCGTCGTTGGTATGACAAAGTTGGGCATTATGACCGTACCATGTTTAAGACCAAGGTTCAAAGTGAAAAGTATTACGACACTCCCACGTCCAAGGAGTTGCCGCCCTTTGTTGCGGGGGATGAAGTGGTGATACAAAATACTAAATCTAAACAATTTGATCGTTGTGGTGTTATTAAAAAATGTTGCGAAAATTGTCGATGTTTAGTGCGTTTGCCTAGTGGTATGGTGCTTGAAAGGAACAGGAGATATCTCCGTCCTTTTAGACGACCGATTTATGAAGCACAGGAATCCCATGTAGGTGTCGTTGCTCCTCCCGAGCCTGTCGACTTGCCACCTACAAACTTCACTATTCATCACCCTGAGGTAGAAATTTCCTCTAATGTCACAACACCAGAACCTGAAGTGTGTAGGCCAAGTAGTAATGTTTGCGATATTGTTCCTGTTGTGAATGACCAAGATGCTTCTGTTGTAAATACTCCTTTACGTAGAAGTGCAAGAATTCATCGGCCCCCTGATAGACTAAATTGGTAAGCCCAAGAAAGGGAGATGCTATATGATGACATATTGTGACGTAACATTCCTTTGTATCACGTGCTTAATGATGCGTGCATGCTTAATGGCTAACATATGTTTCGTATAAACTTGAGTTGACAGTGCTGTTGTAGTGTTTAAGATATTGCGCTTTTCGCTAGTAAGTTGATTGGACAACTAACCTGCATCTATTTGAATAAGCTATCTAATTAAACTAACGTAAATCCGCTAAGGGCATTGATTGTTATTTTACAAAAACCTACCCACTTGTAACTGGATATATCCTTCACACTAATTTGTGGCGCAACCAGGGAGGGAGATAAGCCACCCCTCTTTTCCTTAGCCAAGTGACTTAGTAAATTTAACCCAAAACTGCAAGCGTTCAAAGGTGTTTTAGACTTGATTTTTAAGTAAGAGGGGATTGAAGATGTTGGGCAATTTAATTCTTGAATTGGCTTCCAAATTTTGCACTTTAGTTCTTCTAAACGGCTCTAAAAACAAGCAAAATATGATCGAAATTAGCGTTATCATTGCTATTTTTCCCGAAAAATCAGAAAAACCGGACGTTTTTGATGCACTTGAGTTGTACTAGTCTATTTAGCACATTGTCCAATTGAAGCATTTTTAGAATGACAAAATCTTATGGTTCAATCCCTCCTTCCCCAGCAAAATTCTGGCTACGCGCCTACCGCTATTTACTGTTCAGAACTGCGGTTTTCAGCCTTTTTTGGTTACAGAGACGAGTTTTCAACAAAGCCGTATGCAAACAATGCAATTTTTTTAGGTGAAGACCAAACCTTAACAAAGGTCTTCGCCGTTTCGCTGAGGTATTTTTCGGCCAAATCTAGGTGAAGACCACAAAGAAAAAAAAGTTCTCCGCCGATTCGTTATGTCATTTTTAGGTCAATTTTAAGCGATGGCAAAAGCAATAAAAAAGAAGAGTTAGCCATTTTGAAGTGCCAATTTTCGGCCGAAATTCGGAATTGACAACGGATAATTTTTATGGAGTTAGTGAGAGCCACAATGATTGGTACAAGTTATGAAATTAATTTTTTGTTTTTTTCGTCTCGTATTGTACTTTTATGATTAATTAGCGTATTAGCAAATTAGCGTTAGCTCCGCTAACGAAAAATTTGTATTATCGGATTAGCGATAGCGAAGCTAATATTTTTAATTAACGGAATAACTGTTAGCGGAGCTAATTTTTGCGTTAGCTGTGCCCACCTATGGTACTTGGTTAAATAAACGCAGAGAACCTAGTTCGATTGGCATGAATGAATGTCCTTCATTTTTGGTTGCAGTGGAGGTATTTGTTCGACGAATGTCGGCTAATTCAGTTTCACCAATAATCACAATGAAAATCTTTTCAACAAATAACAATACTCATGATAAAAAGTGATCTTAAACAGCATCGAAAGTGGCAAATAAAAGGGAAAAACACTTAAAATAGTAGTAAACTAAATTGTAGCTACTATCAATCTCTTGGTGTAACTCTTAAATAAACGTCGCCTTTCGGCTGCATACTGGCTTTGAAAGTGGCTTCCAATGGTGGTTTCTGAAAAGCAATCAATAACAGTAAGCTTAAAAAATTGACAGAATTTGCGCAGCACCAGAGATGGATATTTTGACAAAGATCATATTAAACTAAAATAGCCAGAGATCTAGTAAGGAGTCAGAATCAAGCACATTTTTCTTCAAAAAGTCCGTTTGAAGTAATTTAATATAAATAGTTCTTACTAGCAGCGATTCTAAACGTTTTCCGGCCTTAACCCTGATCCTATTCAAATACAAGCACAACGACTAATGTCCTTATAAACCTTGCGTTATTTTCCGACAAATAACACATTAGTCAATGCTATGCTCAGTTAGGTGGCGAAGGCAGAAAATTGAAAAGGAGCAGCAATGCAGCATGGGTTAAAGATGTGTCACAGGAAGGCAAGGGGGTCTGGAGATCAATTTTTACAGTTTTTTAACAAAAAGAATTCAATTTTAAGACTGCTTTTGTTTAAATTTGTTTAACAGAGGTGGAGTCCTCGAGGATACATTTTGAAGTCCTTGGCCTCGAAGCCTTAAGTCCTCGAAAATTCCCCCGTCCTTGGCTCGAGGACAGCACCATTTTTTGAATTGCTAAAATTTTGTAGTCCGCCTGAAAAATTTTCTTGAAGACCTTTTTTCTGGAAAACATTTGCGCTTGTGTCCTTAGTCTCGAGGGGGTCTGTTCTCGGAAGAGCTGTCCTTAGCCTCGTATTTTTTTTGTGTGTGTCCTTGGCCTCAAGCCTTGTGTCCTCGACTCCACCTCTGTTGTTCAAACATGTCTTATAGCAGTGCAAAACAAACAAAATAAGCACAAAATGACGAGAGTAATTGTGGGCCAATTTCTGAGCGGCTGATGAACTTTGTCAATAAACGCTGGATACTGAAAAATCTTCAATTAACAAATAGCGTGGTGACCCATTCAAATAGCTAGGCGACTCAACTTTGGGTCCAGACCAATAGGTTTGGGAGTGGAGCGGAGTGGCCAATTTTTTACACTCCAGATCCACTCCGATACTTTTTCAACAGATTCCGACTCCAATCCAGCTCCGAAACTTTACAACAACACTCCGATCCGAAATACTCCCGAGACAAAATTACGCTTCGACAAAGAATTCGAACCAATTGCCATATTGCTCAATAGCCTGGGATAAGCCTAGCCTAATCGCATATTCTGATATTTCATTTCCAGAGACCAAAAATAATTGCTCATTCTACTACCAACTATCACTACAGCTTAAAAGACTACTTTAAAGTCAAACTCCGGTTCCTAATTTTTTTTTTAAAGTTGGCACTCCGGCTCCGGCATAAAAATGCAAAACCCGACTACGACTCCGCTCCAGCTTTACTCTAATAGGTTAAGTGCGCTGTCTTATAGCACTTTGGCTGAATAATTTTTTTTTTAGTAACAAGAAATGTTATTGCTCAATGTTGATTACTTATTTACGTTTGCTTTTGTTCAAACAATAAATCCATCAAGAAGTTATAAAACACGCTAAACACTGCATTGCTTTTAGCCTGGTTTTTGACAAGTTAATATAATCATACTCTATCATGTTAATTAGTGGTGCCGTCGAGGGTAAGCTCGGCCTGCCTACTTTCTCCTACGGTAGGCTAAGTATTTTTCTGTCTTGCTACAACGTCAAACTAGAACAGAGATACTTAGCTATCAAATTATGACGACTACTTCGATTCCACAATGGCTAAGAAGCCCAACTTAAAAAATAGAGCTTTTATTATTTTCGATAATAAAATTGATTTCGATTCAAGCGGTTTATTCTCAGTCATCGTATTCCTATAGAATCTAATTACTTGACTTGAAGATACTACAGCTTGGCTAACAGTTCACTTTTATTATTGTTTTTATGTGGTTTTTGAAGTTGAAGGAGATTCAGTTTTTTTACATATTCTTACCGGTGTATCTTCACAAACGTCAAGTTTAAAGTCAAGAAGCAATTTGCTAAAAGCGAATTTCATCTCCAACATCGCTAGTCTCATGGCAATGCAACTTCGAGGTCCAGCGCCGAACGGTTGGAACACCATTGGATCAATCTTACTCAGATCTTCCATCCTTAAATGTGATTACTGTCGTTGTATTGAATATAAAAGCATTTATCTTCCTGTCACCGGACAGCGTAAGACGCCAACTATTAGATGATCCACACACTTTTTATTGCGACAACTGCTTCGTGTTTTGGAGGAATCATCACCTGCTTATGAGTCTCCAATGAAAATGTGCACTTTTCCTGTTGAATTTTCCAGCTCCAGAAGGAGTTCTATGCAGTAACATTTCTGCTACACCATGCTCTCAACCACAAAAAAGAGCCGAGCAGCAGCAATAAACTGTTTATTTTGTTGAAATTTACATCGAACGTCAATTACAAAATAGGTTGGGTTTTTTCAATTATTAATGGTTTAACAAAAAAAAAAAAAACTAAGCGGTTTAGTTGGAACTAAAAGTCGTTCTAGTGTATATGAAACGCTGTGTATATGCTTTCATCCTAAGTACATTTTTTCTTGCAGCACATTCCGCCATATGCACAATTGGCACATTGCGCAGACTTTAAAATTTTGTTGATCATTTTGACCCAAGGACTAAACTTTTGTCGATCGTTTACTCAAAATTTAACCTTAACTTCCTGCCCATTATCCACCGCTCATCTTAGCCCTATTCATTGCTGAACGTCAAGCAGCTAAGTTGTTAAGCTCTTGTTCGACCCGACTTTGAAAACAAAAGCATGCCTTGATCAAACGCGCTTTATTACAATGTTGGCTAGGTTGGGATAACCCAACCCTTTTAAAAATAGGGATAATGTGGGTATTACACCCTTGACTAACCC
Organism: Trididemnum nubilum; assembly: GCA_963965965.1. Classification (NCBI taxonomy): domain Eukaryota; kingdom Metazoa; phylum Chordata; class Ascidiacea; order Aplousobranchia; family Didemnidae; genus Trididemnum; species Trididemnum nubilum. The sequence continues at coordinate 25,598,599 of OZ014489.1, read as the reverse complement.
ACTCAATAGTTTTGTAACAAAGTTGAAATATTTCAGATCCCTTTTATCTCCTAATCGATCGGTGGTCGAGAAAATAGAGCGTCTGTAATTGAAACAGTAAAAACGAGTTCGATTCCTAGTCGGGTCTTTAAAAATTGGTATTCACAGCTTTCCTGTTTGATCTTTAACATTAAATGGGACAGTGTGAAGCCTCCACCGAGTGTGGTAAGCAGGAAAAAATGTGGCAACTTGACTCGAAGACCAACAGGTCCCTTCTGTCTCTTGGCCAAGGAAACTTGGTAAATGAAGATATAATTACAATTACCCTCACCTTTCCGGTTTATATTCAAAAGGTTCGTCCCAGTATTCTTCATCATGGGCCATACACCACACAGGGACAGCAACGTTAACACCAGCTGGGATATAGATGTTATCAATTGTGATATCGTTCTCAGCCAATCGAGCATTCCTAAAAAAATGTGTTTCGTAAGTGGCATAGACCCACTGCCACAGAACAGTTCGAGCTTCAATATCTTTTACTGAAGACTTTAAATTGACCCAAAAAAGGTAACCCCAAATGATGGAAAACTTTTTTCAGTTTCCAAACGGAATTAGTAGGGAAAGATTACTCTATTATCTTTATTTCATTTCTGCGGAAACCCACCATCTGCTGAACAACAGCTGTAGTCCTTAATTTTGTTTAAACCAAACCACGCTCTTGTTTTCAGAAAAATTTGAGTCCCGAGCTGAACTACAGCGCGTCGTAAGTTTGCCTTGTCACTAGAATGCTAAAAGTCAAGGCAGTATTATGAGGGAGGTGATGGGTCTCTGGTCCCCTACAAACTGGCCTTTAACACTATGACGCAAAAACATAACGCTGCAGTCATATTCGATCAAATAAGATCACAGAAATATCAGTTTTTGCCTAGTTTTCTTTTGATTTTGCTCTGCCACTCTATGAGTTGTAACTTACAGTACAATATGTTTGACGTAATAAAGCAAGCTTCGGGGGAAAAACGTAATGCAATAAAGGAGCAGATAAGCGAACGAGCTCGATGTATCTACCAAATCAGTTTGATTGTAAACAAGTGATGTTTTATTATGTATTCCCAGCCAAATTGGTTTGTAATCTCTTAAATCTCCTTGCCCCATAAATGAAGCGCACACCCAACATCGAAAACCCTGAAATACACCATAAAACAGCTTTTAAGGCCGCTGGATAAAAAAAAATTTAACACAGTTTAAAACAAATCGTACCAACCTAGCTACAGGCATGTAGAGTCGCAACGACTCATTAATACACATTGTCAAATATTGCATACTGTTGATGGCTTCGTAATTTAATTCACCCTGAAAACATATTCTGTTAAAGGTAAATCTTAAACTGGACAATAAGATACAATAAGCTGTTCCAAAAAACTGGGACAAGGTGTTCTAAAATCATTTCGAAATAGTTACAATCAGGCTAGCGATTTTTTGAAACCAAGAGCACGAATTATTTACCTGCTTGACTTTTTTAACATGAAATTAATACAGATGTAACGTCACGCTTCAACATCGCCACAAACAGCACGTGAAAATAAAAACCAAGGTTTTTGAAGCAAGCCAATGACAAGCTCGAAAATTGTTCAAATGTTCAACCGAGCGGGTACATCTGTCGATATTTGGAACGCGTCCTTATCACCTGGACATTTAAAGGCGGGTTCACACAGAAGCCGTCAACGTCAACGTTACCGTTCCGTCGCAGTTACGTCTAACGTCAAGGTGTTCACACAGAAAATTTTAGCGGTGACGGAAGTGATTTTCTTGATTTCATCCGTCTTACGTTGAGTTAAAATAATTTTAACTTTACGTAAGTAACGTAAGCGATTTCGAGCATTTTTTTGGTGGTTGGGGCAAACTTTGAGCCGCAAAAACTGAAAATCTTGAAAAAATAATTGGTTTTTGTTGAAAAGTAGCTTTCAGCAGGCAATGTTAAGTGCTTAGAGCTGTAGGCTATGTAGTAGGCTAGGTCTAGTCATGTACCGATACTTTGTAGTATATAGGTAGTGTACAGTAGCAGTGATACTGGTATCTAGCCTAGCGGTACTTCAGACTGGATTGCTTTTTTTTCTGCTTGGGAAGAGAGAATGAGATATTGAAACTATCGATAATTGGTACAGGGTAGGCATGTTAAATCTGAGATGGTTGCTAGCAGCCAGTTGAAAAAGCCAATTCAATTTGGCTTTCCTTGTTGTTGTTTTGGTACAATTAGGCCAATTGAGGATACAGCGTCCAAAATGGTCAAAAGTGGCCACTTTATTTAAAGGCAGTGGCTATTTTGCTTCGAGAGGCAAAATAGCCCCATGTTATTTTGCAATTTGGAGGCAAAAAAGTCCTAACAGCTATTTTGCTGCAAATGCCAAATTAGCCCTAAGCCTCATGCTAACCCAAACCCTAACCCAAAGTCTAACTCTAATCCTAACCCTAATCCCAACCCTAGCCCTAACCCTAACTCAAACCCTAACCCAAACAAAGGAAAAACACTATTTTCCTTTGTTTGGGTTAGGGTTAGGGCTAGGGTTGGGATTAGGGTTAGGATTAGAGTTAGACTTTGGGTTAGCATGAGGCTTAGGGCTAATTTGGCATTTGCAGCAAAATAGCTGTTAGGACTTTTTTGCCTCCAAATTGCAAAATAACATGGGGCTATTTTGCCTCTAGAAGCAAAATAGCCACTGCCTTTAAAAAAAGTGGCCACTTTTGACCATTTTGGATGCTGTATCATCAATAGGCCTAATCATGATCATATATCGTAGTGCACCGGTACTTTGTACCAGTACTGATACTATAAGTAATTTTGCAGAAACTGACTAAGGTTGATATATACTGGTATTGGAAATTGTACCAGTACCTACTAATGACATATTGGCAAACAATACAAAACAAAGCAAGGAGAGTTTTTTTTCACTCCAATTGCCCACTTTAAATTCTATAAAACATAAATAAGCATTATGAACTTTATTGATTTTATTTTCTATCCAATCTGCAGTTACAGTATTTTTTTTTTTAGTATGCTTAGAGTTAGAACAATTCTAATGTTGCCTTGCATTTTCTTTACATGTTGACTGTGAGTTTTGTGTATACACTGTACAAAGTGTACATATCTTTGCAACTCTTTGTTTTAATTTTGCATAAAATTTTTTATCATAGAAAGTAGCAGACTGAGAAAATCTAGAAGCTGTTTTTTTTTAACCTTAACTTGGTGAGGTGGCAGTAGACTTAGATGACCTTTCGGTCCTTTGCTGTCTTCTCACCAAGTGACTAAATATTGCTTTGACTCTGCAAGTTTGTGTGTTTGGTTTTAAAGGAATTGCATATTTCGATGCTTTGGTGATAGACCTAGAGGAAGTTGCAGTTTTTTTCTTGTGATATGACGTCACTTGGTAAATAAACAAATATGATGATGATGATGATACTGGTCTGTGGTCATGATAATTGCCATGATGCATATTAATTCTGACCAGTGATTGCTTAGCTACCAATACCATAGACTCTTAACTTTTGTTTATTTTTAGGAACTCATAAGCCTATCTATTTGTTGATTTAATAATAGTCAGGTAGAGGCTACTGGTAGTTGTTGTATCTGTATACTCTGCAGTTTGTTTTGTGTGAACGCTGAACAGTCACTGAAATGAAATTGTATGATGTTAGAATCATCTTGTATTCTAAGCAGTGGATCACTAGATGCCAAAAAAATAGCTGGTTTACTTAAACAGTGTTGGTACAATGCACATACAAAGTTGGCTGTGGTTTTGAATTGCATTGAGCTTTATTTGTTTTAAGCTTAATGTGGTTTGGGGTTATAGCTACTTTAGAAAATCAACGAACCAGTACCATACAATCAAATTGCAGTGGAGAAAACATACTGTACACTGGTACAGTACTGTACAAATCAAGAGTTGAGTAATGATAGTTTCTGTACAGTTCAATTGTCGCTACACTTCACGCATATGCTAGTACTGTACCAGTTTGTGATAGCCTACCAGTACAGTAGACCATCACTTCGCAATATAACAGATGCCGAATACACGAGATCGATTTCTGACAGTGCACACATACCTACGGAACATAGTGGTACTGAGCCTGGACCGCATGGGTTTGGGTTGGGTTTTTGTGCTGCTGCACTTATGATTCTGTATGTTCTAGTACTAGTAGTATGCCATATGACAGATAACAAGTGTATGATATCGGTTACCGAAACAATTCGCGATACAGTAGCGTACAAACAAATAGACTTCTCTAAGCGTACGCATACTGTAATAGAAATTTTCAATTTGATTGCGCGATAACGATTTCTGAAAATAAATGCCGTAATAAACTGCATGTGCTGCATTAGATATCTTTTTCCTCACTTTTTGACCTGCTAACTGTTGTTATCGATGATAGTCAAAAATTGCAATCACATCAGATATTGAGAGTTGAAACATTTCAAAAAACTCAAACACTGATTTACCGCAATTTTGAGTGTAAAAATTTCTTGTTCTGCAGGTTTTACCAGTACTTTTCAGTTTTTAAAGTAATTTCTGTCAGTACTTTCAGCTTTTTAAAGTCTTCTACTTCTAACATTACTCACTATTGCAGTAAGCCTACTGACTGACCAACCAAATCTGACAAATTCAAATTCCACTTCAGTACGGTACCAACCTATATCTTATCTACAGATTATTTCTGAAAAACAAAATCTAGTGATTAGGCTATTTGAATTCATATCATATTGCTTACAGTAAATTTAAATTTAAGTTCTACACCACCTTAAAATTGTTCATGCAAATCTAATTTAGATGATATACTGGGTGGGCCATAAGTAGGTATACAGCCATCGCTCAAAAGTGCTTCAAATTTTTTTTCCATTACGGTTTTTACTTGATTTTAAGTCATATTACAGTCCTAGTGCTGAGCAAGTAATGCAAAGTCTTTTGGAATGTGCTGCTTATTAGAAGTAGAAAGAAAATTAAAGTATTTATATTGTGATTGCTGTGTACCTACTTTTGGCCCACCCTGTACTCTAAATGCAATTACTAACTAATCAGTTTTTTACTTTTGCAAAATAGACTTAAAATCTGTGATCATATCAGTATTTGACTGTTAAAAAAATTTAATTATTCAATAGAAATTCAACAAATATGTAAGCTGTAACTTAACAAAAAATCTCAGCAGTTTTTTAACCTAGCAGCAGTACCATGAAAAAAATTACTTGAGCAGTACCACTGTACAACTAAGTAAAACTAAAGTTAAAACTCATCACTTGTTTCCACAATTATCACTGATACTTGATAAACGTTTGTTGATGATTTTGGCAAGCACTTCAAAACCAGCAAGTTAACCCCACAGGATAAAGTGCATTAAATAGCCTGCGCATATTATCAGTAGCTCTCAATTTAAGCATAGTTTGATGGTATAGTGATTACTGATTACAAAACCCAAAACTTGATAGGCCTATTGGTTTATTAACAAAACTGCTATGCAAGCATTACAACCAGTTACAGGTTCTTCGTAATACGTAACAGTGACGGATCAGTGTGAACCTCTCACGTTCAGGTTACCGTCACCGCCAAACAACGGTAGAACGCTGAACGGTGACGAAACGGTGACGTAAACGTTGACGGCTTTTGTGTGAACCCGCCTTAAGAGTATTGCGTTTGCTCCTTGCTACATTGTCTTTCTACGCTCATGTTCGTACCTGCCGTCCAAGTTATACAGATGAGGGATGAATGTAATACAAAACGTTAGTGGATTCCGAAACGATACTTTTAAACTCGGTCTACGCTAGTCATAAATCGTAAACATACGAACCGTTTTTGACAAATCAAACAGTGTAATTAGCCAAAATCAATAAATGAGCGTCGGCAACGTGGCCGAAAAGGTAAAGGCGTCGTTTCTACGACGATCTTAATCGTACAATCTAAATTCAAACCACACCCTACTGGTTAAGTTAATAGTTGTGTTCTTGGATAAGACGCTTTAAGGTTCGTTTATACAGAGCTCGAACACGGAAAGCGGCACAAACTAAGCGGAAAACCGCGCAGTTTTTCGCGCGAAAACCGCAATCCGTTTTGTCTTATAACTAACGCCATTTTATTTTGACCTAAAAAGAATTTTTGTTAAATTTTGACTAAATTATTTTTGCTAAATTTTGACTTAACGTTATTTTGGCTCAGTATGACGTTTTGATGTACGGATTTCATAAAATATGAACCAAGCGGTGCATGACAACATAACGCAGATAAAAGAGCCATTCCGCCCACCGGTTGCGCGTAAAACTGTCAAATATAGCTTATACTTGTTACTGCCTCTACGATTTTTTAATAAACATCACACAATTGCCAGAATTATTCATTGAAATACATTAACATGTCTTTTTTGACATTTTTGATATCAAAATTTCTATCTTTTCTAAGTAGTTTGCTCAGCATCGAGAAAGATCGCTCAACAGCAGCAGAGATTGGTTGAACTTTTGCAACAATGCGTAGGTGGTTGGAGCAATAGCTAAGTTGGTACAGTTTACTATTGCTTCTAAATCAAACTTGGATAGTCGTTTTTCGATGTAAGCTTGAATTGAGCTAGGGTCATCCAGAAAAAGCATATTTTTCAGCAGTTCGTATTCTTCTGTCATTGTGCAGTCACTTTCTTCTAATAGCTCGACGGTAGTTGCTACAATCCGATATTGATTAATACGAACCAAGTCTGGCACCAGACCATACACATTGATAGCTTCTTTTGCTCGGCTGACTAAGATACCTTCACCTGTCCAATTGTTGACAGCGGTACGAACAGCAGGAAGGTTTTCGCTGTAGCATAATGCAGCTCTAAGCCAAGTTGCCCATCGTGTAATCACAGGGACCAGAAGGTGATGGCAGACCAGCTTCACCAAAATCATTTTTGCGATCTTTGTTTTTGATTGTTGCTGCCTTTATTGTGGCCACTACGTCATCAATATTTTTAGAGAAAGCACGAACTCGCATAGCGCAGTTATGTAGTAAGTGTGCAATGCAAGCGACATGCATCAAAGTAGGGTATAATTCCTTTAAAGGCCACCTAATGTCTGCAAAGCAATGCCCTTAAAATGAAATAGAAAATTATTACTAATCGAATGCTGTAAACCCGGTTTAGACACACGTTCTCAGTTTCAAGAAAATGAGTAGCCATTATTACCTTTCGCGTTTTTAAAACATGACATGACGTCATCAGACCCAGGAGTTCGGTGCCTTTGAGTAGTTAATCATTGCAGAGGATAGGCGATTTTGCAAAGGCATGTGATAGCAGCTTACTATTAAAAAAGTGTTGCACAAAAAGGCGTAATATTAGCTCAAAGTAGTTACATTGCGAAGTTCAGAAGTGAATTACCCGTAGCAATCAGCATTCACTACAAGTATTGAACAGCAGTATTACTACCAGTAATGACTCTATCACTCTAAAAACTCCAACAGTACAAAAGTTTTCGTGTTCTCTAGCATATCCATACCCAATACTGGTACGCTACCATAGTGTAAAAAAAGATTTTAGACATAACAAGAAACTATTGAAAGCTTATAATTGTGTAACAACATTTTACCTTTCTAATATCAGTAGGCTACAGTAGTTCATTGCGTAGGATTAGGAATATAACGGTACCGTACGATAAAAATGATACAGGTACCAGTATGAGATCAGTAGCCTGATTTGGTTTATGTTTTAGTGATTGATCTTGTAGAACAGCAGAAAAAACAATGACCTAGTCAGATTGTTGAAAGCTTGGGGAGCAAATTACTGGTAGATGGGTAGTAGGTAGGAGTATTGATACGTTGGGCTAATTATGACAAGGAAGTAAGTATTGCCTGTACCGGTATGTTACATTGGTACGATAGGTAAGAATGTTGCTATTACAGGCAACATTTTTGTACTACAATGTCATATTCACAGTATTGGAACTCGTAAAAAAGTTACCTGCACTCACTGGTAGTTGTCTGCAAGGATGGCAGTACTGTACTGTACGATACGCCACAATTTTTGCTAAGAAGTACGGTACGCTTTTTTTTGTATGGTACGGGTACGGAACGTTGGTACGGTACGCGTTTTTTGTAATGGTTTGGGTACGGTACGTTGGTACGCTGTTTAAATTAAAAATTCCAGACTTTTCTAATATTGCGTCGACGTTTTGTACGCAGAGGCAAAAGACAGCTTAAGCCGACGCTAAATGTGTGAATTGAGATCGCTGATTTATAGGCTAGTGATTTTAAAGTCTGTTAAAGTTGCGAGTAGTTTAAAGCAAGAATGGCAGTACGGTACGTAAATTCCGTACGGTACGCCTACATTTTTGCTTAGAAGTACGGTACGCTGGTACGGTACGCCTTTTTTGTAATGGTACGGGTACGGTACGTTTCAAAAATTGAACTGAAGTACGGTACGTTTCAAGGTACGTAGTAGTAGTACGTAGTGCGAGGTACGTAGTACGCAAATTCTGAACGTACCGTACCGTACTGCCACCCTTGGTTGTCTGGCTGTGCAGATCTGAGATACCAGTACACTGATCTGATACCGGTAGCGTAGTCCGGTATCGCTAAACTATGGTACCCTAGCAGATTAGTCCAGCCTAATATATAGCCAGGAGTAAAATATTTACTGAAACATAAACCAAACAAGTACTGATCTGGTACTGGTACCATTTCTGCTGTACATATCCTTGCCGGTATATTTCTAATCATACGCAGTAAACTACAGTAGCCGACTGATATTAGAAAGGTAAAAAATTTTTAAATAATTACGGTATAAGCTTTCAATTGTCTCTTTTTTTTTTACGCTTTGGTAGCCTATCGGGATTCCTATTGGATATGCCAGATACCTTAAGAATACAAAAACTTTTGTACTGTTGGAGTTTTTAGAGTGATAGAGTCATTACTGGTAGTAATACTGCTGTTCAATACTTGTAGTTAAAGCTGATTGCTACGGGTAATTCACTTCTGAACTTCGCAATGTAACTACTTTGAGCTAATTACCCCTTTTTTGCGCAACACTTTTTGACTAGTAAGCTGCTATCACATGCCTTTGCAAAATCGCCCATTAGTCCGGTGGAAATATGACAAAATATATTGAAACACGGAAAAAATTTATAATACGCTGAAATTTGGCACGATGACTCACGACCATGTCCTGAGCCACCAAAAAAAATCCCCATGTTTTGGACATGGGACTTCCCCCTTTTTCGGCCTTTAAAGTCTGCCATCTAGTGTCAAGAAGTCTTTACTGTCCAACAGCCAATCCAAAAGTTATGGAAGAGTCAAATTTTGAACCGTAATTGATTTTCAAGTGCAGGTATAAACAAATTAATTTTAGAATTGATGACGTCATATTTGGTGACGTCATTGCGACTATTTAAGGTTTGCAAAAATGACGTATTCTGTATGTGTTGATGACTCAAATTGTGAGAGAGAGTTAGGTTTTTGGTTCCAAACCAAAATATGCTTAAATCAAAATGATGACGTCACAAACGTTTTTGATGACGTCCTTTGTCAAGAGTTTTGATAGTAAATTTGAAAAAAAGAAACATTGCAACACTTTGAGAATATCAACATCATCATTATATTGACGTTCTAAGGCATCTTCGAGTCCTAGCATCATCCTCCTATATGTAATGGTTCCAAAAAAAATAATAACTAGCGCAATTATAGGTAAATTAATACGAACATGTCCCGAGCACGATAATATATCCGATAGGAACAAAATTTCCATTGTTTTGCAATGCCAGACAATATTATTATCTTATGCAAAATACTATGTTAGCATACTTTTACAATCTGTAGAACTAAATCTATTCTAGAATAGGCCTGACATCTAAACTAAACTGATCTAATCAATTAGAATAACATTTGAACAAACTTATCTGAATAATCTAAAATAATATCTGATCAAAAACTTATCTAATCAGCTAGATTCTTGAATGACATCTGAGCAAAACTTAGTTAATCTATAATAACCTCGCTAATATTTGACAATTTGCAGTCTTAATAATCTTTTTATCTCAGTTAATGCTTGCATTTTAAACTAAAATTGCCGATTAGCTTTAACTGCGCGAGGGAGCTCTTGGATAAACATAGGCTTTCTTGCTATAACTGCAGAATGCATTATTTTATTTTGATCCGATATTGGGATGTGTAAGTTGGATCTACTTGATTACTACCATCGGCGCAGCCAGAAATAAAAAAAGGTGAAGGCCAAAATTTTTTATGATTAAAGCATATGCAAATCGGAAAGTTTTTATTTAGGCAAATTGTATCAAACTACTGGACAAAGGCATAGGTGGGCAAGTTAATGCAAAACGTTAGCTTCGTTAACTACTAGTCTGTTAACAAACTTCACACCTCCGTTAACGTTAATCCGTTATTTTCAGCTTTAATTAACGAAAGTTAATAAAGTCCGTTAATCGGTTAACATTTTGCGTGTAATTTACGTTTAGTTTTATTCACTCGCTTCTAGAACACGTATTGACGCTGTTGAGCTGATTGTAAGGAAATATTTATTGCTATGGTGGTCTTTTTGTGTTTTGGAAGTTACATTTTACAGTCTAATCTAATTTCAAGATAAAAACAAGTTCAAATGCACAACGAAGCTGTAATCGGAAAATCTTTGGAAATTGTGAACAGCGATAAATAATAGACCTATGAGGCTGCAGGTTATTAGTATTTTTTTTCACGACTGTGAGGTAGCTCTTACCTCACATATCTGCTATCCCATTAGGCTTAGTGTTTCATCAGCATCTGAATTCACACATAGCCTATCCTGGCATCCCACCCGAACCTTCAAACCACACACGAGAGCAATTTCTACACTTGCCATCGTAGTGATCGTACTCTCTTCTCACGTACACACGAGGTTATTATTTGCTACAAAAAAGAACTCCTTTCTTCGCTTTTTTTCTCTAAAACCCGTGCTAATACGCAACAAGCGTTACCAGTGCAAACTGGTTTGTACCGGTCCGATGAATGAATGGTGCAAGATATTAACGATAAAAACCTTAACGGAACTTAACAGAACTTAACGGAAGTTACTTTAGTCTGTTAACAGCACTTAACGGAAGTTAATTTAGTCCGTTAACGTGAAAAAACTTTTTAACGGATTAACGAGTTAATGAAAAAGTTGGCTTCGTTATCAACGGATTAACGATTAACGGACTTGTGCCCACCTATGGACAAAGGTTATGCGATAACAGGTTGAAGTCCTGAAGTCGCAGCAGACGCATAAAAAAAATAAAAAAATGAAAAAGAAAAGAATTAAAAGTGGTTTCACGATTCTAGCTTATTTGATCATGCAACAGCGGATACAAAAAAGCGCGTTTTTAAATCTCAGATTGCCGTTATTATTCAAGCAAGCTGGAATATAATATTTTAATTTTTGAATAATTATAGTTACATTTTATTCCCCAATTTGCCTTGGCCAGGTGACAGCGAAGAGACCTTTCGGTCTTCGAGTTAAAGCTGCCACCTGCCCACCTGTCTACCACAGTATATTGTAACAAATTAAGAACAGATGAAGGGCACAATTCGTAAAACATACGAACAACCCCCTCCTACACCCGAAAATGATTGGTTTTTAAAAAATAAGTGCTCCCTATTATTGTTTATGCTAAATGACAGTTGACACCACATACTGATTGCTATTTTTCAACAGAAAAAAATGCGCTGTATTGTGGTTTGCCAATACAAAGTTTCGTTTAATTGATTGCTGTACCGTTATAATAATCGTTGGTAGGAAATAAGATTGTAAGCATTAATCAAGAATAATGCGAAAGTGACCGACCAATTCCTTACATGCGGTTGTTTCGATCAAATAATGCGAATCTGAACGCGGCGTTCGCGGAAAAATGATGATAACGAAATACAATGGGTTTATTTCTATTTATATGGCAGGCCCGCGATCAAAATTTGGTTCGCGCCGAAAACTGCATTTAGAATGCTTCCAGAGCGAATTTTTAAGGCCCGGCCGTAAAATCGTGAATGTACGGGCATATAGTTAGTTTGTTAAAAACAACTGGCTGCTTGTACGCTGATAAGGCGATACGCCGAGCGTACCAAATTTTGGTTAAAAGCGAATTAAAGACGAGCTTTTGCGCTCACGATTTTACGTAGTGTAAATCGACATTAGGCGGACGGCGTCTGCGCGACTTTTTGCTCGCAACCAATCAGCGCGCTCAGTTTAGACTTCGACGCAATTCGGGCTACGTCGCCGGACTCGCTGCTTTGATAGACACCGAGAACATTGCTCATTATCAACACAGCTATACGGTGTAATATGCGGACATAGAAATTGATCGATAAAGATTTCCTAAAATAATTAGCATACTGTTTACTGTATTAAACATTTGACATTACGCAGATTGAAGTTGTTAGATTAATTCAAACCAGCCGATCGGCGTTCCTCAACGCCAGCCAAAAATAAACTTAAAGGATCAAGCTGACATCGTAGTTTCGCTTTTGGCAATTGACAAAAATTTTTGAGCAATATTATTTTGATTCCGTCGTTTTTCAGATAAACGGGGTCACTAGACGGTTGGTTTAAATGTAGCCTACATAAAGCGGTTTAGACCAATTACGTCTGATATCTTATTCCATGTAACCGCAAAAAAAGTGGAAAAATACATCCAATCAAATGACAAGCGTATATTTATACGCATAAATACGCGTGATCGGTAAAACTGGCCTAATACAGTATAATAAAAAATTAATTTCAAGGTTCAAACTAAACTTAGAGTCATTCTCTTAGAAGAGATTTGCTTTCCTTCTGCGATTAGTGTTTTTTCCGAATGTTTTCAAATAAAATATTTTCGAAATTTATTAGGGTCGAAATACCATACGATACGACTATGGTGACATTTAATTCGTAGACTGATACGCGTCAGATCTCGGCCGCCCCAAATTCTTGCCGGTATCTGATTCTACTTCTTCCATCTTGGAAAACGATGAGTTTTGAAAAAATGGATTGCGTTTTTTGGTGCGAAATCGCGCTGCTTTCTGTCTCGTTCGCGTTTTCCCGCAAAAGCAATGCGGTATGTTGACGAGACATTATCATTTCACGACAGCGCGAAACGGGCTACGCAATGATCTCACATTTTGATTAAATATCAAGACTGAGTAGACACGCATTCCCACTTCAAAAGTTTTGACGTCGCTTATTTTCAAGTTGCAACTCAGGGTAAAATTACACTTGAATTAAGCGTGTTACAATTATCGTAGTTTTTTGATATTTTATCTTTTGAATAATTTTTGTGAAGTTGGGCACTTTCAAAAATGGGGAAACTGGTCCCCCTAATTCCCCCTGGCTGTGCATGTGCCTACAAGGCCAGAGTTTTACTGACAACACAGTTTTTGACTTTCAATCGACTGAATTTACAATATAATTCTCCCAAGTGTAAACCTAAAAGTTTTGCAATGTTTTGTTTGGTCAAACACTCTTTCAAATTTACCATTCAAACTCGTGACAGATGATGTCATCAAAAACGTTTGTGACGTCATCACTTCGATTTAAGCAATTTTTGGTTTGTAACCGAAAACCTAACTCTCATTTACAATTTGAGCCATCGATACGTAATTTTTTTAAAAAAAACTTTGGCAATGACGTCACCAACAATGACGTCATCAACTTTAAAGTAATTTTTTTAAAGTCTGACGATAAAAACCAACTTTTATGCAAAACTTGGCACTTTTAAAACTTTTGCATTGGCTGTTAAATGATAAAGGCTCTTTGACGCTAGATGGCAGATTTTAAAGGCCAAAAAAGGGGGAAGTCCCAATTCCAAAACATGGGGATTTTTTTTTGGTGGCTCAGGACATGATCCTGAGTCATTGCCAAATTTCAGCTTATTATAAATTTTTTCCAGGTAAAAGCTATTTCTACCGGACTATATCCTCTACAATGATAAACAAGTCAAAGGCACCGAACTCCTGGGTCTGATGACGTCATGTCATTTTTTAAAAACGCGAAAGGTAATAATGGCTACTCATTTTCTTGAAACTGAGAACGTGTATCTAAACCGGGTTTACAGCATTCGATTAGTAATAATTTTCTATTTCATTTTAAGGGCATTGCTTTGCAGACATAAGGTGGTCTTTAATGTCTTGCTAGCCAAAGGCATGTACCGGGCAGCATCTGTCAAGAGCAATGCAAAATTTTCTTGTTTGCTTCCAACTTGTCGCGATACGTCATCCACAGAGAGTAGAATAGTACTGCAATTAACATTCCTACTGCTTTCAAGTGGAAGGCACTCAAAAAGAAATGTTTTATTTGGGATATCCAAGCTGCCCACTAGTACATTACTGTATTTTTACTTATCCACTTCCACTTCATCCACAATCAAAACTACTTTTTCGTCCTGAAGTAGTTTTCAAATATTCTCTTTTTGGGACGCTAATTGAGCAACGCTTGCACGGGCTGCAGTTTCAGAAGGTAAAGGTTTTCTCATTGCAACCAACAGAGAGTTTATAAGCAGAATGATTTAGTTTACGGACTGGGATATTTGCTGCTAAAAATGAAGAGACTAATTTTTCCTTAAAGTTCGCTCGATCGAGCTGTATATAAGTTTGCTTACCTTAAGAGCTGCTTATCGTTACCAATTTAGCTTGGTGAAGCTTACTTTTTTGATGACTCTCCACAAAAACATTTTTGTCACCTTTGACTAATACGAGGTGTGTTGGAGAAGTAACGGGACTGGGTCTATAAATGTTTTATTTTATTTGAGAACTAAATTTTACAACATGTCGCCTTCAAAGTAATCTCCTTGGGATCGAATGCACCTTTCCAATCTCCTCTGTCACGCTTCCACGCACTCCTGAAAGGATTCCTCCGGGATCGCTCGGAGCTCTCTCGTCACAGCTGTTTTAATGGCTTTTGAATCTTGAAAACGAGTTCCTTTGATGACTTCCTTGAGTTTGGGAAACAAAAAGAAGTCACAAGGGGCCAGAACTGGAGAGTAGGGTGGTTGCTCCAGAACAGCAATGTTATTTTTGGCACGAAACTCCCGAATTCCCAAGGCTTATAAGCTGGAGCATTGTCATGGTGAAGCAGCCATGACCTCGTTTCCTACAGTCCTCTTCTTTTCTCCCTCACTGAGCGCATCAGCAGTGGCGCCGGGGACCACCACAAGTGGGCCCGGGGCGAGCTCAAATATGACGGAATTCCGGTTTTGTAAAGTCCAAAATAGACGGAGAAAATGCTGCAGTTTGGTCCGAAAAATGATGTTATTCTTCATCAAAAAATTAACGCTTTTTTCGGTGGAAATTAGATGATCTCCAAAAAAAAAAAAAAAAAAAAAAAAAGGTCTTCACCGAAAATCTAACGGTTTTTCCGGTCGAAATTAGGTGATCTCCAAAAACAAAAAAGGTCTCCAGGTTTTACATGTTGATTTCTCAGTGTCATTTCGATGGGCCCCTCTCGAGCTCATGGGCCCTCTGAAGCCAACGGCCTTCCTGAAGCCTATGGGCCCCCTTCATGGACCCCCTAAAGTCCATGGGCCCCGGGGTCATTGTTCCCCCTGCCCTCCCTCTCGGCGCACCTGCGCATCAGACGTCGCAAAATGTTTTTATAGACGTGCTGATTAATAGTTTGGGCCTTCTGGCAAGAATTCTGCGTGGAAAATTCCATGGACATCAAAAAAAGCGATCAGCATCACCTTGATTTTGGACTTTACACCCTCGCCTTTTTGGGTCTTATTGACAATGCGCTCTTCAATTCAAGGCTCTGCCGTTTGGCGAGTGGATTGTACTCGAAGATCCATGACTCATCGCCAGTAACAATTCTAATCAGCAAGTTGGGTTCAGTTTCGAGTTGCTCCAAAATGTCTTGACACACTTGCACACGCCGCTACTTTTGTCCTTCATTCAGCAACCCTGGTACCATTTTTGCACAGATCTATTTCATCCCCAGATCTTCCGTAATGATCCTCCATACCCTCTCACTATTCATACCCAGCTCATCTGCTATCATTCTAACAGTAAGACAGCGATCGCTCCGCACCGTTTGTCTCACACGCTCAACATTTTCATGTAGTCTGCTTGTGGATGGCCTCCCACTCCTGTGATCACCTTCCACCTCCTCTCTTCCCTCTTTGAACCTCCTGTGCCACTCAAAAAGACGAGTTCTTGACATCGTGTCATCGCCATAGATTTCTTGAAGCAGCTTTAGTGCTTGAGTTGGAGTTTTTCCAAGACGGACAAGAAACTTCAGGTCGATTCGTTGTTCGACGCTCATTCTTTGCACCAAAGAAAAAAAAAGCCAAAAATTCTTAATTTTATCAAATTTTGACAAAACGGTCACAAAGAAAGTGCTTTGACAGAAAAACGTGCAAAAAAGAATGTAATTGTCATAGAATGCTGAAACTTGGTTTTGGAAACCAGAAGACATTGTGACATAATAGAACGCAATGCTTTTTTCTCTGCGATAAAAGTTGTTCGTGCAGCGTGCACACTTAATAGTCCCGTTGCTTTTCAAACACACATCACAAGTCGCAAAAATTGCATCGTAAATCGCCAGGTGGAGTTTCCCCAACTCCCCAGGTGGAGTTTCCGAGTTTCATTCGGATATTAGCGGCATATTTCTCTAACTTTCGCTGTTATCAATTTTGCTTGTTCAGGCATTTTCATCCAACCAATTTTTCCAAGCTATACAATTTCAAAAAGGGCATGAGTAGAGAGGGTAACGGTTTTGTAGGACTACGTAATTGTGTGTGCAATAATGCATTTTGTTTTAAGAATAAGAACTGAGAATTCGAAAATTTTCACGTGTAGTTACGTACGCAATTATATTACGAACTCGATTGCAACATACTAGCGACATTTGCAGGCGCGTAGCCAGAAATTCGCAATGGGGGGGTCTTGGGGGCGGAGCCCCCAGCCGCCGGAGGCCAATGGGGGTTCGGGGGCAAAGCCCCCAGCCGCCGGAAGCCAATGGGGGTTTGGGGGCAAAGCCTCCAGCTGCCGGAGGCTGGGAGCAAAGCCCCTAGCCACCGGAAACAGGGGGGTCTGGGGGCTCCGCCCCCAGCGCTCGAAAATTTTTGCATTTTTTTGCAAAAATAACTTAATTTTAGAGCTATTTTAATAAAAAATAATGCTTTTAAAACGTGGCATAAAAATTGGCAGAGCAACATGATTTAACTGGTTGCATTAATGGGCTATATGGGAAGTGGCTAATGATAACATTGCAGTTCTCTTGTTTACATGCTGGTAAATGATAAAATCGTATTATTCAATAAAACTCGCACGGAGTAATCTATTTCGTCTATATTTTATAAAAAAAATAATTGGGGGGGGCTAATGGAAAGACATTTGAGAGAAGTGATTGGTAATTAACCAACACTGAATAGCCCCCCCCCTCTCCTCTCCTTATTCCTGAGTTTATAATATATTCGTAGATGAAACCTATGTTTGGCGTTTTTACACTAGCAATCAAATTTGATTGTTTATTTTTGGACGTTTTTTAAAGTTTTCATTCATTTGTGACTTTAGTTTTTGACAATTAGCCCCCCCTGAATATATCTTTCAAAAGATGCTTTAAATCACTTTTTAGTCCATTCCAGCGCAAAAGAACAGTTTCAAAAGAGCTAAAAACGTGGTATTTTTCTTATTCTGCATTTTGGTTGACAGCCCAATGAGGTGGGCTATAGCCCCCCTCCCGCCCCCCCTGGCTACGCAACTGGACAATTGTGAAATTCTACGTGACTTTGAGTTGAAAGACTTTTTTCAAATTGTATAAAACAACATACAAGGAGTATAAAACATTGACAGATGCTCAAAAATTCAGAAAAATCAAGAACGAATTAATTTTTTTTATTCTTTTTTCTAGAAGTTTTTGATGAGAGACGATTATGACAAATTTTGACTTTATTTTGACCAATAAATCCTTTTAAAAACAACTCCTGAGCAGGGTGTCGAACCGAACCTGAACCCGAACCGTAAATCCGAATGAACCGTTTCATTTTGGTGAACCCGAACCGAACCTGAACCAGCAAAATTTTACTTCAGTGAACCCGAACCAAACCTGAACCCTCAAAATTGTACTCAAGTGAACCCGAACCGAACTTGAACCCCTAACAAAAGTAAGAATATATTTTTTCCATATCCAGATGCCGCTGACGCTGGTACACGCACAATAAGAGCAGTGGTAAACTTCAACAGGATCAACAATTTCTCCTTTTTTTTTTCTGGACGAAACGAGTAACGACAATTAAATTTTAAGTCAATGAACCCGAACCGAACCTGAACCAGTAATATTTTACTTGAGTGAACCTGAACCAAACCTGAACCTCGAAAATGGTGCTCAAGTGAACCCGAACCAAACCTGAACCGCTAAAATATTTTGAGCCGGAGCTAAACCTGAACCCGAACCGTTATTTGAAACGGTTCGACACCCTGCTCCTGAGCAACCAAAACCAATTATGGTATAAGTTAAATTATGTAACAAAACCCTGAAAAAACTTTGACTTTAGCGGGCCCTAATTATAACTTAATTGTTTGCCAATGCCAATTATTATAATACAAGAATTCATTATTAACTATAAAAACAGCTTGTCTGTCACTGCGAATTCTACCGCATTGCAGAAGTTGTAGCTTATTTGAAATTTTGATCCGATCAATTTTGAGAATATTTTAAACGACGACGACTTCTAAAAAAAAAAAACCCTAACTACTGGAGAGCAAGCACTTTTCTGTTTAATGTCATTTAAGAGAAGAAAACAACTCTTTATATTTCATTGCAGAGAACGACTCTTTATTTCTTTAATGTTATCTCATAACTGATGTTTTATTATGCATTATTTTTTAGAAAAACAATTCAATGAAAACAAGAGCCAATTAAATAAAAAAAAAAAAAAAAAAACGACAACTGCTATTTTACAGTACCGTATCGTAACAAAATGGTGATCAGGTTTTAACAATCATAGCCAATGGATTGTGCCACTCCAATAAAATTGAAGAACAACTTAAGCCAAAACTTGTGAACATTTAAAAACCGTCACCCTCGACCTGAATTTTACTGCTTTTTATACAGAAAAAGAAGATTGTATTACGTTACTGATATTTAGACCGACAGAAAAAGGCTTATTTATTCGAAAAACAACGAAAATGACACTACGAGATGATAACGCATAATTTTTTGTATTTTCCATAAAAGTAACAACGATGTAACATTATTGCTTAATTTTAATTTCAGCGGGAATTACGGGTCGAGAAAACGAGCAATTAGGTTGAAATTAATTTCAAACTTTATGCGAAGTCAAATGTTTATTGCAGCAAATAGTACGCCAATAAATTTTAAGAAAATCGTTTTCGATAAGTTTCTTCTAAGCCCGCACATATTTAGCTGAGTTGAATTACATATTTATTGTCTGTTAGCATATCAGTGCTGTGACGTACCATAGTATACATGGTGACGTTGCCTAAATTGAGAGCGCTGATTGGTTGAATACAAAAGCCGTCGCGAACACCGCCTAAAATTTTGTTCTAAAGGCAATCTACGCGGTTTTCCGTGCGAACAAAATTTCGTTCGTGTTCGCGCTCAAAAATAAACGAGTCTATTTTATTTTATTATGACCTTTCTTCCGCGCCCGCGCTGTGTATAAACGGGCCATTACGATCATTATCTCTGCTTGGTGGCTTCAAACAAGCAGGAAATTAGGAGGACAAGAATACGAAATCTACAAGAACATTGGATGGTTGGGTCGAAGATAACTCTGAAGCAGGGGGGTCATTACATGCTCTTCGTTATTTATCGAATGTTCGTTACCGAAAAATTGCGAAAAATGGTATTACATGCTCCAAAAATGACGAATGACCAGTAGTAACTTTCGGAAATTGTCACACAAAATTCGATCACTATCGAATGTTCGCTCTTCGTTATTGGGTATTATTTGCTATTCGTTATTTGGTATTACATGCTCAAATTATATGAATAACGAATAGCGAATATTCGATAACTACGTCATTTTTCGGAAAATATTTTGAATTTTATAAACCATTCGTTAACTTCATTTTTATCAGTCTTGAAGCAATATTTTGTAGTCGATCAGTATAAAAAGTTGCCAAAAGGCAAATGCCCGTACGTTTTTATCGTTTGGTATGTTATGTTGTCTTAGACAAGAAATTGATAAATCTTTTTAGAAAGAACACTGTTGCCATTAAAATTTAAGGAAACAAAAATTGCTGATAACAACAAACTTTAAATTGGACTAGTTTTTCTCCCTTGATAACACAAAAGTTTTATCTGAAACGTATTTGCGGCATAATAGCCTAGTAGCCTACTATATACACGCCAATTAATTAATTCATCAAATGTGGTAATTAAAGGTACATTATTTCTTACCTCAGACTGAACTGAGCAAGAATTCGATCAAATTTTACGATGTAAACTTTGGAACAGTATTCTTGTCAATACTGTAAGAAAGAATACAAAAAGCATTCAATAAGCAATTACAAAAGTATATGTCACGAAATAAAACTTGACCGCTGCCAAAAAAAAGAATGAGCAGTAAAGTTTTGAAATCGCCAAAATTTTTCAAGTTCAAGGGGCATTAATAAACTCAGTACTTTGGTGGTGGTACTACCCGACCCCTTCCAAGGGATGGGGGTGCGGAGGAACTCCGAGGAGACCCAACAGTCGGGCCACACCCCAAGGTCTGGACCATAAATCAAGAATAGAGAGAGAGGAGCCAAAGATAGATTTACGAAGGGGTTCAGAGGCAGGACAGTCGAGGAGGAGATGATTGAGGTCCGGCAGAGGGTGTCCACAGCCACTACAAGCAGAATTCTCCTTCCGACTGATCAAGTGAAGACATGAAGATAAAAGAAGACCGTGACCATGGCAGCGAAGACGGGAAAGCTCACAGCTAATAGGGCGAGAAAGGACCAGTTCCTCCGAAGAGACTTTAGAGACATGGCACTTAAGATAGGAGTGGGAGATGTGACGTCTCCAATTGTGGTACTAAATTCAGTACTTTCGTTGCACAATTTGCTATTAGTTTTTGCAGGATTAAATGCTCCTTTGAAAAAAAAGTAGTTCTTAACGTCAAATCGACAAAAAAAAAATCAAGTTTCTGTGCTCTACCCTTCACCCATTTCACTCATGTTGTTTCATGATTACTTTGAAGAACTGGCTTCAGTTATTGATACTTATACCAGTGACATCTTTTTTCTAACAAATAAGTGACCGAAGCTTATTAATTGACAGGAGTCGAAGAGATGGAATAATTGTAATGTATATCGCGGAACAATTCCAATCAATTATAATTGATAGCAACGGCTAAAATTAAAGGAGACACAATTATGACGTAACAGTCGGTACTGGGTTAACGAAATGATTTCATTCTTTTCGAATGAACTTTTCTGTTACGAACGGATCATGTAATAGCATTCGATTCATTATTCGCTACAGCATAAAAATGCCTTATTCGAAAAAAAAAGTTCAAATAAAGGTGGGTTTACACAGTATCCGTTTTTCGTACGTTTTTTGTGCGTACGGAAAACGCATCCGCTTTTTTTACGCACGTATATGCAAACAGTATACGCACATCCGTTTTTTTGTCGTCCGGACGAAAGCGCATCCGCAAATTTTACGTACGCATCGAGTAGAGCATGGCTCTACTTTCGTCCGCTTCCGTACGTATCAGTAGGCTAGGCTATTTGAGCTAGCATCAGTTTCAGTGGTTTTGTCAGAGTTATGGTAATTCTAAGTTGCATTTTGATTCGTAGCTAGTTACGTCGACCACATTATTTACGTAGGGCGAGCCCAGGTGAGAGTAGGCTTCTAACTTCACTCTGCGGCTAATTTTGGAAAAGCGCTGTCTCTTAAAATTGGGTAATAATTCTGTCAAGTTTTATCAAGAATGCGTTTTTGTAGCAAGCTTGGTAGCTTGTTTTAGGGAGTAAGTTAAACTCTGCTGCTGGTCGAATCGGTAGCCTATTTTCGGTTCGCAATTTTTTTAAATTGGCCTATAAGCCAATGCCACTTACGGTAACAATCCAGCAAAACGTTGATGTACGCTCACTTATTTATTTCGTCGGTTTTCTTCCAAAACAACAGCGATGACGCACAAAAGCATGTGATGATGAGCAGATATTTGTAGCGTCGTCCGCTACAAATCAATCGAGTTAACACAAATAAGAAATATCTGGAACCAATGGCTTAATAAATCAAAAGACCGTTTTAGCTTTGAGGCTGGAAGGTCCAGCCGGTTAACCGCAATCAGGACGTGTGTTTTTGATGTCGGATGACACTGCATACTACAGTGACTGCTATTTTGTTATTCCGCTTCATTCTGATATTTGCCAATAAAATGTACGGAAATTATGGATACTGTGTGCATACAAAATGTGCGAAATTTGCGTATCCGTTTTTGTCCGTTTCCGTACTGAAAAGCGTATGCGTTTTACGTAGGTAAAAAACGTATGAAAATGCGCATTGCGGATACTGTGTAAATTCACCTTAACACATATGAATAACGAATAGCGAATATGAATAACGAAATACCATAACAAATAGCGAATGTTGGGTAAATAACGAAGAGCATGTAATGACCCCCCAGGTGCGAATTCCTCCACGGACGAAGTAGTTATCGCAATAACACGTGTACGGGTCGTTCATTAGTTAGCGTCTGACGCTGTCCAGTGACAGGAGGATAATGTGCAATTCAACAAAATCACAAGAAGTCGGTTTTCTTACGTATTTCTGGACGGTTTCATCAATTTCTTGTCTCAATTTTTCTTGCACTTGTGTATGCACAGCGAGGTTGTAGGCTAGAAAAATCATGCTGTTTCCCGTCGTTTCATATCCAGCTATTATCATCAATATCGAATTCCCAACTATCTCGGTACGGGTTAAGCCTAGAAAAAAAATTTACTACATTGCCAATCGAACCTGGACTGAAGTAGTTCATAGTAGACTGTCATTGTTGTTACTACCCGGCTCTTTCTTGCGTTTGATGAGAGCACGGTGCAGGAGAAATGTGGGCAAGGGGGAACCCAACACAACACAGGTGGCCACCGATTATGGGTCGCCTGTTACGACAGCTGGGTGCTGGGTGGGCGACTTCAGTATTGTGCCCCGAATGAAGCACGAGTCATGGTCGTTGTGCCCTTGGAAAAGACATTCAATGCTTATTTCCCTATGGGACAAGCAGGCCATCTTTTTTCCCGCCCAGCCTGATTGTGAAACTTTGCAAACAGAACTCAAAAGAGTGGTTAGCGGTGGTGTGGATAGACATATACAGAGAGCCTGATTTATAGGCATAAACTAAAAAACTATTTCAATGGTTTGTGTCGAATACTAGCGAAATCCAGCCCAGATAGGTGAAGCTTTGGTTATGTTTAAAAGTAGACAGAAAAATTACTGAACCCGAAAAATACTAATTTAGCCAAGAAAATGCATCACTTTAGTTTTGAAAAGTTAAAGAAGCACAAAAATCTTGGAAAAACTTTTAAACCAAATATACCTTTCGTTACAAGACCCTTTTTGATGTCGTCTTCAGAAACTTCCAACTCAAGCATCGTTTGCATAAGGTCGACTCTCTAAAAAAATGAAATACACTTTTTATAAGAACAATTTTATATTGATAATTATAGTTTATTCGCCAAGTTGATTTGGCCGGCAGACGGCAAAAGGACCTTTCTGACTTCGAGTCAAACTGCCACCTGTCTACCACACGCGGCGGAGGCTTCACAATTCCCTTTTTTATTGCTCAACGTCAAGCAGGAAAGCTTTAAATACCAATTTTTCTGGTATTTGGCTTGGCCAGACCGGGAATCAAACCCGAGTCTACCGTTTTAGTAGTACATGCTTTTTCGCTCAAAACATCGCTTTAGTAGTAGAAAACACATCGCTCGTTTTCGCTCAAAATTTAAAACAACGCCAGCTTGAGCACGAAAAAACTAATCAAGAACAAAGACCAATTAAATGCATTTGTACGTAATCAGTAGAGTTTCTTAGCTTTTTCTACATTTTCACCATTGATTTGTTTAATCGTAATCATTGTCTATAAACAAAAGACAATTTCTGTCTTTGAAATCACGCACAAATTACTGACACTTTATTTTCCAATAAAGTTAAGAAATGAGGGTGAATATTTGAGAATAACCTGTCTCAACCCCAAACATACTGGATCTTTTTAAAAAGTATACGTCACATACCGGCATGAAAAAGGTTAAATTAGCATGATAACTATGCATTTGAAAACAAAAACACAACCGCAAAGCAGTGTCGACTTAACTGTTAGGACATCGCTAACAACAGCGAGCCTTGATACAGGCCAATATTGGGTCATGTAAAAACTATTACTTCACACTTAGGTAAATCAGAAACTTTAAATTTCAAATCGCTTCTCATTTTCATAAGTTTAAATTTGTGTCACTTTTTATTTTTTCTATACCAAAAGCAATAAGATGCGAGAAAAAAGATGCAAAAGATGGTAACTAGCAAAGAGTCCTGGGTCACTGACTAGCTATACTCGAAACAAAAGCTTCTTGTAAGCCATTCTTCTTCAAATCCGGTAGGGCTGCGAGTAGCCAAAAAACATGTGTTAACAAGCATTTGAAGCAGCTGTTAAGAACAGAGAAAATCCTATCTTACTTTTTCTTTTGCGTGTGTTTTCTTGCGTTCTAGCAGATAGTCAACCAGTCGACGGAAAAATTCAATCGTCTTGTTGCCAAAAATTGAGTAGTTGAGTTTCTCAGCAATTAATTCAGTAAATGGAAATAGAACTATACAAGACAAGTTTTCGGTTAAAAAGCCTTCGAGTTAAAACGGATTAGCATAACTATGGGTTTTGCACAATTTATTGGGAGTTGGCGACGCTCACGTCTCCGCAGGACCGTTGATTTTGCTAGGCAATTTTCCAATCTATCATAATTTAAGTAGAAAGTGTTAAAGCAGTAGCAGAAAATTAAATTCAACATAGTCAAATTATTGACAAAAAAGTTGATATTCAGACTTTTCACAAGAAGATATTCGTCGATAAATGGGAAGACGTCGCCCTTAAACCATTATCGGACAGCTATGACTCTCTTACTTACAGAATAGAAAAATAAAAGGATTTTTAACGAAACTGACATCGAAGAGTTTCTGTGCCATTTCCATTACTTTTGCACCACCTTGGGATGACGTTTCCTTAAAACATCAAAGTAAAGACCTTTATGAGCAGGCCAGGCAGCTACGCACTACAAATTAGGCGTTACAGCATTAATACGTTAGGTGCTGCGACATTGACGCATTGCAATGTTTGTACGTTCTGGCAATTCATTGCAAAACCAGTTTAGGTTTGTTAACTGTAATTTTTAAAAAGTTTTTGTGGACAATCAATTTGGCACTTAACCACCCAAAGTATGTATAAGCATCTAAATGTTATATAACCTTATAATGTATAAGCATCACAACCTTACTGAACTGCGTCTGATGATCACATGCCATTATTTCTTGTAGTATGAAAGTTAGTATCTAGTTGTGCCCAAATCAACACAGCTTACGCTCTACCCTATCCAGATCCACATAAATATTTCTCCGTAAACGTTCATCATAACGACTACAACTGTAGCAAACAAGCTACGTACTTCTTTAAACTAACATTTTTTTCAGTAAAACAGATCCATTTCGACTAAGTAATCAAGTTTTATCAGCTTGGCTATATGGTAAAATATAGACAATTTAACATCTAGTAAAGGTCTTTTTGCACCCTTGGCACATATCACTTGAAGTCGTGACATTTCAACAAACTACCCAGCCAAAGACACGTTCCTTGGATTAAACTAACCTGTTATTTTTCCCTAATGATCAGTACCAGCAAAAGGCTAGACTCCAATTAACCAAAGCCAATTCAATAAATAACCAAGTAACTTGCGTTTTAAGTTCAGGTACTCTTCTTGCGCATAGCTTACTGAAAACAATATTACATAATACATATCAAGAAGTTCTGCACCAAGCATGCAAAGACCGGCCCTGCACTTCAAGTCCAACCCAACAACGTCAGATCTAACCTAGATACGAGAACTTAAAAAATAAACATACCTGACTATGTACATCAGTGCTAAAAGCTGCAGAACACAATGTGTCCATTGAGAGATTGCCAAAAGCTCTAGAGAAACATCAAAACAAAGTAATCTCAAAAGGAGGAGTCTATTTCACCGGAAATTTTTCCACTTTTTATTAATTCCAACCCAAATCCCCAAACTCAAATCCTTACTCTAAAACTAACCCCCCTAGCCTAAACTAACTTAAGCCCTAACACACACCCTAATCTTAACCCTTAAAAAAAGTGCATAAAAAACGAGCTTATGAATATTCCTCAGTTTTGTTTTAATTTTTTCAAACTTAAAAATTTTCAATGAAATAGTACCGTCACTCCCATTTCAAAATTACGTTCGAACACAGAGGAACACGCATTAGAAACAATTGGTAGCATTTTTCGCAATCTTTCATTTAAGGCAAACGATAAAGGGGTGCACAGCAATGTTAGTGAATAGCAACCAAGACAGAGTTGAATAAATTTAATGATGATCTTGATGGGTTGTCTGATATTATTATTATCAATATCAACTAAAATGGAAGTATAAAATATCATTCTTTTCGCATAAGATTAATAATGGCTCGAGTTACTAACCGAAACGACTCTGAAGTTAATAGATTATGTTGAAAATAGTCTTAGACATCTAGACATACCGGTACAGTACATTAAATTTATTCAATTTATTTAACAAAATTAATCTTAATAATGATGCTTAGGCCCAACAACGCTCTTTCCGCAGTCTTTTTTCAAACATGCGAAAATGAACTCGAGTAATTCATAAATATTCAGTACCAAGTTAGCACCGGCGCAGCCAGAAATAAACGAAAGGGGGGGGGGGGACTAAATTTTTTTGTTACGAATAAAGTATATGCAAAACGCGGAAAGTTTTCATTTAGGCAAATTGTAACAAATTACAAAGATTCAGCGATAACAGGCAAAAGTCCTGTCGTCGCTCATGCAGCAGACGCATAAAAAATAAATAAACAAATAAATAAAAGAGAATAAAGGTGGTTTCACCTGGTTCTACAATTTTATTTTGTTTGATCATGCAAAAGGGGACGCAAAAAACGCGTTTTATTAACGTAGGCCATACGAGAAAGTCGCAGATTGCCGTTATTATTCAGGCAAGCTGGCATAATATATTTGAACTTTGAAATTTAGTATATAGTAACAAATTAAGAACATATGAGATGTACAATTCGCAAAAACTTACGAACAACCACCACCTACACCCGAAAATGATTGGTATTTGAAAAAATAAGAGCGCTCTATTTCTATTTATGTTAATTGACACCACTTACTGCTTGCTATCTTCTGACAGAAAAAAATGCGCTGTATTGTAGTTTGCCAATACGAAGTTTTGTTAATTGATTACTGTATTGTTATTATTACCATTGGTACGAAATAGGGATCTAAGCACTAAGCAAGAATAATGAGATAGCGATCGACCATTCCTTACGTGCGGTTAATTGTCTCAATAAAATAATGCGAATCTGAACGCGGCGTTCGCCAAAAATTGGTCATAACTAGGTACAATAAGTTTATTTACAGAGCACGCCCGCGAACGAAATTTGGTTTGCGGCGAAAACTGTGTAGAATGCTTCCAGAGAATTTTTAGGCCCGGCCTAAACCGTGTGTAAAATTGCGAAAGTACGGGCGTGTCGTTAGTTTGTTTGAAGCAAATGACTGCTTGCACACTCGTTAGGCGATACGCTGGGCATACCAAATTTTGGTTTAAAATACACTAAAGACGAACTTTTGCGCTCAAGATTGTACGCACAGTGTAGATGGGGATTAGGCAGACGACGTCTGCGCGACTTTTTGCTCGCATCCAGCGCACTCAGTTTTGACTTTGACACAGTTTGAACAACGTCGCCGGACTCCTGCTCTGATAGACAACGAGAACACTGCTATAAATCAGCACAGCTATACGATGTAACATGAGGACATAGAAATTGATCGAAAAAGATTTCCTAAAAATAAATTAGGGAACTATTTACTGTAATAAACATTTGACATTGTGCAGTTTGAAGTTGCAAGACTCATTCCAACCAGCCGATCCCCCGTTCTCTCACCCCAGCCGAAAATGAAATTAACGAATCAAACTGACATCGTAGCTACGTTTTTGGTAAACTACAAGAACTTTTTGAGCAATATTATATTGATTCCGCCGTTTTTCAGGCAAACGGGTTCTCTAGGCTATTAGGCTAAACGTAGACCTACAGTCCTACATAAGGCGGTTTAGTCCAATTACGTTTTTCAGTGTAAACCCAAAAAAAATGAAAACATGCGAAATGCATGCATTTAGGGTGGGTCAAAATTTTCTTTTCAAATTCCACACTATGCAGGAAGTTTACCACCTAGTACTAATTCAAAAAATGCAAAGATATCGTTTTTGCGGTTTACCTCTACCTTGCACATTCTGTTCAAAATTTTAGTGGTTTTCCGTTTTTTTGTTGATTTTTAACGATTTAGGCTTTCAATTAGATCTTTTTTTCCAGATATGTTTTTTATGTTTTTTTGTTCATGCAGCATGTGAGAACTCTACAACCATTTATATTGAAGTAAATTCAATTATGTACCACGACTTACATCTATTAATGTTAATGTATTTATGTTTAGTAGCCTATAGTGATGTTCTACCTTGTATCAAAAATGCACATAAAACAAGCCTATTTTTGTAAACTTTCTGAGAAGAGAAGGAAATCTTATTGTATAAAAAACACACTCACATATTATAGTAATTGAAGGATTGAAGCAGTGTGCACAACAAATTTGACAATATCATACCAAGTCCTAGAAAAAATGTCTCATCACTGGTGCTCTATTGAGACACCCACTCTCCTTTGCTTTCAAATGTCGGTAATATTTTTCTCGATTTCAAGCAATTCAGAATCGTTTGATGTCTACTTTGGTAACCCATTTTCAACTCTGCAGCTTGGGTGACTACAGCAACCATTCGTTCGACGGCTTGGCTGTGGCAAGGAATATCATCAAACCGAAGGGGGGATAGCTCTATCTCTGTTAAGTTTACTCTTCCTCTTAGTAGTGGAGGTGTTGCTAGTTCATATTTCAAAGTGATCATTTCCGTGTAATCTTTTGCGTTTGGGTTTACTTGTGGAAGCAAAGTTCCTCTCTTTGTGTGGCCCAGGTACATCAGAGATCAAACTGAGAGCTCTAAGACGCACGCTTTGGCGTTCATCTGCCAACATAGCAATTAGAAGGTTGTCTGAGTGAGCAAAAAATGCGTTTTTGTTCAGACATCTCACCACGATCTCTTGGTGTTCAACTTTTAATTTTTTGGAACATGACAAAATATACCAAAAGTTTCGTGCACCATCACTAACACTTGGGTGAGATTTTATCTGAAACCATCCTGGTGCATACAATTGCATCACAATTTTAACCAAATCTTTTAACTTATCTGATGGATTCAACGAGCTAACATATAAACGCAGTATCCGGTTTGCTCGAGTCAGCCAGTGAGCATGATGCAATGCTCCAGGAGAACGTCTTCCCAGTTCCTCTGACACCTTGCCCATGCTAACAGCTTGACACATTTCATATAAGTATCGCTGGTCAGTGCTCAAATCGTTTACCGCTTGCGACGAAAGTTGTGGTATATCACTAAAAACTGCCTGGAATGTGACCGGCTGCAGTTGGTGTACCTTGTTTTTAATTTGCTTTCCTATTTCACCAGCAAATGTAGCGGGTCCAGTTGTTTTTCCATCAATAGCATCAAAGAGGTGGCGAAAAGGAAGTTCGTTGAGATGGAGCAAGCAAACTATCCATTGCAGGGGCCTTTCTAGAAACAACTCCAGACGCTTTATGACACCACTTACCCTTCCTGTGTTTACAGCAGTGCCGTCACATATTACACCTTGCAGAGTATCTAAGCTATTGGTTTCTACGATGCAATTGGCGATTTCGTCTGCAATAGAACGGGCGGATCCATCATCTGGGGTGACGTGATCTACATATTGAGAGCTTGGCTCTTTAATGATAGTATAATGTTCCTCTTGAATAGTTCCTTTTCTTGTTTTTGTTTGATCCTTTCTACCGTCAAATCCTATGCAGAACAAGCCAACGTTTTCCATCTTTCCACATAAACTGTTAGTTTTACCAACCCGCAGCTTCTCCCTCATCACTTTCTTCCTATCCAACTTATTTTCATCCCGTAAAATCCTCATGTCTTCCAAAGCGGCATTAACAATTGCTGCAGTAGCACGGCTGCTCACACGATAACGATCAGAAACAATGGCTAGGTTATCATAGACATAACGATTTTGAGATCTTCCATCCAAAATTGTATGCGACGATTGATAGCTACTGCATGAACTTTCACTACTATCAATACTTTCAGCCTCAGATAAGTGTTCAGCAATTTCTACTTGCTCAGGTTTTTTCATAAGCTTCTGCTTCTTTTCTTCTTGTTCTTTTCTTTGGGCAGTCCGTTTTCGTGCCGCTGTTGTCTTTACGTCGATTCTTCCCAATTGGCCCTTGCGTAGTTTTTGATCTACAAAAGCATCCCATTCAAGAAGAGGAATACGTAAATCACATCTACAATCTGCTCTTGCAATTCCATTACCATAACAACTGCAACTACATATATCGAACATTTTCTCGTATGTGGTAAGACATTCGAGAAAACTTTCATTGGTTCTTCTTTTAGAAGGAAGTTTGTTAAGTTTTGATGCGCTCTCCATCAATCGCTCTACTTTCAAACATATTCCTTCATAGCTGATAGTGGGAAAAGAAAAAGAAGCCCAAATATTTTGCAAGTTATTCGAAGCAATCCTCTGGCACTCTTTTGCAGACAACTTTGCATTGCGCTTTGTGGTTTGTTCTTGTCGAATAAATTGCATGTGCCTAACCACGTCAGCCTTGGATGGAATCATTGCAGGATTGAAAGGAGTTGGAAAGCCAAAAGCAGAATTGGACGATTTCTTACGAGTTTTTACCATGTTTTCATCATCAGTTGATCTAATTTTCAAATGTAGCTATACCTAGTTTTGTCACGTTAGTGCGCTAATCATCAATTAGTTGTTAATAATAATTGCTGGTCACTACTTGTGAGAAAATACATCAAACTATCGTATCTTTGTTAATTTCAATTCATTCTTTTGCATAAATAATGAACCATACTACAGACAAATTCATTGCTTGTTTGAAGTTTTAGGTATCTTGCATACTACCTTAATGATCTTTTCTGTATTTATTAAAAAAATCTGACAAACCTCATAGTGGATGGGTGTAAGACTGGATACCATTCCAAAACTTTATAAATCAAAATAAGATGGAATTGCAAAAAGTTTAACTACCCATCAAATTTGCAAAATATAGGCAAAAATGCGAAAAAATGTCAGATTTTGAGCGAAATGTGCGAGATGGAAAGAATTTGCACGAACTTCCTTTTTGGATATTTTGAATTGGTACATGGTGCTAAACTCTGTGCATAGTGTGGAATTTCAAAAATAAAAAAAATTATATTATTTGACCCGCCCTAGCATGCAATCATATGACAAGCGTATATTTATACGCGTGATAGGTAAAATGGACCCAATACAGTACAACAAAAATTCAATTTCGACGTAACAGATATATGGAGAGACATTCTCTTAGAAGAGATTTGCTTTCCTTCAGCAATTAGCGTTTTTTTTTCGAACGTTTTCAATTAAAATATTCTCGAAAATTTATTAGTGTCGAAATACGATTTGACTATCCATTCGCAGCCCTCCCTTGCTGCTTAAGACCCCCAGAGTATGTAACTATGATACTATTAATTATGGAAGTGACTAGTATTACCATAAGTAACCCCCATAAAGAGAATAAGAGAGCAAAGAGCGAGCGCTCATTTGCTCATTTACTCTTTTTTGTTTTTTAAATTATCATTAGGGTTTGGGTAAGATTTGAGTTTGGGTTAGGATTAACGTGAGGATTAGGTTTAAGGTTGGGGTTAGGGCTAGAATAGCAATTTTCTTATTCTTACGTAACGTAACAGCAGCCTCTGCCATTAATTATTGCAATACTGTTTTTCTTTTTCTCGCTTGTGGGTGTGTACGCAAAAAAAATCATCATCATTTATCATTTAATTCGTGGACTGCTAAAGGTCAGATCTTGGCCGCCCCAAATTCTCATCAGTATCCGATCTGATTGTACGTCTTGGTTTGAAACAAAATGGATTGCGTTTTTTGATGCAAAATCGCGCTGCTTTCTGCCTTGTTCGTGTTCTTCCGCAAAAGCAATGCGGTATGCTGACGAGACACTATCATTCCAAGACAGCGCGATACGGGCTGGGCAATGATCGAACGTTTTCAAGAAATATCAACACTGATTGATATACAAGCATTCCAACTCTCCAGGTTTTGTTTCAACCCTGCGCTGCAAAAAGGCAACGAGGCTAAATTCTTCTTTCAATAAAAGCAAGTTTTTATGCGCGATTGTTATATCAGGTATATACTTAAAAGGGATTGCCAACTACCATTGTTGATTGTTCTCGTCACGCATGAGTAATGCTCAAATTTTCGGTCAGATTTCTGATCAAAATGCATTGTTTCTTATGGAGCGAGGTGCAGTAGGTCAGATTATTTTTGTTGTATTTTTGCTGGTGGATAGCCTAGGACTCGAACGAACTCGAAAACGGTTTGTTATTGATATTATGTATCCGAAAATGCGTAAAGCGCAGTGACGTGCGGTGAGGCTTTTGGTTGGTGAGGCACAATTTTTTTTCACCCTCATGTTCGCAAAAAAATTATTTAAGACAATAAATGAAAAGCAAATAATTGTTTTTATAGCCATTCAGGGCCGCCGAGAGGGGGGGCAGGGGGGAGAATGACCCCGGGCCCATGGACTTTAGGGGGCCCATGGGCTTTAGGAAGGCCGTCGGCTTCAGCGGGCCCATGAGCTCGAGAGGGAGCCCATCGAAATGACACTGAGAAATCAGCATGTGAAGCCTGAAGACCTTCTTTTTTTTTTGAGAACACCTAATTTCGACCGGAAAAACCGTTAGAATTTTGGTAAAAACCTTTTTTGTTTTTTTTGGAGATCACATCATTTTTCGGACCAAACTGACCGGAAATCCGTCATATTTGAGCTGGCCCCGGGCCCACTTTTGGTCCCCGGCGGCACTGTAGCCATTAAACAAAAACCAAATTTTTCAATAATTAATTATTCGTTTAATTTTTACTGTTCACTTAAAGCCAAATCAATTCTTGAAGTTTCGAAAATCCATAAAGATAGCCTTGCCTATTATTTGGCATTGAATGTGGACATAATTTGAAGTTTTCGTGTTTGCTAAGTCTTCTTGGCAAATTCTCTAAGTCACAAAAACCCGATTTCAGTCCCAACATTATTATTTGCTAAAAACATGAAAGCACAAATGAAGATTTTTATAGCGCAACCACTCTTTTCTTGAGTACGGTTCTACTCTTTTTGAATTGAGGGGTTCTTTCGTAATGATGTCTCAAGCAAATCTTTTAAATCGGTTTTCTTTTAGCTATATTCAATTCAATTCAGATTATTTGTTCACTTGAGTTCAATTTCCAGAAACTTAACACCAATGAAAAAATATATTCACGCGCACAAATAGAATGATTATTAATGCCAATAAAGGAAATAAATGTGGGCTAATTTACTGTAACACTTAACAGAAGTAATTGTTGATGAAGGCGTAGAAATTAATTGGCAATTGCAAAGTTTACCAGTGCTGTAGTTTGAGTCACTTACTATCAAGCAAACAGGACAGCGAAAGACCTGTTTCTGGTCATCGAGTCAAGCTGCCCTTTTAACTAATTTATTATTGATATTATAAGTTTTTTTGGGGGGGTAGCTTTTTTTTTAACCATTTTTAAAACAAACAAGAAACAAAAGTAAGGATTCAACCAAAAATAGCAGTTAGCATAAGAAAAGAGCACACTTAGGCTTACCTTGAGTTTATCAAGACTGTAAGTACTTCAGTAATTACTTAGCATGGACAATTTTATTTGTTTGCTAAATGAGTACTTTGGTAATTCTTCAAAAGTTGGTGAAATATTATTCCATATTTTTACTCCAATGCACGAGCAAGATCGTTGCCCGTTTCGAATTTTAGCTCGTTCCAAATAAAAATTGTCTGCAGTAATCGATCTCGTTTTATAATCATGAAATTTGCTAGCATATTTAAAATAATTGTCGAAATTTTCAGGTTACTCGGAGTGATTAAAAGAGCACATAAATTTAGCAATTTCTATAACTTCAAGTTCAGATAACAAACTTAGTTTAGAAAGTCTCTCAGCTTTGAGACTAAATGTTCTTCCATTTTAGTTCATTTTCTCGTATTAAGTTGTTTTTATTCGGCCAGAAAAATAACTTGTTCAATTTCGCAATAAACGAAAGACTACAACAAAACTACTTTTTCTCATTCTATGACGTCACAGGTGAGGCGCGCCGCAAAATCAGATTTAAAAGCATTATGCGTTGTCCGCAATTTGTTTGAGAAAAAAGGCATAGTTTTAGTTTGTTTATTAAAATTTGCTTAGCTGAAGTGAGGCACAATTGACAATGCCTCACTTCGCATATTTAAAGCGATGCTCAATGCACGCCGTAGTGATAGCAATATTACACCGACTAGTTTGGGCGTTTTAATGCGAAAGACATAACATAAAAGCAGTGTATAGGCTACACAAAAAAAGTAAATATGACAAAAATTAATAAAGCTTTTGATAGATATTTTGATTTGTGTGAAACCATTTTATTTTAATTATATACTTTATTTTCGTTTTTCTTTGCACAATTCTACAGGTGAGGCACGGCCTCACCTGCCTCCCCTGACCGCACGTCCCTGGTAAAGCGGAATGTTGGAGTGAAAACAATAGCATTGGCGAATAGGCTAACCTACCATCTCGCCAAAGCCAAGTATAGGCTATGTAAGGAGGCAGCTGATAATGTTAAAATGCTGTCGAAAAAACGCAAGGAGTATATTATTTTAATCCTTCCTACCTCGCTCGCTCGCAAAATCGCGAAGAAAATGAAGTAGAGGCCCAGTTCAGTGCCATTCGAGCCTAAAAATTGGCGAATGCGGTAGACGAATGAGAAACATAACAGAGGCAGTTAGTGAGATATATTGCAGTGTCGTAGTACTTAGAACCTTAAAGTTGGCTGTACACTTAATTGCAGTGAATGCTTCTGTTTGAAAGCGAAGCTCGCTGCAATATGGTGTTTACAGCTACTTTGAAATATCATCAACCAGGTACCGGATGCTACAGAATCAAGACAAAAAGGTTCAGAACAAGCTAGTTTTAAAATAATCATGCGTCTACGGTTTGAGTTCGATTGCTCATGACTGCAAGCTGATTAAATATAATCACGTTTGCATGCATGTTGGCAACAATCCGCTCGATTTAAACGTCCACTAGGTAAAATAGGTCCTGATACTGTAACCTGTAAGTAATAGCTACCGGTAAGGTATAGTTTGTATTCAGATTTGATCAGCTTGACTGTACGACGCAAAGGAGGTGGCAACTACACCGATACGTAAGTTACAAGCTGGAAAGATTGAAGTGTGATAAGCACAAAGATAAAAGATCAGCACCAGAACTTTTGCTAAGAGCAGGGCATATGCCAATATCATGAAATTGGTAGCAGAAAAACATGATCAGCCGATATTCTGTCAAAGCATGCATCAAATGCCTTTGGTTTTCTAATTCGGATGAACAATTATATCTACTTCCTGATATTTTAAAAATTTAATAATCGCAGCTATTTAATTTGTTGTTTTTCATTTTCTTTATTTGAACACAAAATAGTCTAATCGTCATTTAATAAAAGTATGTTCTGATGTCTGAATAATTTTTTGTACCTTCAAGCCAACATTTGACTTTCGTTATGACAGCTGACAGGCTAAGTTTATGCCGAAAAAGCATTAAAGAAGTGAATCTATCGGCGTCATACCAGAGATATCTGGACAATTGTAAACCGATTAGCACTATTGATGGCTGGACAACGCTTACTGAATTTGAAAAGCCATTTCATTCATTTATTTTTTAAATTCACTAAAATCAAACTTACAAAATGATTGTAGTTTTGGTCATGGATTGGGCAGGCCATACGATACGGTTTGTAGGCTCGCAGTGAGACGCGTTAATTGTCCAAACGGGACTCAGAAAAATTCAATCAGAGCTCAATAAATTTCGTACAAATTTAACAAAACAAAAAAATAAAACAGTCCTCGGCATAAATTTGAGGCCAATTTTCAAGCATGAGGTAGAGATCAAAAAAGACAGTTTTAGGCCAAAGTAGGATATAGTCTGGTCTTAAGATAATCACAGACGCTATTTGTAGCTCATATGGTGTATCATTGCAGACAGCACCATTAAGTGAAACTTTTCCAGACAGGGTTTAAAGTTATTCTGCTCGGCTTTCTCCTCTAGTTATGGCCTTGCAATAGAAGCGGACTAAGGAACATTGCAATCGAGTGGATTACGAGTAACCCTAACGCAAACATCATTATATTTAATCAGCTCGCAGTCATGAGCAATCGAACTCAAACCGTAGACGCATGATTATTTTAAAACTAGCTTGTTCTGAACCTTTTGGTCTTGATTCTGTAGCATCCGGTACCTGGTTGATGATATTTCAAAGTAGCTGTAAACACCATATTGCAGCGAGCTTCGCTTTCAAACAGAAGCATTCACTGCAATTAAGTGTACAGCCAACTTTAAGGTTCAAGTACTACGACACTGCAATAACTTCTCACTAACTGCCTCTGTTATGTTTCTCATTAGTCTACCGCATTCGCCAATTTTTAGGCTCGAATAGCCCTGAACTGGGCCTCTACTTCATTTTCTTCACGATTTTGCAAGTGAGCGGTGTAGGAACACTGGGGGCGACCTTTTGGTCGAACCTCTCGGGAGATCTGTCCTACCATTTCGACCCATCCTCATTGGGGAGGGGACTGCACCACCACGATGAGGTGGCAGGACACTGAAACCTTTGCCCTCAAACAAGGTCTCCATTGGTGTACTAGCCACTTGATGACCTGCAAATTCCAGTTAGTCCTTTTCCTACCTTACTCCCAATCGGCCCTCTCAATCCTTTCATCAGCCCCCTCTTGTCTCCTGCCTGAGTCCCTCTGGAATGTTTGGTCCTTCGCCTCCTCCCTCTCCAACAATACCACCTTGTGTTTTTATTGGGTTCCCGGTCACGCTGGTCTCCCCGGTAATGACAATGCGGATTTACTTGCCAATGCTGGTGCCTCCCTGCCTACTGACGCAATCCTATGCCCTATCCCCCCCAGTTGTTGCCAAAGTCCGTTATTTTCAGAACCACAATTGGAGACGCCACATCTCCCACTCCTATACGAACCACCAACTCCCCAAAGTCTCTTCGGAGGAACTTCTCCTTTCTCGCCCTATTAGCTGTGAGCTTTCCCGTCTTCGCTGCCATGGTCAGTCTTCTTTTATCTTCATACCTTCACAGGATCAGTCGGAAGGAGAATTCTGCTTGTAGTGCCTGTGGACACCCTCTGCAGGATCTCAATCATCTTCTCCTCGACTGTCCTGCCTCTGAACCCCTTCGTAAATCTATCTTTGGCTCCTCTCTCTCTCTATTCTTGATTTATGGTCCAGACCTTGGGGTGTGGCCCAATTGTTGGGTCTCCACGAAGTTCCTCCGTGCCCCCATTCCTCAGAAGGGGTCGGGTAGTACCACCACCACCAGCGGGGTAGGAAGGGTTAAAATAATATACTCCTTGCGTTTTTTCAACAGCATTTCAACATTACCAGCTGCCTCCTTACATAGCCTATACTTGGCTTTGGCGAGATGCTAGGTTAGCCTATTCGCCAATGCTATCGTTTTCACTCCAACATTCCGCTTTACGCATTTTCGGATACATAATATTAATAACAAACCATTTTCGAGTTCGTTCGAGTCCTAGGCTATCCACCAGCAAAAATACAACAAAAATAATCTGACCTACTGCACCTCGCTCCATAAGAAACAATGCATTTTGATCAGAAATCTGACCGAAAATTTGAGCATTACTCATGCGTGATGAGAACAATTACCAATGGTAGTTGGCAATCCCTTTTAAGTATATCCCTGGTTATATTAATGTTACATAATAAGTATCTTTTTTAATCGTATTTACGAAAATTGATTTTTTAATTGTAATTCATTTCCATTGTTACGTTAACATTGATTCACTTTGCGTTTTTGCTGCAAACGTTTGTTCAACCCGAATATCTCGGAAACAATACAAGCTAGACGGCTGAAATTTTCTTGAAGATAGAGAAGCTAAAGACCTTGGAAAATTTTTTCAAAAAATGCAAAAGTTTTGATGTTGCTTATTTGCAACTCAGGGTAGAATTACATTCGAGTTGAGCGTTTTTAAATTCGTTGTTTGACATTTAATCTTTTTTGTAATAAATTTTTTGAAATTATGCTCTTTCAAAAGGGGGAGACTGGTCCCCTAATCCCCACCCTCCTGGCTGCACCGCCGTAACTTAGTCAGGAATGGAGGCTGGAGAGCT
The DNA here is from genome assembly GCA_963965965.1 of Trididemnum nubilum. Lineage (NCBI taxonomy): Eukaryota > Metazoa > Chordata > Ascidiacea > Aplousobranchia > Didemnidae > Trididemnum > Trididemnum nubilum. The sequence continues at coordinate 25,560,073 of OZ014489.1, read as the reverse complement.
ACAACCAATTCATAATAATGCAATAGCACGTTTTTGGAATGTTAGGACCAGTTTGCAGCTTCAATTCCAGAAACAACAACGGTTTTGCATGTGATTACGAGGCTAACATCCATTCTAAGAGCTTTATCCATACGCCAAAACAGCAACTTCTAAAGTCTAACTGTGGCAGTCCCATTTTAAGCTTTTAATCAAGGCCAAAGTGCATAATGCTTCACTTCTTTATTTCTCTAACTAATTATTTCTCTAACATCACTTTTTTTTAATAACCCATGACGAACAAAACAATGCTACAGATTTTACATTTTTTTTTTATAAGTCTGTGTGCGAGTACCATTACAACTCTACGGATTTCTTTATTGCACATAATACCGTGCTACGATTTGCATGATCGACCAACACAAAATCCAGAAAATCTATTATTTTGCTGGAAATTTTGAAATAGTGTGAACGTTCTGTTTCATTACTAGCTGATCAAGGTCCTGTGAGAGCTGAGAAGCTTAATGCATTTCAATTACGATACAAATAAAAAATGGTTTGCACCAAAGGAGTTTTGTGATGTTTTACAATCAAATGGTGCAAATGAACGCCAGACTATCGGGTCAACACAGTCCAAGTTTATCTTCAAACAAAACATGTTTTATAATGCATATCAACTAACTTTTAGTGTACAAAGCTACGTACTTCTTAGCATCAAATCTTCCATTGTTTTCCTTGGCAAAACATTCAAAGTTGCCCAACATTTTGTTCACGCACTTTTCAATGATTGGACTCATCTCTCTGAGCTTTGAAACGGAAAATGTAGGTGACAAACTGTGTCTGTTAATTCAATTTAATTTTTATTTTACACGCATTGTTCGGTTATCGTTATGAACAACTTGAACATGTCGTAACATTCGGTACAAGTCGCAATAAAACAAAAAAAAACTGTACAACCTAGGGGTCATCATGGAACATTTTACTGATTACTCTGAGGGTCGAATGCAGTAACGAAACTTAATTCTGTAAAACAAAAATTTTAATCAATTTGCGTCAAAACGTCTCAGTGGTCATGAAATACGACTTGCGTCAAAACGTCTTGTATAAAAGCGGTTGCATCAAAAAGTTGCGGATCGTGGTCAATGAATTGAAAAATCTACCACGTCTTACCTAAGCTGCAAATCATACAAGCCTGAATTTAAGCTTGGTCTACACTGCGAGTAAAACTGTGAGCATATGTACAAGCGTAATTTTAGTTTATTTCAATCAGAAAGTCGGTACGCCCGGCATACCATCCTATCAACATAGAAGCTGCAAGATGGTTAAAACAAAGCAAATTATTTAAGCTCGTATGCTCACAAAAATTTTTAGGCCCAATGTAGACCGGACGTTACTCTCAATGTTCTATAACCTAGTGTCCTCACAAATGAGTTCATTACGATGAGTGTATCTTTGAGCAGGAAATATAAACTACCTCAACCCACCACCACCCTCAATTGTTCTGAAATCAGCCACTATATTCTATTCACATTAAAAGTTCTGCCAGTGTTCCATAATGATCGCCTGGAGTACTAAGAAAATGAAAAGAATTGCAATACTCATTCTGTGAAACCTGACCTGCACATTGTGCAAGGTGGTAAAAAAGCAAACCAACGCTCCCTTCAGTCAATTACAACTGGCTTGGAGAAAATTATGATTTCATAGAACTCAGAATGAGATCTACATTTTTTCAGCAGAAGTGTTATTCCAAGAAAACTTGAAGCTGGACAAGTGGACATGTTCATGTTTTGAACAAATACTACACTAAAATGAAGTTATGGTGCATTGCCAAGAGCGACTTTCAAAATCTGAATATAGTGTTAGGGTAGGGGTTACGAATTAAGGAGGGTTGGTGTTAAGATCAACTATTCTAATGGAGTAACAGTTTAGAAATATCTGCTTAGACAGTTGCCATTTGGAATGCGAGCCAAAGTTTTATAGAAACTACTTTATAGGTACAAAGTTCTAAAAAGTATCATACAAAAAGCTGCTATGAAACTAATGATCATGTGACTTCAAAACACTGCATAGCTAAATGCAATTTGAAATAAACAACAAGACTCACCTCAACCTTTTCCATTGCTCACCGCTTGAATGAAATAAAGCATTATTTAGTTCTTGTCCATTACATTTCCTCATAGCCGCCTGCAATGATATCCCATGAAAATGCCACAAAATAACGCAAATTTGTGCATTATAAGTCTTATTTGGTAAATCTCTTAAAGTAACTTATTCTTAATAGTCCAGTCAGAAAACACGTTTAAGGATCCCAGAAAGATATATTTCATTTACTTATATAGTGATGCTCACTGCTCAGTCTAGTTTAAAGTTTCCAGCTAGGTTTGTCTTTACCCCATTTTTCCTGGCCATGTATGTCATAATGATGCCCTTTCCGCAAAAGTTGGCTAAATCGTTTAGGTTTGCTGACTTTTACTTTATTCACTCTCTTCCCTTGTGGTTAGAACCGAACTTCTAAACTTGGGTCACTCAAGAAGTGGGACATGGCCAATCTTCAGAAAAATCTAGGCCAATCATCAGAAAAAAAACAAAACCTTTATTCACTCTCACTTCCCTTGTGGTTAGATCTTAACTTCTAAACTTGGGTCACTCAGCAAGTGGGACATAGCCAATCTTCAGAAAAAATTATGACGTCATATGACAACATCATAATGAAAGAACAAAAAATATCACCAAAATTTTTAATATTTGGTACTTTGAGAGATTGTCAACTCTTATATATACTGGTAACTTTTGGTCTATTCAACATAGGTTGAAATTGATGATGAAGAAAGTATAAGATGTGCATCGAAACTTTCTGGACAAATTTGACTGATTTTGCTAAACATTTTCATGAACAAATAAAAATTTAAAATATGGACCACTGATTTCAAAAAATAAATAAAAACACAAACTCTTTGATATCTGAAACTGGACTAAAACTTGTTTAATTCGGACCATGACTTTTAGGCGCTGCCGATTAAGCGTGGGGACTTTTATGTGCCGCAGGTGAAAAAAAAATTTGTTTCAAAAAAATTCTTTTTTCAAAAAAAATTTTTTTTGTTTCAAGTAACAGTTTTTTTTCAAAGAAACGTTTTTTTTAATGTTTTTTCGTAAAACATATTTTTTTTTAAAAAGCTTTTTTCAAAAAAACATTTTTCAAATAAAAAAGTTTTATTTTGATTAAAATGTTGATATCTTCAAAGCTTTTCATCTGACATTTGTCAGAAAGAATCGTCAGAATAGAGAGTGCAGGAAAAGGAGCAGCTATAGAAAAAGCCGAGCAGTGATTGGCTGGAAAAGAATCGATGAGAGAGCGTCATTTGTGTACAATCTTTAAGCTGTCCACAAATTCTTTTTGTTGGCAGAGAGTGGGGTTATAGTTTTGATAAAAGTGACTTCAAAAGCAGATAAATGGAAGAAGAGTGAAAATAGTTTTACAAAAATTGATTTCTTATTGTATTTTTTTTAATAATTAAAAATGTTTTCCACAACATGTTCGCTAAGTTTTCTTACCTAATCTGAAGACATGCAATCTCCAATTTTGCGAAGCACCAGCACAAGTTCTTGTACGACGAGTTACCTGCCGGAGCGTGAATTAGAGAAACTAAAAAATTTTTTTTTTCATTGTTTTTGGTCTTTACCTTATATTTGAGAGAAAAATATACACATATAACATGAAAAAGTCGCTGCTTGGGTTTGAACAAATTACCCGCGACGTAGTGCTGTATCCAGAGACAAAATTTAAGCTGATCAGTCCTGCTCAAAAACTAGCAAATGCAATCGATTTTGAAGCACAAATAAAACGAGTTTTAGTCAAAAGCAAACTTCGTTTTCAGTCTAGTCTCGACCACGTATCCAGAATTTATTAGGGGAAAGCTAAACTAAAATGTAACTTAGTCGTTCATTTCACTTGTATGTGTTGGATAAGGTTGTCTTTAACAGCTGACAAATTAGAATTTGGGGTGCTGAACAATTGACATGAATAAAACGATAACAAATTTAATTGCAGGGAATGTAGTGTGTGTGATAAATTTAAAGTATAATATAGCACTTGCATAGAAAATTTTACATGAAAAATTGTCGAAAATGGTTGTCTAGTTTGCTGCCACTTCAAATTCAACTCAAAATACAACAACAATTTTAAAGTAAATCAATAATTTGAAGCAGCATACAATCCTGCACAACTTCAAAAGTTTTTGAAGCAATTCTGAAGAAGTTAACTGCAACAATTTAACATTGTTTTTACTTCAAGCTTATTTACAACAAGGTGTAAAGATTAAACTTATAAAAATATCCATTTAAACATTGTTTTTCCTAATCTGCTGAGTGATGAATCCTTAGCTCCAGAAAAAGTTTGTTTTGAAGTGAAAAACATTTTTTATTATTGAAAAAATACAATACGAAATCAATTTTTTGTAAACCTTTTTCTGCTCTTCTTTCTTCTATCTGCTTTTGAAGTCACTTTTATCAAAACTATAACCCCACTCTCAGCCAACAAAAAGAATTTGTGGACAGCTTAAAGATTGTACACAAATGATGCTCTCTCATCGATTCTTTTCCAGCCAATCACTGCTCAGCTTTTTTCCATAGCTGCTCCTTTTCCTGCATTCTCTATTCTGACGATTCTTTCTGACAAGTGTCAGATGAAAAGCCTTGAAGATATCAACATTTTAATCAAACTAAACCTTTTTTATTTGAAAAATGTTTTTTTTGGAAAAAAAATATGTTTTCTGAAAACAAAAACATTAAAAAAACGTTTCTTTGAAAAAAAAAAACTGTTACTTGAAACAAAAAAAATTTTTGGAAAAAAAAATTTTTGAAAAAAATACAAAAATTTTTTTGAAACAAAAATTTTTTTTGAAAAAAATTATTTTCTTGAAAAACTTTTTGGGAAACCTGTGGTGCCAAAAAGTCCAGACTAATAATCAGTGCCTCAAAGTCAAAGACTGGTTTAATTAGTACTTTTCAAAGAATCAACTACGTTTGGTCATCAGAATATTTTTTGTGATGACATCATCACTGATGACATAATATTTAGAAAAAATGATTTAAATGCATACGCTCACATAAAACAGCATTGTTAGGTATATATTTGTTAAATGCAATGGCTAATACAAGCGTTTATGATATGGTGATTGATGATGTCACAACTGACATGCCATATTGTTAATGCAGAAATTACAAAAAAAAAACTCAGTTTCTTGTTTAGATTTTTAACTCAATTTAGGAAGTTTTTACTGTTTATTTGGTTAAACGTGTGATAGATAAAAATTTAACTGAAGCTAACAGCAACTTTTTGTCAAACTTGGAAGTAAAAAAATAAACAAAATACACTATGCAAATCACATCAATCAAACCTGCCGTTCCCTAAAGTTTGGAAATTCTTTTACAAAAATTTGCTTCAAAATCTTGGGGTCCATGACGACAATCCGCGGAGAAAGGCCAACATAAGACCTACAATAAGGAAATTGGAAATTATTATCTAAATTAAAATTACCCTACATAGACAGTGTGGTATAAACTCAATTAAGGCAAAAAAAAAACTGATAATCATACAATTCATCTTTAAATTGTCGCACACAATCTGGTTAAAAATGAATCTGAAAAGACCAGCAAGTCAATGATACAAGTTCGCAAATAAAAAATAAATTTGAACAAAAATCTGAGTTCTCTTCAACAACTTTAAATCAAAAACATTTGCAATAATGTATTTACTTGAATTTTGTCACTCTTTTGGTGCAATTTAAATCTCACATACCATATCTAAGACCAAATTTCTGATCGATGAAAATTACGCACACAAAACTTGTGAAAGTGATTATCTAAAAATTGATTACTGAATACTACATAGTACCAATAATCACTCAGCGGTCTAAATTAATACCCATAAACATTTCCAAATTTCTTCTTTAGCTCCAAATCTCTTTTATAACTCTAAATAAATAGAGCATTGTTATCTTACAAATATATATTTTTGGTAAATTTAATGTTTTTTTCAAAATTGCTTATGCTGGAAAAAATTTGAAAACACCTTCATCTAGGTAACTAAAAAGGCTAAAAAACTGTTGCCTTTTAACTGGAAAAAAATCATCTATTTTTAGGTATGGTACTGATCTAAAAGTATTGGTAGATCATAAGTTCATGCTTTCAGTCAACCAAAACATACAAATACTGCATAAAACTTAAAACCTCCATTTTGAAATTTATTTTTTGAGCAGACTTTTTAATGAAATGTCTAAATTTGGAAATGTTTCTAGTTATTTCAACTATTTTTCAGCCTGTTTCACTACTACAAGAATGAACATTAAACTTTTGAACACATTTTTTTTTCTATGGAGTGTCTGCCAGCGCAACATCACCAAAGTGACATTGGTCCATACATCATTACAATGCTAAGATTAATTTTTAAATATGACTTTTAGCAAGTTGATTTATTGATTATTGATGCATTGATTACTGCTGAAAGTCATATTCAAATTTTGCACCACCTCAAAATTGTTCAGTAATTTTTGAAACCCAAAATGCAATAAAAGAAGCTTTTCAATTTGCAAACCTGAAATATGCTAAAAGTATTTAGCAAAACCCAAAATGCATAAAAACTGGCCTTTATAAAGCCATTAGCCTATAACTGTTTTGCAGTGCATGGCTGGTAAGTCGTGTTATGACAGTCAGTACATTTCAGGCACTAGAAAAAATCAGATCAAGCCTTTTAAAACAAGCATTTCGACTACAAAGAGAGCGAACATTTTGAATTAAACTTTTGAAGCTTGAATACAAAGACATGCCAACTTCTTTGAATTTTATTTAGCCATGCCGGCAACATTATCTACAATGTTTTGGACATTCACCACAATTTTTAAGTCAATGACTGTCAAAATAAATTAACACTAAAGGTAAACAAAAAGCATTGCTATAATCCAGACTAAAACAAACTGCAAAAGCAGAGCTGAAATGTAATCACTTACAAGGCCAGGGTCTTTCATGATATTGTCTCTGAGGTTTCCAAATCCCAATATAGACGGTGGATTATGAGGAATGTTGAGTTTTTTCAGCACACTCCATTTCTTGTTGATATACAATCTGGAAAACAATACTGATATTGATAAAGGCACAGTGATAACCATGACTTATGAATAAAGCAAATTCAAGTTTCACAGATTAAAACTTTGATGACTTGTCTGTTGAGTGATAACTTATTGTCAAAACCAATAATCTTATAATTGAAACCTAAACATTTTATACTGGTATAATTTTTTGTTTTAGTGGGGATGCCATCCACGAGTTTGAAAAGACTGCTGTATAGCCACAACAGCATTGCCTGACGACTGAAACACCAAAAAATTGTTCTGTTTGCAACTACAGTACTTCCAAATATGTCAGTGTAAAAAGCACAAATATTTTAGCACAGAATTCACAATTTCATTAAAGTTTGGGCAAATACTGGTAGGAAAATACCAAAAGGCGGAAAAGTAGGAAATCGTGGCAAGAGGTGGAAAAGAAAAGGTGATTAGGGTAAACCCTATCCTAATTCTAACTCTAAACACCCTTTTAAACGATTTCCATTTTTCTGAAGGCGAAAAAGAAGGAAAAGTTGAAAATTATGCTAAAAGGTGATTTAGGAGTAGAATTAGGTTAGGGTTTACCCTGATCACCTTTTCCAGCTTTTACTCCTCTTAGCACGATTTCTGCCTTTTCTGTTTTAGTCATGTCCATTCTGGTTTGAGTTAGGGTTAGTAGGTTAAGGTTGGTGAAATTTGTGAAACATTAAAATTTCCACAAAAAGTAAATTCAGTGACTTGGCACATGGAACGTGCATGGTTAAACAAAAAATGATTCTCCGGTGATGTCATTTGTTTTTGAAAATTTTTATTTTGATTATCACAGTTATCCGTAGGTTTGGGTTTCGGTCAGGGCTAGATTTGTTAGGATTTACTACAAAATGTCAGCATGCACAGAACATGCACCAAGCCTTTCCCAAATAAACTTTGTGATTTCGACAGACCCTCCCACAGTTCAGATTTGAGATTATTCTGTATTGGGAAAAAAAGTAAAAAGTATATAGTGGAACAAGTACAGATCTCCTTGGGACACCATTGAAAAAATCTTAACTGATGGAAAAATGTACAGCCTACTAAATAACTAACTATAAGCCTAAGCCTTCAGCTGTGACTGTGCTTCATTGAAACAACCGACACTCTCATCGCGTCTTTCTTTGTTTTTACTCAGATATTTTTCAACTAACAAGTGAGAAGTTTCATACTTTAGCTTATAACTTGAGAACGGTTCGGTCTAGCAACATGAAATTTGGACAGCAGTTTGAGGTTAATGAGTTATTTGTTTGCACCAAATTTTGAGGCAATCAGTCCAGAGCTTTGGTTTTAGGACCCAAAAACCGCCCCAAAAGTTTGGCGAAAAAAGCTTTCTCATTCAAAAACAGCTTAAGTATAGCAAAAAATATTTCACACCATTATACAGGATGTTCATAAACTCCTGATACAATTTCAAAACCTTTCTATGAAGTCAGTTCTCCATATATCTTAACCAGGTTGGTTTTATTTTAATCAGTGCTACTTAAAATTCTTATTTTAAGCAAAATTTTGTGTTTCAGTATATGACTTTTATGTGTTTTATAAATGTTTGATTGATTGATTGGTGCATCTTTATCCTCCTATCACGAGAAAGCGACGGTGCGCTATGTTTTGGACGAATCTGCACCCGCTTAGGAGTTGACCATTTTCCAAGCTTTCCTGTTGACATTTTGGCTTCTTCCCACGTAAATTTGCTGCTTGTTCGAAGCTACCAAGCAGAGATAATTATCGTAAAGCGTCTTATCCAAGGACGCAACAACGTGACCAGGGTGCGGGTTGAACTCATGATCCTGCGATCAGAGTCGTTGTAAAAACGACGCCTTTACCCATTCAGCCACGCTGCCGACGCTGTTAAATAAACCCTTATGTGTTAAATAAACGTGTTAAATAAACGTGTTAAATAAATGTGTTAAATAATATGTGTTAAATAAATGTGTTAAATAAACCCTTATTAAACGATCATTCCTAAAGAGAAAGCCCAATGACCAATGTGTATCCTGGTTTATTGAAACCAAATTGGACATTTAGGCTCAGCAAAGGTATGGACTAAGTAAGGCAAAGATCCACCATCACGTTCTTTAATTCGGCGATGGCACAAGAAATTTATGGAGACAGGGTCAGTGCTGGATGCAGTGAGAAATGGGCGACCAAGAATATCTGCGGAAAACATCGAGAGTGTAAGACAAGTGTTTAGTCGTTCTCCTATAAAGTCCATCCGTACTGCTGCCAGAAAATTGGAATTACCACTAACAATAGTGTACAAGGTTCTACACAAAAGGTTACTATTGCATGCTTAACAAGTGCAAATGTTACAGAGACTTCAGCCAAATGACAAGCCAAAACAAAAAGAGTTTGCAGATAACATGTTGCAACGAATTTTACAGGATGAAGAATTTTCTGAGGATGAAGAACTTCTCACTGCATCCAGCACTGACTCTGTCTCCATAAATTTCTTGTGCCATCGACAAAAACGTGATGGTGGATCTTCTCCATACTTAGTCCTGTACCTTCAGTCCTTCACTGAGTATGAACGTTCGATTTTGTTTCAATAAACCAGGACACACATTGGTCATTGGACCTTCTCTTGAGGAGTAACCCTTAATAAGAGTTTATTTAACACAATCATAAAACACATAAAATCGTATCTGAAACACAAAATTTTATTTAAAATAAAAACTTTAAGCAGCACTGATTTAAATAAAACCAACCTAGTAACGATATTTTGAGAATTGACTTCATAATAAGGTTTTGAAATTGTATCAGGACTTTATGAACACCCTGCATGTCTTAAGCCGGAATCACACAATCCAAGGTTTTTGCGCCATTTTCTTGCATCAATGTTTTTTGAGCTATCACATCTAGACGCAATTTTCTTGCTCAACTTCTAGCCAAACGGAAGCCTCTGGGTTTTTCAGCACACAAATTGCCAAAGCTATCACACATATTTTTCTTGCTGTAAAATTTCAGTCAAAAGATTTTCTTTCTTGTTACTTGATTAGGCCTACAATGTACTTAAGCTGGTGTGACAGGTGTAGCAGCCATGCAAATAAAATCGCTTTTTTGTCTTCAATATCCTCTGCATGTCTTAACGTCTGACGTAGTGTCGCTACTTTCTTTTCCTGACTCTACGTGTTATTATTGTGTTACCATGCATTTGCTATTGTTGTGGTGGTCAAGAATAAAAAAGAATGAATGAATGAATGAAATGCATTTAAGCAATAATTAAGGAATTTCTTTGAAACTTATCCGGCGATAATACTATTATGCGCTTTGTCGATTTATTGTTATTTCCTGTTTGCCAAAATGATGCGAGCATGCTTACAAAACGAAAATCTGCAGCTATAGAAATAAATAGCTATTTGAGTTCTGCCGCAAATTGCGTGAATTTTTTTTTCGATTTGCAACGAAATGAAATAGATAAATGGAGAATGCCAAAATACCTTCGCTTGTGTGGAACTCTTTAGCATATAACATAGCTTTTTTTATGCTATGTTATCTATCACCAATAAATTTGCATAACATTGCATGATTGACCAAGTAATATTAAACCAGGTATGTTCTTTCTGGTACTTGCGGTTTCAGAGGGTTTAATAATTATATGTCAGAGTAACTTGAAACTTTATTATTTTCAAAAACGAATAAGAGCAGTTTTGGTTGGTTTCTCACAAAACAGAAATAGCTGAAAATCATCTGCTGAAATTTATCTTAACTGCTTAAAAATGCAACAGATTCTTTTGCCAGTGGACATGTCATATTTTAACCAAAAAAATATTAACATCATCACAAATTCAGCACTAGCCAAAGCTGGGCCAGAAACTTTTTCCGATGTGAAGGAAATTTTCAACATTTTGATTAAAACCAGATCACACATTACACACTCATTAATGTTTGATTATTTATTGCTTTGGCCATTTTTATTTTGACCTAAAAAAATTCAATTTTGACTTTATTTTAGCTAAATTTTGACTTTATTTTGAGCTAAATCATTTTGGCCTTATTAAGCTCTAAATTTTGATTAAAAAAAAAGTTTTGTTATTCACAATTCACATAAGTTTGAAGCAGGTAACCTTCTTCACTTTTCATTAACAGCATTTAGAAAGAAATATCCATTAATCAGTCTTTTGATTCAAGTAACTAATCGCTGCAGGACAAAAACCTAGGAATCTGCACACATTTCCATGTCAATTACACTTTTGTTTATTTTGGATTGAAATTTGCTGTTCTTAAATTTTTGCATATTTTTGGCCTATTTGTTCTTAAATTTTTATTGAAAAGTACATTGACACAATTTCAATCTTGATTGCTAAAAAGTTGCATTGTGTAAAAGTTTTGTCAATGCTAAAGCTGTGAAAGCAAAACAGTACAGTCCGATTTCAAAAACCTGGTTAATTCGTTGTGATATATGGTATTGTATAATAAAAATTGACTGTTTGATTTTTGTATTTGGGCATATAGTGTTCTTAGTTAATTTTATTCATGCTGAGGCTGGCATTCTTAATTTGTTTTTAATTTTTAAAAATGAGTTTCGCATTAGAGTAAAATTATTTTTATGAAGAAGTTATCCAGGCTATTGTATTGCGGCATATTGCAACTATTTGCAGAAGTTGGAGTAGCAAAATTTCATTCGAACATGTACTGGCATAAAAGTGATCATAACGTTTCATTGGTTCTCAAATATCCAAAAAAATAAAAAAAGCCTTTTGTTTGCTTTTGAAAAAGAATTTTTGATCACATATAATTTTGACAAATTTTGACCTAACCCAAAATTTTGACTTTATTTTGACCAATAAAATCTACCTTAACTGGCTCCAGAGCACCCGAAACCAGTGTTGGTTTACGTTTGATGATATAATAAAGCCCTGAAAAAATTTTGATTTTATTGACTTTTGCACACCCTCGTTGTTGTTGATTGTCGATTAATTCAAAAGCGGTAAAATTTCTTATAACATTTCTGTTGCATAATTGTGATGCACTCGTTTTTTGCATCAACTTTGGCAGTATTTTTTTGTATTCTGCGGCTCAATAGATTCAAAGTCACGGCTAAAAGTTTAGTTTTCTTCGTTGAGAATGGCAGCGTTTAGAAAACTTGCTGGCAAATAGAGCTCGGTTCTATTTCCCAACAAGAACTCATCAAGACTTTCTAGACACTAATTTTCATTCTTACACGACTGTGCAAAAGAATTGCAGACAGCTGCCCACAATAGGGATTCATTAACTTGCGCGACTGTTCATACGATTTGATGCAAGAAAATTGTGCAAAAAACTTGATTGTGAGATTCCGGCCTTAAGATGCCCTTACATGCCTATCAACCTACTTTCGGCAGTGATGAAGTTTTTTTTTTGCTTGTTTTTTCTTCGTAAATCTTGTATGCTCTTCTCAAAAACCACAAAACATCAAAATCTAATTTTTGTGTAAAGTTGTTGAGCTGCCAATGCAATTTTGTCTCCCAAAATTTTTGGGGCTACTTCTCCTGGGAACCCCCCAAAAATCAAATTTTTGAACGACTCAATCTAGGGTGAAAGTTTTTTTGATATCCAGAGACATTGAACAGATTAAGATTTTGACATGAAGCCCCAAAAAATGGACCCCCCAAGATCAATGTTTTGAACGACTTAACCTAGGGTGCTAGCTTGTTTTGATATCAGCAAATATTTTGCAGACAAATATTTCAACATAGTATGGGGGTGTCGCCCCTGGGGACTCCACAAGTAGACCCCTCAAAAATCAATTTTTTGAAAGGCTTAACCTAAGGTGCCAGTTTTTTACTGATATCAGTAGATATTTCAGAGACAAATATTTTGACATGGGTTGGGGGCAGTACTTAAATTGTAAAATTTTGCATGGGGGGATGCTTTTGCTGCCTTGACCTACCTTCACTAAAAATTATGTAATTCCGTCCCTGCAATTGAGCAAAGACCACAAAAAAAAGGTCTTCGCCAAAAAATTGAAGTGTTTTTTTCCGAAATCAGGTGAAGACCAAAAAAATAAATCTTTACTGCAATTTGGGACTGTATTTAGCTGGAATTTGTAGGATTTATTCTTGCTGGCTGGGTCTTGTTTGTTTCATCATCCAGCGCTCAAATTTCGTTGGGTGGACATCTAAATATTGAAGGGGGGATGCTAAATCTCGATGGGGGGACGCTGATTCTCGATGTGGGGATGTGTCCCCCCACATCCCCTCTACAATTTAACTACCAGTTGGGGGTACTAACCCCCTGAGGACCCCCAAATCAACCCCTAAAAATGAATTTTTTGAATGGCTTAACCTAGGGTGCTAGTTTTTTTGATATAAGTAGATATTTAAGAGACAAATATTTTGACATTGTTTAGGGGTACCACACACCTGTAAACCCAAAAATAAATCAAAATTTTGAATAGCTTAAGCTTGTGTCACAAATAATAATTTTGATTGCCTGAGATATAATTATTTGCTGTGCTTTAACCTGTACGTGACTATTTTGTTTGTTTTGCCGCCTTTTTGATTTGGAATATTTGAGATGATTCCTTTCTAGTATATTCTACTGTCTTCTATTAGTCACCGGAACAATTAGTTGTTTACCATTCTTAATTGCTATAGTTAGACTTGAAGTTTCAGACGTCATAATTATGTGAAATTTGTTATCGTAAGCTTGTATACTTTTTCTATTGTGACGTATCAGGGATTGTTCTGGGATATTCGATAGCTTTTCCTGGGGTATAAATAGGCAAGTTGTTTTGATTCTATATTTTAAGAGTGGGTGATTTTAGATATTAGTTTCGCTGGCAGTTAAGCCGAGTTTGTGTATCTGTGGTTGGATCGGGTAGCCGTTTAGTGAGAAGTGTTAGTGGAGCGATTTTGCTCAGTGAGAGGGTTTTGTGTTTCAATCTTAAATAGAAGATTTAATTTAAGATTGGTGTGCTGCTTTCTGAGATTCAAGAAGCTAACGGAACTATCAACTGCCATTTTCGATTCATCAATTATATTTTTGTCGTTCTCTAGTTTCAGTCGACGTGGACGATTCTAGAGACTCTAGCCAAGTATCAACGATCGCGACACCTTGGGTGCCAGTTTGTTTTTATATCAATAGATACGTAACCGAAAAATATTTTAACATAATTTGGGGGACCCCCCGTTGATCCCGAAAATGAATTTTTTAAATGGCTTAACCTAGGGAACCAGTTTTTTTTGACATTAGTATATATTTAACAGACAAATATTTTGACATAGTTTGGGAGTACTACCCTCCAGGGACTCCCACAAATCAACTTTTTGACAGCTTAAAGGGTGCTGGTTTGTTTTTATATCAGTTGATATTTCAGAGACAAACATCTCGACGTAGTTTGGGGGTGCCCCCCCAACCTCACAAATGGACCGTCTCAAAAATCAATTTTTTGAGCAGTTTAACTCTATTTAGTGGGTATTTAGTGTGTCAAAGCAACACAAGAAAATTTTAGAGTGAAAATTTTTGGTGATATCCCTATCCAAAACTCTTGAAATTTCATGACTTTCGCTGAAATTTACTTAAGTTTGCGATGGTGGAATTTTTGTTTTTAAAAGATTATTGTTTCAACGCAATCAATGATTTTAAAATATAACTTTGGTAAAGTGGAAATTTTATTTAACCAAATAAAAGCAAATAACAGCAAGACTGAAGTCATTGTAATGATTTATTTACAATCAAAATAGTGTGATTAAACAACATATATTTCTGAGTTCAGTTTGTTCTAATGTGCAATATGACTTAAATTCTTTTGAGGTTCTGAAACAATGTAAATCAGATTTTCAGGCCAAAAATCATGAAGCTTTACTGATAAAGAAACATCGACCTAGTTTAAACAAACAATTATATGCTCAAGGCTAGTCCTTACTGTTAAATGTCTACCAATGATAGTAACGCCTGTTGATTGATGTGCTGTTTTTCCCCATGAATTTTATATTTTCCATTGGTACATGAACTGTTGACCTGTTAAATGCGATTGATGATCTTTATTGTTTTAATGGGCGGTGACTCGAAACCTTGATTTTGTATTTCATTCTTTCCAATTAGTCTGAAGTTAACATGGCTATAATTTAACTGATACCTAAAGAGGCCTAATGAAAGGCAAAAACGTTTGTATTTTTGATTGCAAACAAATCATTAAAATCACTTTAGTCTTGCTATTCATTGCTATTATTTGGCTAAATTAATGATTTGTTGAACTCGACCCTGTGTTTTCAGGCAAATATCATTTGAGCTATCAAAATCAGATTTAGATGCCCAGGCACAGGCGAATTCTTTCATGCTGTCTGGTTTTGGTTGATTTTTAAGAAATTCGTCTTTTATGTTGTGCTAAGTCATGAACGTTCGTAGCAACACATTTTTTTATGAAACTTACAACCCACTGCAAATGTAGTACAAGGAAAGTTGTTTAGGAGGTGATCAATTCTAATGGCGATGATTTATAGAAAGCAATAACGCTATTTTTTTGTTTCACAGGAATCGCAGCATTACATAAGGTATTTTGTATTGTAAGACACAGCGCCCGCATTGGATCTGAAATGGAAATATCATCCTTTTAGCAGGGGGTTGTTAGCTGTTACTCTGCTACTGTATGACTTTGACAAATAGTCTACAGCTTTCTGATGAACATTTTCATTGTTCAAGGTAAACTTTTGCACTTTCACACTCAATCATTGCCAATAATTTTGAGAATTTCTGACATCAAAAAGAAACTCGATCAAACAAGGAAAAAAATACCCTATATTACTGAAATTGTCATCGCAAAGAAACATAATTATAATAATGACCTCATATCTTCAATTTTCTCGAGTTTCAACGTCTTTATTATTTACGCTTCTACCTCATTCTCAAGTTATAGCCAGTAATTGAAGCTGTTTTGCAGGACTGATGAAGGTGCAGCAATCATACCTTTTGCGTATTGGTTATCATTACACACCTTTCACTTGCTTCTATATTTTCTTGCATGTAATAACGTGCATTATTTTGTTGTTGTATTGTCTTATTTTAGCTCTTATAATTGCCAAAAATGGAATACTACTCCCTTAATGCGATTTTGCAAAGCGACCAATTAAACTATATACACGGTATCTGGAGGCGAAGCCCCCAGTGCTAAAAAAAATTTTTTTTTTAATGACTTAATTTCAGGCCTGTTTGGATAAAAATTAATGCTTCTAAAACGTGGCACAGAAATTAGCAGTGCAAAACATGATTAAACTGGTTGCATAAAAGGGCTATGTGGGAGGTGGCTAGTGGTAAAATTTAAGTTCTCTTATTTGAAAGCTGGTAAACCAAAAATCCCATAGTTCAAAAACCTCACTAAGAGTAATCTATTTCGTCGATATTTTACAGAAAAGGACAATTGGGGGCGAGCTAATAAAACAAGATCAGAGAGAAGTAATTGGTAGTTAACAAATACTGAACAGTGAATAGCCCCCTCCCCCTATTCCTGAGCTTAGCCTAAATGTTCCTTTCATGAAACCTATGTTCAGCATCTTTTAACAAGCAATTAAATTTGATTGCAAATATCTGGGGCCATTTTTCAGTTTTAAATGATTTGTGAGTTTAATTTTTGACAAAATAGACCCCCCTCCTTAAATAAATATTTCAAAAGATGCTTTAAATCATTTTTTGGTCCATTTTAGTGCAAAAGACAGTCTTTGAAGTGCTTAAAAAGTGATATTTTCCTTATTCTGCATTTTGTCGACATGCCAACGAGGTGGCTACGCTACTGGGTGTGGAATATACAGAAGGATAAAATTAGTGCAATTCTTACAATTCAAATTTAGTTCTGGTTCTGGCAACAATGGGTTCATGTTCTTATAAAATTTAATGTTCTATAAGACAATGTGTTTTTATAAAATTGTTCTTATAAAAAAGGTAGTTTTGGATACCCTATACACCTGGGTTGCTCTACATTTAAAATACGTCTTATTTAGGCCGTGGCTTAGACTCATAGCGAACAGATTTTATAAATTAAGCAAATAAAAACCATCCCAAATTGGAAAGAAGCAATCCCATAAATTTTTAGGAGCATAATAAAAAGTTAACTGTTTCCTCTTTACATGATTGTTAATGGGGAGATACAGAGAATCAAATCTGAACCGAAGAAGTACAAAATGACGATTTTGTGGAGACGGGGATATTTTAGTACGTTTTAAGAAATATTGAATAATTTTGGGAATGCATTCCATGTTTCATACTATTTTCTCTCTAACCGTCAAACTTATCCTTTTTTAGATTTGTCGGCTGTTTTTTTACTGTACTGTATAATAAATCACAGCATATGCAGTGATGTCAGTTAGATTAGTTCATGAAAAAGAAATTTTCATTCCTCTCCCCTCACATAGGTATATGCTACAATAGTATGGTTTTGATATTGAGCCTACACTGCAATATTAGTCATATCTTTGACGCAGAGCAGAGCAAACCAGGTTTGGAACCAATTCTAAGATAAGATTTGAGATGCAGGGTTTCCAATAAATTAATGAAATAAATATCAAAAAATTAATGCCATGAACCAAAAGGCAAGGCGATGCAGCGTTCAATGACAATAAAAAACTTGCTATTTATGTTGATACAGTGCTCTTGAAATTAAAATTGATTTTTTTTTTGGTTTGGGGATTTTTTCAGCTCTAAAACTGTTTAAAGCTTGATTTGGCACATTTACTTCAACGTCATTGGAACAACCGACACTCACGTCGCATCTTCCTTTGTTTTTACTCGGCCATTTTTCAACTAATCAGCGCGAAGTTTCATACTTTTGCTTATAACTCAAGAACAGTTTAGTTTAGCTACATGAAATTTGGACAGCATCTTGAGATTAATAAGTTGTTTGTTTGTACCAAATTTTGAGGCAATTAGTCATGTGCTTCGATTTTAGGACACAAAAACTGCTCTAAAAGTTTGGCATAAAAAAGCTGTCTCATTCAAAAATGGCTTAAGTGCAGCAAAAAATATTTCACATGGTTATATGTATTAAGATACCTTATCATCCACGCCAACCCACTTTAGGCCGCGATGAAGCTTTTTTCTCTTCTTTTTGTTTTTTATTCCTTAATCTTGCACACTCTTCTTCTCCTAAACCACAAAACATCAAAATCTAATTTTTGTATAAAGTTGTTGAGCTGCAAACGCAATTTTGTCTCCCGAAATTTTTTTGGGCTAATCCCTGGATCCCCTCAAAACTTAATTCTTTGAACGGCTTAACCTAGGGTGCATGTTTTTTTTGATAACAGTAGATATTTACGACAAATATTTTGACATAGTTTGGGGGTAACCCACCAAGGATCCCCCAAAAATCAATTTTTTGAACGACTTAACCTAGGGTACCAGTTTCTTTCTGACATCAGTAGATGCTAAAGAGACTAATATTTTGACATACCTTGGAGGTGCCACCCCTCCCCCCACAAACCCGCCAAAATCAATGTTTTAAATGGCTTAACCTTGGGTGCCAGTTTTTTTGTTTTTTTTTGAAATTAGTAGATATTTAACTGAAAAACATTTTGACATTATAGTAGATATTTAAAAGACAATTATTTTGACATAGTTTGGGGGCACCACCCCCCCGGAGACTCTCCCAAATGGACCCCAACCAAAATCTATTTTTTGAAAGGCTCAATGTAGGACGTTAGTTTTTTTGATATTAGCAGATGTTTAAGTGACAGATATTTTGACATAGTTCCAACGGCTTAGGCTTGAATGTTTTTTTTGTTACTATCAGTCAGTATCTTAGTGTGATAAAGATAATGACCATTTGAAATCCGGCCTATTCTGTCGACAGGGACAATACCTGATCCAACAGGTGATGATGATGATATCAGTCAGTATGCTGTCAATGAAATATATAGTTTGACAATGTTTGAAATTTGAAACCCTCTTGAGTGTCCCAGAAGAATGAAGATATTTCTAATTCATATTTTAACTGGAAAGCAAAAGTATTTTTTTTTTGAGAATCTCATTGTTCAACATGTGTCAGTCGTTCACTGAGATAGTGTCTCAGCATGCTTCTATCTACTTTCAGATTTACAATTACATACCAAAGCAACTGTGCAGTGTGGTTGGTTTCAAAATCTGAAATAAAAAGCATAGCCACTTCCGAGTTCAAACTGTCTCTTCTATGTTCTATTAGGACTACTGTACTGTATTAGGCCTACATTTTTTCTTCTTGACACTGCATATACCTGTAAGCAAAGCTTACTGTACTTTTCACTCTAATACATTGAAAGATTGATATCACATATACTGAAATTGGGGTGTAGTTAAGTACAAGCCGTCAGCTTTATTTCAAAATCTCTGCGACTCGTGTATGAGCGTGTGCGTGCTCTTGTTCCTCTTATGCGTGACGCTTTAGGGTTAGGGCTAGGTCTGGGGAATAGCTTAGATCGAAAAGAATGCACGCGTGCTCATACACGAATCACAGAGCTGCCAAAAATAAAGCGACGGCTCATACGTAACAACACCCCTGAAATTGTAAAGAGTCAAAAAGCAACTGTCAAGTACCGGTACTCATATTCAGCGATTGAGCAAAATTACAAGGGTAGAGTGTCGCAGCTCAAACAGTTATATCTGAGATGGCAATTTTGAGTCTGCACACGGAGTCAGAAGTGAAGTCATAGCTTGCTCAAGTTACTGCAGTCTATTTTGACTTTAAAAATGCTATGGTACCTAGCATACCGCGAAGTAGGCTAGGCATAACCTATTCGACTTTGTATTTTCAGTTCAACAAAAGATCTGGGATTAGAGATATGGAGTTCAAATTTCAAGTCTACTAGTTTACTGTAACAATGTAATGTAATCAGGTACCGGTAATGCTGCTACATCAGGCACTGAACAAGTAAAAGCATAGGCTTAAGCTATAGATCTGGAATAATTCAAAATTCTGAAAACCTTTTAAAAAAATACCGTAAAGCACAATTATACTGATACTTTCTCACTTCTAACATTTTAATTTTACAGCATAAGATAGGAAGAGTATGGTACATACATAGTCTGATAGTCATATGCTCATACTGCAGACCTGAAACTACTAGGCTGGGATATCACAGATCATGATATACCAGTACCTGATACCACTAATTTACAAATCTGCAATGGCTTATATGAGTGTGCAAAGCAGTCCTAATCAGTTAGCAAACCAAACAGGTTCTAAATCAAAACGAAGAAACAAATATCTAAAAGTTACCACAATTCTTACCTAATCAACCCAAGCACTAAAACCAATAGCAGCAGAGTTTCAATGGAGAAAAAATGCAACAGCATGATTCAGTGATAAAGGCTACTAAATAGATCTCTGAATTTATAATTACATATGCTGGTATACCTGCATACCAGTATACTAGCCTATAGAGTACCAGTAGGTTGCTAGATGAAACAAATGACAGTAATTAGCAAAACAAGTAGCCTAGGCCTATCAATAATGCCACAACCAACCTTTTTACACGAGGTATTTCAATCTGTCAATGGTGTTCATAAAAAAAATCCATGCCATTTTGTCATAAAAGATATCACTGTTCTGTGTTGTTATGAATATTGAATTGTTATCGGTACCGGTATGTTCACGAAACAAGCTTTCGTGATTTATTATTCATTATTATCGTGAAGTGGTGCTTTATAACAGCAAAATTGAATGAAAAGCACAGATTGAATGAAAACCAGTAACTACTACATGATATGCTTGAGGATTTTACTAAATCAGCCAATATTTATGACTCAGATTCAGATTTATTTATTCATACTACATTTAAGCACTTCACAGATACTTACAAAAAAAATGGGAGACAACAAAAAGACCACACGATCATCAGTGTCAGCTGCCACCCTACTAAAGGTTAATATTTTAATAAATACTTTTGACGCCAATTACATTTGTAAATTTGGAGATTTTTCACATGAAAATATCATGTTTTAGCAAATATTAAACAATGTACATAATAAAAAACAAAGCACACAGAATAATTAACAAAAAAAATCACAAGAAAAAAAGAGAATAAAAACAAAAAAATCATAAACAAACAATAAATAAATAAATAACAAAAAAAATAATATTAATAATACTAATGATCAATAAATAGAAAAGCAAAACAGAAGACCAAATGCTAATAACAAGCCAAATCAATTTTCCATCCAGTATAGCAATTAAGCAATTGTCTCTTATATATTGATATTTTAAAGGAGTTTTAAGAAAGATTTTTGATATTACTGGGTATCTCACGCCATATTTTTGGGCCTGAGAAGGAAATGGTTGATTTGCCTTTTTCAGTTCTTGCAGAAGTTTGGAAAAGTTTGACTTAGTAGAAGTTCTAGTGCAATAATGATGAAACTTTTTGACCTTGGAGAAACCAAAATACAAATTTGAAATGTTATTATTGTGAACAGAATGCACAATCTTAGCTAATTGCAACTTCACAATATCATTAAATTTTAACAACTGCAATTTTGGTATAGAGGGGTAGCAGAATGATGCCAACGAGAATTGGTCATAATTTTTAGAGCTTTGTTTGAAGCGTTTGAACAGGTTTTAGAGAGGTTTTGCTACCCTGTCCCCATAAGGAAGAACAGTACTGAAGGTGAGGATAGATCAGTCCATAATAAGCACACTTTAGAGTGGATAAATTAACATATTTTCTTAAATTTGTTAATGCACAGTTACCATGGTCAATTTTTGAGCATTGATTATGTATATATGGTTTCCATGAGAGATCTTCATCAATTATTACTCCCACATATTTTACATGCTTGACTTGAGCAATATCATTCTTTCCTATTCTTATATTTAAGGATCCACCTTTAGACTTTGATTTGTTTACTACTAGAAATTCAGTTTTGTCATAATTTAGAGATAGTTTGCTTAGTTTTTAACTATTCATCTACTTTGATTAACTCATTATTCATATGATTTTCTAACAGCGTTTTTGATTTGTTGGACATAGTTAAACTTGTATCGTTAGCAAATAGTCGAATGTGGAGATTACAAGTGTTGGGCAAATCATTGATATAAATGAGAAATAGTAGTGGCCCCAATGTCGAGCCCTGAGGAACACCACAACTCACTGACTTTACAGAAGATTCTGCCTGATGAACAACAGTATTGTGCTGTCTATTTGTTACGTAACTGCACAAGAATTTTAGAGGCAAACCTCTAACTCCATAACAATTAAATTTTTTATTAAAATATTATGATCAACTGTATCAGAAGCTTTTTCGAGGTCTAAAAAAACTGATCATGTTATTTCTTTACTTTCTACACCTCTTACAAAATCTTCATATATCTGATTTGTAGCCAATTCAGTGGATAGATTTTCTCTAAATCCAAACTGATATTCATAAAGTAGTTGATTTCTTTTCAGATAATGATACAGCTGATTATAGATACATTTTTCAAGAAGTTTGGAGAAGGGGCATAATAGGGATATGGCCTGTAATTGCTACAGTTTAATTTGGAACCATTTTTGTAAACTGGAACACCTCAGCTGCTTTAAAAATTGTAGGAAAAGTGGCTTGTTCAATTGCAATATTAAAAAATTTTGTTAACACAGGTGCTAACAAAATACTGGCAGGTTTGATAAATTTGATCGAAATGCCTTGCATGTCAGAGCTTTTGGAAGGGTTGAGGTTTCTCAAGAAAAATGTTTTGCAGCTTGATATTGCTCATTCATATTAGTGGGAGTCAGATAAAAACTTGATGAAATATCTCTGATGTTTACCTGAGAATATATGGTCTGAAAAAAAGCTTTACTATTAATATCAGCAAAAAGTTCATGAAATGTATCATTATCCACTTTTTGAAAAGGAAAAATATTCTCATAGCATAACTGGCAAAAATAGGGTTCAGTGGAATTTCCCAGTGACATGAAATCTTTCAATTTTAAGTTAGTGGATTTAAAATGCACCCAGTCTTGACAGTGATCACAGCAGATGGCCCTCTGGTTTGATCTACATGATTTTTTACACAAAACACAAGGATACCTGATAGGCATCGATAACGAAATTAAAATATGACAAAAGGTACAGTTCGATTAAGAAATAAGTTTAAAACAGAAAACGGTTGGAGAACAGAAATAGTTTGTCAAAATCTGAAATTGTCATCAATTAAACAGAGGCAGTAAATATCAGACAATTAATTCAAGATTTAAAATACAATAGTTTATACTGTGACTCGCGCATCAATTTACCTCTACGATTAATGCACACAAAAAGGAAATGCTATAGTACAATACAACTTGCTTTCAACGTGGTGTTTTTAAAAATGCCATTTTTAGAAAGACTTATTCACGTTAAGTAACAGACACTAACAGATCAAGATCAACCAAAGTTATGCTGATACAAAATAGTTTGCTGGCAGAACTAAACATCACTAAATGCCACATTTTTCTTTAATTTTTCTAAGTTAATCTCTTGACAAAATTTAAATACAAAGAAAAAGAAAAAAAAATCACTAGAGTTTGACAATAAAAACAGTAATAATATCAACACCAAAGGGGAGAATGCAAATTTTGATAAGATATGTTCATTAGTGAAACAGATGGTATTTATCTGCACTATATCTGATACTAACGGAAAAAGAAAATTGCTGACGACTGGTATTGCAATACATGAGTATATAGTTATTTTCCCATTTACAAATTATATAATTCTGTACCAGAATTACTAAACTAACCAGAGCCTAGACCCTGGAGTTATGCTGATATGACAAGGTTGCTAAGATTACTAGGAACTTCATTTTACCTGACCATAGAAGTAGTTAGATGTCATTAAAAGCCACGAGTATGTTTTTATTCTTGGTTGGGATTTATCATTTTGTTCTTGACCAAATTTAAGAATTTTTTTGATCAAATTTAGATATGAAGAAAAAAAACATCACCAGAGTTTGATTCAAGGTCAATAATATCAACAACAGCAATAATAATAGGTAATAACTATTTCACCGAAAATTTTCAAGATAAAGAGAAAAAAACATAAATGAGAAATATTCATCTCCGCTTTTTTCAATTGCTTTTTTAGGGGTTAATATTAAAATTTAGGTTAGGGTTCGATTTGGGAATAGTTTTAGATTATGCATTTGAGTTTGGATTAGATTTGATTCAGAATCAATACAAAACAAAATAAAAATTTCCGAAAAAGTAAACCTTCCATAATTATATCAGCAACAAGAAAATATGCAATTTGATGTTATTCCGCAGCATGGATGATATAGCTACATATAGTATTTGGCATTCAGGGAAAAAAGGATTCTCTTGCATTATTTTGGAGCAAATATATTTTAAACCAAATAAATATTAAATCAAACAAAAAATGTACTATTGTTAAACAGACAAGTTTACTCATATATTAGCGCCACTTGGGGAAGTATAATGGATACTCCAAGTTTGCAATATTAGTACATCAGTAAAATAATGAAGTCTACAGTTGATATTGCTTCTTATCTATTTTAACTAATTGAAATAGGGACCTGCAAGAATTTTTGTAAAATACCGGTATTTTAAGAATTTAAAAGATTATTTTGGTGCACCAAAGTAAATGGTTACAACTAAAACTTTTTTCCAATATTTCATGACAAATCAGTCTGGCAGTGTTAATTTCAGATTGTATAGCATCAACTATGATAGAATTAGTCAACAAAAATTTTCAAGCGTAAAGTACTTTTGCATAGTCAGGAATAGTCCAACTCTTAAACTGCAAGATTTTCAATACTGGTATCTTCAGAGCATTTAATCAAATGCTTTTTCTTTTTTATAGACACATACACATTATATACTGTTTACAGTCCAAGTGTTTTCCACACCAAATTCTTGTTGTGCTTCTTTTAAAAGCTGCATTCTTCTTTATGTTAAGTATTCTGTGACCATCATTCCTGTGCCAGCTATCGGTAGTTTTTTTTAGAAAAGAAGACATTGTTACTGATGCTTCATCTAACAAATTTAATAATTACTGTATCGTTATTTTTTGGTGGGCTCTCCTTGTTATTTTTCTTGCCGACAGAAGGTAAAAAATGGGCAATGTCAACATCATTTGGGGAGAGCTTTCCAGTCATTTGTAAGGCTGTATTGAGTTTGTCAACATTTTCACAAAGTTTGAAAGTAAAATGCCAGTGGAGATATAGCGCTAGAGAGCTTCCATTCTACGAATTTCTTTTTTTTTCTCTAAAATCTTATTTTTAGAGTTAGGGCAGCGATGCCAGCTGAGAGATAGTAAATTGAACAGCTAAATAAAACAACCGCTGCCGCCGGTGCAGCAGCAATTTGATGTTGGAAACCGGGCCGGTGCAGCAGACACTGCCTTATTATTATATTCTTTTCCAATTCCACACTGGTAACCCTTATTCAAATGGAATGAATTAAATAAGGGTTATGGAATAAGAATAGAATATGCAGCCTTTAACGAATGAGATGAAATATACGGTAATTGCAAAGCATGTAAAAGAGTAAAAATGTTGACCAAATTAGAGATGTCACCGGCACACTTTTACTACACTGCACCTGCACCGCACCATAAAATATTGGAAAAGGCTTGGCGCACGTTCCGTGCGCGCAAACATTTTGTAATATAGCCCAAAAAACTAACCCTAAGCTCTAACCCTAAACTTAACCCTAATCCTAGCCCTAACCCTAAGCCTAACCTAAACCCTAACCCAAACCTATAACTGTAATAATCGAAGTAAAAATTTCCGAAAACGAGTGACGTCACCCGAATCTTTGTTTATTTAACCGCGCACGTTCCGTGCGCCAAGTCACTTCGTAAAATATTTGCAAGCACAGCACTACACCTGTGTTGCACCACATAATAACATGATACTAAAAATATAATGACAAAAAATAAGCATATTGCATAAATTTGATGATTTGCTGGTGACATACTAATACCAAAAGTCATAATCTGATAAACAGTAACGCAGAGCTTGTTTGAATACTAGGCTAGCTAGTAGCCTATTCAAACTCAGCACTTATTTGCAAGGAATTCCATCAAAATACTTTCATGAGGCAGGAAAGAGCTACCGGTACTATAGCATGTACTAGGAACAATTCGCTTTAGAGCACTCTTGCCCTAACCCTCCTTCAACCCTGAACAAACAACTAAGTTTTAGTAGCTGACTATTCCCTAGCCTATATGCTATAGGGGTTGTGACCAAAATTGGCGCCAATCGAAATTGGCAGTGCCAACTGCCTACTCAAATTGGCAGTAACCAAACTGCCAACTTGAAAGTGGCAGTTGTTTTTTTCCATAATTTTCTCTGAGCAGTTATTCAGGCGTGAAATAATTTTTAATTTTTTTTCGAGAGGTTTTTAGTCAAAAAGAATTTCCGTTTCTAAAGACAAATTAGAAATATAGTTTTACGTTTAATAAAATGCTATTTAAAGAAACATTAACAGCATTTAGTTAAATTTTATTTTTCTCAGCTTTTACTACCTGTGACCATGCGGAGAAAACAGATCTTCTGTGAAAAAAAGAATAAAAATACCTATGACCAAGTGGAAAAAGTTTGATGGTACGAAAGTTTACTCTCGCTTGGGGAGTCACAAGCAGTGATTTTAGGGAGGGGGACAAGCAGTGATTTGGGGCGCACGGCCCAGAAATACCAACCGTAGTGCCGAGCTTTAATGGGGGCTACTTCAGGGTTCTGAGGGTCAAGTCCCCAGCAGTCTTCGAAGATTTTGCATTTTTTCCCCAACAAACTAAATTTTAAGCCTATTTTGGTAAAAAAATAATGCTTTTAAAACGTGGCATAGTAATGCAATAGCATGATTAAACAGGCTGGCTAAATGGGTTATGAGGGCGGTGGTTAATGACAAAATTTCAGCCTTTTTATTCCTAACAGGTAAATTATAAAATCTAACAAATTTTAACCTAATGCGTTGGCATTAAAAAAAATTGGAGAGGGCCTAATTGGATACGATATGTAAGAAGCGATTGGTAATAAAGCTAAACTAAAAACTCTATACCCCCCTCCATTCCACACCACGTTTTCGAAGTTTACGTTAAGCATTTTGTATCAAGCGATCAAATTTGATTGCGTATTTTTAGCTGTTTCAAGCTAATTGCAAAGCTGCCGAAAAAGTGCAAAAATTGTGGTTTATCCCTTAATGTGCATTTTGGTTGCATAGCCAATGGAGATGCTATCGCTTCAGCCCCTAGCTGCGCTGCTGTTACCAAAGGCCCCACGCTGCGCTACTATTGCCAGGGGCCCCACGCTTGGATGGTAATTGCAACGAAAACGTAGCGTATAAGCCTACATCTTTTTGGTCTTCACTTTTTTCGGCGGAATAATGCAGCGAAAATCTGGTATAAGACCTTTTCGCTTCAGAGATGCATATTTATTCTTCTGTCATCACATTGCTTTAGACGGTTACTACTGGACGATCCGCACACATTTCTTTGCAATGACTGCTTCGCGCTTGAAAGAATCCGCACATGTTTAGGAGTGATCCAACGTTCCAGTGGATTTCTTTAAAATCTTGTCCACCGTCTATGCTACTCGTTCGAAGCCACCAAGGAGAGTTGATATCGTAAAGCGTCTTATCCAAGGACACAACAAAATCCAGCGTTCTACACCCTTATATCACCACAACGTAGCTGATTCAACACTGTCTATATAATCATTAACTACTGACTTAGTTTTTAAATCACCCTGTATTTTAATTAATAGAATAAAGCAACGTATGAAAGGCAAAAACCACGAAAGAAACAGCGCAAAAACATGACTAAAAGAACGAACAGCAGCAGCAACAACGAAACACATTCCGAAGTTCCTTCATCGGCATGAACCAGGTACTCTGCGTCTGTCTAACCACACGAACGCAGAGTACTTTATTGGGTTCTGTTTGCAAGTATTTCGTGAGCTGGGCCACCACAACGGGTAGACAGCTCGGTCGGTCGACCCAAATGGGAAATACGCGTGAAGTGTCTTTCCCAAGGACACGACACATTGCCAGTTTGGGAATCGACCAGGGGTTAGCAACCTTTCGATCACCAACACAACGCTTTGCCAATGAGGTATTGCCGCCAACATCCGTAATGGTCGCAAAAAGCTCACTTTTAAAAACAGTGATTGGAAAAGCGAAACAAACACTGGCAGCAAAAGCGAAACCAATAGTACTTTCAAAAGCGTAACACCGTTTGTGGTAATTGCAAAATAAAATTCACATTAAAAATAAAGATGAAACTTGCAATAACAACCAAATTTTTCAACCCCCAATTTAATAATTTTTTTGGCAAATTTGAGGTATAACGCCACGAGAAGTGACGCTAACAGGGGTGAAGCCCTCTTAGCAAATTTCCAAAAATATTAGGAACTTCACCAGAAACTAAAATTTGTCGAGTGTCTACCATGCAAAAAAATAACCTTGGTATTTAGTTATTAGCAATTTAATTCTTTTAAATGGCTCTAACACGCGCGAAATGTAATCTTTTTATGCACAGCTTGGAGAAGATACGTCACATGTCCATAGTTTAACTGTCCAAAGTAAAACGAATACGAAATAATATGGTTTAAATTTATGGTGCAGTTCCACTGGCGATAACTCGGTTTTACCGAGCTGTAACGATTAGATGCGGCCGATTATGCGCCTGGACTTTTACGCGCCAGATTCAAAATTTTAATTTTCGCCAAAAACTATTGGAACAATTTTTTTTCTATGTTTTGCATCATGTTTCTACAGTATACATTTTTTGTCTTTCAAATTTGTCTTCATTTTTGCTTTAAAAATTAATCTTTCTATCGCGTATTACAGCAGTAAAAAATCAGAAAATCGAAATAGGTTTGAATTCTTAAAATTCTTAGCGGTGAAAAAAAAATCGCCACACTTAACAAGAAAAAGTATAAAATAAAACACATTAAGGAGGCTAGAATAGTAAAAGGAATTAACCACGAACTGCTGTAACGTAACTATAGTGTATGCCAGTATGCAACTATGCGTCGGACATTGTTTGAAAGGTATGCTTTGCAACCAACATCTTCACTTTTAGTAATTTTACTGCAAGCAGCAAAGCATAGATAGCACAGGCGTAGCCAGGATTTTCGATTGGGAGGGGCCAAACTTTAAATCACATGCAATAACGTAATCAGAAATTTTCAAAAAAAAAAATAATTTTTGGAGGACCAAGATACTGTAGAATGGAAGACCAGCAGCATTGACTTCGTAGGGCATTTTAACTGGACTTTACTAAAAAAAGAGGGCTTAAACCAAAAGTGAAAATGCCTAAATTGGAAGTATAGTAAATAAACTAGTGTAATTCAAACGTAATATAGATGTGCAGTAGGTCTGGGGACGAAACCCTCAACTGCCGGAGGCTATGGGGTCTGGGAGCTTTTTTGTTGAAAAGAAAAGCTATTTAAATGCCATTGGATTACATTTCGCATGTGTTAGAGGCATTTGAAAGAACTCGGTAGCAAATTTCAGGACAAAAGGTAGCAAATTTCAGGACAAAAGGTAGCAAATTTTAGGGTAGCAAATTTCAGGACAAAAACCCTTAATATCAGCGGGGTTATATATTTATATTGGTTGGCAAAAACTGAATTGAGGGGCTCCGTGGTCGTCAATATTTTTGTTATTTACTGTTTACATGCGAAAAATACAAGGAACTGAAACTG
The DNA here is from genome assembly GCA_963965965.1 of Trididemnum nubilum. Lineage (NCBI taxonomy): Eukaryota > Metazoa > Chordata > Ascidiacea > Aplousobranchia > Didemnidae > Trididemnum > Trididemnum nubilum. Next base: position 25,530,406 of record OZ014489.1, on the reverse strand, counting down.
AAAAAACAATATGCTTTTTTGTCACATTTTTATCATTAGTGGCATTTCAATTTGGGGGCGGACCTCCCTCTGGCTACGCTTATGATAGGTAGCACAATTGCAAGATGATCCCAAAATATAGAGACGAATTTCTCTGAAACACTCTGCAATTTTTTTCATTAACTAAAATAAGTGGAGGTGTATAACCTTTTGTCCAGAATAAAAAATGTTCAAAACATAGGCATTTTCTCCGGTTTAACATATTTAGAGGATAGAATCTTCTACTGAAACGGTAGACTAAAGTCAGATTCTCGGTCGGGTCAAATCTTAACACAAAAAAATTGGCATCCACAGCTTCTTAGTAGCGTTAAAAGGGAATTTGCTTGTAAACCTCCACCGTTTGTGGCTATATAAATTGCTGCTTGACTCAAAGAGCAAAAGGTCCCTTTGCAGTCTCCTGGCCAAGACAGCTGAGTTAATAAAGATGTAATTGCAATATTATTTACGCTAAAGTTGCTGTGGAAGCATTATGAGTGTGAGGGAACACAAAAAAGTATCGGGCTTGCAGTTATACGCGTAAAGTATGCAACTGAGGAGGTAAATAACCTAACTATATTTCAAATATTCATTTGATTGCTTTTGTTTTATTTCTTCGATATACGGCTATTTTAATGTTAGGCAAAAAGCAGGCGTAACATAATGTGAACTGTTGCTCTATACGTAACATGTAAATGGAAAACAAAAAGATGAGATCGTTTCATGTGTTGAGTTCTTCAAAGTAAATTTCAGCTTTGCTTTAAATCTCAATAAAAGGATGGTTTCGCAAAAAATAAACAAACTAAAAACTTATCAATAAATTTTGGAATTGAATCGGAGTTCACTTCTTCAGTTGCATCTATAATTGCAAGCCCATTCTACGTTTATGCATTTGGAATCAGCTAAGTCGGTAAACATGCCGTAGCCTAATTACGTCAAATTGCACAATATTTCTCCGCAACTTTTCTAGCTTTCTGACACCACTAAACACCTTTCATTCTAAACAAATGTTCACCAAATAACTTTATCGAAACTATGTAGGCAGAATAGTCACAGCAAGCAAAAAAGCTAATTTTTGATATACACTTGATCGGAACCCATCAATTAAGGCAGGGGCGTCCAACAAGTGGCCCGCGCCAAAGGTTTCTGCATCGGTTGGTTGATTGATACTTCCGCGCTGTGAGTTGCAGAAACGAGTCCTTGAATTTCTTTTGTACTTGCTTTTAGAAGAATCCCACAAAATCCATCGGAATGACCTTTTTTTTGTGTGTGTGTTCACTAGCTTTTTGGCAGAAAAAAACGATCAAAACCTGAGTGAAGACCTTTTTTTTTTTTTTGGTCTTCACCTAGTTTTTGGCAGAAAAAAACGATCAAATCTGAGTGTAGACCTTTTTTTTTTCGAGATCACCACGAAATCCATCGGAAGACTTTAGTTTGCGAAGAAGAAGATAAAGTAAGACTAAATTTTGACCCACGAAACTTTTGGAACAGCAAATTTGGCCCGCGACTGAAAAAAGTTGGACGCCCCTGAATTAAGGCTACATCGCTGAATGAAATATAAACATACATAACACTTTAAACCTTGCGAATTAAAATTAAACGAGGTCTGAAGGCAAAATCAATGGGTATATCTAAAAATAGGCAAATCGCATAAGACTAGATTGGCGTCGATTCCATCCTTCTTGACCAAGCCGTTCCAGAGATAATCTACTTCAACCACGACGTCGGGCCGGTAGGGGCCACTCTGATTTTAATTTTATTGGCAACCCTGGTCTTGATAGCACTGGCGACGCCATCCCAGTTCTAACCTAAAGCAACGCCGCATTCAGCTACTGCATTGAGCCGCTTCGCTGCTCTCTAATCAGCTTGATCTTGTCAGTAGAACAGATTCGAGCTGGAAAAAGAGAACAAAATACAGTAGCCTAGGTAACAAACGTTTAAGAACAAGTAAAAGTAAGGCTAGTAGGCCATTGTAGGCAACTTAGTTGGAAAAATTCATTCTAGGAATCTAGGGTCACAAAATACTGTAACCAAAAACAACAAACTCTGGTACTGGTAGTCTTATTCTCAGTCTGACTTCATAGCCTAGTAATAAAAGCCTTATTACTACGCTAGGCTATGACTTAGACTGAAATGTATCTAATACCTTGATTTTTACTAAGATCGCTAGGCTGCCAAACAGGGACAATACCAAAAGGCGAAAAAGTAGGAAAGGCGGAAATCGAGCTAAAAGGCGGTTAGGGTTGGCAACCGCCTTTTCTGCCTTTTAGCCATGTCCGCCAAACAGCCTTTTCTTTGTACCAGCTCGGATCTGTTGTGCCCATAAGACCAAACTGATTAGTGTGCAGCGCGAAGCAACTCAATGCAGTAGCCTAATTGCGGCATTGCGTTACGTTAGAACTGGGATGGCGTCGCTAATGCTATCAACGTCAGAGTTGCCAATATAAATTGTAACATTAAAGGCCTCTACATCGTAGTTGAAGTAGAATAACTCTGGAACGGCTAGGTCACGAAAAAAGCACTCCCATTGATTTTGCCTTCAGTCCTCGTTTAAGCAATATCTATACTAACCATCTCTTTGTTGATGCAAAGGACACATCCTTATCACCTTTTTGACCTTCACAACACTGACACCAACCGAGCCAAGTCAACTGACCGCGAACAAACTGTTTCGTCGCAGTGATTTCGCCACAAAGTTGAGGGTTTGGGCAAGATGGCTCTGGGGATAGTAAAATGTTTTTAGGATCGCCCGTCTCAGCCAATCGGCGTTGTTCGCGGTCAGTTGTCGTAGACCCGACACCACCCCATGATACCAACGCGCGCATGCATCGCATTCAACTTAATAAACAATAACAATAAAAAAACATCAACGGTGGTAAGTGAAAAGTCGACTTTCAAACGGTAATGCAAAGCAATTCCAAAAAACAGATTTCTCACGAAGCAGTTATTAAACAGTGAACACACAATTACACGTCATTTACAGGGACCAGTATTAAAATCATTAGAAATCTGATGCTAGAATACGTTCTTTTTCGTAGATTTTTGATGTGACATTTGGACTAATGTACGATCCAAGGAATTGTTGATTCAAAAGCACTGTTGATTTACGTGCATGATCTTCTTTTTCCAGCAAATTCGATGGTGAATTAAATTCGTCACGTACGTATCATTTACTGCTGTTACTGCGCGATGGAATCGTGGAGAACATTTGCCAATATCCCCGTTCAGGAACTGAATCACAGGGTCAGGGGTACTACAAGAAGAGTTAACCTGTAGTGTATAGACAAAATAGGTTGCGGCCGTAAAGTTTGGAAGGTTCATATGGTTCGGGACGATATAATCCAGTTTCCTCCAAAGACATAGAAAACCATATCATTTTGCATAGACATGCAAGTATTGCACTTCTAGATGTTATAAAAAAAAGATCAATTTCGCCAATGTGAAGAAATCTTACCGGCGAGCAAGTAAACTACGGCCAGAATCAAAAAGTACCAGTTCATTGCCAGAAACGTCGGCATGTTCACGGGCCCAGTACATCGCAAACTACACCATCGACTTATCACAAAGAAGTCCAGGGACAAACTTTTTGCAATACTTCAATACTTCCTCAGGAAGTCAGGGAAACATACCCATTCTTTCCTTCCCGATCTTCCGTCGAGACACATCCAGCAGTCGTTCTTCATGTTTTCTGCGTGCAAAACATTTTCTAAGTTTAACTCTAAATTCAAATGTGACGTTTCCAACAGCTCAATGCCGCAACGCAAGTTTAGATGTTTAACTGATGTGATATAGAGTATTAACAACAAATGCCAAAACAAACTTATTTAGTGTTTAAGCAAACTTTCGAAACAACAAAATGACGGCAAAACATTCCTTTGCCCAAAAATTACTTTTCGATATTACCGGATTAAGTCAAGTTCACCGCTGGTTTGTTCTACATTTTTCGCAGCATATAGCTTTGGCAAAGAGTTAAAATATCTGGTACTATCCGTAGATTAGTTTCGATTTTGCAATTCGCATTTTTAGCTCAGTCAATGCTTATTTGCTTACTATCGAAAGCAGTTAAATGTATTTGCATTACCACAATTAATTTTCTGAATTCCCTACGCAACACACAGATTTGAATCGCAAACTACACCATAAGTTTATTTTTCGTAACGTACTTTATAGTTGGTTTGATGTTTTATATAGTTGTTCATATATTCTACAGCCCCTCTTTCAAAACTTTTTTAAAATACGGTTTTGCAATCCTTTACCAAATCAACAACAGAAAACAGTCCGAATCGTAAAAATCAAACAATTTTCGCCTTTTACTTTCTTTTTTAGTCTTCGTAAGCTTGGTTCATTACTTTTAAATGATACATTGTTCTCCGCACGATTAGCGCTTAAGGCCTATAGTTTTTAGTACGAAAAGCGCTAATGCAGGCTCGAAAAGCGATTTGGCGCATTTGTAGTGGATCCGAAATTACTCTGTTTAAACGCCCTATCACATTATACCAATAATTTAATTTCGTTTTCTCATTTTTACAATGCGTCCTATTCTATTTACCTGATGTAGCCAATATTCGGCATGCATATCGTAATCTGAGCTATTGCAAGTATGGTTGAGTGTTTACAAAGCAGACTTGCATTGGAAATATTGACAACTCGCTCAGCAAATTTCTCACAATCTATAAAACACAAACCTTTTTGGATATGCAAACATCCATTATCCTCTCAATACAGGCATGAGAGCATTGATCTACTGCTACAAGGACTTGATAGGTCTGCAACCATAAACGGCTAAAGGCCTGCCATTTTCAGTCAGGAGTCTTAACCATAGTTGGACGATTTTCATCGCCGTTTCATGTACAGTTTGCATAACAATATAATATTTTAAAATAGGTCTAAACAACGTCGGAAAATATCTGGATGAGTGAAAGACTAAAACAGTTTTGTTTTTCAAAGACAATCCAACTTTAAAAAAACAATTAAATCTGTTGTTGGTACCAGGCCAATCAAAGTAATTAATTTTGGGGGGGCGCTCTGCATCATGACCAGTGATCACGCTACATCTTAGTTACCTCCAACATATATATTCCGCAATTTCAGCCGTCTTGCTGCTGTGGGTGCGATATTATCACCGGCTGCCGATTTACTTCCTTCAGCTCCTCGTCAATAGACCTTAATTGCAGAAAATTACTGAAAATTGACAAATTGAATAACATCAGCCAGAAAAAATAAATTTTCTCGTAAAACGAGTAGAAATAAGATACAGTGTGCTTTATCAGTCCGATGCTTTAAAAATGTTACTCGACAACAATCAACCGAATTTTTTCTATTTTCTTTCTCCTATGATTTAAACAATAAACCAGAAGTTTCATAATAATAACTTTATGCTATTCTTAGGCTTTGAGAGTTTAAGCCATGCTACTACTTTTGAAGCAACATTCGACCTTGAAAATTAATAAATCCTTCCAAAAACTTGGGCCTCAACATATATATTAGAGTTTACCTGAAAGCGACAGACGCACTTGCAGAATTCTCCAATTTAGATCTAAACGGATCTACCACTGCAATGTGTTTCGATGGTAGATGTATGTACTAAATAAAACAAACAAGAACATTACCACAAATTTACTTTAAATATTATAAAATACGTACACTATCACGCGTACTAAAACATTGTGTTTAAATAACAACAGCACAAGTCCCAAAAATCATTGGCCACACAATCTAGCTCATGTTTAATAGTTTCAACTAGCTTCGCTTTGGCATTGAGCACTATTTGTAGGTGCTGTGAAAATCACACACATGTAATCTAAATTTTTGCGATTAAAAACAGTAAAGCCTGATTTAAATAGAAAAATTTTTAAACGTTTCGGACTTGGCTACGTCCATCATCAGTAAAAATAATATCTCATTCAAATAGAAAATCTTTTTCAAATTTTTTTGATGATGAACATAGCTAAGTCCGAAACGTTAAAAAATTTTGGTAGTTTAAATTTACTTTGGATAAATTCAAAATTAGGGCTTTACTGTTTTTAATAAAATACAATAAAACTGCCATGCAATCAGTACTGTAAATTTGTATGCTTTTTATAGCAATGCATCCATACTGTTAGAACCGAATTTTTGAAAGGCCAATAGATTTACTGCGTGGTGAAAAAAAAGGTTACAGTATAAATAGATTGAAAAGTACTGCTGTAGCTTTCGACTATTAAGTTTTTTTGTGAATTGTGTGAAAAATTCTCTCAACATATTATTAAACAAAGTTGCTAACATTCGATAGGCCATAGGTTCTCACAGTGCTCCGAACACAGCCCCAGGGCTCCACTAGAGAAACCCAGGGGTTCTGCAAGGTATTCGTTTACTTTTTTGTTTTTACTTAGAAATTTATTGTGGGGCTCCATAAATAATGGTCAACCTCTTCAAGGGCTCCATAACACCAAAAGTTGAGAACTCCTGCAACAGGCAATAATACTACAATAAAAACTTCTGTTTTAATTTACATTCTCACTATGAAATTTATTCAATGTATAAATATTGGCGATCGATTGTGCACTGACAAAATTTTCAATGGTAATGACTTCTGCCAGTTGATTTTGAAGAACAATTGTCACTGCAGGGAACAGCATTTTTTGCAAATAGAATAATGTTACAAATTTCAAACACAGTAATATCTCCTGTCAAATTTTGAAATCAAAATCATCCATATGAATTTTTGTTGGATGTAGGGGCTACTTATTTAGTACTTTTGTTACAGAGGATACCATGGATGTACAACAGTTCTAATAAAATAAATCATTTTAAACAAAGCATGGTCAAGAAAAGATGGGTTTGGTGGTATCTAACAATAATGTGAATGTGGCTTTATCCAAACTGGAAGATACCATTACAAAACACATTATTTCCAAATGCCTAATGCTGACCTTAAGTCTTCTCCCAACATCTCTGACAGCAATAACCTGATACAATAGCCTCAACCTAATGAACATCAATTTTTAATATGTTGCTTAAAAGGTAGGCAAAAGAAGATCTCATAAGCTCACAGATAGTGATAAGGATTTTTCTTTTGCAATGAAGTGCAACTAGTTATTCTTAGACAGCTCGTTGAGTGTTGCAAAATCACACGTTACTCTTTTACACTGTTAGAATCACCTCATAAAACTCCAACACCAAACTTCTTTACGAATACAAAACAGCATTTCACTATTTATTCCAGTACTCATAGGCGTCGATTCTTTGTGGATTAAGCAAATTTCGGGGGGGCGAAATGTTTTTGAGAAGTTTGGTTAAACTTAATAATTCTATTTTAGTCCGTAATTTTGCCCCCAAATTCAGGTAAAGACCAAAAAAAAGTCTTTGCCGCATTTTGGATCTATCTCAGTCCGTAATTTCGGATTTCTTGTTGCCAAGTGGGTATTACTTGCCAGAAAACCAAGGGGGTCAGACATATTTTGCCCCCTTCAGTGTTAGACCTGAGAGGGCACCGCCCTTCAGCCTCCCATAATTGACGCCTATGCCAGTACTTGATTAAGTGCAAATTCTTTCACAATATTTAATATAGCATTTAAATGAAATGCTTTTTCCATGTCGCATCACAAAAAAATTATCAACTAATTTTAAAACGTTTTGAAGTTTTTTAAAGCAAAAATTGAACGCATTGAAATCTGAAATGTGCATTGCCACACATTGTAGTTGGGCTACACAAACATACTACAAAATAGTTACAACATGATGGCATTCTTTCATGCAACTTACCGTCACTAAACGTTGAAGTAGGCCCATTGGTATAGGTATAGTTGTACTTGAAGGTGTCGATGGCATATTTTCTTGAGAGCAGTCTCTATTTGTTGGTCACAGGTCAATGTTACCAGTGCCACTAAGCTGTTTTTTGTTTCAGAAAACAGCGATTTGTTCAGTGTTGGATCAAGGGAAAATATTTTACAACAATATATGATATGATAAAAATACAGTAGTTTTAGAGAAGTCTACAAATATGTGGAAGTAATGAAACTTGAGCAATTTTGTGATTTTGCAAAACAAAGTAACCATTTTAATGTGATTTTGATGACATTTCTCACTTTTTTAAAACCATTTGAAAGTTAAATTATAATAATACTTAAAATCAAAACTTATTTGCAAAAATCAAACTTTTGTATCGTGTTCCCTCTAAGTTTTCCTCTACTGAGTAGGTGCCGGAAAAAGTGCGAAAGTGTCGAAAAGTTTTCACGAAAATGCCTTACTTTTGGCTTTGTGATGCTAAAAAATACTGATCTCCAAAAAGAAAAAAAAAAGGTCATCGTGCCATGCTGCAAACTGATTTTTTCTGTGATTTGGCAAGCGATCTCAAAAAAATAAAATAAAAGGTCATCGTGCTGCAGATCCGATACTTTCTGCAATTTTTGGGGCTCTGACAAAAAAAAAAACGCCGAAATTAAACCTCGTTTCACGCTTGTGAAGATAAAAAACACTGGAATTAAACGCTGTTTTGCACTTGTGAAAAATGTGTGCAAAAATACCGAAAAATTCTTCGCACTTTTTTGCGCTTAGAGGAAACACTGCTCTTGCATACTTTTTGTACAACCGACTCGCTTCAATGAGGTAGTTTTCAGATTGATCTGGCAGCATTTTCATTTTACATGCAAATAGTGATTTTTTTTCCGTCAAAAAAGACCATACAAACTACTATAACTTCAAGGGTATACAATTTTGCATAAAATTGTGATGTTTGATCATAGTAGGTAACTTATTCTACAATTTTTCTAGCCTCATTTTGCAAAATAGGCTACATAGTTTTTTTAAGTACTGCTACAGTAAGTTTTTTAACTTGAGCTCCAAGGCCTAATTAAACCATAGCACAAATGCAAGTGGAAAACAGCATGTGGCTGTTAATACCTTTTAAATTCAAATTTTAATACTGTAAAGCTTAAAGATACGCTTAAGACACAAAGCAACCAAAATGTGACGTCATCAACAACTTGCAAAGGGTCAAACTTTTGTAAGCAGTTGCTCAACTTCTCTTGCTTGTAGGCTTATTAATTTGAATAAGAATTATTGAATAGGATACTCAATCTAAAAGGATACTGTATTAATACTAAATGACTGACTGGATTTGTAGAGTTGCACTTGAAGTTTGTTTGGAAATGACATACAGTAAACAGTAGGCCTATATTTACTATATATGATTTGCATAGTATCCAGTATCAGTGCCAATAGAATTTTGGCATTGTTAGATGCAGGATAGCCTTAGGCTACCCAACTTAAGCTGGCCAAGTTAGTAGGCCTACAGTATTTTATTTTGTTAGCCTTTAGGAAAACTAAATACAATGCCAGGCTAAGTTTGAATATCATCAACTATATCTAGGCAGCTAAAGCTGTAAATTTGTTCTAATTTCTCATAATAATACTTGATCTTTCAACAGAATTTGAACAGGTCATTATCATTGCTTTGGTATCCTTTTTGAGCTGACTTTGAGGTGCGAAGTTTGTTGCTGTCAGTAGGAGTCCACTGCAGAAATTAAATAAGCCGAATATTATGCTTATGTATTTTCTTTTATTTAATTATAATACTCACTTTACAGGTATTAATAAAATTTTGATTTAGGGGTTAAATTCCAACTTTGCACAGAACTATCAATATGCAAATAAATAAATAACTGAACATAATTTCAGAGGCTGACTTTTTCTCAAACTAACTGCAAAAACTTCACTACCAGTATATACATAATTGATGACAAATTCAACTTTCAGATTCACTTATAACATTGGCTATGGGAATTAGAGATGTCCATTTCAGAACAATTATGTATTCTAGAATAATTCAGAATCTTTTTTTTTCAAATCCAGAATTCCAAATCCTTACCGAATCCTAAATCTTTAAAATGGCTGTCAGTACTATTTTGATATCAATTCAGCACGTAACTGCTCAACTACTGCAAAACAAAAAAACTACTGCAAAACAAAAAAATAAACTCCAAAACATGTACAAACAGTACATTCCACACTCATGGCCTCCCTCAATTTTTTTCCTTGCTATGCCAGTGTTTAAAAGGATTTCAATAAAGCTTTATTGTAGTGCAGAATATTCAAGGCTCCAACATGTAAGCCCATTAATCAAGACCGCAAGTGTGTGCCTGCATAGTAATCAAGACATGCGATTAGACCACATGCAGCAGTGTAGTGCAGCGTGTGTTGATATTTACATACATGCAGAAGCGCAACGTCTGAAAAGATTTATCACTTGCAGTTTTTCTTCACACCTAAAACAAATCCTAAAAACGGAACCGGTTCAAAATAGGATCCAGTTTCGTAGGATTCGATATTCTGAAATGGACATCCCTAGCGGGAGTCTTCACAAACAGCTCTAACCAGCTAAGACAAACAACTGTTTAAGCTCAATCCTTTACCCTGGTACCACTACCATAACAATTAACATGTTTAATTTGTTTCGGTATTAAGGCAACTAGTACTATAAACTCTTTCCTTCAGGATTATGATGCGATAGCATACCAGTACTAGGCCTACAATAACACAAACTCAACCTTCCTCACGTTCGAGTACACTATGACAAAACATAGACTATGATAGCTCTAATGAGTAATACAGAATACCACTTCAAAACTAAAGCATACAACGCTTCCTGCAAATTGAATCCAATGAAAAAGCAGGTTATCACAGCTGGCTTGATGTATGAAGCAAACATTAGCAATCACAAAGGCTGGCAACCTTTGAGAGTGACGTTAGTTATGGGCGACCACTCACAAAATGCAAAAGTTGGCGACATTTCAGATTTGCCAACCTTTGCTTCACATACAAACTTGTCTTCAAAGAGCGGTATTGGCAGTATTAGAGTGTGTTTTTTTCCAAGATTTAAAAATAAGGGTAATTGGGTGGGGGTCAATCTCTGACTCAACTTGAGGCTTACATTAATGCAATAATGTAGTAGCCTAGCTTACTACATGAGTTGTAACTCATCGACACTGTTTAATATCCTCCTGCTGTTTTTTGTTTTATTTTCTTCGTCGTTTATGATATTAATATGTCATGCTTATTATCTTCAGTTGTTAGCTAACCCTCACTCTGCAGTGTCTCTTTTTGTAGAATGCGACTTTTTGTTGTTTTTTTTGTTTTACATTGTTTGTGGTTAATATTTGGTTGGGTAATCTTACATTTGTGAGGAGTAGGGTAATCTTATTACTGTGGTTGTGCTAAGTTACCGTAGTTCGTGGCTGGGTTGAGTAAACCTTACTTGTGTGGTACCACATGCTAGCAATGCTGTGCTTCTGACTTGCCTGTTTTTGTCATGCGCTATTTGCTTGCTAAAATTTCTGTTCTGCCTTGTGTTGTTTGTTTGCTTCAATTTGTCCTGTTTGATCTTCAATGTTAACGGACTTTGAACATTAGGAACACAACAAAGAGTTGATGCTGTTTGTACTAAAAGTACTTATATCTTAAAACATTAAGATAGAAACAAAGTAATGGTATAATATTCTCTACGGTTGATTTTTATATTGTATTTTGGCTTTTATCTGTGCTCGTTCTTAGGCACACACTTCTTTTGTGACATTATATTTATATATTGCTTCACATCCAGTGTAAACACACCTTTAGTGTTTAAAGGACTTTACCTTTGCTAGAACTCCAACTAATCACAATAGGCTAACCTTTTAAAATGAGTCGCACATGCATTTAGCTCGTGCTCTCCCTGTGATTTTTATATGAACACGTCATAAGTTGTTTGACATCATTATAAAATTTGCATAGACAAAGCAGGTGTGTTTATCGATGCAATTTTTATTTCCAAATTTGGTAATTGCAGATTTATATGAGTGCATGTTTAGAATTTCAATAATTCTAAAATTGCTGCCAATTTTTGTTTCCAAATTTTAATTGCAGTTTTATATCATTGCATGTTTAAATATGTGTTATTCTATTCGTCTGATGAGACCCTTGAGCAAAGTCGAAACGTGTCGCAATAGCTTAATCGCACTGTATATTACAATAATAAATTGTGCAGATGAATAACTTATGCTTCTACATGCTGGCCATAAAGATGGCCTAAGTTAGCCTACTGGTCGAAACAAGAAAACCTATAGTTTTAGATTGACAATCATTGAATGAAACTTTAATGATTCTAATTTGCTGCTAATTTTTAGTAACCGGTAAGTGTTCATTTACTAAGCAATGTGTCGCACATGCATTTAGCTTGTGCTCTTCCTGTGATTTTTATATGAACATGTCATAAGTTGTTTACCGTAATTAAGTTTTTGATATCGTAGGAATCAAAGAAAATAGATTTTTCAAAAGTGACAGTGTCTAAATTGGACATATAGCCTTAAACTTTTATTTTTGGTCATCATCAGATCATCTACTAATACAATCTCAGAATCTGTAGGCCTAATCGTTTAATGTGAATATTTTTGTTTTTCCACCCTGAAGCGTGTTTATTCCAGAATAAGTCTGATTACACCTGCAAAAGCATTCTATTTCCTACTGGTACGGTATCATCTAATACCAATAGACTATTTTACTGAGTGCACCATACCAAATGTGGCGCATTTCAAATTTGGTAAATGATATGTACGGTATTATTAATAGCCTATACATCAATGCATGATCTGTGATGACAACAATCCTCACTTACCACCAAAAAGGTGGCAGGTGATAAAAACAACAATTTCTGCAGTTTTAAAACACATCTGACTTAATAATTTTTATGTTAAATTAAGTTAATTAAAACATTCATTTAATACTTTAGGGGTCTACAAAATATCTTCTTTTCATGTATTCATAATACTTTCTCAAAAGTCCATACAATAATCATTTTGCGAACTTGCACCAGAATACCTAGCTTGGACCATATACTGGTAACGCAAGAACAAACGATTGGATTCTATCTTGCTTAAAGCTTTGTGTGTTTTTGGGTGTGATTAGTGTGTAGTTGTGTTTATGCCTCCGTACTGCTGGATCGATCTTTTTGAGTCCGTCAATAAATAAATAAATAAATAAAAGCAAATAAAATGTCATTAGAAAGTTAATATTGCCAATTAGCAGGAACACCTGTCAATAAAACAGCCATCCAATTATTGGTTTTAACAATCGCCACCTTTTTGATGGTAGTTGCCAAACGCTCACTGCCAATGCTCAACTGCCAACTGCCAATGCACAACTGCCAACTGCCAATGCTCAACTGCCAATGCCAACTGCCAACAAAATTGGCAGTTGCTAAAACGCCAACTTCCATTGGCAGTTGAAACTGCCAATCGAAATTGGCGCCAATTTTGGTCACAACCCCGCCTCTGTTTTTATCTTGAAATTAGATTAGACTGTAAAATGTAACTTTCAAAACACAAAAAGATCACCATAGCAATAAATATTTCCTTAAAATCAGCTCAACAGCGTCAATACGTGTTCTAGAAGCGAGTAAATAAAACGAAATGTAAATTACACGCAATTAATGTTAACGGATTAACGGACTTTATTAACTTCCGTTAATTAAAGTTGAAAATAACGGATTAACGTTAACGGAGGTGTGAAGTTTGTTAACGGACTAGTGGTTAACGAAGCTAACGTTTTGCATTAACTTGCCCATCTATGCTTAAAACTTTTGAGCTTACAAATATATCCTTTACGGTATGGTACGGTATCTCAATTCATTTAAAAAACATTAATTCACAGTATTTTGCAATATTTTTAGACAATTATTTTTGAAAAATTCTGTAAAAAGAAATGGTTTAACCAAGCAATATGGTTTGCGCTTAGGAAACTACTAAAAACGTGGCGATCCATATATCGTGGACGTTTGCATTGGGGCCCTAACTGATGAAATCATGGCCTTAAAATTGTCCATTTCTACGTTTATGATTTGGCTATATTCAGCATTTAAACTGTAAAGCGTTGCATAGGGGGGACGCTTAAGCAGCCTGACCAAATGCATTTGCAATGCGGTAGCAACTTGATGTGAATTTTGCCCCGAAATCAGAAGAAAAACAAAAACAATCGCCTTCTGATGCAATTTTTTTACAGCCAAATTCGAATGAAGACAAAAAAAACAACAACAACAACACGGTATTAAATGCAGTTTGTGAGTAACGATATTTTTATCCGCCTGATTGAAATAAAAACCAAAACAAAATGGTTTTATTGGACGATTTCATTGTTTGTAGTTTTATTGTGCGACAATTGTTTTATTGTATATGTGCAATTAATGTTTTTTGTGCGATATTTGACCGCCACAGCCGAATAAAGACCGAAAAATTAGAAAAAAGGTCTTTTCCGCTTATCCTGTATAATGGAGGGACGCTGAATTTTGCGTAGATGGAGTCCAAGTCTCAATGGGGGGACGCGTCCCTCCAACAATTTAAGTACTGCCTATATTTCCATTCACGGGTTATTGCCTAGTTTAATTACAGCGATACGTAGTTTAATGCAAAATCAACACCAGCTGCTAACGCTTAAAACTTCAAAATGGCATTCGTTAATATTTTAAAAAACTATTATTTTCGAATTATCATCAAAAACTTTACGAAATTCAATATTTTGCAGTTTTGCGCTTAAAAATTGTTGAAAATTTACCGACCATAATTTAGAAAAATTGTGTCCTCGGTCCTTGGCCTTGGCCTCGACCATTTCTGTCTCTGGCCTCGAGAGGTCCTGTCCTCGAAAAGTCAGTCCTTGGCCTTAGCCTCGGATTTTTTTTGAGCCCTTGGCCTTGGTCTCGAACGTTGTGTCCTCCACTCCACCTCTGTTAAAAATCTAGTTCTTTCAAACGGCATCTCCGAACACGTGCGAAATGTGATCCAAGGGCATTACAATATTTTTTTCCAAAAAGTTACATAGGTTTCGCCCCCAGGCCCTTATAGCCCCAGAACCCCTCTCGGGGCTACTTTACTCCCGTCAATGATACGTTTGACATACACTATATAGCCCCAGACCCCCGTCAATGATACATTTGAGTTGCACTACTTTACTCAAAAGTCAACACTTCTCCCAATTTAAACATTTCTGCTTTTCAACTTTTTGGTATAAACCTTTTCTCTTCAGCAAAAACCTCAGTTAAGTGCAAAAAGTTCAGCAAAACCTCAGTTAAGTGCCAAAATAAGCCACGGCTTGTGATCTTCCTCTCTACGATATCTTTGCCCCACAAAAAGTTCCTCTTTCGAAATTTTCTGATGACGTCATTGCATGTAATTTGTAGTTTGCCCCCCCCAACAAAAAATCCTAGCTACGCATATGATCGGTATCAAACGTTATGTTTCAAACAATAACAGTACGCATCATAATCAGATTTCGGAGTCGCTGAAAAAAACAAACAAACAAAAAACTATCGACTATCGAGTGATTCGCAACTTTGTAAAATAACAGCGACTCGACAAGCGATCGACAATCGCTATTGCTATCGCCATTGCTATTGAAAGCAACAATCGCTATATCCAGTACTTAAATTGCAAAATTTTGCTTGGGGGGGGGAGACGCTTTGGCAGCCTTGACCAAACCTTAGTGAAGATTACGTAATTCCGTCGACGAAATTGAATAAAAACCAAACTAGAAAAAAAAATCTTCGCCGAAAATCGAAGTGTTTCTTCGCCAAAATTAGGTGAAGACAAAAAAAAGGTCTTCGCCAACCATAGGCGTAGC